>JAWWLV010000088.1:33228444-33235076 GCA_035041135.1 Platyrinchus mystaceus | reverse complement strand
TTTTTAATTTATATGTTAACCTCCATTTTTAGGTGTTATGTCTCAGATGAGTGACTTATACTCATCCCTGGGTGTAAATCTAAATATTCTTTTGTGTTGAAAATATTTACTTTAAGTTATTCAAGGTAACCTTGTAAACTCACAAACATGAACAAATGTGTTTAGTTGGCCTGTAGGAATATTTTTATATTATTATCCCTAAAAGTAGAAAATAATGAGCACTATTTCTTTATCATAGTCTTATTACTACTCTAGTGTAATGCCTTTGTTAATAAAATGCTATTAGACTGGTATGTAAATCGATATTCATGTGTTTTCCCAGCATTGCAGAAATTGTCCAGTACTGGAAATTATAGAACTAAAAATCTTACATGAGGCAAGGAGGGCCTTGAATGAGAATTTTGTAGCAGTTGTTTTGAATTAAATTTCAAGGATCTCTTGGTGTCTCTTTCTAGTAGTTTTTTAAAGAAAACAACCACAACAGACAGGGTGTCTGAATGAGGGACTCCTTATCAGTAACTTGACTCTGGCACAAAGTATTTTTAACTTATGAGTTCAGTTGAAAGAATCTGTAGAAAGGGCTATAATATCAAAGTATGGCAAGCATAACTAAATATACATGATCTATTGTTAATAGTAAAAATATAAGTCTTTAGGCTCACAGAATATATTCTCTCATGAAAGATTTTAAGGGCGTAAGTATATCATGATTTTCTAAAATAGCATCAAATCTCCTTTTTGTTCGTAACTAAATGTGAAGATAGAATGTTGCCGCTAATCAATTGTCTGGGATGCCACCTCATTAAGATTTACACGATCATCAAAAATGCCCAGAATTGTTTGTTGGCTATATCCTAACTCAAATATATAAAGGGGATACCACAGCATTTTTCTTTAGAATCGCAGGGAGTTCAGTGACCTTTTGTGGCAAATTATGTAGAAAGAAAATATTTATATTCATTTAAAATAACCTCCATGAAGAAATAGTCTCATTACCCTGTTTGATCAATTCCTTGCAGCCTGAGCTGTAGCATGCTGCTATTGCCATTGGTTGATGGAATACACTGAGAAGTGGCTAATGGTGATGGTGCTCATCAGGACAGGGTTCAGCCAGCGGTCAGCAACAAATAATTCAAGACTGTTTCTAAGTTTGTGGCTGGTGGAATTTGCTTCTTGCCCCAAGCCAGCAGCATTGCTGAGCTGGGCTATTTGATTAGAGGAGAAGCATATTTGCTTCTTAGCAACTGCACATTTGCACAACACACAGACCTATACTGCCTCTAAAGGTTTGTCTTTTGTGATGGTGGAATAATACTTTTCTGTTGATTGACAGACAAAAGAGATCTTTGCAATGCAGAGGAGTTTACAACCAATTTTTTCTTTGTCTTCCGTAAACTTATCAGAGGTGCTTCGTAATTTAGCATTGCATGGTGCAGATTTTGTATCTGCAGCAAGACTGGCCATGATTTGAACTGCATTTAAGCTATTACTGAAATGCGTATTTAAAGGACAGATGCACACTTACGCTTAATCATTGGTGTGTGCAGCTTTTTCCCCAACAGGTGTACTTAATGGAAATTATTTTCCACTGTATTTTGAAATAAATTTTAATATGTATATTGCTGTCTCCCATGCAAGTGTGCTATTCCTTGTATAGAAGACAGTGGTGAAGTGAAAGCTGCTCTATTCTTAGTGCTTTTTTTTAACATATTGACAGAATTGCAGCAGTGATCACAATTTTAATAGTGCGTGTGTGTTTGTAATTTTCGATGTAACATTTCCCACAGGAAGTGAGTCTACAGGAGAAAATGTGTCTAGTCAGTAGAAAGCAAAGGTATTTATAACACTGGTAAACCTTGAGAAAAGACAATTTAGGAAAAAGAAAGGTTGAGATTTACAGTCCTAGGAGGCCAGGGCAAGAAAAAAGCAAACTTTTTTTTTTATGGTTTTACAGCTCTTTTTACTCCTGGTCTGTTTCCATACTACCATAGTAGAACAATAAATCCCTGATGTGGTTACTGAAATGTTGCATGAAATAGTAAGTACAGTTAATGTTAATGTGGATTTCTGCAGATATCTGCTTGCGTATTTTCCTAAATAAAAGACATCTTTTAACTTTCATAACTGCAGCCACTGAGTACCTTTCTAAGAGGATTTTATAGTCTATTAAAACTCTATCTTTTAAGGGACAGTGAGAGTTAGAGCAGGAGTGCACAATAAAAGGAGTGTGGGCTGTATTAGCATGGCTAATGTAAGCATACAGGAGTTTACTTACTAATAACCTTTTCAGTGGCGGTTCAGAGCCAAAAGAGGAGAACAAGAAAGCACTCTGATGTGGTGAGGCAATAATAAGCCCCAGATGTCCCTCTCTAAATCAACATTAGACCTACCAAATTTTTAAATCCTTTTTCATTTAGGAATTATTTTTTTTAGTCAGATGAACAATGAATCATAATCCCAATTTTAGGCTTTTTAGAGAATTTTAGGGATTATGAGGGGGTGAGTCCAAAATTAAAGCATTGGGGGGAATTGGTGACTGTTCTGGGGAACAGATATTTGGGGTGTGCATGGTGCTGAGCAGGAAGCAAGGTGTAGAAATAGGTACAGCTGTTGTTTTTGAGGCCCTGGAAGGGCTGGTTGATGACTAACTTCTTTCTCTTCCTTGTTAAATTTGACGTACATATACTTGAGTTTTTAGAAGGGTGTTTTAATGTACTGGTGGGATTTCACAGTCAGCAGGGAGAGGGGTTAGCTTTGGCTTAATTTCTGAGACATTTAAAGTTGTGATAGTGTGACAAGGTGGCTGCTTGTTATGCTGCTGAATTGCCAAAGAGATGCTTATGCCCGATAGACTTATTTTTATACCTCAATAGCTGTTAAGGTGTTACTTGTGTCCTACATAGATTTTATGCTTCTTTCATTAATATATGCACAATAAATTAGTGGCGGGTTTTTTGTATTTTTTGGTTGATTGGTTTGTTTGGTTCATTCTTTTGATATCAGAGAGCCTTTTCCAAAACTAGGTTTTTTGAACATAGTAACTAAAAGTAGGAATTGCCACATTACTGCTATTAAAATGCAACTGTATCCATGGTAGAATGCAGCAGCTTTTACAATGGCACTACAAACAATACCCAGCAATATAAGACCAGAATGTGAGGAATATTTCACCTAATTGAAATGACAAGGGGGATTTTGCATAGGTAGAAGCAATTATTCATATTGGAGGTGCGCCAGAACGCTGGGGTTATTCCCCTCATTTTGCTAATTAGGCTTTCAGTTTCATTAACAGTCATTGAGATAGTGGGTGACTGACTTGTATATGAACTTAGCCATGATGCATATAAAGAATATTTTATTGAATTGTTGGGGATGTTTTTGTCTGTATAGCTCAAGATAGGTAGAAATAAGGAACACTTTAAGATGTGCAGAACACCAATAGTATGAGGACTGAAGGCAGCATGGCTATGACTATTTTTGGGTAGACTGCCATAACTAAGACACTGCCATGTTTATATTAGTGACATTTTATTACCTCTTTTAAGATAGAGTTTACAAGGGTCTCTACCTTTACAAATGTGTAGGTTGAGAAGAGAAATTAATCCAGCTTTACTGTGCTCCCAGGATGTTTTCAACCTGGGGTAAATTTGACTTTGAAGAGGTTTGAGGAATCTACAGTTCTTGTCTTTAAGCCTTAATTTAGGAAACACCACTTAATGCACATGACATCTTAAAATTCCCTTGCCACTCTTAATACACTGTCATTGGTGTGGGTTTTTTTCCCCTCCCCCTGTTAATTGCCTTTGTCCTTCAGAAACAGACATTTTGAGGGAGTTTTTTGTTTGGTTTTGTTGTCCTTTTCAAGGACCAATAATGAGGTGCAGTGATTCATAACATATTATAGTGATACCAAATAGCTGCTTGCTGTATTTTGGAAAGGGCCTTGAGTGTCTGAACCTTAATTAAATCTCTAGGTCAGTCTTTTTTCCAACTGACTTTTCCAAGTTCTGTGATTAGGAATGTCAGGTAGGGAATTTCTTCACTATATATGCAGTTATTGATGATTTGGGTCTTAAATTAAAAATAGACTTCGATGAAGAAAATGTACAAGTGGAAACCAAGAGGGTGAAAATATTGTAGAAAAAGCAAATTTACTGACTCAAAATGTTAAAAAAATCATGTGTGTGAAACTGAACAAGCTAAACTGATGAAAATCACCTTAAAACTGAGAAATAAATCGTTTCATTCAGAACTGGAGTTGTTTAGGTTGTTGTTTGGTTTCCCCTTGCCTTATAACAATCAAAACAGAACAATGCTCTTGTAAGGTTACGTTATAATAAAGAAAAGCGTGGTAACAACATAACTACTTATTCTGGTTCACACTGCTGTATAGATGTGGCCTTAATTTGTCCTTTTGGTTTGATAGTTACATGGATGATCCTGCTGTAATTCTTTGTGAATTCTTTGGGACTGAGAGTCAGTTGTCTAGCTCTGATGGCTTTTTCATATTAGTTTCTTCATGCATAGGATTGTTCTAAGTAATATACCAGTGATTCGTAAATATTTTGAACCAAGTTATCTTTGTGTGTTTTATTTCCCTTCCATACCCCGAAGTAACTTCTTTTGTCAGTGTGCTTTATTGGCTAAGACATATACTGTTGGATAAAATTATTTTAATGAAATTAGAACAAATAGAATAGTGGTTAGTCACTCTGTTTGGTATGCCTCTGATCTTGCACAGAAACAGGCTTTGGTAGTGATATAAGACAATCATATAGATAATGCATGGAAAGTTGATTCAGGAGTCTTGTCCTTTGGTACTTCTGTGTCACTGACTCTGTGTGGTGTTCTCTACAACAATTTTGTCAAGGGTTTTTGAGAATTTGTTGTCAAAGTATATTATTTTCAGAGGATTGCAAGTTTATGCAAGGAAATCTGACAGTGCATTGGCATAACTGTTGTAGATGCAAATACTTTTGTGGGAAACAATATAAAAATGAACCTCTATAATGACAAATTTTTTATTTTGGTGCAGTTTTGTTGCTGGTTGTAGATTCATTGGCTGATTTTGGGAGTTCAGTTTGCATACAAACTGAAGCTGAATGAAAAAGCAATGAAAATAGGCTAAGGGCCAATAAATGAAGTAATGTACTTTGCATGTGTCATCTTATTTTCACTGGATCAAGGCTGTTTTAGAATCCTCTACTGTATGTATGAATTGGAATAATTCCATGCTCCAGAGAACCTATTCAGGGTAAGACCAAAAAGTGGGAGAAAAAGTTTGGAAACAGATGTGTAAATATACTAGGGGAAGACCTGGGTTGTGTGGAAGGTGTGTAACAGGGACTGGAATTAAGTCTGTCATGGCTGCTGAAGTCCATGGAAATCTCTTCCTCTTTTACTAGAAATGTAACTGTCAACTAACACAAAGCCCAGGTGGTTAGGAATACAGCAGTATTATTCTGTGCCTTGCCACTTCCTTATTATTACTATATTTACTATTATTACTATATTCAGGCTTTAGTAGTCAGCATTCTTTTGATGTGCTACTTGTTCACCACTGCAGGGGTACCCATGGTCTTGACGTGGGGAAAAAGGTAGAGAAGGACAGTTAAGTCCTTAAACTAAAATCACTTAATTTTTACAGTTGTTCTTTTGTTTTTTGCGTGACAGTGAGAGTTGAAAAAGTGCATGTTCAAACTGAGGGAAAATTTTGGCTTTGGTGGGCTGAACTCCCACAATTTTCGATGAGCTTTTTGCATGTTAGAAAACAGCATTTGCACCTGACATGATTTTATATTTAAAAAGGAAGAAAGGAGAAAGCGACATTACTAGAATCAAAAGTTGTTTTGCTTGGAAAACCATTTAATTTAGATAATCAGAGTCATCTTATTGTTTACGATGAGGATCCTTTTTCATGTGTTTTCCTAGCTTTTTTCCCTGTCAATCTGAAGTATGCTATAGCAGTCAGAGAAGAAAGTATGCAGTTTTCTGAAATGCATGAATCAGTACATATGTGACTTCCCAGACTTATACATGCTGTAACCTCCGCTCCGCCCCTTCTTCTCCCTCCCTCCAACTGCTTACATTACTTGGAAAAAGTGTGTGGGTGCAGCACGGGACAATCACTGAAGTGGCACAGCAGGCCTGAAAATGAAATGTTTTTCCCTTGTAATATTTCTTTTAAGAAAACCAATGAAACCAACAACATTTCACAGCATTTCTAGAAAGACGTGAATACTGTTTCTCTGTTATGAAGAGGAACAGTGGAGACAAAGTAGCTCTGACTTGTCCAAGATTGCGAAAGGAATCTGGTTAAGAGCCAGGACTAGTTCTACGTTTTCTAGCTCCTGCTTACATGGTAAGATCTCTTCGTTATGTCTCACACTTTCCAGCTTTCTGAAGTTTTTGACAATTTGAAATGGATATTAAAGGGACATAGGGTAAACTTTTTCCCCCCTGTCCTCAGAACCACATCATTTATTAAGAGATGTCATCCTAATGTGTATACAACTTCCATGGCTTTGAGTGTTATTGTAAATGGTAAAAAGACTCTTTGGTTGGGTTTAGACTGATGCCGCCTTCTGAAGTACAAGAGGTGTTTGTAGTTTTGTATAATGTCTTAGTTTTAA
>JAWWLV010000088.1:33220944-33223444 GCA_035041135.1 Platyrinchus mystaceus | reverse complement strand
TGATTGTTGGAAGAATAAAAGTATGTACTGACTGAGTTTGGCAGAGGTTACTGAAACAAGGACCCTTGTAGCATTTAGAGAATTGGTGGTTAAACTGCTTCGCTGTTAGACTTCCATTACATGTTTGATTACTATGCTTTAGAGTATATAATTATGGCTATGAAGTCAGTGATTGACTTCCTAGTGGTTGAAGAGTGGGGATCGTTAGAGGTTCCAGAGTTGAGATCCTCACAAGTCCATAAAGTCTGGGAAATAAACAAAAAAATTTTTAATACAGGAAAAGCAATTCAAGAGTGCAGCAATTTCAACACACGACCGAGTCTGTAAAACCTCAATGCTAAAGCTGCATCTTGTTTCCCTGTGGCATTGCTTGGGGAAGAGGGAGGAAAATACCCAGTAAAACCCACCCAAGTTAAAGAATGATACAGACTTCAAGAAAATGTTCTATCCTTGCCCAGTTTTAACTTCTGCTGATGCCAATGAAAGTTGTTTGCTTGCTGGTGAGATGATACTGGAGCATTAATTGAAGACTAATACCTAAATTTGTAATTACTTACATATAAATTTTTCATTTATTTGACTTTTTTCTCTGGTTTTCAGGTATGATGGTTCATTCCAGAAATAAATACGTGTTATCCCTAGTCTTTTTTGAACAGTGTCATAGAATCATAGCATAAATGATGTGATTAACACATCAGGCTAGAAACTTTCTTCATTGCCAAAACTGTATGGTGCAGTTGCATGAAGTGTCACCTCTGTCAGTATATTAGCAAGATGCTGGGAACTGCTGAGACAATGTTTAGGAATATGCAGTTTGGGTCTACATTTTGGCTAATTTTAACATTTCTATATTTACACAAGCACAAGTTTCATTGTGCTAAGTACATCTGACAAGTCATCTACGTCTTTATGGTAAATTGCTTTGCTTTTTCAAAACTAAAACTATCTATAACTCAGCCACTTCACTGAAAGCTGCACACAGGTGTTTGGTGCACTAAGGCAGTAAAATAATTTATGTCTATTAGTCTGACCCTTCTTAACATTAAAACAAAACTATTTTTGTTGTTTTCTTCAAAAAGCTTTCAATATGATGAATCTCCAATAAAACCAAATGCAGCTTCTGATGATTTAAACTGATCTTTTAAAAGATAAATCAGATTCCATGGTTAGCACTGTAATCATCTTGTCATGCTTAGTGTGATTATTCACCTTTTAAAAGTAATAGCAGAGTTTTTCAGGTTGTGCAATCTTCTGCAGGTTCCTGGAATGAAAGAACTGTATACATACCATGTAAAACAGACTGCTCGATGAAGCTTTATATTTACAGAAAATTATATATTGACCCCATATTTAATCCAATGTACTTTAAAACAGAACAGGTTTTTCAAGACTTAAATGAATTTAGTGAAAGTATCATTAAGAAATACTGACAGTGTGTCCCTCAATTTGCTAGGAAACTAGTTGTGTCATTATCTGTCATCTTGCTAATAAACAGTTCAGAGTTAGGTGTGTGCATTTTAGAATTGCAGCTGTGGTAGTCTGCTCTGTATTTTAAATTAAAAGTGTATGTCTTAGCCCACATTGATCTGAATTTAGCACCAAGTTTTCAGTAAAGAAATGATTAAAAAAAATTAGTTGCAATTAAATATTGTTTCTCTTGGGAGAAAGTAGAGGAAAAAGACTGTAATGGTTTTTGTGCATCAAACTTTTATCTGGTGTTGCATTTGGAGGGCATGTTGGCTACTATGAGTGCATGCATCTTAAATGGACTAAAATTTTATTTTTAAACTTCCTCCTTTGATTTGGACAGTGCTGAATGGTGAGAATTTCTGTAAAATTGGATACATCCTGTTTTTTTGTGAACAGAGCATAGGCAACACTGTAGTTAACATCTTCTGGAACACAGTACTAATAAATACAATTAATGTTATTTTAATGGACACTTTTATGTTGCAGTGATCACTGTAAGCTTTCATAGTGAAGTACAGTTAGTACATGCGGTATTGCTACAGTACTAATTACATTTATTGCAATGGCTTTTGCTCTGTGTTTCAGCTGTGCTTTAGTGAGGTGGACTGTTTCACAGAGGCATGCTGATAAAATATATGCTATGAACACAGCAGATGATACTAGAATAAATAAATGTTGAAGTTGGTTATAGCTGTCTGAAGGCCTCTTAGTTTTAAAATATGTATCAGCGTTGGTCCCAAGGGTTTAGAGAATAACTGTGGCAAGAGGGTATGTGCTCAAAGAAGAGTCTGTTCTCTATGGAGCTTTCCACATCTGTTGATACAAGCTCTTGTCACGTACACCACTTCTGATTTTTACTATTGTCATTCTGAAGTTCCTTAAAGGTTGCAAACAAAAATAAGATCCTGTTGTGGTAGGGATTCTGCAAATAAAGAAGGCAAGGGTGTACAATCCAGCATGTCATTTTGCAGCAGTGCCCTGGGCTAAATACCGTTCTGAGAAGTGGGGCCAGAGATCATGGGCAAGGTAA
>JAWWLV010000088.1:33143299-33220844 GCA_035041135.1 Platyrinchus mystaceus | reverse complement strand
CAGCATGTCATTTTGCAGCAGTGCCCTGGGCTAAATACCGTTCTGAGAAGTGGGGCCAGAGATCATGGGCAAGGTAACTGCCTTGCAGTTGTAACTCTTGAGGATGGAGCTTGTGTCTGTTTGGCATTGGATGCTAGTGCAGGAATATCTGTATCTTGGTTCAGAACTGCAGGAAGGTAACTGATAACATTACCACACCATACTCTGTAGCTTACTACTTCTGCATAGGTAGCTGTGCTGTCCATTAAGCAGTTATCACACTTTTGCCAGATGTTTAACTTAGGTAAATCCATCCCTGATGTTGGAATAAGAGCAGGTATATGAAATGAACGACTCTCTCACGCCTGGTTTGCTGATTATTTATTTATGTTTTTTCCAGTCATCATGCAATGCCTCTCATGCTGGCGTCTGCTGGGTTAGAAAGACTGATTCGTTTTAATTGCTGATATGCTTTGGGACCCAAAGCATTTATTAGATTTTTAATGCTAGAAGACTGTACCTGTGGTAGAGTATAATACTGAAGACTGGGGCCACAGTGGAGAAAAGGTTATTAAAAATAGAAAAGTAATAGGATACTTTCTGTTGCACATCTAATGAGATGTTCAAAACTGATCAAAGAGAGCACTGAAAGGAGACAGTAAAGCCAACAAATCTCTTCATGTTTACTTCATTCCCTGGAATGCCATAACCCAGGGGAAAGGTGATTTCTGATTTATGAGCTGGATGTGGCTCCCCCTGAAACAGCTGACCTGTCTTACAGCACAGTCCCTGACACCCGTGCAACCCTTTTGCCTTCGCTTTCCTGGGCAGATGGCTTGGGGATTCTATTTCTGTGAGTCTAGCTGGCAACGGGACCTGTGCCAGGTGGAGGTGGCACACTTGCCCAGTTACAAGGGCTGTGGCAGGAGAGTGGGCACGTGTAGGAATAGAGTTCACTTAGCTAAGAATCTCCCTGAAGTGGAGCAGTGCCAGCAAGTAAAGTGAGTGCACAACGTGGTCTGGGTAATGCAGGGAGGTCAGTCCTTCATAAATGGAGGAGACCATTAAATAGAGCAGGTTCTCAGGAAGCTGGCACTGAAAATATGGAGAAAGAGGAGATAAAGAAGAAGGGCAAATGAGTCTAAAACCAGGAAACAGCCTGGAAAGTGACACTACTGGACATAAGAAAGGCTCTGAGGGAGAAAGACAGTAAGACTTAGTGCAGATAAAAGGGTCTCTCCAGAGACAGGCACTGGTTTCAGTGTAGGGAGTGGCTGGAATAGAAAGAAGTAGGGTGGGGAATGTGGTTTTCCTGCAAATTTTTCTTTGAGCTTCTGTGCAAAATGTTTACTGCATTTTCCTTAGAGATCTCTGGCAAATCCAGGTGATTATGGGAGTAAACTGACAATGTTTTGCTGAGCTGAGTAGGGAGATATTCATCTTTTCTACGACTATGTCCAGAAGACTCTGTTATCACATGAAGGGAAATATCTGTTAAAAATATACTTCAGGTTCTCTTTAATGGTGAAAGAGAGGATGAGTCTGAGCAGCCCACTCGTGATGTGGTGTTGATAGATATTCAGGTGTGGTTGTGGACATTCAAATGGTCAAGTCAGGCTCTAACAAGAGTACTCTAGGCTTGTTGGCTTTGAAGCTATTGTTTAAAAAGAAAATGTCTTTTATCTGGAAGGCTATACACTAACCATTTGGATTTAAGTTTGGAAGATACAGTTCTTCTGTGAAATCGTATTTATACCATAGATATTATGACAGCAACGGGTTTCCTGAATTTTATACTTTTACTTCATATACTTTCCTTCACCTCTGATAGGCAGAGATCTTTCTAGTTCTCTCATATATGCCTGCTAGGCTTGGTGGTATCTTCTGTAGTCAGTGTATATTGATTTATAGCACTGCCAGGCCCAGCTCCTGGCTTTGGGTAAGAGCCCCATTTTCTGTGTCCTATATCTGCTCTCACAACCTGACATTGCAGTTTACTGCTCTTTCCCAGCATGAAGATTAAAACAGGATTAGGAAATGAGGAGGGATGGGTGCTGGAAGTCAGGCAAACTAAGGGAAGTCCCACAAGATCCTGAATGTTATCACTGCTGCTCTGGGGTTGGAAATTCACTCATGTCTCAACAGAGAGGAGAAAAACTGACTCTGTCATCTTATTACAATACTTTTGAGTTAGTTTATTTGGAAAGTTATCCACAGAAATGCATGAAAAAATATGTGCCATATTTAGGAGAACCTACTGCAGAAATGTCTGGGAGTACACTTGTTTTTATGTGCTTTTATTATTTTCTGCTGTTCTTATGACAGCTTTTGGGGAAAGAAAGCCTGCATTTTGCGTTGCAGTTTTTAATGCTTCAGCAGCTGGTGTTCCTGTGTCTGTTGGGATACTTGATCATGAAAGCAGGCCTTCAAGCAGACTCTGTTTACTCTATGGCGCACGCAGCAAGTGTGACACAGCATGGAAAATGTCCTTGTTGTATGTGTGGTGTAGAGCTGATGTAGCAAATGTAGTAACTACTAGACTGGAGGCTTGGGGAGTCTGGCAGCTTAGCCTGATTATCTGTAAAGAAGTCTCATAGCTTAGCACCAGAAACAGTAAGGGGGTCAAAATTGTAGTTCACTGCCCAAAGTAGCTGACCTGTCAACTCTGGTAAAGATCAGTACAAACAGGAAGCCCAGTGCCACTAACAATATAACTGTTTTTATTTTTTGAAATTAATTTTGTTGAACAATCTGGTAAAAGAATAATGCAAAAGATTCTGAACTTTAAAGTTTAGTCTTGTGTTGCTCACAGACAAGGGTGTTCTCTGTAGATGATGCTTGGAGGGTAGTGGGTGAATTATTTCAATATAGATTTCTCTCTTTTTCTTAAATTCTGTGTAACATTTTATTTGTAGAGCAACAGCCGTGTTGGCCTTAAGCACATATCAGTTAGGTGAGGTCAGGGTGTGACACTCAGTGTTCTTGCAAAACACATATTGTCAAAGGACTTTATGGATTGTGAATTCAAGGCATGTGTATTATTACCAAAATCCTTCTGGGGTTATGGTGGCAGCTTTTTATGGTAAGGGGTTGTAGCTGATCAGTATAGAAAACTGTGCAGTTTAATCTGTGGCTTGTGTGGTTTTGGTTTGATAAATTATTCTTCTTGTTGTCTGTGCACTTGATAGTGTAAGCTGCATGGTTTGTACTAAACTTCTTCACTGGTGAATGCCAGTCACAAGCTCTGAATGATATTAGTGTTGCTTGTTGCTTAACCAACAAGGAAATGTGAACCATTCTCTTCCTCCTGTATCACTGATGCAACTTCTCTCTTCAATATTGAATAAACGGTCCCCTGTTAGAACAATTGACATCTGGAAGACTCTTCACAGTACTTCACATAGCAATGTTCTGACTCAGCCATTACTTGTCAGAGCTCAAATCGGGGTCATCTCAAGAAATCTGTAATGCCTTTTACTTCTAGCAGGAGCTGGCCTGAAAATCTGCTTAATGTTGTCATTCAAAATTTACATGGTTTCATTAGGCTTATTAAAAGCAATGAAAAATGCAGCAGTACGTAGCACTGATAAAGTCCTTTCACCTTGCTATTTCAAATCACGTTTATGGACGATGAATTTAGCTTCCCAGTAGCCCTGGGCAGAGGTATTATCTCCATTTTATGGACAGGAAAACTGAGTTAGATTCAATGACTTGTCCAAGGTCATACGTAAGACTGATAGTATTGAGGAGAAAAAAATGTCCAGACTTCTGTCTTAATTACATGATAATTTTTTTGAATAAATTCAGTGTCTTAGACAAGACGCACCTATGTATTTGTCTTTAGGGATTTAAAAATAATTTTGAGGATTAATTTTACAAGAAATGAATTGGTGTTTTGCTCAGAAGCATGATTCTCACGACTGAGATTATTAAGGAGAATACATATCCTTTTTTGTAGACTTCAGTTCACTGCTTCCTACAAAAACTTTGTTGTAGTCCACTTTGGCTCTCTTGTTGTCTGCTTTTGTGAAATAAAGCTGCCCTCATTATTTAGCATTCTTACATTTGCATATGTACAAGAGGGAACAGCTGCTTTCTGCAGGGATTTTATGTACTCATTCATATTCCCACAGTGGTGGCCTTGTTCTGAAACACACTGCTACCCTGTGGAAAAGCAGAATAATACATGGACAATATAGTAATCAGCCTGTTATTAAACATTTGGAAGTATAGCCATAAAGGGAAAAATATAACAGTATAGTTATATTTTAAATCTGAAGCAAGTGCCATGTAATGATGATGTATAAAAGTCTCTTCCTCTTCGAGCTTCTGCAAAGCTATGGGGAAAAATTCTTTTGAAAAGAAATTTTGCAGTCCCCTTCAGTTTTTGAAAAACAAATCTAATTTTATTACTAAGAATGTTTTGTGTTTAAAAGGGGGGAAAAAAGCGGTGATGCTTATTTCTCATTTGAAGGTGATCTTGGGCATTGCATCTTAGCTATTGCCATAACCATGGACAGAAAATTATGTGCATCTATATTGATATAAACTTGAGATTTCCAAGCGTGGTCCTGACAACAGGTCAATTCCCAAAGATTTGTGAATAGCAAGGCAGTCAAAGGAGTTTGACCCTGCCTTTTTTTTTAAATTATTTTTAACTGCATTTTGACTGTGTATTTTCTAATGCCTAAACTTAGATTTTTAGAGAACTAAAGCTCCAGCCAGACGTGTAAGAACACATTGTGTTCTTACATGTTGTGAGAAAATGTAACATCGTAGTGATATTTTTCTTAGTTGAGAGAACTTTGCTTTTGAAGAAAAGCAAATAGATTCATTTTGCATTTGTCTTTAAAATTTTGAAGAATTAAAGTGACCCTGAGGAAGCATATGCAATTTTATCCCAAAGCTTTGAG
This sequence comes from Platyrinchus mystaceus, assembly GCA_035041135.1. Classification (NCBI taxonomy): domain Eukaryota; kingdom Metazoa; phylum Chordata; class Aves; order Passeriformes; family Tyrannidae; genus Platyrinchus; species Platyrinchus mystaceus. The sequence continues at coordinate 33,215,952 of JAWWLV010000088.1, read as the reverse complement.
ACATGCATATACATGAAATTGTGGAAACCTGTGCAGTTAGAATGGAAAGTCTTAGAATTATAACCGGACCAATAATTTAAAATAATACAAATAATAATTCTGAAACAAATGCTTCCTTGCTGGAACTTTTTCTTGCTATTTTGCCACCTTCTATTATTGGGCTTGTTGTTTCAGTAGTGGCAGAGAGTATTAAAATATTTTAAAGGGGGAGGAAAGCACTTACAAAATTATTAATATTCTTCTTATGGATATCTGAAAAAAATGGAAGGTCATAGTCTGACCTAGAGACCTTGGCAGTGTCCTTTAAACAAGCATTAATCATATGTAGTGCATCAAATCATCATGTGCAAGATAACATTAGTGACCTCTCCAACTGAGGATAACAAATGACTCTTAATTTTCCTTTCTGTACATGACAGAAGTGTTGACAACCTCTGTGTATATTTTTTGCCCTGTACCTAATCAACTGATCATTTTGAACACAAAATTTTCCTTGAAGTACATCTTTTCACTCCTATTTCTGCATGATAGAGACACGTAGAGAAACTTGTAATGGATTAGTCATCATATATGCATGTTTATTTCTGTTGGGATGTCAAAAAGCAAAGTACTTTCTGCATCTTCTATGCTGATGAAATGACATACTGAACACAGGGAATTGGACTACATTGACTAGTTGAAATAAAATTTATAAAGCTGTGCTTCAAAATGTGGGTAAAAGTACACCATACTACAGCGTTCTTGGGGAAAATGCATATTACTTGAAACATATTTTTGATAGTCATGTGAAAAACCTGAAATAGTCATGCATCTTCTACATTACCTGTATGTTGCTTTAAAGTCCTAAAAAGGAGGCATTACTCTTTGTAACTGGAGTGGTGATGTGTTCAGAGACATCTTTGTATGCAGTTGGAAAGTCTGAATAAATATTTTAGAGCTAAACTGAAGACTTAATTGCCTGTCAGCTGCTGAAAAGATCTTGTTAAACCAATTATAACCCTCTGATGCCTTAGTCTTTATTCTGCAGTGGTCAACACTGCAGCTACACGGTACTGGAGGAGTCCACAGGATCAGTGTGTGTTAAAGGGTTAACAGGCACCTTAGACAATACTTCATGACTGTTGCTGCCTTTACACAAATTGCTTCAGGTTTTCAGCATTCTGGCCTGTCAGTCTTGCCACCTGCAGTCTGAACTCTCCAGCTGGTTTCCTTCTCCCATTTTTGCAGCCTGGCCTTAAGCATGAGCTGTGGCTGCTTGGCTGAGCCGTGCAGAGACTTGCAGCTTGTCGCTATCCTGATGTTCATTCAGCCCTTTGCTATGGATTTGGAGGCAAAAGCAGTGTGCCATTTGGTGGCACCTTGGGGTGCTGTACATCAGGAGTCTGGCCTTGCTTTGTCTTTTCACTGGTGGTGCCAACTGTTACTCTGGCTCCCCAGTCATTTTTCCTGTCTGAATTTCACTGAATGGCAGTGGGACAGAGTTCACGGAAGTCTAATATATTTTAGGATTTTGCTGCAGCTGCAGACTTTCCTGGTGGCATTTGTTTACTCGTTTGTTTTTTTTGGCACTTGTATCATTTAGAGATGAAATTAGCAGCCTCTGTTGCTAGTTGCTAAAACTGAATGGTTTATAGGAAAATGCATAAGAGAAGGATATTGGATTAAATCTCAGAGGGCTGACTTCTCTGAAGTACCACATAACATATTTTTAAAAAGTCATAATGAGTGGTTAAATAAACTCTCTGTGTTTTAGCCATGTTGCTGGGAGCTTGCAGGAAAACACTCTTGAGTGGTGGTTTCAACCCCCATCCACTGGTCAGTCAAGACCAAGTACAGTTGGGCTTTTTCAGTGAGTCAGCTAATAATACTGTCAGTAGGGTAAAGTGAAACTCTCTTATTTGATCATGTAGGCAATGTCTAGGGTACTCATGGTGCTCACATCAATTGCAATAGATGTCTTTGCCATCCTTGCTCTTTCCATCAATTGGTTGGGGTATTGCAAATTAGAGAAGATTAGACACTCTTGCCATAATCCAACTAAATATTGAAGCTATGTTTGAGCTGTAACATTACTGCTTTGCTGAAGTCCCCTGTGAGAGTTTTGCCAGAGTTTTAAAATTCCTAAGTCAGATCGTATTCTGTATTACAGAAATATTTTAAAAAAAATATTTTATGCAACAGCTCAGTGAGCTTCGATTTATGTACATCTGAATAATAGAGGAAAGATAATAAATCTGAGCCACTATGTAATTTATAATCTTTCACATACCTACAAAATGCTTCTTTCCCTAATAGGCTTACATTCTAGTGTGCGTTTAACCAGTAAGATTCAGATTTCTTCCTTTTTAAATGACTTGCCTCAAGAGAAGATCTAGAATTTTAGTTCTAGAAAATAATTTCAGTTCTGAGTTTGAGTTTCTGTTTGGCTAAAATTCTTGCGGAACCTGCAGAGAGAATGTTTTATGTATGGCACTGTACTATACTGTGCCTAAATCTCCTCTTCTACTTGAAAAGGACACCACAAATTACATAGGTGTGAAATTAAGTATTTGCCTCTGAGTCTTGTGTCATCATGGGTAGCTGCAGGTCATTAGTCTGATTTTTGGAAGGCTAATTTCTTTTTATGGGGGAAGAGAGACAGTAGATTGGTGTGTCTTTTTTTCTTTTCTTTTTCTTGCAATATGCTGACTTGTTTTGTGCTGCAGCTCACCTCTTTCACCCTTTAAGTGGTATTGCTCAACAGTGACACCTTTCTGTGTTTAATAACTAAATGATAAACTATAGGTTGTTCTATATTATAGCATGCCTTCAGCCACGTTTTTTGTTTTTTAAGACTAACAAGAAACAGTGAAACAAAGGGAACAGATATGTGCTGATTTTTGGCTTTTTCATCTGTTTAAGAAGGTTCTGTTGGTCTTTAATGGCCTTCGGTGTTGAGGTTCGTCATTGCCCCTTCAAGTTAGTGGTCCTACTATAGGTTTTTCTTTTTTCCTGTAGATATATTTCAGATTAAAATAGTCAAGTGTGTCAAGTTTGTGGTGTATGCTGTGACTATACCTAATGACTAAGTCAGTGTTCTGTGCTCTGCCGGTTTTATTCAAGTGCATTTCTGAATCCCCCCCATCAAATTGGTCTGCTTAGCAATTTCTTTATGCTGCCTTTCCACAGATCAAGAACTGATGTCAGAAAAATTCAAGAATTAAGCAGTTGTGCTATTCTAACACTGAGATTTAATGTATGGACATTAAAGTTCCTATGCCCAGTACAGCTGATACAGTATCATGCTTCTCTGAAATAAGTTACTAAGAACCTAAGAACTATGATATGATTGATCCTACAAATTAGCTCCTTAAAGGTTTCTGCTTCATTTGTCCTTAAACATGAATGAGATTTATACTTTATAAAATATTTTTCAGATTTACTCCTTTAAGTTGTCAGTTTAGTTGCATAATCTAACTTCTGCTGTTGTATTCTGTGGTGAATTATACACTGGCAAATTAAGCATGAATAGCTTCGTAGATATGAAAGATTAGTATGAATTTTGGGTGTAGCTAAGACTACTATCTACATTAATTCTCCTTGGTTATTTAGAAAAATATCCTTTGATTAATATTTGCCTTTTGTAGGGGTAGAAATCTCAAAAGGGAGAAAAATCTTGTAGCACCACTACAGTCTTGGTTGTAAATTTCACTTTAGAGCTGCAGAGGTATATGTAGATGAAACTAAATATTTTTGTCTCTCTTTTAATTAATTTTTTTTTCCCTTTTTCACTATGGGCTTAATGGTGACCTTTCTTTTTTTGTAATCTTAACTTAGTGCTACTGCTTCAGCTCATTTTTTTTGGATAAAGGATGCTAATTTACTTGTATTTACACAGATGGCCATCTCATTTTTTCACTGAGCAATATGCTACAACACATTCTTTTCCTGCTGATTTTCCTGTTTCTATAGAAATTTCTTGATTAAAAAAACTCACTCTTTGTGACTTCATAATTATAGCAATTTTTAACCTTAGTAATAAAAAAAAAATCAGGATGCTACTTTTTGGGGCCGTAAAATATGACAGTAGATGCTGTCTCCAAGAAATAATTAAATGGAGAAGTGATAATATGTGTGAGGGAATCTTTCTGAGAGTATTTGTAAACTTTTGATTTCTAAATGTTGCCTTCAGGCTTGGTAAGAAAAGCTCAGTGTTTGTAAAGATTATCCTGACAGCAATATGCTGGGTCAATTGTCAAGACATGTTTAGCATGGGGGGATGTATTAATCTGCTATAGCTACCACTGTAAGTGGCTGGAATAAATAGAGGGCTCAAGCAGATGAAGAGGGATTAACTGTGTAAATTGAGCAAACTCTTCAATCACTAAACCAGTGATTTTGCAAAGGATTAGTCTGCTTTTACAAATATTGATTACTGATTTGTTACTGGGAATGAAGATGATATAACTCGTGCAGTTGCTTTGTGGGATGCTATGTGAAGTGTACATCATTCATATTAATGGGGTTGTCATAGGCATTACAGAAACTGACAGATTTATTAGAGCAGTGCTGTTAGCATTGTCATAGCTAAGGTTGTGTCAGCATTTCCATTAGAAGTTCCATTTTCTTTTTTTTGGTGTTCATAGATCAACTTTAAAATTTATTCTGTTGAAATCTGCCAATACCACTCTACAGCTTTGACACAATTATTATTTTTGCGCACTTTTAAAGAGAACTGAATTAACACATTTTTAAATTAGAAGAAAATACTGTATATTATTTAAAAAAAATGTTTGCAGGTTTGAATTCTTTGTTTTTAGTGTAGCTTTTGAATGATACTGTGAATATTGTGTATTATGCCAGGTGTGTAGAGGAGTGATATGTATTAACCGGTTGCTATAAAGTGAAAGTAACCAAGGAATTTTTGTATAAATGAGCTCCTTTGCCTGTACAAAAGGCTTGTCTGGATGTTTTCTTATGGTGCTAATTATCTGATAAAGATTATTACATTTCTTACAAATTCTGTCCTACTGTTGTCCAGAGATTGTAATATTATCATATTATCACTGGGTACTGTCCACAGACCAAACAATGCTACTCCGTTAGCAGGTTCAGTTAATTTATTAATGTTACAACTGGTTCAAGTTTCAACAGTGGTTGCATTCTAATGGGTGGTTTGCCTTTCTAATCCTTAATGAGATTTATGTGCAGAGGTAGGCTTAAGGAAGACTCAGGTGTGTTGTGAGAATAAAGGACACAAAATGAGTTTGGAAAAAATCTCACTGACATTTATTCAGCTACTTCATCATTGTAAAAGTCTTAAGTTGTAACAAACGCCCATTTCTCACATTGTCATCTTTTTCTTCTTATACAGATATTGCAAAACTCAATCATAGCTCTTCTCTTGATTCTTTTTTCCCAAATTTTGACCCCTGTTGCAGAATATGATGGTAATTGTGGTTTATGAGCTTCCAATCCCTTAACATTTGGGATTTCCCGTGGTAGATGCTGAAAGTATGGAAACCTATATGTGTTTATAACAGGAAAAGACAAGCTGGCATTTAGCATGTCAATACAAGTGATCTTCTTTCATTTTTGAATTTCAATCCCATGGATGGTTTCCAAAATAAAAATAATTGTTGCTAACTGCAAATAAATAATATTATTTCGGATATTTCTACTTGATACTAAAAGCAATAGGAACTGCATAGTGTAATTTGAAAAAGATAATAGGTGCATGTGGAAAGAAGAAATACATTCATTCTGTACCTTGGCATAACTTAGATCATTGAAAAATTAAAGTGGCTATTTCTATTGACTAGATGTAACAAAATGGGACTTAGAGGAGAATTGAAGCAGTTAGTCAGATTTCCTCTCTCTTGTTTGGAGAAAAACAGCTTCTGCCAGAGTTCTTGTTGCTTGCGTCTTCAAGTGTATGATTTCTTCTGGAGCCTTCAAACGCAGTGGAAAATATTAGTGCAGTCATTCAGAAAACTTGGGAGTTGATACTGGAAGGTGGTTCTTCCTGCCATTCTCAGTACTTTAAGGTGAACGGCAACTGAAATTTACATCTGGAAATCTTTCAGGAAACACTGGAGTGTTCTGCTGGCTTCCTTCAGTGTGCTCTGCTGGCTTCTTACAGTGTTCCCTTGTTCTTTTCAGCTTGGTCCCATGCAATTACAGCAAAACAGGAGAATATTTTATCTTTGTGGTAGCAACCTTCTTGTGAGAGGAGGTATGAAAATAGCAATGTGTTTTTTCAACCATAAAACCTTTGGATTTTTATTACCTCTTTATTACCGCTTTCAGAGTACTTGAAAATAAAGGCTGTGTGTTAGTCACTTTTGATTTTTTTCTCATGGTCTTGCTCTGTAGATTGATTTTTTTAAGTGCAATGTTATCATTGCAGGAGACTGTAATTCTACCAGAACTTCCTACTTCTACATGCCGAATGACATTTGATCTGCATTTTGTGTGCTGCAGTAGGAAAACTTGAAAGGCTTGTAGGAGACTTTCTTCTTTTGTTATTATTTTTAAAAGGCTTGTCTTTACATGCCGATTGCAGCGTAAAGGCATACCTCCATCTTAAACCAAATTTGCTTTCAAATGCAGAGAAGCTTTGAGTGTGATAGTTCACTGATCACTGAGCATAGCTTTTTACTTAAATTATCAGTAGTAGAAGAAATGTATCAAAAATGAGGCACTGAGGCAGAACATTCAAACTATTTTGTGTTTGCAGGAATACATAAAACGTGGAAAATGAAAACTCGCTTTCAAGGACCTCTTCATTGAAATCTGCAACTGCCACTTTTAAAGATGTGTTTTTAGCTGAGCAAAGGAATTCAGATCTCTTCCTCTGTACAGATGAAAGATTTTTCAGCTCCCACCAGTAATGTTAAAACTTTTTCTGATTAAGGATATGGGCTGTTGGAGCATTTGAAATGCTCAAAGTGTGTGCGTATGTTTCCTTTCAAGAGCTTAGCAGGCCAGGCCTTTGGCCAGGAGTCAGAACAGTTGGAACTTTGCAGACTACACAGCTAATTTGAGAGGGCTGCCAGTTGGCATAAGTGACTTCCATATATAAAACTTCATGCAATTTACATTGGAGATTTTTGTTGGTGTTTTGTGGTAGTCTGAGAATTTCCTTCTTTCCCAGGATTTCTTTGGTATTGCTCAGCGTATTTACGGTGTGTTAGCGCTTCTGACCAGAGCAGTAGTTAAAATGCTCCCCTGCTCAAATATCCCTCTCACAGATTGCAATTCACATTGGATGAATTTTTCTCTTCAGCTGTGTTTGGCACTTCCCAAACTGTAGTTTTGATTTTTTTATTTCTTTTTGGGTTTGTTTGTTTTTTTTTTTTCCGTAAGACTTTTTAAAAGGGGCTTAAACTCTGGAACTAGAAACAGAACAATTTAGAAAAGGGTGTATACCCAATAGAACATAGGGAGGAGTCAGGGCAAAAAATTGGGAAATTATAAAATTAAGAGGAAGAAAATTTATATGCTTTTTGTTTAATGGATGTGTGATTTTTGGAAAATCTAGCTTGCATGGCATTACAAAAATTCGTGTGAGTCACAGAGTTCACTCTGTATTGAGCTTTGTAGATCTGTCAAAATATTGTTAAGTAATAAATACTTCGATTTCTAGGACACTGAAATGAAAAGAACATGTACGACTAATTTTGAAATATAAATTGAAATATCACTGTTTAGCTTTGCAATAAATGACATTTGACAATTTTTCTGCCTAAACATTTTAAATCATTTTCATGTTCAGTAAAATAGTTGTCATTGCTTGGTCTCAGTTTAGGCTTATTTACTGAACAAAATGTGCCAGTTGCCCAAAGATGAAATTAAAAAGTACTAATTCAAAACATTGTGACAAAATCAGAAAAGCAATAGGGAGCTTCTAATTCTGATTACTGTAGATTTTTCTTAAGGTGGTGCGGATATGTGGGTATTTCCAAGGGATTCTTATGCTTACCAGCTGGTTATTTAAAAATAGTAGTAAATTGCAGTGTACAGTTGTAGTGTACAATTTCCAGATGTTTTAGATGTTAAGCTAAACACTGTATTTTTCACCTGGACATATTAATTGCTAACTTCTAACTTGCGTTTGGTAAACCTGTAGGACTTTCTTCCTGATAGTCATCTGGGAATACAAGAATCATGATGTGCTTAAAGATGCTATCCATATGCAATTTGACATCATGCTGGTTGTACTCCAGCTGTAGACTCTTTATTCTTGGCCTTTTAATTTTCTTTGATTAGCTAACAGCACCTTCTGTGGTTCAAGCTATCATGTAGATATTCTGAGTCTTTACTTAGGGTTTCTAATCAAAATTGGATGTGTGTGCTTGTCTGTGAGATGATGCTGGGAAATTTCAGCTTGCCTGCATCATTTCATGAGAATTCCCAGTGCCTCTAATTGATCCATGATGGTCTGTTTTGACTTGGTTCTATCTGCAAAGCAGAAACGTTGTTTTTATCTCTGTGTTTTCCTGCCTACTTTATTTCTCATAATAAAGTAGAAAGCTAAGCTTCTTGTTGCATGGGCAAAATGTGTATTGCCAGTTTCTGCAACTGATGCACTTTTCTCATATCTGTAGTGTGAGCTTCCGGGTGACTGAAACCTTTCTTTCTTGCACTGAAATGATTGAGTAAACTTTAATGATCCTTGGAGGGATTTAAGCAAAACGTTTACATATTTATGCCCTACATTACAGTGGTGTGAGAGACTTTGTACAAGAGACCTTTGCTTTACTTCTGTATCTTCTTTCTGTCTTCTTGTCTCAGAATCTTTGAGAAACAGCAGAAGTGGGAAGGCTGCTCCTGTGAACCATGCAGTGGCCCCTTTTATAACCCTGGGGGATAATGCCTGCTCACAGCAGAAATCACTCCCCCCGACCTCCATATACCATGGGGGTCATTTGTGAAATTTTAAAAAATACCTGTGTGAAAATAAAATCTGGACCAAGGGGTGAAAGCCATGAATTCCTCTGTACATTAAGATGCTCTGCAAAATGTAACAGTGGGTGTTTTATAACCAATTTGAAAGCCATCAAAAGAATGCATAAATCCAGGACCATATTGGTTTATAAATTCAGAGTTAGGTTTGAATGAGGAGTATGTGATCCAGGATAATTCCATTAGGCTGTGGGTCCTGGTGAATGGAGTCTAACTGGCTGACTCCCGTAATTTGTTAAAAAAAAAAAAAAAAAAAAGAAAATGTCTTTGTCAAATGAAATATGTTACAACTACTTAAGAAACTTTGCTCAGAAAACAGATGAGGGCTGAGAAGCCATAGATGTAAGATTTTAAAAATTTAACATAACTAAATACACGGTTATATAATTAGGGGCTAAATGAAAATGACAAAAAGAGACAGATCTCAAGCATGCTTCTGTAAAAAATTCATTGCAGTGGTTTTTAGGCTGCCTGGCCCACTGCCTTCTTCTCTGCTTACGGGAACAAAGGGAAGAGAAAGGCTCATACTACTGTCCTTCCAAGGGAGGAATCCAGAAGAAATACTCAGTATTTAGGCCCTTGAGGGTGTGGTATTAGTGTTTGTAACCCAAACTTCATATCCCAAATTAGAAAGAATTAAAAGTAGAAACAGATGATACTGCTTTGAGTATTCTTTAATGAAATACACTGCTGGCTCTTCTTAGAGGAATATATCAAGGCAAATTATTCTGTGAAAATTATTGTAAACTATTAGAGAGCACAATGGTAATGCAGGGGATAGCTCCAGAGCAAAACTTCATAGACTAGGCAGTCTTTGGAACGAGCACTTTGAAGACTAAAAAGCTAACTTTTTGTGAACCAGTGTTTCAAAAGCTAAACATTTTCATTATATTTATTCTCTTGAATGAAATGTGTTTTCTTTAACATTTATCTTTTGATTCTTGCATTTTAAACTAATTCAGAGCTACCAACCTTGTACATTTGCAAAACACTGAAGTAGTCTTTGTGAAAATGTTCGAGACAGTTAATGAAGCTAATGAAATTCTATGTGATCTTCCTACTGATAACTTTTTTTTAATCAGAAGACTCTAGGAAATAGGATTTTTTTTTTAATTCACTATACATTAATCTTCTCTTTAATAAAAAAGTAAATGTAGGGAGAAGATATGCATATGAAAGTAAACCATCTCCTCTTTAGCCTAGATTCACAGGGCTTGTGCAACAGATGTGACCCCAGTGTATTGCTATGTACACATTCAAAGATAATTGAATCCCTCTGTAGTAGCTATTAAAAGTGGGTAAATGCTGTATTTCCAGGTCAAAATAAAATGGAGAGATATGAAGAATTTTTGGAGAAGTGTGTGAGAAGTGGCGTAGGAGGGAGGGAAAGATGATGAAATTACTTTTTGTGTTGCTAGAAACATTACTCTTTCGTTATTCAACTTTAACACAAATATTTTCAGAGTATCTCTGCCAATTTAGAATTTCAGCCTGAGATATAGCATAAAAGACCTGAGCTTGAAGGCAAAATGCCCTATTTTCTGCATTTCCTTTAGGAGCAGGCCGTCCCTACGTGCCAAAAGATGAGCTGACGGGGAAGAAGACCAGCCTAGCTGAACAGCTTTCTCTGGAACTCAGGGGGAAAAAAAGGAGTTTATGACCTTTGGAAGAAGGGACAGGCAACTCAGAAAGAATACAAAGATGTCATTAGACCATGTAGAGAGAAAATTAGAAAGTCCGAAGGGCCAGGAGGAGGAGGCCTAACCTTGGTGCCGAGGAAAGTTATGGAACACATCATCTTGGGTGCCATCATGCAGCACATACAGGACAACCAGGGGATCAGGTCCAGCCAGCACAGATTTAGGAAAGGCAGATCCTGCTTGACCAACCTGATCTCCTTTTATGACCAGATGACCCACCTAGTGGATGAGGGAAAGCCTGTGGATGTTGTCTACTTGGACTTCAGTAAAGCCTGAGATGCTGTCTCCTGCTCCATTCTCCGGGGACAGCTGGCAGCCCATGGCCTGTACAGGTGCACTCCTTGCTGGCTAAAAAACTGGCTGGATGGCTGGGATCAGAGAGTGCTGGTGAAAGGAGTTACATCCAGTTGGCTCAGTACTGGGTCTAGTCCTATTCAGTATCTTTATTGGTGATTTGGATGAGGGGATCAGGTGCAGCCCTCAGTACACTCGCAGATGTCACTAAGGGTCTTCAGCGCAACAGAAAGGAAGATGAAAAAACAATTTTTTAATAATAATGTTCATATTATTATTTTTTTAGTTAGAAGAAGATAACAAAGTTTGTGTCCTTTGTATAATCAAACTAATGCATTTTTTCCTGGCAGCTTTCTTTTACAGAAGAAAATAAAATTATTCTTATTTGAGCAAGAAGTCTTTACCATTATAGTGGTTAAACCACTGGTCCTGTACTAGGAAAGCAAGCTGTAATCAACTACTTAGCTGTTACTGAATTACACTTATCTCCAGTTCGCCTATTTAACTTCCCATAAGCATGCTAAGCACTTGTTCAGAATGCATTGACCTCTAGTTATTTCTTGCTTTATGGATTCCTTAGCCCACATTGCAGAAGTAAAAAAATATTCCTCTTGGTAAACAGTGCAGAATAATACAACCTTGTTTTGTTTTAATTATTTTATGTACAGAATGAAGTTTTAACACCTTTGGGTCCTCCAAAAATCAAAATTCCAGGCGCAGTGACTGAATTTCATGCTGTGAAGTGACACTGATGAAACTGTTTTTAAGTAATGGGACCAAATTCACTGTTGCACTAGAGTGAAAAAAAAAATTGCATCATTCAGGCTTTTGACTGTTAGATTACCAAGTTGCAAAAATTGTAGTCATGCCGTAAGCTGTAGTCTGAGGTCTTTCTGAAGTCACAAGGTAATCTGTGTTTGTGGGATTTGTGCAGTGGAACCTGTACATTAGTACACCTACATTAATAACATTAATGTTTTTCTGAAGTCAAAGCATGACTAGTAGAAAGGCTGGCTTTATGCTTGAATGAGATCATTTCACTTTCTTTTCACTGGAGCAATTTTTAGGCTGGCAGAAATAGTATTATAATAACTGCCAGCTGCTCACTTGGCGCAAGAGTGCCTAGAACCAAGAGGGAGGGCCCTGTGTATTATACATATAATGTACTTTTCTCTAAGATGTGAAGGTTTAGGACTCATAAATATTTTGACCTGGTCTTTGATGGCTTTTTTACACATCATGCATGTGGAGCATAACTTGCAGATTTTAGTTTGGAGTACATTGGAGTAATTCCCACCAGGATAGGAAGAGAAATTATTATGGGAGATTCTTATGTGAGTGGGTGGTCAAGAATGAAGGAAAACCTTTAACATAAAGCAGATGGACCTCTCTTATTATTTACTGTGTATTGGGATGCAAGATAATAATGTCCCAAAGTATAGGATAGTATTGATCTGATCTTCACATCAAAGGAATAAGGTTCAAAATATTATTTGTGAGGTAGAAACTCAGGAATGGAAATGAGACTTAAATAAGTATCCTTAACTCTGTGCATGCCCACTACTGTCTGGGCAATGACACAGAATAAATTAGGTCCAGAAGAGTACACAAAAGCAATCGTTGTACCTTTCTCCACATGTAACCTCACACAGGTGCAAGCCACAGAACACTTCTTGACTCAGGGTGCTGCTTTTCTCTTTGGTATTTAAAATTGACTTCGAAAACTACAGTGTACTAGAGGAGAAACCAGGGAAGACTATGGGCCTTTTAACATCTTTGTTTATAAATCCATGAGTTATATTGGGAAACAGACCATACAGGGCTAGGAAGTAGGTGGGAAGACATGGTGATCTCTGCTGGTCTGATTTTGGGAGAGAAATTTTGCTCTGATCCAGCAGCCAGCTTGACTGTAAGTTTCTCAGCAACAAACACCAACATGCCCAAGAAAGACAGTACCAATAGGTGCTATCTTGCATCCCCAGGATGCAAGCTCCTTGCATTTCTACATTTAACTTCTTATGTTGGACAGTCTCCAGTGAAGTTACAGAAAACTGGAATTCAGGCCATTTCACCTGCATTCATGAGGGAAGGGGAAAATTCTCCTTGTCATGAAGACATCCTGGTGCATACGGGGGAGTATAACATGGGAAATTCAGAGCTCTGAACTCCTTTAAAGGAGTATGTGATTTAAAGCATGTTGTTTAATTTGCTTCATGGTTCTTTATTTAAATAAAATAGTAATGCCATCTTTCTTGGCAGTATTTCTCTGTCTTAAACAGATCTTTTATAGAAGGAGCTGTCTTATTCCAAGTCCCATGCAGCAGTCGACTAATGAGTCTCTGATCTCAGCTGCTGGTGTAATGTAAACAAATGCTTCTTTACTATAACAAAGCATTGCTTTAGTGATACTTTTTTATGAGATTTGTGTCAAGCCTGATCTATTTCAAATGAATGGGGAAGCAATTCTGATTGAAAGCAACTGCAAAAACCAACTTGCTACATAAATTCCAGGCTTTCAGCTGGGAGTTCCCACATCTAGGTGTTGCAGTTCACTCTAAATCATGTTTGAGATGAGGACAAGACAGTAAAGGAATGAAAAAAATGGAAGAAAGGTAGATAGATGACACAGTGTAGAACTCTAGGCATAACTGTAAGGAAGATGTCATTCTCTGTTCTTTCTTCCCAATGTTGTTTTTGTTGCAGTACAGGGGCAGGGGTATCCGTGTTTGTGCTTTCTTCCCACCACATATGCGCAACACCTGTGGTTCATGGGAACGTGGGAGGAGGTGGTTCTTTCTCTTTTCTTTATCCTTTTCATACTACTTATTCTCTCTCTGCTTCCTTCTGGAGGTACAGGGCAATGAAAGGAGGAATTTAATCAGATTTATGCTTTTTCTCCCCTATACAGCTGTATGTGTCTTGGGATATTGCAATTGGGTCTGTTTCTCTTGTCCTTCCACTAAAGTTCCATCGTATTTTTTGGTTCCCAGACTTCTCTGACAGAAGGATGATAATATGCATGTGATCTGTTTCTGCTTCAGGTACTTAGAGATTGTGAGTGGCAGTGGGGCTGGCCAGCTTCAGCTTCTTTTGTGGAGTTACTGCCTCAGTTCCTTTGAAGAACAGAAAAAGAAACTGGCTTCTTTACAGGTTGAGGGTGGGAGGAGGACTTCTTTCCACCAGACAGTGGAAGGCTGCCTTTTTTTCATGCATGTTGCTTTCCTCACAAACTTCTAGTGTCCTATGCAAAAGAAATGTAGTTTCATAAAATACAATCATCAAATTTATCCTGACTTGTCTCAGCAGAAGTAGCAAAGTTGAGAGTGGAATTTTTCCACTATGAAGTAGTCAGTTCAGATGACAGAATAACATTAGGGAGTCCCCAAATTATGTGGTTCTCTGGGACTATATTGTCCCATTTGATTTGACTCTTCACTAAATGGTTACTGGCCAAGCTTCCTCATCAAAACCCAAACTGATACAAACAATATTGAATAAAATTAGATGAAACTAGCAGTTGAAATTCTTAAATTTAAGAGTGAACTGCTTTTGTTTTTCTGTTTAATTAGGTTTTATGTCTTCCACGTCTGTGGGGTCCCAGTGTTCTAAAATGAGCCTTACTGGATGAGGTAAAGCTGGAAGTGTTGCACACTGATGCCTCCCAATGACCAATATAAAGCAGCACACGATGTATATTTGTAAAACTCTTCACCTCCCCCACTCATAATACCATCATTAGATCATCTTTTTAAGTAACTATCAAACCTGTCACATACCAGCCAGTGATTGTCTTTGTGTTAAATTCTCATTTAATGTTGCGCAGTGCTTGCATATTATCAAGCAAGGGGGGACATCTGCATCATTTTACAGTGCATGTACATGCAGCCATAACTCTTATATTTTTAACATAATATTCCACAGAAGCTGAAATAGAAGTTAGCATACTCCTAATCTTTAAAAGTAATGGAAGTATCAAATTCTGTCTATATAAAATTCCATCTACTGTCTTATGGTATCCAACAAAATATAGTTTGTTGTCTAAAGAGCCAGTTGTCTTATTTAAAGAATGCCTTTTCATTTTAAGTATTTTCATACTTTAAAAAATGGCATTCTCTATGTGCTCCTATGTCTTTTTCTTGTTACAACTTAAATAAGACCACCATAAAGCAATTAGTTTGTTGACACTGATTAAAAAAAACCCTAAAACAATCTAAATATCCAGGAAATTGACCTTCCAGAGATGGTGTTCATGGTTTAAGGTCAGACAGTTGATCTTTAACCCAAACTGCATAGTTTAAATTTGTGTTTTTAGCACAGGGTTTATCTGCTGATATCAGTCCTTTTTTGTATGTTTATCTTGGTAGAATGTAATGAGATTACATATCTTTTGATGAATAATTGCTGCCTTGTAAACTTGCCACTTACCTACAGTGACTTTTATGAATATTTAATGATAATAAGTAGGAGGGACTTCACTGTGTTGCTCACATGCACTTAAAAACCCAGCAGCACAGGAATACCTTTTATTCTGCTTTTTTTGCTTGGGGTAAGCAGTATGATATTTATATACACGTTAAATATTAGATAGATCTAACATATTCTTGTTCTTAATACCAGGAGTTCCATTTAAATCATGATTCTTCTGTTTCAGGAAGGGAGGGATGTAGGATGGAAGACACAAATTTTTGACATTCAAATTTTTATTTTAAGTTGAGGCAGGGTCGACTGGCCAGTCTTGTGCTTCTGGCTATGAATTAACAGTTGAGAAAAAGGAAAAAATACAGGTAAACAATATTCACCATTTTGCAGATGTAGACCTCTGTGCAATGTCTTTGGTTTTTCCACTATTACCTTACAGATCAATAAAAGGCAGTACTTTTGTGTCATACTGCAAGTTAGGCAATATCTGTCAACAGCAGGCATCATCTTTTATCATCTCTTCATCTGGTTTGTCTTTTTGTAGGCATGTAATAGAGGGTCCTCACCTTATATGTTGCTTCCAGATATTTTTATACAAAGCTGGTATTGAAAGCCACGTTTCTGATTTAATCGTGTTGAATTGTGACTCTTGATTTTGTTTGCACATTTGAAAACTTAATGCTTTCATTATCCAACTTGCTTTACAGACCATGTTCAAAACGAAGTTGCTGTATCATGTTTAATTACATATTTTTCCTTCTGAGACTTGCAGGGCCTGCTACACAGCTGTATTTTTTCCTTACTAAAGCATTGAGGACAGTAGCAACATCTTTGACATTGATAGCTAGAGCGTTTTTTTTACTTAAAATAATCTGGCATAGCAGTTATTAGAATTTTTTTTCTTTTCTATGTAGCTCCTGCATATTAAGAGAGTAAAATCCATAATTTTATCGATGCTACAATAGCGTTTTTCTTGAAAAGCAGTGCTTTACAGAATTTATTTTTCTTTCAGGCAATCAGTTTCCTCCTGTTGCAGCTCAAGATCTTCAGTTTGTTCTGAAGGCTGGATACTTGGAAAAACGTAGAAAAGGTAAGTCTAGCTATCTTTGTGAAAGTTAGTGCATATTTCATTTCTGGGAAGTCTATATGCCTGTATTTAATGTTATACACATGAATGACTTTATACAGGAGTGATAAATAAAATGAGTAGAACCTGAAATGTTAAAGCATTGTTATGCAAAAGAAGCGTAACACGTAATTGCTCCTATAGTATTAAAAGAAAATCCTGTTTCTTTATTGACTAACAAAATCATGCAGTGAAAGTCCATTGTCAGCCATAATTCAGAGACTTTCAGATATTTTTGAAGAAAACATTAGGAACCTATGTAAAAGTACCATATGTTGACTTCATGTTTCAGTGAGCATCAAGATTTATTTTCCTTCAAGAGGGCAAATATTGATCTCAGCTTTGGTTCAGTCAATATTTACCTTGATTCCATAAATCTTATATTGTCACTTTAATACCCACTTAATGCTGCAATAACTCTAGGAAATATTTAGGAAATTTTTCATTATTTCCTTATATTTAATGTTACACATGACTTCTCTCTTTATATGATTTCAAATTCCCATTTGTTTTCTTAGCATCAATTTTTATTTCTGATTTCCTTCTTAGTGCCATAAATTTCTCTTCTTCATATCCAGATTTTGTTTCCTTTCCTTAGCGTCTTTCCTGGCTCCTTCTCCCTCTTACCTCACCCTTGAAAAGAAGTAGCATATTTGTGTTCAATAATGACATACATTGATATAACACAGATTTTTTTTAATTTCAGATCACAGTTTTCTTGGCTTTGAATGGCAGAAGCGTTGGTGTGCTATCAGTAAGACGGTCTTCTACTATTATGGAAGTGACAAAGGTACTTATTTATTATAAAAATTATTTTTTAATGCACAAAAGAATATGAAAACTTTAGTGGAGTTGGAAACTGCAAATCAAAGGTCATTTTAAGAAATCGAATGAAACTTCTAAAAGAAAGTTGTCTTCTTTAAACAGTTCTTGAACAGTGCTGTGAATGTTCAAAATGTGTAAGTATTCTCCAGAACCTGTAAATGATGTACTTGTTTTCTGAAGCAGGGAAACTGAGGGAAAAAAAAGAGTAAGTTTCTTGCGAAGTTACTTTGTGTGCCAATAACAGCTGGCTTGATAGTATGATAGTATGGCACTCAACTGTTTTACTAGACATAAAATGTTCTTTCTCTCCAAAGTATATTAATTTTAAAACATCCTGTAACAGTTAAACCTTCTGAGTTCTTAAGAGATGGTTCTATCCAGGAAAATATTAGTCCGAAAGCTGTAGAGTGCAGTTCCTTGTTTCTTCTTAAATAGTTCTGGAAAAGCTAGAAATTAAGTAATGTATTTAACTAATAGCCAACTGTGGAAGCTAAAGCTAAGTTCTGAAGGTGACTTTTAATGGCCAGTTTAGAAAGAATCTAGAATCTGGTATAAATATTGGGATATCACTTTGAATTTTTAAAACTGACAGTCAAATCATTCTTTAAATTGTTTGCCATGTGCATTTGATACAGAAATATATCTCAGTAAATTTTAAAAGTACAAATGATTTTTTTTTTTTATCCCCCCCAAAAATTCCTGGACAAACTTTCCACTGAAGGTTTTTTTTTTCTTCTTCTTCTGTTTGTCTTCTTATGTTTGAGTTTTGTGGGTTGTTTTTTTTTTTTTAATTCAAAGAGTAATTTAATTTGCTCCAGTTTGTTTCATTCCTTAGTATGCTAACTCATTTAAACTCATCCTCTCTTTAAAACCAAAAGAAATAAAGGAAGAGTTTAATTCTAAGTCCTATTTTCATTTTGCTACCATTTTCCATCATATTTTGCTTTCAGAGTTTTGCTAGTATATCTGTGAAATGTTCCGTTTTCTTCTTTACTCTTTCCTTGGGATTTACAGATTGATCGAGCTTCAAAAACATAAACAATCTGTATTGAAAAATTCAGCCATCTTATATAAAGGTTCCAGTGCAGAAGCAACTTGCCATCGTTGTGCAGAAACTGATACAAGCCATGAGAAACTAGTTTACTGTTGAAACTGAGCTGCCATCCTAATGGTTTTAAACGTATGTGCTGCAGTTTATCGTGCTGTTTAGTTGCAGATTGTCAGCATGGACGATGTGTGCAGTGAGGCAGTTGTGAGGAGGTCTGGCATTTAGTCACTTGAAGAACCTGAAACTGTTTTCACTCCCACAGTTATGGCCAGCAGTGGTACCTGCCAGAGTACACTTGTGTTGGGTCCTTCTTTTACTTGATGCTGTGCCAGATAACTTGGACCGTGTAGAAAATCAATGTGTGTTCTTACCAGCTGTAGTTCTTACCAATGGTGTTGAAATGTTTGTTTGGGTGGCTTCATGGAGATTGCTGCCACTCCTGGCATGGTGTCCGTAAACAATGCTGGTCTGCCCTAGCCTGTGCAATGTCTGTAGAGCTTTTCTATAAGCTGGGCCCTGGTTTCTGACAGGTTCCAGGGCTGATTCACACAACAGGCAAATTCCCCCCTGTCAAGGTGAACCTTGTTTCAGAGTAACGGAGATTCTGTGTGTACTCAGTCCTGCTGCCTGTGTCACTTTTAATGTCTGCTAGTGCCTCTGTGTTGTGGGACATAAAGCTGAGAGGCAGCAGGGATTTCTAGGTCCATCTTGGCTTATTTTGGATTGTGTCTGTTTTTATAATCAGACTGATAAGTGAATAATCTGTTAAGGCTATTTTGTGTCTGGTGTAGTGTGTAATTTGTTGGCCAAGGTTTGATTTTCGCACTTCAGTATCAGTGGAAACGTAACAGTGGTAAATGTGAGGCTATGTGATGCCTTTTTATTATTTATGTAGATTTGTTGTTTCCACACTGCTTTTAATTCTTCTAATGTTCTCCTTTTTATACTGGGAAAGCAAGAAGTGTGGAAGTGTATAAAGCTCATAAACACACGTAAGGAAGAGTTTCAGCATGAATGATGAAAAATAGGAGGCCTAGTCCAGGAGAATACAGTACAAGCTAAAGCCTGTGAAAATACAGTAAATGGCTGTGTGTTTTTCACCTAAGAGACTACAAGCATTCTTTTAATAGTTGTGATGCCTGCAGGCTGGTGTATGTCTTGTTTCCCTGTTTTTTCCTCTTATTTTCTCCTACATTTGGTGCAGCCTTAGGTAGTGAAACAATGTTATTTATCCTTGCTTAGACAGGTCTAAGCCACTCACCTACATTTTTTCCCCTGATCAGTGGTATGCGGAGTAGATGGAGGAACAAGGCTTAAAGGTTTGACCTAATCACATGTCAGGAATAGGTATTGTGGGAAGCACATGTGTATTTGTGCCTGTGCCTCAGTATCTGTTGCCGACCTGTAGCCCACAACATTGCAGAGGAGTGTGTTCAAATGTCAGAGCTGGGTGGGATTTCCAGAAGCTTGCCTGGTCCTCCTTTTCATAGTCTTTCCTTCCAAAAACGTTTTATAGTCCTCTCTTTTCTTTTCTTCCATGCAGTTGCACCCTGAGTTGAGTACCCTAATTGCCTGTCGTTTTTCTATATGATCTCTGGCTGTTCCTGTGTCCTCAGACACCGAGATGGTATGGATAACCTTTCAGACCTCAAAGTGCATGTGAAGACGGAAAGTTAATTTGTTGCTTTATAAATGAATGAATTAATGGCTTCATTACTTCTTCCTCACTAGGCCACAATGTTATATGCCCTTCTGTCTCAGCAAACTGGAAAGATCAGCTAAATGTTTAGCAAGACAGTAATTGATAACATTATGGTAATTTTTCCCCTGTTAATGGGCACTAAAAATTTATTTTCATTTTTATAACTTGAAAATGGTATCTGCCTGCCTGCCAGTAATATGATGTTGAAGAGGAGTGCAATTCAGAGGCTTTTAGAAAAGTCTTAGTTTATTTTTTAAAATTTCTTTACTTTTAACATGGACATGATAATTTTGGATTTCTCTGAATAGTAAGATAGTGACGGCCAGGCCAGTAGTGGGCTATTGCTATTGTGCAAGAGAGGAAATTGTGCATGCTCAATAGGACTTTGTTGTAGCAGAGCGATGGCAATCAAAGACACCTAATGTGTACCGGATCTTCTGTTATGAGACTGTTAAATTCGAGAGGCACACCTGCGGTAAATAGTGTGTTATTTAAAAAATAACTACTGGGTATAAGCAAACTGCATGTAAACAAATTGGTGCCCTGAATAGTGTGTTTCAATTATTGCCTCAATTTCTTAATTTTTTTTTTTTTAATTTCCGTTTCTCAGAGGGCTAGATTAAAGGAAAGAAGAAGAAAAAAAAAAAGGCGATTACATTTCAGATCTGCTGGCTAAAAGGAAAGAACTTCTGTGAATGCATTTGGGAAGGACTGTTCCAAACGCTGGAAAAGGAATTACCATTTTGGAGATACTGACACTTAACTATTTTTAGAAAGCAGACATCTTGCACATGGAAAAGTATGTGAAACTACATTTAGCATGAAGCCATGTAAACCATAAAATCTTACAGGCTCCTAATTGCAAGATGAAGAGAGTTAAATTATAGATTCTAATAGTATCTATAAATACTTTATCACTCTCTGAAATCTTTTCTGTTTGCCTTT
The DNA here is from genome assembly GCA_035041135.1 of Platyrinchus mystaceus. Lineage (NCBI taxonomy): Eukaryota > Metazoa > Chordata > Aves > Passeriformes > Tyrannidae > Platyrinchus > Platyrinchus mystaceus. The sequence continues at coordinate 33,194,947 of JAWWLV010000088.1, read as the reverse complement.
GTTCCCTGTGCCTTCCTCTGCAACTTCTTTCTTTTCTACTATCCGAGTACTCTCTGTTCTTCAGAATGCACTAATTCTTTTTACATGTGCTAATAATATGGACACAGTGCCTTAGGCCTCAAATTTACAACCCAGTCATTTCAAGATCTCATTGAAGGTTTACCCTTCTTTGTTTTAAAAGTTCCCATGGACTTAGTTACACAAGGTTTCTTCAAAACCCTTTTTTCTCTGCCTCCCTTGAGACTCTCTTTCCCCAATATAATATTGGCCCTCTTTCCGTTGTTAACAACATTTAACCATTTTTAGGAGGAATGAATTTTATATGTAAGAAAAACATTTAAATTGGCTCTCAAATTTAATTCAGATCTGAACTTTTGCTATTTTAAATAGCGTCCCCTCATATTTATTTCTCTAAAATACCTTAGTTTTGACTTTTTTCTTAAGTAGTTTCTGACTCTCCACTCTGCTATACTACCTCTTTATGGTTCTAAATTCCTGTTGCAAAATGATCAACACAGACCTAGATTTATTTTTCTATTGTGTGCCTGACATGGGAAGAAGGAGAGAGTAGGAGGATGAGGGGTGAGACCAAATAACAGCTTACTCTGAAATGAGATTTGACTTCATTGTGGAACAGCTTATGCGTGATGATATTCGTGATCCTTTTTGTTTTTACAAGACTGATATTATTATACTTTTTGCATCTCTGTTCTATGTTGTTCTGGGACAACTTAAGGGTTTCCAGTTGTTGAATTGAAAAGCCCTATCTTGAGAAAATAAGAAGCAGCAAAAATGTCATTCTTCAGAGAAGCGTGTTCCATTAGCATGTGTCTTCCTATTTCAGCTTAAGCATGCTGTTGTGTTACTGCCTAAGCAAAACTCTGGCTCTAATTTGGGTGTTCAGAATGAAAATTAAATCTCTGTAATGTAAATGTGCTTCTTGAAGCTACTTCTAAGGCTCCTGCCATAAAACCCAATTATATCTAATTTTAAGTCTCCAAGTAAAATCTTTTAGTCTTCAAAGTTTTTAAACATCAAAAACTGTTTAATTCTCCCTAAGGCACAGTCTCCAGAAAGTATTTTTGATATAAACAATAAGTCTGTCTGCAGGAGTACTTAGCTGCAAGCCTTTGCCAATAAGCAAAGTTCAGATGATTGTTGAGTCTGATGATCGCAGGATGGCCCTGCCTTCAAGCCTGCACCTGACTACTGTGCCTGGCCAAACAGCTACCGTCGGTCATGGTTTGCTCCATGGTGATCAGCTGGTGGTGTTGGTCTCCCGTTCTAACTGGAAAGGTGTATTCTGCCAGAACAACTGGAATTTGTAGACCTTCATTGCTTGTCACCATCAGAGGATGCAGCTGAGCTACAGCTGGCCTGTGTCCTGCCATTCTGTATTTGTGGAGCCATTTCTCAGGACATACTAGGTCTTACCTCTGGCTTGCTGCCACAGGGAGTGTGAATACATACTGAGAGTCTTTCTCTCAACTTTAGTGGGTCCTGAGTCAGGGCTGTGAAGTGTCTCATTGTCTTAGAATTTCTGCATTTTTATAATTTTAAGTATATGCATGATACTGCACTGGACTTTAATCAGAGGTTACTGCTAAGACAATTAGAAGTAAAAGTAGCGATGCTATGACTAGCCTATTGCTATAAAGGTCAGTGAAAAAATTTAATAGCAAAGGAGATACATATACATATATCTTTGGTGGTGCATACAGGTAATTTTCATTAGCACTGAAACGGGGTGTTCAGAGAGATAAAACCAGTATAAATGCCAGAACAGTCAAATAAAATATGTGTAGCATGCACCATCCCCTTCCAAAGTACAGCATCTTTGTGTTTTAACTGCAATGCTCTTTGAAAGAATGAGTACCAGTGAAGAGATCATCTGAGATTCACTGTGTAAAAGTGTATTACCATAAAAGGGATCATCCATGTCACAGAGAAGCAGTCTCAGAAATAATCCAAGAGACTAAATTTGAATATTTGCCTCATTTTTATCTTGACAAAATGTTTTTACCTTTTGAACCTGGTGTTTGTTTATTCTGTCTACGTGTTCCAATCTTCTTGGGTTTTGATAAACCTCCAGCATTGGAGAGTGAGAAATTTATGTGTTTCACTTGGTCTTCTCCCTGAGGTCACAAGTGAGGGAACAATAAAATTCCTAGGCAAAAATGAATTTCATTAAAATGAAACCTAGTTAACCTATTGCAAGTTATTATTTCTAATATCTGCCTTGGTGTGATTTCATGAATTTTGCATGTGTGTGCTGTTTGATATAGGGGTGGAGAATTGAGACTATATAAAATATTAGTACTGTATCATTAGGACTTATTTAAGACATAATAGAAACTACTGTGGGGGAAGGGACTAGAAGTGAAAATAGAACAGTGCCCTGGATTTTCTCATATAATTGTGTTATTTGGTATTTACTTGCCCTGGGTGAGAGTTCATAAAAAGGTGGAAGGACAAAGAATTTGTGTCTGTGCGCATATAAGATTACTAGCAAGAGTATTTGACTAGTGACTGCCCTTACATCCACTGATGTTCATGTTGATATGTTAGCCAATTTTTTCCCTCTTAGGAGTGGAAAGTGATTTTTTTTTCCTATTAAATTTCCAGAAATATGACAAAATTATGTCAAAAATTGTAGTTATTCCTGTTTTGTCTACTGTAGAATTTTCTCCTTTTGTTGACAAGCATAAGCAATGGATGCTCAATTTGCACCTAAGTTCTATTCAGCAATACTTAGAGCAGTTTTGCTCTTGTGCCTGATGCTTATTGTTAATTAATGCTTTTCTCTACTGTGTAAACCCCCCCCACACTGAATGGCATTTTCTTCCATATGCAACTGTACTTTGTTTGCTTGCACAAAATGTGACTCATGATGCCTATCTTCACTTGAATGCTGCACTGTGATCTGCAGAAATTGCAAAACTTAATCACTTTTACATTTTTGGCTTGCTTTTAATATTCACCTAAATATGCCAGAGCACATAAAATCCGATGTAGAGTTTGGTGTGAAGAGCTCAAAAGGAGCACACAGGTGCCGCTTGCCCAACATGCAGTATATTTAAACTCAGATCTGTTGTAAGTGATACTTTTATAAACCAGAGCCTTTGAAAAGTAGAATTGTCTTTAAAACAACCACATGGCTGTACATAATAAACTGCGGTAGGGCTCAGTACTTTTATTAGCTAATTAAACATTTACTGTTTTGAGAGAAATGCTTTTGGAACCAACACACATGCACACACCTGAATTTATAATAAAATTCATTCTATATTTCTGCCATATGGAAAGGAGGCACATCTGGGAGTGGGTGGGAGAATGTGAAAAGAAGCTTTTCCAATTGCTTAAAAAGGAGTTTGAAGTTTATTTTTTGAGTGAAGTGGTTAGTTTAGGAGGGAGCTCAGCAAGTTCTGAGTTAGACAGGTTTTCCCTTTAGTTTACTGAACCTGAAAGAGACACTGATTTATAGGAAACGTGTCTTGCAAGTTCCAGTTCTTGGCTTTCCCTAGACACAAGTGTCATAACATGCACTTCTTACTAAATAAGACCACCATCTGCAAACATCCCCCTGTGGAATTCCTTAGGCATCCTACAGGAAAATGTACTTTTGTGTACATCTTCCTTTAAAATAAAGCTTTATCTCCAGAAGCATCACTTGATCATTTTGCTAAAAACCTCCCTGTTCTTTGTAAAATTCATGAAATAGAAAACAAAATCTGAATAAACGATAACCTGCTGAGCCACTTACGTTTACTGTTGTAAATGAAGCTCTAACTTTTGTTTTTTATCTCCAACAGACAAACAACAGAAAGGTGAATTTGCCTTAGAGGGCTACACCATCAGAATGAATAATAGCCTTCGGAAGGATGCAAAGAAAGATTGCTGTTTTGAAATCTCTGCTCCTGATAAGCGCATTTATCAGGTTGGACTTTTTTATGTTGACTTGAAATTAAATTGATAAAGCTGTTACAATTCCAGTTACTGAATTAACATTTCAGTAAAACAACCTGCACTGACATATTAATGAAAAAAGGAAACCCTCACTTGCTTATATTGTATATTCATATATTAGGAAAAAAAATCTGATTAAACATATGTATGTACATGTTAAAATATTATCTTTTTGGTCAAGAGCGAAGTAATCTATCATCTTTATCTATTGGTCATTTCAATATTAACATTTTAATATCTATTGTATAGTGTGTGTGATTTTTTGGAGGAATTAAATAGTAAGAAAAAAGAAGTTAAAATATGTATCAGTGTTAAATACATATTGTATTAGTCATGACTTTTAAAGAAAAATCTACATAAAGGCACATATCAGCTGTGCAATTCAGAGATCTATCAGCTAGACATCAATATAGAATGTAAGTTTAATAAGTTTTAAATATCTGAGATTGCGGTTGAAAGCCAGTTAATTAAGCTGTCAGGTAGTGTGTTGGAGTCTGACAAGAACATTTTTAAGAAAACTCTACCCAGCAGTCTGAAGAAATTCATGGGTGTCTTCTAATTGTCAAGGGCAAATTTCGTTCATCAGTTCTGGCTTTGACATTGATGAAGAGAAGCAGCTTTTTTCTGCACAGCTGCCAGCTGCTGATCAGAGTTTCAAATCCATCATCCTCTCCTTCAATTACGTAAATTTGTCAAAATTAGCTGTACATTATAAGAAGCATCCTTGCAAGAAAAGTACCAGAAAACATGAAAAGAATTACTAATGGTTTCTTGAGGAAGTGACGAGAATGTTACAGTCCCTCTTTTTTATTGCTAATGAAATTGTAGTTGTGTTTTTGTCATTACTGCTAGTAGTTATTAATAAATGTTTAATAGTTTGCAGCTGCCACTCCCAAAGAAGCAGAGGAATGGGTACAGCAAGTCAAATTTGTAATTCAAGGTAAGCCAGCCAGTAGAAGCAGTAGCCTTTATTGCCAATAGTTCTTAGGGATGGTAGTTCTGTCCATTAACTTCTCTGTCATGTTATTACATGTGGTATTCCCACATGTCAAAGTTCGGAATAGCAAGTCCTAGTTTTCAATTGTGTTGTAGTTTTTATATGACCTTTCTAATTTTGCAAGATTTTTGCTTTTCTCCAAGAATACTAGAAATACTGGAAAGCTTGAAGGCTTTCCCTTATTTAAGCTCCCTTATATAAACTGTCCCTTATCCCTTGAACGGTATAAGAAAATAAGCAGAATATACTGTAAGGAGCAGGTCATACAAGAATTGTTTTCATTTTGCATAAATGTCTGCTTAGGCATTCTTTTCTACTAAGTGTTAACCTTTTAAATTGCTGCCACAAAGATACAGGATCTAATACTATTCCTGAGGAGGAGGAAGAGGAATATGATGATGTTGGACAAGTGAACAGTGAACTGACAGATGATAGCATTTATGAAGAAGTTAAAGGTACTGTTGACATTTTTTACTTTGTGACTTGTGATCGCTTTGTCTGCTCTACTTCTAGTTTGATAACACTGAGTTGCTTAAAGTAAGTAAGTCAAGTAACACAACAAGATACTTTCAGATTTTAGATTTTGCTATGACACTGAAAAAAGAATGTCTTCATTCTGAGTAAGAACAATTCAGTTTTCTTTAGCAGGAGCATCAAAATAGTGCAGAATGTGTAAAAGTGAACTCAGGGGAATTTTGGCTCATTAACATTTTCTGGTATGCAATTTTTTTTAATTAAAAAATTGACTTGCCTTACAGCTTTTTCCAGCAACATGCCCATTATTTTTTCTTTATTCTTTTTGGAATGTTTATTAAGCAGAAGCTTGCTATCGCTCCAAATGTTACTAGAAGTTTCCATCTTCTGCCTAATATATGATATTATAATCCTTCAAGAAAGCATTGTGTGTTGAAAGGGCTCTGAAAATGAACTGTAAGTAAAGCAACATGAGTATCAACACTGTTTTGTTTTATATCTTCCAGCATGACTATGATGGTACAAAAACTTTTTGCTGTGGACTTTTTAATATGGTCAAATAATCATGGCTCTAAATGTCCACTTGTATTTATCAGAGGGCAAAACAAAAGAAAAAGAGCTTGTGAAAGTTCTTGGAGTGTAAACATTCAAGTACCAGGGGAAAGTTGGTAATTTTTTATTAAATTTTGAGAAGCTATGAAAAAAAAATTCAATTATCATTAGTTAACAAATGATATTTTCAAGTGATGTGACAATTAATAATCACTTTGTATGAAATCATGTTCTGCATGCCTTGCTGTTTGGAGCACTGCAATTATCAGCAATAACTTGAGAGGAAAAATTAGTTGTGTCATGTGATGCTGACTAACTTCCTGTATCTATGCGGTTGAATTTTCTGACCATTGGGGAAAAGAACATTTTACACTATGTCGTGCTTTTTATTTTAAGGTTGTTTCAGTGGAGGGAAATAAAAAGAGAGCAGAGAACATAAATGTCTGGTGAAAATGATTATCATAAAATTCTAAAATTGTAACAGCACCCAATTCTTTAAGAGCTGGGGGTTTTTTTGGGTTGTACCTAGACTGCTTCAACACAGAATGCATGTTCTGCTGAAATGATGTGCAGTGTGTCACGCATGCTGAAAAACTCTTCTGCAGTGAATATAAAAACTACATTACAGGGCTTAATCTCATAACTAAAAGGTACAGCCAAACCTTATTACAGTGGTTTTTGGATGCTCAGGTTCTTACAGAAGATGATCTTTTATGCTTGCTTGCATTTTTGTTAAAGGAGCTCTAGATATATTCTGGGATAAATTACTCTTTTTTTTTTTCTGAGCTGCACTCATCTTACCTGTTCACTTGAATCTCAAACAGTAAGTAGATCTGGAGCAGTAATACCTACAATATTGGGAGAGGGCCATTAGTTAATATATACTTTGAGTTCGTTGCTCTGAGCTCTGTCTTCAGAGAATTGCTGCCTTGGTGTGATTCTGCAGCACTTTAGAGTATTTTCACTTTTCTCCCATTTTTATGTCAGTTTTCCAGAAACTGTTGTTTCATAATGTGGCTAATAAACCCGAAATGCAACAATGTCACAAAGAAGGGATAGTTCAAGGAATCTAGTTTCAGTTTTTAGTCAAATTAATTTATTTCCCCATGGTCTTGGAGTGGTGCGTCATTTTCATGTTACCAAGTAGGAGTTGTCTTTCTTTATGCTTTTTCCATCTCATCTATTTGAATTGTAAACTTTTCAGAAAAGACTATCTTACCTTTTACAGTGGAGCTCTTAATTTTGACTCTTATGTGTTGACATAACTAAGTAAAAATAAAACATAACTTTGCAATAGATTTTAGATGATTCTTTAATCTTTTTATCTTCCATAAATGTGCTTTAATAATTATATGCTTAAATGGAATTACAAACCTATGGCTCCAATGCTTTAGAGCAGTCTTTCTCTTTTTAATCCATATCATATTGAAGCATGTTAGGTGAAATGCTAGTTGACAAACCTCACAGGAGTTGGCCTTATTTGTTTCTTGTATAGCTGTTCATCAAAACTTGATGGTAAAAGAGCACACTCCAGTTTGGTCTAGTCTCCTTTAATTAGGCCTGATTGGTTGCATTTAATTACAGTTGGCTGTCCCAGGTACGTGAATTACTCTTTTTTCCTTTCATGGCCAAAGGGTGGAGCATCATTATCCCTGCTGTTACCTGGCCTAATAATATAGAACAAATAAGGAATTCAGAGTGCCTGTTAAGAAAACAGAAAAAAATTATTTGTACAGCTGCAAAGCTATGGTAAGCTCTGGAATGCAGAAGGCAAATATGCTAGATCCTTGTGAAGAGGGAGGAGAAATTAATCTGCACTTTGTTTTTGTCCTCAAAACAGTTTCATGTCAGAGGCTTCTAATCATCTGTTTTCACAGATCAACTAGCTTTATAAATACTGAATTTCAGGTACACAGCTCATGGTACCCTGTTATTATTTATTTGGCTATACTTTGCATATTCTCAAGTAATAAAATTTTGCATTTCTGTGGTTCTCCAGTGGCTTTTATTCAGCATTTCAGAAGAAACTTAAGCCAGTTCATTTAGTAATGTTGGGTTTGGTATTTGAATAAAGAGTGTTTGGATTAAAAAGAGGATATGGAAATTTTTGTGCAGGTTTTGAGAACTGTTGCAGTAATCAGGACTAACTGATGCTGTATTCTCTAGCTATCTCATTGCTTACCTATTTTTTTTTCCTGCTTCTGACAGGAGACAGTGTAGATGAATTTTCCAGGCTGAAGCTGGACAGCTTCAAACCAGTATTGAGAATGGTAACAGTCTATTAGCCTATTAAAAGCATAGATTTCAGTGGTATTCACTTCGTACTGTCTGCTGGCAAGAGGAGTGGGTTGATAGTTGGAGGGTGTACAATGAGATGTGAGAAATTTAGTCTTTTGATTTGTTAAGTCACTTTCTTCTTTAATAGCACATACAAATTCATATTTACCATAGAAGCACCATTTTCCTGGTTCTCAGTATTGGTTAGTGTTTTACTGCGGTTATTCAGGTAAAATCAAAAACATCAGAATTGCCAAACAATTACCAACTTGTAAAACTTCCCTTGCAAGATTCTTCAGGAAAAGAAATCTTTATATTGTCTTCAGCAAACTGGGCTTTAGTATTTTTGATGTTTAATAAAATCACGGACAAAAACTTGGCTAAGGAAAATTAAAAATACTGTCAGTAAAGGCCCATTTTTGCTATTTATTTTCTACCTTAGTTCACTCTGTATGATTTTGCATTTCACCCCTGAATGTTATAATCTGTAACATAAAACAACCTCTGAAACTGTAGTATTAAATAACTCTGTATGTGGGTAGAGCTACCTAGATGCACAGAGTTTCTAGTTTAGTGGTGTTTTAAACAATAGACTTGTCCTTGTCATAAAAGAGAACACATGCCAGCTTTAAAGTTGTTACCATCTGTTACAGCCCTTGAAGACAGAATTTTTTTATTAACTTGAGGTTTCAGTGACATAATTTTAAGGGCCTTTGGTATTGTCTTCTGTGGTTTCATGTCTGTGTGGAGCACATACCCAAAACTGCAGTGCTAACTACTGCCTGCCACCTTAATGCTTTCTACAACCTCAACTCAGTTTGTGTACTGTCTACCACGCTCTTGCACGATAGGAGAAAATAGGTGTTAATCTGAGCTAACGTACTTAAATTTCAATCTTGTGTTGGCTTTTTTCTTCTGTTCTTCTCCTCATAAACTTGCATTATAGCAGTAGTTTCCAAGGTATGCAGTCTAATTTCCATTAAAATTATTCTAAAGATAAGTTTTCGTTCTTATTTTAATGGTGCATGGAGGTAAAAACTGCCCTTACAGAACAAGTAATCCTGAAGCAATGTAACGTGACACAAGATTTGTGACACAAGATTGTGGCTTTGTGCCATTGTGCCATCCCTTCTCAGCCTATCCATAGCACAAAGAACTTTCAGGTGAGAGAAGATAAGCATGGTGAAATTCAGTGCTGTGGTGATCTCCAGGCAGTACAATTTGCATCAGTTCTTAGTTTTCTGTAAATTAAATTTGAGGATTGATTCAGTCTCTGATCGGGTGAAGGATGAAGGGAATGGAAGGTTTGCTTTTGTCTTTTGATTCTTGCTGTCAATCCTCTGCCGGTTTGGTCAAGCCCAGGTATCCGGCCAATAATTCTGTTTTGCAGTGTAATTGGAAGCTTAGGTTTGGAAACTCTGTAACTGAGGTAAAGCCTGGGGATAGGTAAGAAATGTCTTTACTTTCATTCTCTAAGAAGTGTGCTGCGCAAAGAAACACTTTATTTACTTATTTTAAACAAATTATTTTAAGTAGTTTTAAAATTATGTTGATGTTTCAGAATTGATTTCTGACACTGAATATGAACGTAGAGCGTGATCATCCTGTTTCTTTCTTACAGTTGTTGCTTTAAGCAGCTTTGTTTCTTCATTTTTTTCTAACAGTAAACCCTGGCAGTTAGGAAGCATAACTTAATACCATCCTCATTCTCACTTCTTTCTGGACTGCTTGAGTTTTGAAGAAGCAAATTGTTTTTATGATGTTTTATCCCTTTCATGAGCATGAAGCTGGGAGAAAAAAAGAACATATCTCTGACTTACCTCTTCTTGTGAAGAAGGAAGTAATGATTACATAGTGGAGTTTAAGTTTGATGTGTCACTCATGAAGACCAACTCACAGCAAATATTTGTGTTTTCAAAATGTAGTGTCAAATAGTGACTTTTTGACACTAGAAGTGAAGATTTCACAGCACTGTGTTAATGAAATTTCTTTTTCAGGACACCTTTGCTTATTTGAGAGTTTTCAATGTATCACAGTCCGGGTATCTGGGCTCAACACAGTGTTTGGTCTCAAGTAGTCCCAATTGTGCATTACAGCTGTATCTCAGTTCCTAAAACCAGTAGCCTAAAAGGAAGAAAATATTAATTGGTCATTACAAACCAGAGAAGTAGGTTTAAGTCAGCAGAGACGTGAGTGATTATGGAATCTGAGACATTACTGTGATCACTGCTGTTAAGTCATATATCTTGGTATATGGTCCAAATTCCTCCCAGCAAGTGTTGCTTGCTTTAAGTATATATATATATCCACAGGATAATATATATATATATGGGATTGTATATAATGCTGTTGTGCTGACATTTTTTTTCCATGGAAAGAATTTTAAATGCTTTTATTAGTAAATGATTTCAAAGTGTAAAATATAAGTAGGGTCTGGAATAAATGAAGTTCAAAGGACTGGATGTAAGATTTTTGAGGACAGTACTGAAGAAAGGTTTCCAAAGTAATTACTGAAAGTTTTTTGAATAATTTCCATGAGAATACCTTTTAGATTCAAGAACACAGCAAGGGAATTTTTTTTCCTTTTAAAATGGTGACGATTCTTCAAAACAGTTTTTTTTTCATTAATTGTATCTCAGTATTTTTAAGAAATTAATATTTTTAATTTGCTTAGCCATTGTATTATTTACATATTTGGAGTATTTTTGCATGTACCATCTTGCTGATAGGTGGAGTTACAGAATAAGGACAAGGGGGTGCTACAGGGCTTACTCAGTTTGCTGTAATTCAAAAGTAATTAAAATAATAAAAAACCAGTGAAAAGCAAATGTGAACTACCTTTTAGTGTCAGGGAGTAGTAAAGAAAAGTGGGTTTTTTTTAGATCCAGTGTGTGTTGTTTTGCTGTCTTGATCACTGAGATTTGGGATCTACTAATAGTCTTTGATGATATGCCACACATGGAAATGATTGAAAAACAATCTCTTTCAACTGGATATTGTTGAATCCCAGCAGCTGTGATGAAATGGAGCCATGCCTGAACTCTTTGCCACTCTGGGTTCTGAGGCAGTATGCTTATGGGATTTATGTATACGTTGAAGTGTCCTTCACCTAGTACTAAATGCTCATGAGACATGAGTTATGAATCCAGACAAATATTTAAAGATGCTGTATCCACAAGGTGGTTAGAAATGTGATACCTGGACCTCAGCTTTCTTTTTGGCACAAGGACGTGGGCATTATCTTCATCTAATGTAATCCTACATCTAAAGAGGGAAGCCTTCTTTCTATTGATGTTGGGTGTCAGTGATGGAAGAGGAGGTAAGACAATCTAGTGTAGCTGAAAAGAATGAGATGTCCATTGAGTGGGAAGTGGCAAGTCTTTGTTAGGAAAAATAAGGTTTTTAGGCTCTTCTGCATTTCTTTTAAAGTGAGTATAAAGTGGCAGTCTGTGAACAACAGGTGGCCCATAGCTGTCAGAAAGCCTACTGTCCGTGATACAATTCAGCCCTTGCTCCCTCATCACACACACATTTACAAACATGCAAGTGAGGAGGCCAGTAAAAGTGGAATAATAACTGAGTATTCATATTTAGTCTGATTTGTATGTGAGAGGTATATCGACTGATGGGACTTTGGCTGGGTTTGTTTACGCATAAATACCCTTAGAAAATAAGAGTGTTCTTTATTTAGTGATATACATCTGCTGCAGAAAGTTAGGTCAGTTGTGAGAAAGCAGTTAATTATGGTATCTGTAGTAAATGGAAAATGTGTGCTATTAAGTTTAGGTATTACTTCTCCTCTCTTTGAACTTCATGCAAGACATCATAGTGTTCAGATGTTTCAGGCTTCACAGATTTCAGAGTTTACAAGTGGAGAAAATAGAAGTGACCTTCCTGACATTGTGGTCAACTGTTATAACAAATTGAAGGAGTCCATGTTGGAAAGGCTGTGTTTATGAAAGTCTCAGGTTAGCAATGGCTGAATTTCAGAGATTAAAAAAAAAAATACTCTAAAGCCTAATCAGAGCAAAAACCCAAACCAACAAACAGAAAACCAACTAATAATCCACCACCAAATAAACCAGGGGTTTACTGTCTATTGTCTATTGGCATTTTAAAGCTTATTTGCTTGAAATTAGAAGATACAACTTAATAATATCTAAAAAAGAAGTATATTTAGACATGCTTTTCTTTGTTTAAAGAACTCTTTCAAAAACTAATTAGCACACAACTCATTGAAATGAATTTACTTAGCAAAATAAGATATTGTGTAGCAAGTACTGGTCAGTCATTTTTATAATATTTTCTGTGCACCAGTGCTAAACAACATTTGACACTATTGATTTGTAAAACCAATCTGATGTGGACAGTATGTGACAGAAACTGTTATTAAGAAATAGAATCCGGTCTCAGAAAAACTTGTCATCCTGGCAAGACAGAATCACACAAAGTAATTTTACTTGTATTATACTTTTTTCATTGTTGACTCTCTCACTGACAGCTGGCTTCATATTAAATGTGAACAAAACTTTGTTTATACTTGCATGTCTTCAATGGATTATGGACCCAAAATTTTTTCTTTTGAAAGCAAAATAGTTTTCTCTGGTAGCTCTGTTTTTATCTAATTAAGGAGCAGTGCAATAGTTCTAATTCAAAGCATTCAGAAGAAATTTCTTGGTATGTGAGATAGTTTATTAACCATAACTTTGAGGAATTGCTGCAGTTTAGCAAGTTCAAAGCAAAATGTCAGTTGTATTATGTATATTTATGAAAATAAAAATACTGGGCCTGTTCTACTGCTTGGGTATAAACATGATAAATATTATATAGATAGATCAAGGAACCTTTACTTTTTAAATTTGTGACGGAATGACTGCATATCAGGCTAATAAAACCATTAGAGTTTTTTGAGAAACAAGAGCAACCAGAGGTTATGTGGTGCCTCAGGCTATCACTTCTCAACTTGTCTGGTTTCCACAAGGTAGCTATTAAAGAACCATAATTTGTACAACTGAATTCTCAAATAAGACCCAGCAAGGTGAGTTTTAAAGGCTGAATTAATCACTCTGTTCTGTAGATACAAATCTCTCATTTGAATTTTTCAGCTTTAAGAAAGGCATCAGCACAGATCCTTCTGTATATGTCTTTTCCTCTCAGTGTGCTACTCACTTTTCTTCCCACTCTCCTCAAAATGGAGGAATTAGCCAAACAAAATACTACTAATTAGCCAGAGCTTCATGAATTCTTATGGCTGTATGCACGTATATCTGATTTTTTTGTGTGTGTTTTATGATGTAGTGTGTTTGCAGTAGATGTCTTGTTTAGTTTACACAGGTATAAGGAAGGTAGCGCAGGAAAAGGCTGCTTGTTTATTTATCTTGGATGCTGCTCCCTGGGCTGGGTAGGAGTCTTTGAAAGAAGCAGGGTGGTTGATCCTAAGAAAGGAAAAGGGTCAGTAGGGTCCAGCTCCTAGACCTACAGTGGACCAGGCAGAGAGGGCAAGATGCAGCAGCCTGCCATGGTCTAGAGTAGAGAGAGGGATGGATGCTCCAAGGAAGCACAGGGTGGAGGCACACAGATAAGCTTCAGCAGCAAAGGGAAGAATGTTTTCTTAAGAAGCCAGAAGAGACTGAGGAAAGTTTTTTGGCAAGTCTGTGAGATTTGGATTAGGCAGCAAGCTAGGAGGAAAATTTTTTCGCCCAGAAAGGGGATGTTTGTCACAGGGGGTATTTTATTTCAGTCCTTTTTTAAGGAAGAGGTTCCAGTAGTTCCATCTTTGGCTGTGGAAGCGTTTTTCTTAGCAGGCTGCAACAATTATTCTGTCCTTGAATCTTGAAGACAACTGTGAATAAAACCAGGAATTAAAGGAAGGAATTGCATTTTCAAAACAAAGCATTATCTACAGGAAAGCCTGTGGATCCTAGCATGAGGGTCGTGCTTCCGTTGTCCCAAAATATGCTAACGAAATTTATACTGTTTGCATACCTCTCTCAAATTTTATTTCCTTAAGAATTAAGAATAGATGTTAGGAAGAAATTCTTTGCTGTGAGGGTGGTGAGGCACTGGAACGGGTTGCCCAGAGAAGTTGTGGGTGCCCCACATCACTAGAAGTGATCAAGGCCAGGTTGGATGGGGTTTTGTGCAGCCTGATCTAGTGGAAGGTGTCCCTGCCCATAGCAGGGGGGTTGGAACTAGATGATCTTTGAGGACACTCCAAACCCAAACAATTCTACGCTTCTATGATAAGAAGTGACACATTTCCATTATTAAATGTTGAACAGTAGTTTTAGATAATTCGATAAAAGTTCAAGATGGACATGATTTTGTCACAACATTTATATGGATCATAAGACTCAATTTCTGGTTAAACCGCCTAACTCAGGCCTACAAGTAGTGCTCTTACAGGGCAATTGGGACTGTGTTGTGTCTCTGGCATGAGAGCTGGGTAGTCCAAAAGTACTACCTATGAGTGAATTCAAGTAATATGGACTGTAGAAGCCCTGGGTTTTTCTGAGATACAACTTCATGCCAATTCCACATTACACTGGGAAGCAGTTTTCGTCTCCTGTTTATGAACTATTGCTGTATCCCGGTGTCCTACCTCATTTCTCTGAGGTGCATCGTGGTGTGTGGCATGTAGGGCTAGTAAGATCTGACATCCAGAGTTGCCGGTCCCAGTCTTGATGTTATGTTTGAGAATAAAGGAACGTGTTAGTATTTGTAGAAATGAAGATGGGAATGTTACCCAAAATATGGTATGTGTAAACAGTCTGCATTGCAATTATAACTTTCTGTGTATTTCTGATTTACCTGATACTAGTGAATCATAGCAAGAATATTTTCACTTTATTTCATCATTTAATTGGAGGAAGAATTTAGCAGAGTTGATGTAATTTCATCTAATGGCGTGGGCCATTAACAGTGCAAAGTGGCTGTGGTGTAGGTTTGTTACTTTTAATAAAAATACCCAAAGGGTGAAAGGTGCTGAATTTTTTTTTTTTTTTTGGTGTTGTTAGTGTGCAGTTAGTGATCAACACAGGGAATGCAAAAATGCCTTGGTAGAAGACTTTTTAAAAGGAGCTATGAGAGAAGCATCTGGGAGCCAGACTTTTCTTATGGAAACATGCCAACAACTGTATTCTGTTTCCTTTCACTAAAGTGAGCTATGCCTTGTCTTTTGTCCCTTTTTTGAATAAATTAGTTTCTGGAATCAGACTATAAATTCGAATACATTAACCATGCAGATTATTAAAGGATATTATATGATTTAAGCAAGATGCTTTCTTTATGAATTCTATGTATGTAAATATTTTCTGAAGTCACATTTGTCACTATTAAGGATATGTAGTTCTCAGAAATGGCTTTTAAATTTGCGTCTTGCTGCTGATCAACGAGTATAAGAAACTTTACTTGACATTTGCAGACTTTTTCTGCATATCATAAATTTAGGCCTGAGAAATATAGCCAAAGTACGTTGGTTGTCAAATAACACTGTAGTACAGTTACAGAGTATAGATGAGTTAATTGAATATTTGATTGTTAGATATATTTACATAGGGAAATATTTATATTTTCTATGTAGATTTTAATAGCCACCACATTTATTTTAGCAAAACATTTTAATAATAAGGTTTATAACATGTCATGTTGAACACTTAAACTATTTACATAACTAAGAGCTATTATGGGTTGAGAGAACAAACAAATTTATTTTAGTTACAGTGAATTCACATAAATCTATTATGTTTATATATAAGAATGTACTTATGTGAATGCCACATGTATTTAGGCAAGCAAAGCACAAATTCCTGTGAACCTACAATGGAACCATGAACTCAACTTAAAAATTGTTGTTTGTTTTGTCCCTTCAAGATACTAATTTGCATTCTGCCCAGTAATTACAACTGTTTTTTTGTAAGGGTGAGGGAGCACAGAGAAGGAAGCATTTTTTATTAATCACCTAAATAATTAGATGTGCCTGTAAAAACATTAAACCCAGAAGCTTTCCTCTACATTGGGGAGGAAGTAAGAGCAGTATCTTAAAATATTTTATTCCTTCTTTAAATGTTTAGATGTGGATTTAGGTAAGATACCCATTGCCTTAATTTTGTATGCCGAATTTGAAGCTTTAGGAACACTTTTACAAGTGGAGCCAAAACTATGATTTTGTTGAAATTTTACATGAAACTTTACCTTCAGAGATGCTTCTGTTCAGGTGAGGAAATTGTTATCTAATATATTGATCAAAAAAGAACAAGTAACATTTAAAAAACTACTAACCAAACTTAGGGAAGTTGTAAGGAGCTGGATTCTGAAGTCACTTAAGAAATTTTCACCTGCTTAGATGGCCCATCAAAAATTTTTTTTGTTTTCTAAGTGTAATATGTTCTGATCCATTCACTTAGCATACCAAGACAGTTGATTTCTGGAAAAAAAATCAACCATGAATAGTGACTTTATTTGTAAATACAAAAAAATGTTTGTTAATATAAAAACGGGATGTGAATGAATGAGTTTCTGGAAATGGATCTCTCTGTAATTTCTTTTATTCTTCATTATAATAATTGTGTGCATATCCATGATTGAACTTGCTTATGATGACCTTTATCTTTTCTCTTGAGAAGAATTACTATTATGGGGTCTTTCTTCATGAGAAAATAAAAAGGTCAGTGCAAAACCCATCTCTTATTTCTATGCAGTGCACATTGCACTTTGGCATATTTGTATTGAATTTTATTAATAAGAATTAGATAATTTTGTCAAAGAAATTTTAGTATTCCAAAATAAGGCATTCTAAAGGGTCTTCCCTGGTAGATACTCCTGCTTTTCCTGACTTTTTTCTACCTCTTCTCCTCCCAAGCATGCTGTTGGTGTAACTGAGATTTTACATACTTCTGTTCCTCCTAATTCTGTCAGACCAGCAATTTCTTCCTCCTTTAAACTTTTCCTCCAAGGACAGAGATGTGTTCTTTGATCACTTAGTCTTCATACTGTCTGTCCTAAAACATTATGAAAAATACTTTGTGTAGAAGAATATGTTGTTGCTTGTTTTTTTTCCAGTAAACTAGTGAGAGGTCATAAAATATCTTGTGGCTTTTAAAAACATGACTTTTTAATCCACTGTGCTAGTGTAGGTCATGTGGATGGCTATGTGTGTAGTAATATAGGAGAAATACGGTGTCATTTTCACAGATGTATTTAGAAAGAGACTTTTTTTTTTCTCAAACAGTTCTCCAAACGTACTCATTTCTCTCTACTGCTTCACTCTGTTACCATTCTTCATAGCAATAGTTGTATGATCCAAACAAGGTTATTTTGTTCAACACTAGAGAACTGCAGCCTTGAAGTGTGTTTGCTATTTGTCCCTAGTTGGGACTGAGAATTTTTTTGTTTACTTTACTCTTTAGTTTGACAAATGCTGTAACTCCAAAATGCTTTTGTTAGGAAGGGGGTGTTATATCTGATTTTTGGTTTTGATTAAGCCAAACCATAACATGTGCTTAGATTCACTGGATGGTGTCACAGAAAGGTTGTTTCGAGAGAGTTTTTTTTTTTCTCTCCAGAAAATGGCTAAGTGACATTCCAGTACTCCAGTGTCACTGCTCCTTCTCACCTCCTGTTCCTGCAGCACTGATCCTGTGTTAGTTTATAACAAAATTCTGTGTGGATGATGAGGTAGCTTTCCCAAAGTCTTCTCAGTAGGCGGCAGTGCTTCACTTTTAGCTGAGATGGCTGGTTTAGTTATTCAGATTGCTTAGACAGTTGGGAATAGTGGTGGTGTACAGTAGCACTTTTCGAGATACAAGAAGTGCAGCTGAGGGGAACAAAAGTGCAGGATTTCTCAAGGAATACAGGAAATCTCACATCTGGAGACTTGGTAAGATCTGGACAAAAGTGAGTAATTTGAGCTAATCCTGTTTTATAAAGTCATTAGTTTCAGCTGTCTCATATGTAAGCTATTAAAATGCACAGACCCTTATAAACTGCTGCTGAACAGCTTAGTGTGAAGTACCAAAAGAAGCTAAATGCTGTTTCCTAGAAACCTGATCTAACTATGTAACTTTCTGAGTTAGAGCAGGGTGTTAGACTGAGCAATGTCCACTGGTCCCTTCTATCTCTAAGCATTTAATGATTTTAGCTTTTTCAATTTGTACAGCCAGTGCTATTTATTCAAGGCCATTGGGAGGTAAGGACATTGTTAATATTAATAGCAGACTTCTGTTACTCTTTACTGGTTAAATGTAGAGTGGTGCATATACTCCAGAATTTAAATAATGGTTGTTTTCAAAGAACTGGTTAAAACTTGCACAAAAGCATTAGTTGTAAGTCCCATCGAGTTTAGCTGGTAGCATATTTGAACGAAAACTTTTTCCTCCATGTTGGAATCAGACTTGGATCACGTGTTGGGAGAAATTTGTGCTAGGGATTGGCATGGATTGTCCTCAGATAAAACTGAAAAACCTTAGTATGCATAATATTTTTCATTAAAATGTATTTTTATATTGTTTGTAACTCAGAGATCTCTTTCTGGAGATCTTGGAATACAATTCTGTATTGCCTATTTCCTTCCCATCATATTTTTGAGCGCAGTGGTGACCATTTATTCAGATGTAACTTCTTCTTCTGCTCATATATTGATGTCACCTCATCTGCAGTCCCAGTGTTTAGCCTAGGTTTAGATGACGCATTTCTATCACTATCTCCTCTTCTTGTGTTGTGGACATGTTTTGGGTTTTTTTGCACTCAAGTTTGCCATGCACTTCTCTGTTTGAGCTGTTGGGTGGTAACTAGC
The DNA here is from genome assembly GCA_035041135.1 of Platyrinchus mystaceus. Classification (NCBI taxonomy): domain Eukaryota; kingdom Metazoa; phylum Chordata; class Aves; order Passeriformes; family Tyrannidae; genus Platyrinchus; species Platyrinchus mystaceus. Next base: position 33,175,889 of record JAWWLV010000088.1, on the reverse strand, counting down.
TAACCCATGGAAGTAGGAATAAAATAAGAATTGTCCTCTCTTCTGTCATGGTAAGAAATTCTTATTTTTATCTCTTCTCTTACTAGCAACGAACTTGTTTCCCACTTCTGTCATTGTCCTGGAGGCATTTTCATTCTCAAACCATGCACTCTAGTACAGTCAGATGGAGCTTTAATAAAACAATAGTCTGTCTCCCCCTCACACTATGGCTAAAGAATAGCATCTTCAGCAGACTTTTCTAAGCTGTTTCACTGTTTACAGAGTACACTAGGCTGCTAATGGGAATGCAGGGTGAAATGTCAAGAAGCTGTGTGTAAATCTGCCACGTGCAAGAGGAGCTGGGGGAAAGGGACAGATCTCTGGGAATATTGTAGGATTATCAAAGCTAGAGTTTTGCTAATTGAATTTGGAGATCTCTCCATACAGAGTGAGTGGATCTGGAGTCTAAAAGAAGACACCAGAAACGAAAATCCCTGCCATTATAAACACACATTGAGGCAAGTAATCCTAGGATAAAGCAATTCATGAAGGATTTCTGGGCTATCAAGCTGCTTAGGCTAAAACACTGTAAAACTTTGGGTGAAGTGTACAGGCATGTACAGGTGTGTATATGGTGACAATACTGCAGAGGATCCCATCCCCAAGGCAGGGGAGCACTGTCCTCAGCTAAGGCAACTTGCTGGCCCTGCACAAACCAGGGCGTTAATACTCATTCCTTTGATCTCAGATGATCACTAGACCTCACTACTAATGCTAGCAGAAGGTGTCAGTTTGGTCAAATTATACAAACAATCTTGTTCTTAGATTTTGTGTGTTTATTGCTCCTTGTCTGGAAATATTAAATGTTCTCCAAACAAATACTCTTGTTTGTAAAAAAGCCGGTTCTTGCTTATTTTAAAAAAAATTATATGGCTGCATTGATTTATGTTTCTTATTAGAGAAATAATCCATCTGTTATGGGGGTGGGTCAATTCATAAAATAATAAATCTGTGAGAGAAAAGGTCTTGGCTCTTCCACGGTAAGCACTTATTTGGGTTCAGAAGTTCTTGTTTGCATTTGTGCAGAATCATTATTTGGTAGCAAAAAAGCAGTGTGTAGGAGTAATACTCTTGGTGTTAACACGCCATTGTATCTTTTACTTTTTCATGCCCAAAGCAGAGTAGACCTGTGATACTCAGTGTCAGCAGAGTTCACGTACACAGCTGGTTTTTTTTCATGCATCTGTCCTCCCTGCCAAGTACAACAGTAAAGACACTACCAGGTTTTTTTCAGTTGATTATTTACTAATACAAGCGTTTTTGTGAGGGGTCTGTCTTACAAGACTTGTTTGTATGCTTATGACCTTCTGACACCACAATGAGATTTCAAATGAATGTGAAGATAATGAATGTACATTACAAGTGTGTGATTGCTCGTATCATTATGAAATAGATGAAAAATTAGTTCACTGCAGTAGTTTTTTTCTGAACTGATCAAAACATATTCCAATGATTTTTCTAACAATATGTGATTGGAATAATAACTACACATGTTGTTGTGTTCCATGCTGCAGCCCAAAGGCTTGTAAATACAAGCTGCTTATTTGCAAGTAGCTTCCAGATTTGCAATATGATTGCTATGGAAACCACACAATGAAAAGCTTATAACCATATGTGTGGTTTGGTAGATTTTGCTGCATAGCTGAGCTGGTTTTGTTTACTGTTTTTGAAATGTTGAATAGAATAGATTAACCCACAAACTGGGATTATCCAAGGTGTAAACAAGTATTGTGCAATAACAATGTGTCACAAACTAGAAGACAATAAAATACCTAATAATAATGGCATTAAATTAGAGTCTAATATAAAAAGATGGTTGTTAGTAGAGGAAACTGCTAAGTTTATGCATATTTATCACAGAGATACCACATTCCATTGGAGGAATGCACTGTTCAAGCCAAACTCTTATCCATTTTACAGTCAAGTAGTCTGATTTTTTTCCGCCCTCCCCCTTTAAGAAAAAGAAATTGAAAAAAAAATGGATTAACGTAAAAAACCTCAGCAAGTGTAGAATTCATTGTTCACTTTTAAAATTTTGTGGATGGTAGAATCATCTGTGGTTGGGTGATTCTTTTTCTTTTTTTTTCTTCAGATTGGAAATTGAATAAGTAAATTAATTTCAACAGCTTTCATGGACTAAATGAAAAAAAACCTTCAACAAATATAGTTGGTTCCTTCTTGCACTGTCACAAGGATTTTGTAGGTTGTTTGCTATTAAAGTCTCTAAGTATCAGCAGAGTATGGAACATAATCTGTATCTTAAGAGTTCTTTGGATCTACAGCTCTGGAAGAGTTCACTGGTTCACTTAGTGTAGATTAGTCTCATTTTGACATACTGAGAAGGAAAAGAATATTTCCTCACTGCAGTGTAGTGATGGTATGAAAAAGAGATACAGAGGATTAAAAATTGGACCAGATTATTTTATAGGGATGCATGAGTCCTTATACACAGTATCTTAAAAAAAACAGAAGGACTTCTACTGTATTTTTTCATTTAATTTTTCATCTTTTGACTTTATGCCATGTTGCAACACAAACTTTAGCATGTTGCATCAGATTGCAGCTGTAATTCCTGAGGTCATTGAGGTTGCTGTGTTTAAAGGATACCTCCTGCACATAGTTACTGCTTCAGGACATAATACCAGACAACACTAGAAAGAACCACAGGTTCTTTTTTACTACCCTAAGCCAAGCCTATTACAACTGCTCCATGATCGTGTTAGCAAGTAGTGCGGGCCATTTGCACAGGTTTGTGCCAAGGACCTGATGTCTGTAGTGCATGTTTCAGAGGAGGCTTCCTATGGAGTCACTTCAGCCTGGTACCATGGACTGAATGCCCATTAGCAGCTGGACCATATCCAGTGTGCTTCTGGAGTGCCTCTTCCAGCCTAATTGCACCTAAAAGTTTGTCCTCTCTGTGACAACTTTGTAGTGTAAAGCAAAGTGGAATAAGCGTGGATGGTTGGGGTCCAAACCCGTATGTGAATATGGACAAAATATGGACAGTCTTTGTTTGAATTTAGGACCTTTTCAGTATTCAAAAAACTTTGATTCAGATATTTCCACATTTCAGATGTGGATCTGGTGAACTCTTGTTTCTAGGAAATGCATTTTTCAGGGGAATGCATATATTCTAAATTTTTCCATGAAGCCACAATACAATCTACATGTATTCAGCTGGACCTTATGAAAAAATCTCTTCCAACCTCTGCTGCTGTTTTACTGCAGTTGAGATATACCCTCTCTTCTGGAGTTAGTCCTCAGTTTAAGCTAGTCTGATGGCCATGACAAGTGATAAGAGTTAAAATCCGCAGTACATTCAACACATCAACTGATTTAGGTCCAAACATTCAGTAACACGTAACATCAACATTTATATAATCAAAATATAATATATTACATTGTGTGTTGGATGAAGCGGAGATGTTCTGGGAAAAGGGAGCAGTCCTAGAAAATGTGACTGGTACTGAGATACTACTACTCCCTGTGAGTGGTGTAAGCGTGGTAGGGAAGCCACAGAATGACAGTGCCTCCTAGTGCTCTGGACAGCACATAGGGATTCATTTTTGCCATTTATGCTCCATTTGTGAGTTCTTAAAATAAACAAATGAGCATACTTGGAAATATGCAACAAGTGTTAATGCCAAGTAGGGGAATACATTTGAATGCAGTAAATGGTTTAGAATGTTTTGTGAGTACTGCAGCTTCAGATTTCTCCTGTTCTATTGCTAGGGGTTTTTTTCTGGTTCTGCATCCCCCCTGCCCCCCCAGTCATTGGCTTAAATAATAATTTATATTCATCTTGACCAGACTTTTAAGTAGTCGAGAATCAGAGAGCAAAAACCCTTGCTGGCTTAGTAAGGTAGAATTTCAAAGCTCTTTGTGGAGTGAATCTGTAATATTTGTAGGACTGTGTATAGATGTTAGCAGCAATTATGCATACTCATTCCAACAGGTGTACTCTCATGCTTTAAACATCTGCTTTAATGTTTGCAAGAACAGTCTTGTGGATAGATTAAATTTTTACAAGGCTAAAAATCCTTTGAACTTTTCATATAAAATTCACTCTTTGTCAAAGTAAATGGGCAATTACATAAAACTTGCACAATAAGGAACATTTTAAAAGCTGTGAGTTCTTTGTTGTCTGTCATTAGTAAAATATCAAAATTAGTGGCTGAAATGTGTGCTTAAAAAAAGCATGACTATCTGTCTAAGATGTGATGACTAGCAAAGGCAAATAATTTTAATGTATTAAAAGTCCAATTCTTGTTTGAGAATTGGGTTTATCAATATACTATTTCCTTATTCATACAGCAGCCTTGTCAGTTTTGATATACTGTAAATGCAAAGATGAATTTGTTTCTACTTCCTTATGAACCGAAAGACAGAATACAGCTAAAAACCTCATAGTTTTTTCCCTTTTTTGCCTCATCAACAGAATTGTTGACTGTGAAATGTGAGAAGCAGATCTGATGTCCCTGTACTGAGTGAAGTGTGGATTTACTTAAGTGAGGGTCTGGGCATGAGAGAGTTCCCTGTCTGTGCTGGACAGGAAGTACGGAGCACATCTTTTGAAATTGCCTGTGGGGATTTCAGCGTGTTCCAAGCCTGCTAGCCAGAAAACATGCTTCAGAGCCAATCACTGCCAGGCTTTCTCTTTTCTTGTCCCTAAACTTGCACTAAGTTGTTTGATACAGTCTGACTTGCTTAAAACCAGCACAGTGGGCAGGCACAGCAGGCAGGAGCAGTGAAGGCATGGCATCTATAGTGGCTGTGTTCCCATCATGCAGGTGTCAAGCTAGTGTGTCTGTAGGACAGAGGTGAGATGTCCTCTGTCTTCTCTGCATACTGCTCTTAAGAACTGAGTTCTTTCATGGCTGGGAATACTTTTTCAATCCTTGGTTTCATTTTCTTTATCCTGGCACGTAGCAGAAGATGACCCTCTTTCCAGTTGTCTCAGAATGACTGAAAAACAGCAGAACTGCAGCTCTCTATATGATTGCCTTCAGAGCAGAGTGAAAAGGGAAACAGATGTTTGCAATTGAGATTTTGAAAGAAAGCTCTTGGAGTGTTTGGATGGGTGGGGGAAACCACAGAAATAACAATGTTCCAACTTCTGTATAAATATAAAATAGTAAACAGGCTTTACGATCTGGAAATGTAGAGTGTGGCTTTCAGACTGATGGGGGCTGTAATTCCTGTCAGCTGAGGTGTCCCTTCAGAGTTTCATCTGCAGTTATGTGTTTTGCAGAAGAACGGGTTCCTTCAAAGGCTGAAGTGCCAAGAAAAGAGAGCCAGGAGGACGTTACCACTGATGCAGGTATTTAAAACCTTTCCTCTTTATTTTGCATATGCTCTTTCTTTTTACCTTTATTTTCTTGTCTTTTCATTTGCTGTTTTAAAATAATGTTTTTATAGCTCTGTAAAGCTGTCTTTTTACCCGAGTATGTAATGGCAGCAAAACTGCTTAGCACCACTTAGGATGCATGAAAACCACTTGAGAAGGATTTATAAAGTAAGCCAATTTATACAAGGTATTCCTTCCTGAATTACTTTGTAATGACTCAATTAGCTTTCATTTCTGCACAAAGGAGATTTAGTTGCATAAATTAGCTTATCATCATTGAGGAAGTGTCACTGCTAAAGGACAGTTTATAGATACAACATGCAGTTGCTGTCAAACCTATAAGAATGTAATATAGACATCTGTGTATACTTTGTGCTTGAGCAGAACAGACTTCTGCCATTCAGAGACTAACAGGGGACAACAAGTTGCCCAAGGGACTGGCAATGTAGACGTCTCTGAAAAGGTCAACTTGACACAGGCTCTGACAATCGACCCAAAGCTCTGTCTTCTTTGATAAAAATCAGATAAACTTAAGACCACTAATTGATCTGCAGCCTGTTTAAATGTTGGCCATGCATATCTTCATTGCATATGATTACCACAGAAAGCAAATGAATTGGGTAAGAAATGCCAGAGTCCAGTGACAGCAGCATAAAAATTGGAAAAGGACACAAATGCCCAGAAAGGCTGTGAAGGATATTCTCTCAGCTTTAGCTTGGCAAACTGCCCTTGTGCTAATTATCTCTGGGACTGGAAAAATAACTGCATACACCATGTAAAATCATATGGCCAGACAACTTTTCTTGACAGAAAGGTATTTCCAGTTATGCTTAAAAACAAGATATATTTGTGTTTCAAGGGCACAGACCTCTAGATAAACTATTGGTGATTTGACACAGCAAGTAGAGAAGACTGCTCCTTATCAGACCTTACACCTTTTTGAGATCTGCTGCATTGTAACTGTGACCTGCACTGACATGCAATCTGGCTCTCCTTCCCCCATCGTACATAATACACATAATTCTTTCAGGGCTGTCAAGGAAGGGGTGGGCAAGAAGAGTTCCTTTAGGAAGTAGCTCTGCAGTGCTCTTCCTGTTGCAACATGTGGAGAGGAAACAGAGGCCTGATTTCCTGACCCATACAGGAAAGCAGGAACAGGTTGCTGTGAGGAGTTTTGGGTTGCTTTTCTTGGAAAGGAAACAAGAGCCAAGTCATCAGATGCTGTTAGCATTGTGCTGTGCTAAAAACATGTGTAAAACAACATGACTCATTACAGCCTTAGTATTTAGTACTCATTTAGACATTACTGTAATTATAAGAGTGTGTTGTCATAATGGAGCGTGGGGTCAATCCAATTATAAAGTTGCCAACAGCATTGGGTTTTTTTCCACTAATGTATCTTCCTGAAGTTCTAATTGGTCATACTTTTAAGAAATCAAAACCTTAGCATCTACAGTTTTGAAAAGTTATAACTGCTATGAGAACAGCCCTGTCAATCTTAGTAGTATTTGTGTAATGTATTTGAAAATACCAGAGCAGTTCCCCCCAGATATCAGATTCATTCCAAGCAATAACTTTCTCATCTGATCTTACATAGTTCACTATTTAATACTAGTAATTTGTTTGACTTTAGGGCTGAGTTGACGTGACTATTTCTGATGGGCATCACATCATAAGTATCTGACTTGACTGAAGAATATTTCATGATTATCCACACAAAGAGTGCACACATTCTTAAATTTAATTTATTGCCTAACTTTACTAAACCTGACCTTCACAGAAAATATTCTGTAAATTGTCTGTGAGCTCAGGCTGATAAGTACAAAAAAGATTTTTTTTCCTACTCTTTTCTTGCCCTAACATATCTCTGCTTCAATTAACTGGCAGACTTGAGTTCTTCTTGTCCCATCGGTCTTGATGCAGACTGTTGCTGCTGGATAGCTTTACATTAATTGCTAGTGACCTAATTATTTAAAAAATACCAAAGCATTGAAGAGTTTCAGTTATGACTTGCTTGGTCTTTCCTGCTATGACTATCTACCCATTATCTCTTCCACAATCACTGTTTCAATAAGTGTCATGTTTTGTGCTGTATCAGTGTAAATATGTTGATTTTCGAGTAACTAAGGAGCAGTAAGAGAAAGATAATACTGAACAGCTTGGGCTAGATTAGAGTTTGAGTCCAAATAAATACACTATAATTATTTTTCCCTTATTTCCTAACTTTTCTGGCCTGTGGGATAGAGGGCAAGTAAGCCATTTTTTGCAGTTTAGGACATCATCAGAACTAACAAATACCAGTGTTCCTTAACAGGGTTTGTCTTGTCTGGGCATTGAGACTCAACAACGAGAGTCACTTATGTAAGACACATTCTGGTAGCATTAATTTTGAACTTCACCTGTATCTCCATCTTTAAGCCTTCAGTATGGTAAATATTGAGTATATCACTAATAAAAGGGGATACAATTTGTATTTTTCAAATATTGTTAAATAATCTTCAAATCTGGTGCTATTAACTTTTGAAAAATCTTATTAATGATTTGAAGAACATGAGTCAGAATGGCCAGCTGTTTAATATACTAGGCAGTTGACCATGTTTGTGAAAGGAAAGCATACATATATATTCCTTCATTCCACAAGTGATGCGTAGGCAAATAATATGACTACTAGCTCTAAATCACTACCATAGTAGAATTTGCTAACTTAGATGCCATCAGTATTGAAATGGAAGACTAATGGAAATTAGGCACCATCACATTTATTCTAATGTTTTAGGTAGTGCATTTTCATATTTTTTCTCCCCGTGTCTTTTGTGTTTTTTAGAATAGTATTATAATTTTTTCCCCTTGAATAATCCGTGAGAATTCTTAAGTTTTAAACAGTAACATTTGTGGTGCGTGCTTGAGTGATATATTTGTCAGATTTTTTTTTTTTTACCTGAACTGTTCACCTTTTTTTCTTCAGGGCTGTGTTGTCAGATGCCAGTGTTTTTCAGTGAAATAAACGGTCTGAGACTACTGTCAAAGAGACTGGCAGCCATTGCCTTTTGATCTGTCAAACTCTGAAGTGTTTTCATCAGTATATTGGACAAAAATATCTATTGTTCCTATTACTGTTACTGGAAAAACAGTAACAGAGATGGCAGAAGAAAACCATGAGGAATTCTTTTTGGAAGAGTATTGGAAACTGTTGGATAACAGTTCATCCAGATAGCTGTCCTAGAATAAAAGAAGTCTTTCCTGAAGAAAAAACCTATCCGAAGTCTTGCTCACCCATTTCTTGTTATTGGTAATCTTAAAATTAGTGGGTAGGTAAATAAAAACTGCTTTCTGCCCTCTGCCACGCACTTAACTTTTTTTTAATCATGTCTTATTCTTATTTGTGGCCTAAGTGACCGTAACTTTAAAATATGAGACTTTAGTTTAGCGGTTATGTCATCATAGTATTTTTAAGGCACACGACATTTCATAGTATATGAGAATAGAGTGAAATTGTGACAGTGTAATGCCAGAAAATCAATACCTTTTGAATTTGAACTCTAATGAGCACATAAGTTCTTGATGCTAAATCCATCTGTTTTCGGGTATTACATGTGTTTAAGAAGCTCCACAATATTTCATTACCACATAAATTACAAATTCCTTTATGCAGGCCCCCTGGTTTTGTTTTATACCATTCTTCAGAGGCAATAAAATGAAATTTGTCAGGGTCTTCTCAAGCTGAAAGAGGGACTGAAGTAAGAAAGAATGGGCTTCTGTTTTGCAGAGGTTTTTGCAACTTTTTTTTCATTCTACCCCTGTGTTTGTGAAGCACTATGAATCATATAAGGAAGCATTATTCACTTTAGATGTATAAAATCTGAAGTTACATTTACGATTATCTTTTATGTGTGTGTAGTTGCCCTTACAGAATTTGGAGAAATTTGTGCTGGTGGGCATGAGAGGGGGTTTTAAATTTGAAATTAACACTTCTTGGAAGACCGGCATAGTTGTTTACAAACTTACACTGCCACTCTCTTTCCCTGTTTTTTGTTTCTGTGCTCCTGGTATACTGGTATATGTTCTGAAAAATGTGGTTTTCTCATGTAAATGACCCTAGCTTACGTTGAATTCATAAATGAGGGCACAGAGCCCTGGTTAGCCTGTGGTCAATACCTTCTTTGTTGCAATAAGCTTATTTTAAAATGCATCTTTTCCAGTGTTGCCATGTTCTTAGTTGATTTGCTTTCCCACTTCAAGAGTCAATTAAATGCTTATGATGAACAGATAGGGAGAGATGTGTCTCATCCCCTGTAGTGTCTCTTCTGTTGCACCTCCCATTAGTGTTAACAGGAGTTAATTCAGGCACACAAAGGTACGAACGGAGCTCAAAGTGGTAAAGGTCAGCGTGAAAAGTCTTGATTTTTTTCAGTGCAGTTCTGAAGAAGTAAAAATCCTTACAATCAATGTAAGGATTACAACTGCTGAAAGATTTGAAAGGTGGGATATACTGAAATAGCTCTTTTAGTTTATACTCATATGGGCTTATGTTATCTTTTACAAGATAAGAGTTGGGAACTGTGAGCAGTATGATATCTAAAGATGGAGGAGAGATTCTGATTTAATATTTATCACAAATTAATTTCTTGCTAACCTGTATTATTGTTTGTAATTGTCTAATGCTAAATTGGTAAATAATGGACTAAAAATTAGGAAGGGCCAAAATTCGGAGGAGCAGCATTTCAAACTGATTTTGCCTTCCTCTTGAAATGATAATGTCTAGGCATTTTAGAGTAACCAAATCTCATATTTCTGAGTGGTTGGAAGCTTTATACATTTATCTAGTTGCTGCTTTTGGGGTGAGGACAGAAGAATTTGGGCACTGGCAGCCAGAATGCCCCTAGTGCTACATAGGAAGTCATAACTCCTAATCACCAGCTTATGGAAAATTAAATGGTGGGTAATTGGCATTGCAGCTTTAAATTCAAGGTTGTGAATATTTAGCCTTATGACAGTATTGCCATCCAAATAAAACAGCACAGAACGCAGACTGAAATGGAGAAATAGAAAGCAAGCTCTTCTTGCTCATACAGAGTATATTAAAATTCAAATCTAAGTATTTGCCAAAATAGGGAAGAGCAGAAGTTGAATACCACTATTTTTTTTTTATAGCGTGAGGCTTTCTATCACTTGATACTTGATATTTTAACAGGATTTTTTCGGTAATAAAGTGAACCAATCATGATTAAATTGTAAACTATAAATAATGGTGTAGAGTGCTAACGACATGCAAATGTAACTGGTATATGTTGGAATACCCAGCAAGCCTGCTGTTCAAGGATCATATAACAAAACTAAGATGACAGCCTTGATCCAGCCAGTTCAGTGATATTTATGTTATCAGAATTAGAAGATAGCTTTCCAGTGATGTAAATTATTAGTACATATACATTCTGTCTGGTTAGTGTATACATAATGTAACTGGTCATCTTAGTGGTATTGCTTACATTCTTTTTGCATTAACTCATCACACTCCATTCTCATGGAATTAAAAACAGGAAATAGTTTGCAGTGTAACAGAAGCACCCAGTGTATTTAACTGTGTGTGAGCGCTGTGTTTCAATAGATGTACTCTGTATTGTAAATGTATGACAAAGCATTTATTACTGTGTTATTGCCGTATTACAGAGCAAAGAGTGCTAAATAATCAATCAGTTAATGGTCTGTATGGCAGCTTGAACACAGCACATCCATTGTGCTTATGCTGTTAGAAGGATGAGTTTATGACTGTAGTGTAGTTGCATGTTTAGCCAGAGCTTAATGTCCTAAACTGGAGCTGACACAAATATTTTTGAAATGCAACTTCAGCAACAGTTTCCAAGTTCTCTAATATTTCAGAAGGAACAATCAAGGATTATCTCAAAGGTTCTCAGACAAGCTCTTTAATTTTGTTGGAACAGCAGAAGGGAGGGGGAGCGTATCACAAAATACTTACTTTGGCTTCCTTTCACAGATAATTATTAATTATATTCTAACAATTTAATCAGTTTCAAGTTGAGATACATATATGGCTTGCTAGAAATGTACTAGTAGAGGAAAACTAGGTGCTTTAAGTTGCAGCTGGAAAATGCTTTGAAAACTGTAGCTACATGTCTCTCACTGATGCAACTTGCCAGTGAAGGGCTTGCACATGAAACTTGTTTTCTACTTGCTTTTGTGGTATGAAGGAGATGTTTCTAAAAAAAAAGGAGTAAGAAATGTGTGCTAATAAATTGCATTGTACTATCTGGAGTTTTAAAGTGTAACTTTAGTCCCTCAGTCTTTATCCTTTTCTAATTAGATGCTGTTTTCTTTGCAGATAGCGAGAATATCGATTATGCCAATTTCTATCTAGGTGTGTGGGACTGCACAGGAGATGTACCCGATGAGTTGACATTTAAACGGGGTGACGTTATCTACATTCTCAGCAAGGTATGAGGTACTACTGGGACTGCAGAGTTGTAAACAGAGAGCCATGGCAGAAGGACACATTCCCACAGTTCTATGGGGGGAAATTGGCACTCCCTTTCAGATCCTTTGTTTGCAATCAGATATTCACTGCAATTAATTATTTTGTCAAATGAACTATAACCACATTTAAAACATAGCTGTGTAACAGGAATTAACTTAAAAGCATGTTTATTTACTCGTTAAATCTTGGCTACCATTTGTTAAGTGATTTAACAGGAGACAACGTGCTTTCTGCTTGCAAAAGTTAACCTTGTAGAATTTTAAGTTATCTTGTATGTTATGCTTTTTGTTTCCTGTTTTGTATTCCTGTCTGTGCTAATTCTGACTTTTTGGGGATCTTGCTACAGAAGATGTGCTTTTTTGAGCTATGCTTTCATCTTTGTATGTATACTGTAATTGTTCTGACAGCTCAGATTCCAAATTTGTTTGCTCTGACAGATTTGGGCAATTTTTAATTGCAAACTTTCCTCTTTGCAAAGCAAATGAGAAATACAATTCCTTTAATCTGAATTGATGCTAAGCATGAAATATAATCATGAAGTATAAGCACGATATTTTATTCTACATTAATGTTGGTTAATTTTCTTGTTTTTCCTTAACCTCTCTAACAAAAACAAAACCTCTCCTAAAATATATATCTCATGGTCCATTGAAGTCTACTTCTGAAAAATTAATCAAAGGAAAAATTCTGTTCCCCACATATTAGAAAAAAAGCTGAGCTTTTAAAGTTCTCATTGAAACAAACTACCTTTTAAAATGTGTGTAGAATGCAGATCTAATTGCCATTCGGGGTAATTAGTGCCAAAAATATTGTAGGTCATTGAAATATACAAGTAGCTTCATGAAAGCTAAAGTCTTAATTTATCTTAGTTTCAAACTCTTAAGTTTTGTCACAATTGCTTTAAATCTTCTGTGATACCTTTAAGTATGTTTCTGGATAATAAATGTAACAGCTTCTGTTTTAAATAAATTTAAGATTTATGGATAGAAGGATAGTCCTATATAAAAATATAGAAGATATATTACTAATAGTAATTTGACCGTGTACGTCTTTTGAGGTATTTCATCATCACTTAAGCTAATAACTGAATTGCATTACTAAAGGCTGAATAACACTCTTGGATTGGACAAACTTTCCAGGAGTTATTCAGCACTAAAGAATTGTACTAATTTAAAACAACCACCTCTTCCCTTTCTTCCTCCCCCCAAAAATCCCATGAGCGAATGGATTCCACTGCATGGGTTTGGCCTCTTTGTGGGTTGTGCTCTCTGGGTACAGTATGGGGACTATAAAATCTTCATCTTGTAGGTGAAAAAAATTGTTTGCTACTCCTTCCCCAAAAAAGTGAGGAATTTAATTTAAAAAATGGAGCAGAATAAAAAAAACAGTAGCTTAAGCTGTCGTGTGTATATCAACTGACTTGTTGCCATGCCGTGATTAATCTGTAATCGGTCCTTGAAACAGGCTTGTTGCTGCTCCAGATATATAGATTCTCTCTCTCCGGGATTGATTTCCACTCCAAAATATAGCCCAGAAAATTTGGCCCTGTTTCGCTTAAAGATTGTTACAGCTTTTTCGGAAAAATGAGTGTTGGCCGCTACTGTCAGCTCGGAATTTAGGGTCCTTGGAGGGCAAAGTGCCAGAGAATTATCCATCTTAACCCTCCACTTGATTCAGTTTCAAGGTCTGATCATTTATGAGCTCTTTGTTTGGTAAGTGAAAATATAACCAAAGGAAAAGTGAGCCTAGCCATCCTGAAGCGGGTCAAGACTTTTCTTTAAAAATATTTCCTAATCCACTACATTAATACTTGGATTTTGTGGCAGTCGGCAGGCATCCTAGGCAATTTTTTTATTTTTTCACACCATCTAGTGGCTGAAAATGAGAGATGCAGGTACTGACAGAGGGTTACGTGTATGGATCCAAAATGGTGTCATAAATTCAGCTTCAGCTGAACCTAGCTATGGCTTTATTGCCTTTCTATCATATGTCAGCCAGCTATGAACATTGCTCTTGAAAATCACATTTTGCTGATAAGGAAGTAAGTACGGGTATAGTAGTGTTATAGTAGGAAGGGTGAAGCATTAACAAAATATCGAGCATATTTGTGCAACATGTAATAGTTCTTTGTTTTACAGGGAAATATAAATGGTATAGCCTGCTCTGATGAATGTGATAAGATAGGAATTCATCTCTCCCAGAAATAGTTACGCCAAAGCAATATATTTTTACCAGCTTTTCACATACCTTTATAGAAATTAGGGGAAAAGTGACTGTCTTGTTTCCAAGAAGAGAGATCATGAGTACAACAGAAATAATTATGAATTGGTTTAGGAAATTTGGGCATTTATAGAATTTAAATAAAGCAAGAGGGGCAATATGCTACATGTAAGTTTCTAGGTGAATGCCTTCTAGAAAAATAAGCATGGTTTCAATTTGGCAGTGTTTACTTCTTAAAATAGCTAAGCATTATGCAAAGACAAGTCCCTCATAATTTGCTTTAAACTGAGCATCAAAATTCAATGTTAGTTCAATGAGCATGAGCTCATATTCTGACAACAGAGATACTTGTGCCCGACTGGTGTAATTACTGTACAAAAGCATGTTTTTCTTGTTTTAAAGCTGCATTCAGAAACTATTTTTTTTTTACACCCCCTCCCCCAAAACCAACAAAAACCAAAAAAACCACCCCCAACTTTTGTCTAGGTTTTTCTACCTTTGAGAGTTTCCCTAAAAAGTTGGGTTTTTAGTCTGAGCAGAATTAACAGGACTATCTCAATACTACTGGTTAACTTTTCTTTATTTAAAAAAGTAGTTAACTTTTCAGATTAATTGATCAATGCATCTGTATAGATATATTATTATTATTAATTTATAGTATTCTTGAATATTCAAGTGTCTTTTATCACTTACCCTATGAATGATGTGAACTTTCAGAAAACTATATACCCCTATTCCGTTATGCAGTAAAAAAATATTTTACAGTTCTAATGATAAAGGGACTCTTTAATAACATTTTTTAAAAGTTAATACTGACTATAAGAAATGTAACACTTTGGAGTCCTGTTTGCTAAAAGGATGATTGCTCTTAACTCCTGCTCAATTATGGGCTTGTCTTTGCTTTCAAGCCCATGTGACAAATGGGAAAACAGACCATGATATAGCAATCATTTTTATAAATCTTCCATAGCTCTACTCAAGAAATCAATTTCCAGAAACAAAGATACTGTGAATGGAGGTAGCTTTAATCTTTTTCCTAAGTTTTGTATGCACAGTTTATGCAAGTGCAGCACTAGCAGTAATAGTTTGTTTGCTTTAGGTGTATGTTTTATGTTGTGAAATTCCATAATTTCATTGGCCAAAAGCAAGTAATAATGAAAATTTGCCTAGATGTTAGCAGGCACCTGCTTAGTAGAATTACAGACATTTCTTTACTTTAAAGCTAATTTAATATGCACCGTATTTATATTTTTATTAAAATAGCAAATAATTTTAAAATCAGAAATTATATCTCAAACTGGAATTCTCTCCTTACCTGTTATTATTTCATTACATGCCAGTGCTGTTCACTCCGACATTTATGAGTCATGGAAATCTCATCTGTGACTTAACCTTTTGCTCTAGAATTTTTAATGAAAGTAGAGCATTAACTTGGTGCTTAGATTACCTTTTAGTCAGTGATTGTAGGTTTCCAGCATGGCAGATTTTTGTTCTGTCGATACAATAAATGTCTGTTAAAATGCTCACATCTCAACCTGTATTTTTTACTTATTGAAAAGACAAACAAAGAATCTCCATAGCTCAGGTTACTGCTTATGCAATAAAGTGCAACTTAACAATGCAGCTGTTTCAGAATCACTGTGAGCATTTTGTACACTATCTGTATAATCTTAATAAAATGTATTTATTCAGTATTTTTCCAAAAAGATATCAAAGGCATACTGAAATCCTGAGTGTTTCTTTAGTCAGGCTGTCTTCTGGCTGAGCATACTGAGATCTGAATTTAAGAGTAATTTCTGTTTCCATGACCATACTGCCTGTGACTCCCCTAGCAAATATAGGGAGTACCAATAGGAGCAGATTTGCAGAGTGAAACACTTAGTGCTTGAGGCCCTGGTGTCCACACAACGCTTTCTGAAAGCTGCTTGATGTCTGAAGAGGTCTAGCGTGGTTTTGTGGAAGGAGAACAAATTAGTGGTTAGAGTACATTCAAGTGTATCTTCCATTTTAGTTTCATCTTAAATAAATGTAGTGTGTGTGCTCTGCCAAGTTAGCCAACGTGGGGAAAGTGGGAGCACTGGGAGATTCACTTGAGTGGGACGCTTCTGATCAAAACTAAAATGCTACACTGAAGTTGTACATTACCCTTTTTCTGGCTTGTTTAGGTATATTCCTCATGGGAGGGGAGGTGAATAAATACATGTCTAAACACAAGATAAAACTGAAGGCCTTTAGATAGAAGGTTAGTTAAGACTAATGCGAAGTGGCTCTAGGTCTGCTGGATTTCATACTGATAATATGTAAGCCGTTGCCTACCTGATTAGAAAAAAATTTGGCCTTGTGTCATCTAATGGAAAATAAAATGGCCTTTTTATTGTTCCAGGGTGTTTTCTGGGGACACTTTTCGTTCAGAATTCAGTCTGCTTACCATGATTTATATTGGAAATCTTTAATTGGTGTCTATTTTGGCTCATGTTATTGTGGGAAATAAAACCTAATAATGCAACCATACAATAAATCTGAGGCTTATATTTTTAAAGATGACCATTTTATTGCTGTCTTAAAACAACTCTACTACCTGTGAAGAAGTCTCATTCACTTACCTAAAGCATTTGTCATTCTCTGCTTTTTAGAGAAAATGCTGTTCTGTGCCAGAACTGCTCCCTGGTTGATAGTGTATCATTCAACAATTACACCAAAGGAAGTTCTAAAACTTTTTAGCTAGTATGAATCTCCTGGTTGAATTAGAGATGTTTTAAAATATTTTCTTGCCAAAATTGCCCCCCAGGATATTCTTTGAAATTTATCTCTGCTTCCCACACATACTTAGCTTGATAGTAAAGGCTACTTATTTTAACCCCAAAGAAGGCTATAGATATCTTTTGCTTTTCAGTTTTAAGGTTTGCAGGTATTCAGCCTGTAAGTGAATATTACTCACAGCGCCATTGTAAGAGGGAAGGAGAAAAATGTTGAATTCATCCACTTCAGTTGTGTTTTTTAAAAAAATACCACTGCATTGTTTTCTTCAAGGCACTGAAAGAGAATGATGATTTTCAGCAACTCTTTTTAAAAAAACCAAAACAAATAAAAAAACCCACTTCACAAACACGAAAAAAACATACCATATGTATTTAACAATGGGGACTAATTTTACAAGAACCAGATGTTCTCAACTTTGCTGAAGTCAGTAGAAGTTAATATGGTGCAAAGCATCTGGAGAACCTAATTTAGGCAGAGGATCTGTTCTAAAGGTAGAGACTATATTGGAAATTTTCTCCTTTTGCATGTCAGAATTGTCTTCTATAGAGGACTAAAATCTTGGACTTGAAAGCTATCTATAGAAAACAGGTAGTGTATTTCTAAATACTGTGTTTTCCCCAGTGCAAAAGCTTTTATGAGCAATTTCTCCCGGAGTCATGGGTACATACACATCAGTGCAGTGAAATTGGTGGGATGGGGACAAGGAGAAGTGCCTGCTGACACTGTTCAGTTGAAAGCATTTAAGGAAACTGTAAACCCTGATGGGATTTTTCCCCCCTGCTATCAAAGCATGCTGTACAGAGAACATTTTGCCAGCATGTTAAGTCATAACCTGTTCCTTGCTGCCCTGTGAAATTACTTCACTTTGGTTAATAAATTTTTCTGAGGAGAAAAAAAAAAAGCCACTCTACGACAGTGGAAATGCAGAAGTAGCTTAGAAAGCATTTGGTCATTTGGTAAGGTTGTTGTTTCACATTATTTGGCATAATATATTCCATTGCCCTGGTGCTTGTCTTCCAGGGGTTGTCATGGCCCCCTCCTCCCCCCAGCCCTGCTAACATTGCCTGGTATGGCAAATGTGCTCCCCGTCACATGGCAGAGCGTGGCCGCACACTTGTGCATTCTCCTCATTGCAGGGCGGCTGGATCTGGCCCTGCCCCCCTCTCCTATCCTTCTGTTTGCCTTGGAGCAATTCATTTTGCAGTTATTGAATTTCTTTGGAGAGTTATTTTCATACAGCGAGCATCACAGCACCTCTGGATCTTGATAGCGTTTCTACATAAGGAGAAAGAAGCTTTGTGTTAGTAATTACCTAACATTGTCAGGAGCTGACTGCAGGCCTCTTTCCAGTGATAACAGAATAACCACATAATGTAGCTTTATAGCACATGATTAATAGAAAATAATTACACATCCTACAAAGGGATGCAATATTTCTTATAAATTGACTACAATGGTTTCCTGTAGATTAAAGGACTCTTCATTATTTTATCAGTCCTTCTGAAGTATAGTTGCTTGCCTATGTTAGCAGTTAAGAGCTGAATACAGTGAGGGATACCAGATGGTAAACCCAGTGGTACCTGAGATCTGAAGCTGATGCTTGCAAAAGCACTGTGCTTCCCAACTTTTATTCTTATAAAACTCCTAACTTCTGCATATTAATCATTATTTCCCACAAATGTAGACAGTAGACTTTTATTCTACACATCTTAACCAGCAATAATAGACACATGGACCTTGCAACAGCAGTGTATTAATTAAATTATATTGCTGTGAGGGAGTTTATAATTGATAACATTGATAGAAACAATACATCAATTTGGATTTTATGTGTGACTTCAAGAAAGGACTGGGGGCTGCTTATCTGCCTCACTAGTTAAGCACTCTTGTGGTACTGAGGACAGGAAGGAGTGGTTAGGAGTTTAAAGAGGAATGTCTGTACTTTAATCTGTTGAAAAGAGAGTGCTATCTAATTATTCTAAAACCTGAGTATAAAGTTTTATGTTCTTGGTAGGCAGGTATCTCCATTGTATTTTTTTTCAGACTTGTATAGACAGCAGATAGTTTAATTGGGATTCATGTTGCTCTTGAGACCCATGCAAAGAATAGTAATGTAAAGTAAAAGCTTCTGTACGGCAATATTGTCTGTATGGTATAATGGTTGCAGTGAATCCTTAAATTAGTTTACTAGTCTGTTACATCAACATTCATTTCATCTTCTCACTTAGCTTCATGCCAGAGCAGTAAGTGGTGTATTAGTAAGTAGCAAAAACCAGAAAGTTTTCAAAACAGCAGCATGCTTTTAATTTTAATTTGAGGTATCTGAATTGTTTCTTTAAAAACAATTGTTTCTAAGTTCATGTAGTGTTGCTAAGTGGAACATTTTCAATGGGTAATGTAATCCACAGGCTTTTTCTGTGCCATTTGTCATATGCAGTTTAATGACCGCTTAACTGAGCCACTTCCCTCATTTCATGTATTGTTTGTTTTTTTGGCTGATGTCTAGCAAAACTTGCTTAATCACTCTTGTCAGTCACTTCGCATATTCCATGTAGCAGCTTGAAATCTTTTGTTGCTTTCTCTTGGAGAGATTTATTTCTGAGATTCCAGTAGTATACGTGAGTGCTGCTCCTTTCAGCAATTTCCCACTGCAGTCTTGAAATCCGGTTTGTATATTTAAACAGGGTATTGCAAGATAAAGCATAGATTTTTAAACAGGCTGATCTGGAGCATTAGAAACCTCAGTGTCAGGGTATTGTTTCGCCTTCAAGGATTTGGGGTGTAATGTGAAGCCCCATGGGAAAGGTTATGAGCAGTTCTTAACTTCTGTGGAGAGCAGTGTGCACTGAAGATCAGATTCACATAGATACCTCTAGACTTTCAAGACCAGACCCATCCCCAGCACTGATCTGCAGTGGAAGGGTAGAATTATTTTTGCAGCTTTCTCGTTTGCATGTTCACATCATAAATGAAGGTGTTCCTGCTGCTTTTTATGTGAGTTTCCTTTAAATCACACTTGCTGCAGTATTTTATGGATAGCAGGGTAGAATCTTTCAAATCACCAATTCACTGTTAAGAGAAGGAGGAAAATGTTTAATTTAAGGCTAGTGTTTAGCCGTCCACAATTAGTGTGTGTGTGTGCCTGCATGCAAGCGTTTAAAAAAAATGGCAAAAACAAGAAGCAAAAAAAAGCCAGGGCTTACATGAAGATGGGCCATCAGCAGGGCTTCATCGTAGTTAAAGCACAGGGAGAGCTGAGTACACTAAGCACCTCATAGGACCCCAGAGAACTCTTGACCAGGCAAAATATGCCAGCAGCAAATCATTATAGCTCAGGCTCTAATGAAATTCCATTAACCCTTAAGCTCCACTTGACTATTTATAACCAAAAAACTTTATCTACAGTCAAAATAATAGCTTTATCTCAGTAGGACCAGTAATTCAAAATCCTACAGCCTTTTATCTTCTCATCACAAGAACAGTGTAGCGGGAAGCAGAAGCTGCTTATCAGAGATATCTGTGTATTTTGTATTTTTCATGTTTGTTCCCAAGTAATTTCTATCTTACGAATCATTCAGTTTTCAGTGGGGTCTCTGTTTTAATAATACTTCATTTGTAACTCAATATATGTGTGTGTGCAATTTCAGCTGTTAAAATTTATTGAACCACTGTTAGGATTGATCTTAAAATATTTATCTCATAGGAAAAAATTAAATTTGGATACCACAATACTCTTACTTGGTATTGCTTTTGGAAGATATTATTTCTTTAAACTATTATAATTCATTTTGTTTCATATTTATCTCACTAAGCCTAAACAAATTTCAAACAAAAGTACATTAGTCATCTGTCAGGCATATGAGATCTGCCGTAGAATTTCTGCAAGCCTAAAGCAATAGTAGACTTTGTCCGTAGAAAGATTATGTATTAGATATGTAGTGTTCCCTTCACATTTGAGTGAAGTAGTTTTTAAAATAAGTTGATTGTAAGTTTGGATTTAGCCTTGTCATACTGAAAGAATCCCTGTTGATTCTTATACATCAGTGTTGTGCTATTAGATTTTTAGTTACAAAGTTAAGGTTTTTGTATTAGTGATGAAGAGAGGATATTTTTAGTAGGTGTTAGAGAAGTGTGGCCATAATTAAGAAATTTTCCTGAGTATGCCTGGCCTTTTTAAAATTTAGCCTCTGCCTTTGCCTAACTCTGCATGTGAATGCCTATAACAAAAAGATATAATGTTTTAATTTTGAGTTAAAATGGTTATAGCTGTATATAAGACAAAGCATCCATAAGGAGTTGCATACAAAACTCTATTGCATTTATATCAGACTAAAGGTTAATACTGCATATTGTTTTCAATTAGGAGTACGATGAATATGGCTGGTGGGTAGGAGAAATGAAGGGAACCGTTGGCTTGGTGCCTAAAGCCTACATAATGGAGATGTATGATATTTGAGAGGCCTGGGTAAGTACATTTTAATCCAATCTTCTGTAATGGCTTCTATGTTCCCTTGTTCTCTGTTTCATAAGTATGTCTTTCCTGGAACCTTTGTAGGAGTCCTGTTAACATAAAGATTATGGCAAAATATATTGAAGGTTCAATTAAAATACTTTTTTTCTGGGATTCTGTATGAAATATTAAACCACTGTGTACAAACAATGATATATTTAATAACTATGTTCCTTCTGCAAATTTTTAAAAAATAAAATTGGTGCTGTTTTTAGTTAGTTTTGTTACTTCGGTAATATATATGTATCTCTCTGTGCAGAAAACTGAGGAAGGGGATAGATACTTAGACTCAGTTTGATGTGCATTTTTGAGGTTTTTTTGGTTAAGGATGAACTTTCCACTTCCCTCTCCCTAATCAGGAGAAATCTGCACTTGAAATCAAAAGTGTTGTGCAGCTGCAGTTTACAGACCCAGGCTCTGAAGGAAGATTCTGCTGTACACATTTTGTGGTTTCAGTGAAGGTTGTCAGATCATTGCCTTGTGTATATTAAACATTATAAATGTAATCGATCATAATTCTAAGGAAATGTTCCTCTTAGTCACTTTTTATAGAATTGTAATGATAGCAAATTAAATAGGTGGTAATTAACGTATGGGGCACAAGCAGCCATATAGTGCCTGTTGCTCCTTAACATGCTAGCAGTTTATGTATAGCTGCAGGTTAGTGTTCTTTCAGAGAATTCTGCTATCTTTTCCTGTTCCTCAGATTTAGAAAAATAAAGCTGAACTTTGAGGGTAAACTATTACTCAGTTCATGCATGCATTAACCTTTTAATGCTCACTGTACATCTTGTGCAGTTTCACCAGAAAATCGAGGGAAATTTATGTGTGATATTGCAAGTCTTCAGGGTACTCTGTTTCCAAATGGTTTTTTTATGTTAGGTTTTAGGCAATGATGTGTTTTTCTCATACATTTAGTATTGTATTGTTAATTATTATTTTGTTGACACACAATGAAGGCTTGATTCTTTTGCTGATGTAATAATTTGGCCTGTGTGGATATTATTCTGATTTGGAGATGGAATTCTAAGAAAATTTTTGAAAATATCTTAAACCCCACAATTTTTGCTAAGTCAACATGAGCTAAATTGCAGGTAAAACATACTTTTGTCCATGGTACAGTGGAATATTTTATCTGTACCTTGCAGATACTTCTGCAGAGTCAAATCTGGATACCTTGGAATTCTGATACAAGTTGTGCAACAGATCTTCAGCGCTATGTGGATCAGTTCCTGCAGTCTTGCTGTCAAATCCAGAACTTCGTGGCTGAAAGCGTTGGTTGAAATGAAAAAATACGCTAAAATACTACCACATATGGACATGGTGTTTGGGCAAGTCAGAGTTAATACTTTAAATACTGTTGTTTTGGAGACGTGCTTTGCTATTAGCATGCAAGATCTACTTTTTTGAATCTTCCCACACAGTTGATTTGTGAGACCCTTAATCTGCCAAGGAGGCAGGTCAGGCCAGTTTGCGAGTTGCTGAGCCTGTGCAGGTCCCTGTGTAGTTGCTTGTGCTGTTTACGCTTGAGGCGGACCCTGAGAACAGCGTGGGTTAAAAGGTAACGTTAGTCTGAACTCGGAATTCTGATCCTTTCAGTCAACTAAGATGTTGTGCTTTGTGTTAGGTAATGTATGGTCCTTGCTGGTACACTGGATTCTAATAGACGTCAAACAGGGTACGGAGTTTTGTTTTAATTTTTTAAAAAGAGATAGTCATTGAAATGGATTCTGTGCGTTATCAGCAAAGCATTAAAATGATAGATTATAGTCTTCAGATCTTTTACTACTTTAATTTGTCAAGCGTACCGGTGGATTGTGTACAGAATGTGAAGCGTTAATAGCAGGGCTGGAAACGCTCCTTCTCCCTTGTTAACATGGCAGCGCCATAAATCTGCCCACCGAAATGGCTTTTTATTAACTGCGTGATTCCGAATCCCTCCACCATCACCACCTACTTTTTTTTTTTGGGAATAAACCCCGTCCCTCCCTCCCCCCATCTCCTTGAGACCAAGAGCCTACGGCCGAGGCTTGGTTCAGCGCGGGGGTGCCGCTGCCGAGCCGGGGGCGGCCCCGGCCCGGGCCCTGCGCTGCGCGGCTGCGGCGCTGGGTGGCAGCAAATTTTCATGGGACGGGAGGAGGCGGATCCCGATCCCGATCCCGTCCCTGTCCCCTTCCCCCTCCGTGCTGTCCCGCGCCGCTTCTGCCTTTTTTCCAGGAGAGGGAGTCCTTACCCAAGCGATGAGGGGCAGGGCTGCCCAGAGCGGCCTCTCCTGGGTGGTGGCAACCAAAGAAATCAAGTGGCTTTTGTCTGTAGTTCTGCTTTAGGGCTTCCCCCTCTTGGTACTCGGGGGAAGGGGGGAGGGGAAGTAAACAATCTGCCTTAACATTCAAAACGTAAAAGATAGCCTGAAACTCACTGGAAATGTCTTGGAATAACGTCTGGAATGAACGGTTTAGTTTAAATTGGTGCAAATAACATAACCTTTTTTGGATAAGAAAATCTCTGTTAATACAACTTAAACAAAACTCAGAGGCAGAAAACGCTAATCGCATTATTTTCTTTGTTCGCTCAGGTTGCGCTTGCCTTTCCATGAGCAGTGAGACAGTGAATTTTGTAAAAGGTGATTGTAACTCATATATTGTACAGCGTTTTACTTGATTATTTGCTCTGTTCTGGATTTGTATGATCCTGCCATTAGATCTTATAATAATGTTCTACTCTGCAAATTTTTAAGGTTCAAATAAAGTTTAATTGTTTGCAAACTGTTATGATGCTAATAATTCAACAGCCTGCTGTGTTACTAATGAAATTACTTTGTTATGATTAATTTGGAAAATAGTGTGTTGATTGTAGTAATTAAGCACAACAAGGTGAAGTAAATGATTCTAATGCCATCTGGCCTCCAGACTGAATGAAGAAATGAAATGGGGCTGTCATTTGAATTTATTCAGAGAAGTAAGGGTAATACAAATGCTTTCTATAGCAGAAGCACCCGGATATAACCATGCCACTCTTTAGTATTTTTTTCATGTACTTCTTTATACGGATAACTGGTTCATGTATTTTTCCATCATCTTGTTAGGATATACCTCTTTTTGCACACTGCCACTAATTACACGTACTGATGGCAGTGTATGCACTGGTTCTTCCATCAGAGAGATGTATGGATAAGATTTAGAGAAGTGATATGCCTTGGCTTACCTTTTGGTCCCCTATTAATGATAAAAACTTTCTGTGACTGGAATTAAGCTGAAAGTGAATGCTAATTAAGATCCCATTCTATATTCAAAGCCAAAGGCATAAACTTCTTTCTTTTTTGACTCTGCAGTCTGAGTATGACACAGTATTAGAAGGAGCATAAAGAATAACCCTTTAAAACCTGATCCAAAGACTGTTGAAACTGAGAAGCTATTGAATTGCTTCTGCATCAGGATCCCGGACCAGTAACTCAAAGACAGGCAATACAATTTCAAAGTGCCTTTTGCTGAATACTCTTTGTCCTCTTTCTGAAAGAGATGCAATTCTTTCTATAAGCCAAACTAAACAAAAGAATGGCACTGACTTCTCTAAACCAAATGATAGAAATCCATTTTTCTATCTCAGGTAAAGCAAAGTGAAGTTGTGGGTATAGATCAGAGTCCTGGCTTGATAAAGTTCAGTGGGACCTGTAGGAAAGCTGTAAAATATTAAAATGGGATGAAAGTACCCAGGTAGATGACAATGGCCTGCTCTTCAGCTGCATAAGCCTTTTGATGTTTCTGTCATCTCTCTCCCTCAAGTTGATGAAAAATAGATGACTGTGTAACTGTGGGAACAAGCATATGCATGGAAACCTTGTAAACAACTTTCCACTTTACGTAGCACAAAGTACTGATAAACTCCATAAGACCTTTGCTTACCAGGGTTTCTCTGAAGCTGACATTTCTCAGAGAAGTGTCTGCTTAATTCCATCTTTATTTAAAAAAACTGACACTGAGCTCAGCAAAAGTGCTCTGTCAAATCTGCATCTCTGCTTTAGAGTTCATTTCCTGCCCAGCATCCAGTGTCTTACTGTGAGGGACCAGGACCAACCAACTTCACACTATGAACTTAAAATCATGGATTCAAGCTGAGTGTAAGCACAAGTGTTTCATGCTTCTGGGATGAAATTGTGATTTGACTGGTCTTTCCTTGCTGCAGGAAGAATTAAAAGTGGCTGAGGTGGTGGCAGGTTGTGCAGATCAAAGGATGCAGCTTTTCTTATCCAACTGTGTTGTGCCAAGGAATATATATATTTTCCCTTTAAATTGTAGAGCAGATCAGACAGTGATAAGCCATGAATTGTTATATCATTATATATAATCTTTTACGAATTTATTTTGGAGTGATTTTGTAATAGGATCTAGACAATTCTGTTTCTGCTCTATGGAATTTTTCTTAGTCCAAACTCCCATGCAGAGAAATTCATAGGGAGCTGAGTTCAAAGCAAAGTAGAAGCAGAACCTCTGCACCTGGAAGCTATGCCAACATGAGTCAAATTTAAAACTGAAAATGTCAGTTTCTTCCCAGCCTTTTGGGAGGAACAAATCTTCTAATTAACAGGAAAAGCTTAAAAATCCGAGGTGTCATCTTGTAGCAGCATGTAGGAGAATAAAGTACAACAGTGCAGCCAGTCTGAGAAGAAGAACTGCTGGTAGATGAAGAGGCAGATAGTTTCAAGTGCCACTAAAAAACAATCTATCTCTATTAATTTTCTGCTCTAGCAAACTGATGTGTTGGAGCTTTTATCCTCAAGTATCCTCACTGACTCAGAACCCATAGAACAAACTTCCCTTCACCCTCTATTGTAAAGCAAGTGCTACTCCATAAAGATATTTGATGGCTAATGAGCATTTTACAGCAAGACTTTAAAGTTTATGCTGTGAGATGAAAAAAAAAATCCACATTCAGTTACAGTGGGAGGATTTATGTTGGCAGAAGAGAATTACCAGTTTGGCCACTTCCAATCTGCTGTAATTGCTTGCATATTTGTAAATAGTGCCCTGGGATTTTTAGTGGCCACAGGCAATCAGGATTTTAGCTTTACACTTCATGCTACAAGACAGGTATGTAGCACCACAGAACTGACCCCCATGCAGAACTGCCTGGTTTAAAGGAAAAAAAGTGTTGCACAGGATCATTATCAATCTTTCAAATGCCAGCAGCATGGATGTGTGCCTTGGCAGTCTCCCACCCAAGAGCTGACATGGCCCAATGCTGCTTTTTAATAGTCAAATCTAATAGGGTCAGCATGAGAAAGGCAGAGCGCAGACAGTCTGACAAGCATGGGCAACTCAGTTTATTCGTTGGTGGTCTTCAGCCTCTCAGACTTCTGAGTTCAGTTTGGAAGGGAAAAGATGAAATCTGTAAACAGTCACATGGCATCAGGAAAGCAGAGGGACCTTCTTCCTTTTCTGTCTCTCCTCCGAGAGGACTGCCATTCTTCTCTTATATTTAAATTAAAAGCAGTCAGGCCTGAATGCACATGTATGTGTAGGAAGGAGTGGGGTTTATTATATCGCCACTTACAGTCATGTTTTGATGTTGGTTTCTCCTTTCTGAGAGGTGTTTATGTCGACATGCTCATAATGGCCACACTGCCGTTACGACAGAAAAGGGATATTTCTAGCATTTAAAAGCAGTTATTTCCAGTTGTTGAAAGGCTTTATTCTAATATCTCCTGTTGTCCTACATTTTCCACCATCTTAGAGCATTGTGTCAGCTGTCTATTATCAAAATCTCTGTATCTTGTGACAGTAATTTTTGTTTGCCTGTACCAGTAAAATACTCAAGACTCCTGTTTTGCAACATCTTTTCCCCTTATTTTCAATCTGATTTTGGACTTAGTTTTAAGGTATTAGACCACAATGAAAGGGAGCAGGGTGGGTGATCTATGCGTCTGGAATTCCATTACTTGACAAAAAAATAGGCAATCCACTTTAGCAATTGTGAGAACTGTTTTGGAAGGTCTGTAAACTAATCATCTTCCTATCCATTCATTCATTTCTGCTTCTGAGACTCACACAGTATACTTAACCATTCTAGACTGAGATTATCTATTCACTGTCCTATGATAGCCACCCAAGGTCACCTATAGGTCATTATCGACTTGTGACCGGAATTGCCACTCTCTAATGTATCTAGTACTGCTTTAAAGGCAGCAGTCGGGAAACAAATGTCTTCTCTCCCGGGCTTTGTAAATTTTCAGGTAACTGAAAGTTCAAAATGCAGAGGCATCATCCGGAATAATCTCCCTCACTAAGCCATGTTTATGACTTGCACTTCTGGGAGTACTCTGTTTTTGCTTTAGTCTTGCATTCATTTACTAATACAAAATTATGAAGAGGAGAATATGTACCATGAGGTGTCTTCCTAAAACATCAGATTTTTACAGAATTGGGTCGAATGAATGTTTCAGGTGGAGCCTATGTAAATGCCCACTTGAGTGTGAACCTGAATCCATACCAGTGGTGGTCTGTGTCAGACTTTAGCAAGCAGAGAACAAAGTGCTACATGTCTGGCCCTTTGTTGAAAATTGAGCCTTACTGATCTATGTTTGATATTATCTTGGGCCTTTTAGCTGCAGTGTTGCTTCTGAACATCTCTAATAAATTCAATGAGCTAGAAATTTATGCAGGTGTTTGTCCATCAGGTGTGGATCGGGGTTTTGAATTATAGCCTGATCTGACAGAATGGCATATTAAGCCATGATGTGAAGTGTTCCCATTTGCGTGTCCTCAGACAAGCTGATGATTCCGAGAAGCATACGTGGACCACAAAGGGATTTCATCAAGCCCATTTCATTAAATGGTAATGATAATGTATTTCAGTGGAATTCTATTTTCTGCATTCTGGTTGATGTTAAGGAGGCCTTCATGCAAAATACTCCTGCTTAGATGTCATAACATTTGAAACATGGGGAATATATGTTAGAATAATTCAGTCAAAAACTTGCCAAGGTGACTCA
Organism: Platyrinchus mystaceus; assembly: GCA_035041135.1. Classification (NCBI taxonomy): domain Eukaryota; kingdom Metazoa; phylum Chordata; class Aves; order Passeriformes; family Tyrannidae; genus Platyrinchus; species Platyrinchus mystaceus. The sequence continues at coordinate 33,147,535 of JAWWLV010000088.1, read as the reverse complement.
TAGGCATCATTGAACAGAGTACTGACCAGCTACTGAGAGCATATGTAGTTCATTTGGTAAACAGTGTTTGATTATGAATGAATTGTGATAATTCAGACAATTATTTCAATAATTTTGTCTAGTTAACAGTAACAGTAGACATACTGTTTGCTAAATGTATTAACTGAAATTACAGTAGCTATTCAGACTACATTCATCATAATACTTATTAGTGTCTGCCCTTCCTATGTCTGTGGGCTCTTGAATGTTCTGCTCATCCTAAGTGTTGTCATTTCTGCTGGTATTACAGAAAAAAATTGAAATGTAGGCAGTTGTCAATGACAGAAATGTCTTCTGTCTTTTCCAGTTTCTGCTTCTTGAAAACAATCAGTTCTGCATGTACAGTCTGAAACAAGGGAATTTAGCCATGTGACTCCCCCTTTAACTCAACAAAAGTTAGTAGGTAATTCTTAATTTGAGGGCACAGTATTAACTCCTCATTGACAAGAGCAAGCACTAGTCACATAGTTCCCTTGGCTTCATTGCAAGTGCTCCTGAAACTTCTTATTCATGTGAAATACATAATTTAAAATCAAATTGGTAATATTGTGAAAAGTTAATTTCTGTAATTTAAAGGATACCACTAACCATGAGTTAGCCACCTGGATACAGGATGCCTGTTTATCTGTGAAGTGGTTCTTGATGTTCAAAACCACTCTGTGCCCAGCACTTAACAAATACAGGAAGTATTATGAACACAAAGTGAGTGGCTTGGGTGGTTTTGATCTCCAAAGAAGATTTCCTTGGTGTAAGATAGTTCTTGTAACCAGATGGAAGTATTTTATGTGATACTCATTTTGAACTCCCAGTTCACACACTGATGGTCTGCACCCTCTGGGCTGAGGTCTGATTGATTATGCCAGGATTAATTGGGTTTTACTCTCCTAAAAATGTCACAGGTATGCCAGCTGTGAGAAAAGTTGTGTCTGATCCCGTCTGTTTCATTGTCTGCTCTTGCTTCCTACCAAATCTAAATTGTGTAGGGGCAGATACTAGTATTGTCTTCAGCAACCTTTATTATAGACAGCTGTCAATGGTAGATGGTTTTGGCTGTGCCTCTATCCTTTCAGTGAAAGAAGGAGTTAGTGTATAATAATGAGGATTTATCTTGTTATATGGGTATACTGACACAGAATTATAACATCCGTATGTGGGCCACTGACAGTCCCCATGTCTCCCAGTTTATTCGATTTTCTCTAGGCCAAATTTATTGCTCTCATAATTAAGTCCAATCCTGAGGACTTAATGGAGTTGCATGTTTTGAAAGTAGCAGGAAATATGGCTCTTTCCTAGCCGGGAGCCTGCGCAGTGTCTGCTCTGGTCTGCCCGGGGTGTAATTCTACCCGTTCCGAACGAGGGGTGGGTGACACAGGGCATAGCTTTAGAAGAAACTCCAAATTGGTCATTTTTATCATTTGTTCCATCTCATGTTAGGAATGTCTGAGTGACCTTTTGTTTGCAGTATGGCTTACACCCCTAGATGCTAAATGGGATCACGTTAATCATGGATGACACCAAGAAATAACAGGCATACATTGCTTCCAGGTAGAGGCAGATCAGGCAGAAGGTGAAGCTTTCCAATGGTGAGTGCAGTGAAGCGTTGGGGTTGGTTGCCTGGGGAGCTTCTGTGATTTCCATTTCTGGAGGATTTGGAGAACCTGCAGGGAATGAACTCACCTGCTAGGAATGACTGACCCATGGCGATTCCTGCCTTGGGGTTGGGGCATGTACTAAATCACCTCCTGAGGTCTGTTCCAGGCCAGTTTTCTGCAATTCTGTAAGTCAATGGTGAGCTGACACCACTCTGATGTGACAGAATAAATACAAGGCCAGTGGTTTTTCTTTGCCTGGTACAATAAAAATGCTGCTGATCTGTGGGTTCATGTGTTTCTTATCCTCCTTCAGAAACTTGACAGGCTCCAAGCAGGAACGAAGTTGACTATTTCTTGCCCAACAAACATGTTAGTTCATTACTTCCATAATTATTTTGGTCCACAATTAATATATTTTAAAAAAGGTAAAGAATTCTTCCAAGTATCACATCCCTTAAAGAATGTTTGACTGTAACAGATATTAAACCATTTTTGACTATATGCAACATTACATTGATTCTAACTGCCATGGAAAACATTTAATTTGTGCATTTTTAAGCAAAATAGCTACAATTTCAAATTGTAGCCATTTATTCACCTTAGGTAGTTAATTTTTAGTTCCCACTTGGGTGTCTTAGGAAATAGAGAAAAAGATAAAAATAGCCTTCAGTTTTGTCTGTTTTGTCTTTACCCTCTTCTGAGAACAGAAAGGGATTTTTCCAGAGTCCACTCAAGTAAATAGAAACATTCTCGTCCTTATAATAGGCTTTGGATCAGGTCCACCTGTAAAGGTAGTCCCATTTTTTCCCCTCCCATACTCTAGAATGAATGCATGACATGATGGCACTATTCTTTATGAGAAGTCCTTTTAATTCTCTGTGTAAGAAAGTGTTCTGTGATGTGGCTACCTGATTTTATTGAAACTCATGTCAGGAAAAAAAAATTATTGCCTTCCCTGTCAAAACTGACAGTAATTACGAGGTCAAATATATTGCTGTGATTGACTTGTAAAACTAAATCTGTAATATTTCAAGTTTGTAAGTTGACTTGTGCAGCTCTCAGGAAATATAACCCAGTATTTTCTTTGCAAACTGACATCTCTTTATCAATTTCTTTTATGATCTTTGTTTTTATTTTTGAGAGCAGGAAATATACAGCATTTATATAGATGTACTGGATGGCATTTAATGAGTCCACTTCTGGGGAAAAGTAGCTTAACAGTAGCTAAAGGAAAGCGAGGAAGGTTTAAGCACAGATATCTCTTATGTGCTTCTTGTTGTGCATAATCTTTCAGCAATAAATACTGCATATTGATTACTTAATTGTAATGGAAACATACTTGGACAGGAGCAACATTATAGCCTATTTACTGCCTTAATTTTTAAAGAGATTTTAAAATTTAAAATGGGTACTTCATTAAATGCAGCACAGTGCTCTTCTGTGCATAACTTGATGTAGAAGGACTTGTTCATCAAGGCTGCATTGCTGGGAACTCTTTCCATTTCAGCTGCTTTCCTTTCTCTTACCTTTGTAAAACCAGAAAGATCTGTAGTCGGTGTTTAGCCTCTATTTGCAGGTATGAAATTCACTCCAGATCTAAAAAATCGTTGTAAACTGATCAGTGAAGAAGCCTCCAGATAGGGTTCTGTAGAGAATAAGTATAAAAGTTTCACTTATTTGCCTAAACAAAATAAATCAAACATGCATTCCAGGTTAATAATGAGTATTTCTGAGGAACTGTAGTACAAAGTGATCCTTCTTTGGCTGAAGAAAAAAAAACACATCAAATAATGCATAAACCAAATACTGGCTTAAAGACTTCCTAAAGGTCAACTAACAGCACCACCTGAAAAATAAAGTAAAAAAAAGGAAAGATATATCTTAAATATCATCTAGTCATTTATCTAGAGTGTTAAAAAAATAAATACAAGTGTTGAAGCAAAATATATTAACAGCCACAAAGGGGCACTTGAAAGTGGCATCCACAATGTTGTATATTGTTTCAAATGTACAGTACCAGATTGTTCTGGAAGAGAAAAGATGAAGTTTCTTTTACAGGAGAAAATATTCTCCATTTTGCTTGATCATTTCCAGTCTGCTGTGTATTTGGATGATATTGCTGTTGGTCTTTTAATTTTTCTTTCATTTTTTTGTTCTTTTTTTTTTTTTTTATTTTATTTTTTTGGTTTATTTTTAATTATTTTAAATTTTGTTTTAAATCCAAACCAGTGAAGCAAAGCCTGGGAAGTAATAATTTCTTTGAATTTTAATGCAGTCTGTCTTCTTAATGAGCTTACTGCACTGCCCTGAAAACAGCCCTTTACAAATAAACATGCTGGAAGTGATTTAGCCACAATGTCCAGACTGTGTAAACATCTAATTATTACAATAAAATTGTCAATAAATATACATTACTGCTCCCTTTTCAAACGTTAACCAACTTTCTCTTTGCTTGGTAAAAAGGTATAAATTGTATTTTTATGTCTCGGCGGGTTTTGTTTTCATTACCCTGCTTGCTGCTCTCCAGACAAAAGAACACAGCCTAATGTCTGAGTTATTCCTGGATGGTGAAAACTCCTACAGTTTATTAACATAAAGTGTGATG
>JAWWLV010000088.1:33135799-33138299 GCA_035041135.1 Platyrinchus mystaceus | reverse complement strand
GAGCTATAGCTTAGCATTCAGAAGAGCTGCACTGAGTCGCCAGTGTTACCAACGTGATATCAACGCCGTTTGACAACCTTATGCATCTTTCACTAAAGTGTGTTTGATGCTGGAGTTTCTTCCTTGGACCATTGAATGAAACTAAGCACTTGAATGCGCTGATATTTTGCTGATAGGTGGAAAGATTAATTTTACAAAACATTTGCTCTGGCTCCTGTTGAACTTCCCAAAATTCCCTTGATGGCTCCAGAGGTGGCACTGATGCAAACACCTGTTGCAGTAGGAGGTTTGTGGGACACTCCCCACCTCAGTTCATGACCTTGGAGGATGAACTGTAAGGACTGGCACTCTGGGAGAGGAGGAGGAAGAAATATCAAAATGGAGTTTCTTACGCTGTCCTTGGGCTTGAGCAATGTTGCTGATTGGCCAGCTGTTATTTTTTAACACCGGATGGCCGATGTCCAAGGAATCATGATGACCTCAGTGATCTGGGGTGGTTTGTGGCTGCAAGGTCTGCGGGAGGATGGCAGTCTGCCAGCCCCCTGGACATCATTTGCAGGTTGCTGTTTCTGACTGGTGTTTGTTATTGTAAATGAGTGACACTGCCTATAACTCATCTTTAAGTCTCACCTCACAAGTGTCAGAAGAGCTGTGGGTACCTGCTCATGCACATAAAGGCATCCCCATAGGTACGTGCCCATCTCTATGCTCACCTGCAAAGTGCTTGTCACTGCCCTGACTTACCTCAGTGTGATTGATGATAATTAGGTTTCAGCCGCCTTCTGATGCAGAAATACACACCACCACAGCTTGGCCAGATCTGCCTCCACAGTTGTGCCTCTGAAAGGCTATCGATTCAACACTTCTACATTTTTAAAAGGTCATGGCAATAATTCCGCCTGAATTGTGCTAAGTGAAAATAGTTTGCAGAGGTAATATGCTTCCTGCTCAGTTCCAGTGTAAACAAAAGCCAGTGGGGTTTTTTTTTATTGGTTGTAGTATATTTTAGTTACGTTTCTTTGCCTTGCTCTCACATTGTATCAATGAACATTTCGCAAAGTTGTGAGGCAAGTGACCTTCAACTCTTGGTTCTGTGCAGAGATATTTTATTTTTCTATTATGTAAGATGTGCTGGAAGCGCTTATCATAATACGGTGCTCACATTAAAAATTAAAAACATACGATTAAAAATTACCCTTTTCCCCTGGTCCTGTCATATATCTGTCCACTTTAGTAAGACAAACATCTACAGCTCTATAACCACGGTATTAAATGTGCTTACTTTTTGTAAAATATCATTGTAGTTATACAAACAGCCTTCCTTGGCTTGACTGAGAACAGATTGTACCCAACAATTTGTTTGACTAACAGGCTATATAATGCAATGAGTTAACTTATTAGAATACATAGTTACTGCAGCCCAAGTGCCCTAGAAAGATGACAGAAAGCTGTGGATGCTATGGCATAAATTATTTCAATAGCTGTGCTACAATTAGTGGCTTTGTATTCTGTCTGGTTTATGGGACTTACAACCAGGGCTAAACTCAAGGAGAAAGAGAAGGTGAGATTTTCTGCACAGAATGAGCTTTCCTATCTTCCTATAGTTTTTTTTTCCCCCTATACTTCCTTTGTTTTAAATTATTTTATTCTGTCAATCACGTGTAAATCAATAGAGTTCTTAGGTTTTCTACCAGCACAGCTTTATGTGTCTTCATGGAGCTACTGAAGAACAGAGCTTAACATTCCTACTCTACACCATGGGCTTTGCCAGGGTGATGTCCTGTGTATGAGCATACATGGCAAAGGATTTTCCTCCTGATCACCTTTAGCAGTAATGGTAAGTGGCATATGCAGAGATAGAAGTTTAAATGTACTATGTTCCCTTGTGCCTGTACTCAATCCCACTACAGTTGCCGTAATTCACTTTACAATTGATTTTTAATTTACTTTAGTACACGTGTCTGTGGTAAGTGGAGCCAGTAAATAGTGAGAAAGTATGTGATAGGCTATCTACCTTCTTCATATAGATGAAACACTATAGAGCTGAAATCCACTCATGCTCCCTGAACACAATGCTGTATTCCGGTTTTCCATTCATGGTGTTGTAAATTTGTCAGCCTAATGGGACACTTCGTAAGACTTTTTCCTTTTTAAGTGCTTTAATGGTAGTAGGTATTACATTGACCCAAAATCTAGCCTAACATTTCATACCATGGAGTCTGTAATTGTGTAGTTAGCTGCATAGAAGTTAAGTGGTGTTTTGTTCTTGCCTCCATTTCAAGCTGAATTTTGCCAGCCTGATACTTAGCCTGCTGTTTATGTATGAAATAAAATCAGTATGCGGCTTGGTCACTGAGTTCCAAGGTCATACTGTATTTTCGTAGTGGAGGTGGTAAGTAGGCAGAGCACACAGACAAATTTTATCTTCTTTCTTTCTTTCTTTCTTTCTTTCTTTCTTTCTTTCTTTCTTTCTTTCTTTCTTTCTTTCTTTCTTTCTTTC
>JAWWLV010000088.1:33094141-33135699 GCA_035041135.1 Platyrinchus mystaceus | reverse complement strand
TTCCTTCCTTCCTTCCTTCCTTCCTTCCTTCCTTCCTTCCTTCCTTCCTTCCTTCCTTCCTTCCTTCCTTCCTTTTCTTTCTTTCCTTGAAGTGAAAGAGCTGTGGCAGTGGGTGTGAAATAGCCACACCAGGGTAGACCCAATGTCTATCAAGCCAGTAGCATGTTTTTTGACAAGTGAAACGCTGACAGAATGAGATCCATGCAGATATCCAGTGATACTTCCCTAAAATATTCCCTGGCAGCCACTAATTTTCAGGTCAAGTGCTTCTTAAGCAGAAGCGATGTTTCTATATTTAGTACCACTGATGGATTTTTCTTCCCTGGAAGGATAAAGTGAACTCAGTTACTCAGTATGATGGGTGGGAAACTTTGGGAACAGTTCACAGTGTGAACATTCATGATCAATCTTATGAGCTCTTAAATGCTGGAGGTTTGAGTTGAACAAGGCTGATCCTAGGTTTGATGTGGCCACAGCCATACACCAGCCAGAAAAATTTGTGTTTAAAGGCCAAGAGGCAGATGGGTACCTGACAAAAATGCCCAGTCAATAAAAATCTTTCTCTAAGAGAGGTGTGTAAATGCTGAAGTGCAGTCAGGTTCTGAAATATGCCTATTCTGAACTGAATTGTGATGTGATGAACATCTGCCTTGCACGTAAACATGATTATGACACATTATAGGTTGGCATTTTTGCTGCAGCTTAAATAAGGGTTAGTTCTGATTTCTCCAGCCTCACAGTATCATTCCTGATTTAGGAACGGTACCATTTCCCCTAGAACTGTTTAAAGCAGTAAAAATTAAATACTTTGGGAAAATCTGAGTTAGGGGACGTGGCACAAGATGAAGTAAAATCAGTAAATTCAAGAACCTTGCAAAGGACCTAAAAAACCCCATCCACAGAACGAACTCCTTGAGAGTGCAGAGAGTCACAGGAATCCCCTGAATCATGAAATGCTTTTGAAATGCTTTTTTTTACCCTATGTGGTCATGTCCTACCTAGAAGCCCAGCATGAACAGTGTAGAGCTCAGACAATGCACCCACAGCTCTCTCAACGATTATTGATCTGTGCTGCCACAGCTCAGTGCTTACAGTCCAGGCCTTTCCCTGCCCCTTTGTGTTACAGCCATGTGCTAGGTTTCCTCTGAGAAGAACTGCATTTATTCCAACAAAAGCTATCAATCTGTGACATTGTTTATAACAGGGAGAAAAATCAACATCAGAAATCTTTCCTTTTCTATATATACCATATATAACCTTCGAGATTTATCATGGCTTGGATTTCTCCGAGGGTTGACAGTAAGATGACAGAATAAGGTGTCTCGTGGTTTCTTTTTTGTTTTGTTTATTGGTTCCCTGTGTATGAAAAGGCTCTATAAATAATAATCACCGATGCAGGCCAGTACAATAGTTAAAGACACTTAACCTCCTGGCTATAACCATCTTTTGAAGTGGTGTTTTCCTCTCTGCTTAACAGGGGGGCACTGGTGCTGCTGGAAGAAAGAAGTCAGAAGCTTAGAGCATGTTGGTTGTGTACTTGGTGAACTTCTGCTGCAGGGAAATGTCAAGGTCAGAACATGATTGAAGAACCTTCTTCCTCTCTTGAAGTCGCTGTTCCTGTATGATATTGTTTTCCACTGTAGAAGGTTCTCTTAAAAATGAGGTTGAGATCCCTAAAGAAATTGCTTCAATCAGCAACAGTGCTTAATGACTGTTAATGGGAAGTGGAGATAGGATAGTAAGTGTTACTTTGATTAATAAGAGAACTGCAGAGAATTTAAATTGTGCCACTGATGGATTATTTTCTTCAAGCTTGATAAGCACTTCTCATTTGTTCTTAAATTTGGTCAATACTGTTAAAGACAGCAAAATGAAGTATAATTAATTCTATTACTGCTACTCAGACCCAGAGTTACTGGGAAACAGATTGCGATGCAGACAACAATGTTAGGTAACGCTTCTGACAGGTTTATCATATGAAGACCCATCAGTCCCCAAAAGTAGAGAACCTATTCCGCTCCATGATTAGAAACTGCCCAGTACTGGCTGCTTTTCTAAGCAGATGTCAGTCTGTTTGAATCAGCCATAGAAATATTTGCAGTAAAGAAGGCAGATGATACTAAAGTACGTGGACAAAGCAAACAGCTCCAGTTTGTCCATGACCTGAGACATGGGGATATTGTCTTTGGATTTTGAATATATCACTACATGTTCTGAGTTTGCAGTTTACATAAATAGTTTTTTAGCTTTATTTTTTTCCCCTTCATTATTGTGCTGTTAGCCCCGTGAAAATTTGAGCTATTGGAGGGCTTTGGAGGAAGGGGTGAGATGAGATTTTTCCACTGCAAGATAATATAACATTTAATTTGCAGACCCCATGTCTTGTTAAATTAACCCCTCCACATGCTATTAGGATCCAGTGCAGTGACTGAGACATTATCACAATACTATTTTCCCAAAGATATTTTCTGTTTCATAATTATGTGTGTTTCTTACCAGTCTTGAAGTCCAGCATGTGTATACCCTATGGATTAATATGGCTTGCACAATAAATAATCATATTATAGCAGCACCTAAACACTACAGTTAGGTCCTAGTTTTGTTAAGGATTGGCAAACATTATAGTCTTGCCTCAGAAAAGCTCCCACACATGTTTAAAGGCTGTCCTGAAGGGAAGCTTCTCTTCCCTTGGAGCAGCATGCCACTGACATCTGCAGAGGTCTCTGGTCACGTGCGTTTGCACATCTCGCATCTCCTGGCACAGTGGGACGTGATCCTACTGAGGATGGGAAGTGTTGATTCAATATAGGTACTTCATGAGAAGGTGGCATAGAATTTGTGCTGGTGTACATATAAGTTATCATTATGCATGATACCTATTTGCATAATGCAAAAACTAGGAAAAATATAACTGAGAAAAGCAGTTTATTCAGAGACCTTTGTGTCACTTCTGAAATCAGATTTTCGCAAAAGGTGATCAGCAGCTCATCCATTCTGCTGTCTCAGAAGAAATCCAGGCTATGTGCAAAGGAATAGGGAAAATGTTCTGTGCTTTCATTAGCAGTAGCTGCAATTACTGCTTAATTTAACAGACTCTGCCTACTTCAAAGTCCATGCTTCTTCAATTCTTACTGCAGAAAGTCATTGTGTGAGTTATTTCAAATTAATTTGAAACCAGAGTGTGTTGGCTAATAGTATAGTTATAAAATCAGTTGAAGGTCTAATTCTGTTATTAAAAATGTAAAGCTTATGTATTATGAATAAAGAGTTCATTCTCTTCCAAGGATATTCCATAAACATAATTTCTAAAAGTATTGCAAACACAGAAAATGTATTTCAGGCATGAATTTAGGGGCAATGATCTGTACTCTAGAGTGCAAAAATATATTAAAAGCCTCGGGTGGAAGGTCATGTTTAAAACTTAGAAGCAGAGAACAAAAACCAGTGACAATTCCTTTGCCTCTGAAAGTCCCTGTTTATAGCTCTGCTGACATTTCGAGCCGCAAAGGGAGCAACAGGAACATCTTTCATTCCCTTGACTTGTTTGCAAATGCTTGAGGGTGGCTCACAGGGAATGTGGTGGCCTGACTGAATAATTCCTTCATTGATACTTTCTTGCAGATATCCAGGGTAAACATTGACCCTAATTACTGGGCACCCTTTATTTCTACAGGAAAGAATGTCAAAGATGTCATAATCCTGGCAAGTAAACGGTGGCACCTGGTGTATAAAAAATAGCAGTGTCAGAGTACTGATGGTCTTTGCTCTTAAGGCAGCTGCAGAGTGGTGTATGTGCATCTAGTAACACAAGGCATTTACACAGGTTTTAAGGAGAGTGCAATTAGTTCCAACCAGAAGCCTTGTGCATCATTCCTCTTTTTACAGAGGAGCATTTGTCTAGGTGGACCAGCAACTTTTTGAAAGATGACAGCTGGCATTGTATATTGCCTCTAATGCACCAAAGACAAAGAAACCTTAAATTTTAGGTATAATCTCTGTTAACTAACCAGAGATTTGAAGACCAAATAAACCTTTCTGCCTTCCAGATTTTTCTGTTATTCCATTTTAGTGTCTGTCATTTTGATACAAAACCCCACATATGTCTGTAGGTGTGTATGTTTGTTTGTTGACATTGTTTTATTATACAGCACAATGGAAATTTGCTGGATAACTTGTTTGCAAAGTTGATTCGTGGTGGAAGAAAGGTGTGTCCTATATTCCCCTTTACAACAACTGTCCTCCAGAATTAAGGGCTATATATTTGAAGGATTGTGTTACTGTAAATGTACTTTTCTGAAGGTACTTTAATGGTGTCTGGTTTGTCATAAGCTAAGGCTTCAATAATGAAAGGGAGCTCCACATGTACTGAGAGCCCTGATTAAGAGAGGAGTATTGTTTGTTACCGTTATGTGGGTACTTGGCTATCATATAAGTTTATTAAATCATATAAAATTTCAATTTACACCGTAATATTCTATAAAAGATGGAGCACACAAGACTAATAAGTATGCCAGTTTCTTTCATATAGGAATTGTATTGCTGGTTGTGTTAAAGCTGCCATTTTCAGAAGCAAGAGTATTTATGCTAGAATAGTAATTTCCTGTCTCATAGTTAAATTTTGTGGAAGTTAATTGCAGATTGAAATAAAATAAACGTGGTATAAAAGTTAGTAAAAGGCCAATATAATGTTATATATTGTTGGGATGGGGAGGATATATGTATGTCTTTATATAGTACATATGTAAATACTCATATTTGAGTCTCTGTTCATTATGAATATAATTTTTTGGAAATGGAGTGACACTGTCCTGATCCAGTGTGTTTGGGCCTTGTTCTGTTGCAGGGAGATGAAGTTACTTGTGTTTAGGCCTTGCTTTCCCTCATACTTCTAATTTGCATAATGTATTATAATGGCTTTCATAATGTTTGCAGGGTCAAGGTGCAAAGTCAGCCAAAGTTCATTTTTCCCATTGGTATCAGATCTTATTTTTTATTTATACCCTTCTGACAGTTCTCAGTTAAATGAAGCTGATGGTATCCCAGTTTGTTTTCTGTTGTTTCATCCTACCTATGCTTTAGGAGATTAGAACTTATTTCTTCTTAGCATGTCAGAAAGTACTCAGGACGTGCCTGAAGCTTATAACTGTATCTCAAATTGCTCAGTGGACTGGTTTTTGGAGGTGGATTTGTACTTCTAGACTTCTCACTTTGAGGAAGAAAATGTCTTTATTTCTTCTTTGCCAGGTGGCCAATCTGAGTTTCAGCTTTTCCTGTCTTCTCCTTGCTGGCTTCTGTTGTTGTTATATTTTACCATCATATGCAAGACTTGGCAGGAGTATCCATTTGGTACAGTGAGTGAGGTGAGTGGTATTGTCCTGCAAATGCATAGTCAAGAGCTAAGAACGAAGTAAAACCTCTTTTGAGTAAAAATAAATAAACAGAGAGGGGGACAGTTCATGAGGAGCATGTTTGCAAATGCTCCTTTTGAGGTTGGGGAGAGCTGGACTGGACTTGGATGGAGCAAAGGGTTGCCAGCAGTTCTTGGAGAAGATGATTCTCTTTACTTAAACTGCTTTCAGCGGAATTGGATTGGAGACCTGGTCCCAGATGAGATGACAGAGAAGAAAAAGCCATGAAGAAATTATGGTGAAAATTTCAAGAGCAGTTGGGTGATTTTGCTCTCACGGTCAGAATTCTGCAGGTGGGAGGAACTACAGAGTTCCTCTCTGCCTCCTGCTGGTTCATGTGTGCAGCTCTCTCTTGCTGGTCCTTTCCTTTGCCTTGTTCTGGTAGCACCATCACTTTTTTGTAGGAAAACTGGGAAATTGTGTCAGTGCCCCTCAAGGTTTTACCCTTGAAGTCCTGCAGACATCCAGAGTACAAATTATCATTGTGAGCATCAGGAAGAAAACTGAAGAGGGAACAGAAATCCCTGTCTTTTGGATGTTGCATAGTCACTCTTGGCTGGAGGAAGAACTATTTTCTGGTTGCTTTATTGCCAGTCCTGCTCTTAGATAGCTGTGTATCATATTCACAGCCACAGCGTTAAGACACTCAAGCCTTGTAACACTTTTAAACTAATGAGGGTGCAGTGGATCACACAGTTTCTAAAGGGCTTTAGTGTGTCGTTTATGGCTTGTGCTTCATAAGAAATGTATCTTTCTGTATAGCCTGACAATAGCTCACCACCATTTTGGAGCAGGGTTGAGAATGTTATCATGATTGGCTTGCTAGGTGAAAGGCTTTTCTATTTAGCTTTTAATAGAGCAAAAGTGACTCTAAATTTGTTAATATTCTTTAGGTTATATAGGACAAATTACAGATAAGTGAATAAGTAATGAAATTTGTAATGAGAATTTCTCAAGTATGAAATGTTGGCACAAATTAATTGTGGGATTTTACAGCTATTATAGTTTATACTATAAATGCAAAAATGACTAGGGCTTTTTAATTACAGCAGGAACACACTAAATTTTTATGGAGTGCCATTTTGTTAAAGAGGTACTTTAAGCATTAAGAGCAAATGCCATCCGTAACAGTGAGCCCAGATATCTGTCCCACATCAAATAAATATGCTATTGCTATGAAATTGTTCCTCAGATACTGTAACTGACACAAAGACTAATGAGAAGTCCCATTGCACACCTTCAGTTTACCGTGTCTTTTTCTCATGGTCATTCTTTTTCTTAATTACCGTGTGTTTGCAAAGGGTCAGAGCAAATCCCTTGGAAAAATATACAAGGCTTTTTAACTTCCCTTTTAAAACAGCACTGTGAATAGCAAAATGTTGGTGTCTCAGTAGAAGTTAATATTATTGTGGAGGGGAGGAGGGAGGATGGCTGGATGCTAATTCTTATTAAATATTTGATGTGTAGAGAAATCTAATACAGTGGAAACTCAGAGAAATCTCATTACTTGGTGGAACACATTGCATACTAAGATAGAGGTGACTCAGATTCAAAAACTAACAGGCAGATTTAGTAAGGAAGCACATCTGAAAGAATGTCCTGCTGTTCTTTTCCATTAAAATGAGAAATCTACATATCGTCCGCTACCTTGCTTATGTAGATGTTTCTCAGAGCCAAGAATATGTTTTTAAAATGCCATTGCATCTGTATTCCTCCCTGGTGATACTTTAAGCTTGCCCCCTCCTCTTCACATGCTGCTGCTCTCACAGCTGGCTGGCTGGACAGCAGTGGGTGCCACAGATCCTCCTCTGCTTGCATGAACCTCCGAGGGTCCCCCTGAGTCTCTCCTTCCCCAGCCAATAAATATGTTCCACTCTGAGGCTGATGGTTTTGCTTAAGCACATGAGACTGCAAACTCACGTCCTTTTTCAGTGCTTCTTCAAACACACACCGTGTCACAGGCTGCTTCCCCAGTTAAGGTCCCTAATCCATCACTCACAATTCCTTAAGGGGATTAATTAATTTTAAAAATGGTTGTGTTTCTAGGTATGCTAAATGTCCTCCCTCAAGGACAAATGCTCATCTCTCCATTTGCACATCTCATGATTTGTCTCATTGGAGTGGCTGGTATTACGCTTTGTATTATACAGTCCAAAACCCTTGCTTGGGAGGAATTGTAGATGAAACTGATCATCAGAGAGCTTGCTCATAATTAGCTGGTATCCTTTTCTTGAAGGTGAGGCTCACTGGACTGGAGGCAGCATGCAAATATGCTGCTGTTGCAGCTAGAGGTAGGTAAGAAAGCTCAGAGAAAATATGCTCTGACAGGGCACTGAGCTGGGACTTAGGAGTGCTGGGTTTCATCTTCAACTCTGGTACTCTTGGACTAATGTGTCCTTTTTGACTTCACAGCTCATTATCTGTAGGTTTTTAATGTAACCTGCTTTGTCAACTGCATTCCAAAATTATGATAGAAATGGTGACATAAAGACTGGCTATAAGTGTGTTTCTGTCCCTGGGGCATGTTCAGAATGAAGTTCTCTCCCATGTCTAGATGACCACGCTGCTCCTTCAGTGCTTGTTGGTTGCAGGCTGGCAGCTCCTAACTGTGGTTGGAACACATTTCCTTTGCCAGATCAAGGCTTTGAACTGAGATTTTGCTCACCTTTCTCTCTTCTAGACTGAGAAATCTCTCACCAAAAAAGTGCTAACAAGTCCCACTTTTGTATTCGAATGCTTATTTCAGCATTGCCACTTGGGTGGGAATTGAAAGTAAATTTACATGAGTTTAACTTGATGAAAATAGGGCAAGAAAATCTACCCTGCAAAAAAAATCCTCACAAAGTTATAGAGATTTCTGTATAGTCACTTTTGGTAGAGTATTCCCATGCCTCTGGGGTCTACTAGAACATCCAGTCACCTTGAAGTTCATCAGTCTGCTGGTGCTCTGCCTTGACCAGTTGCACTAGGGCTGCATAGCCTTTTTTTTTCCTGCTGATCCTGGTCCTGCACCCCATTTCTATGAATTGTGCAGGACCTACAGTCTGTTAATTCCCCCATACTAGTTCCCCAGAGTGGAGTGGTTAAGTGCTGCCCATTCTGGTTTTCCTACCTTATGCAGTCATTCCTGCATTCTTCTTTCAAAGCCTGGTGACAATCTCCCAAACTTATTTGTTTCATGCTTGTGAAAACAACTCAAGGTTATTTAGGTCTTACCCCTAAAGTTATTTGTCTGAAAGGTTTTTTCATCAATATGTCATTGTTTCCCTAACTGAAGTTCCTGCAACCCTTCCTCACTTTCCCTCTTTGTTCCTGGTTCCTTAATTTAAAAAAAAAAAAACACAAAAAACCCAAAACAAAACACAAACAAACAAACAAAAAAAACACACACACACAAAAAAAACACACACACACACACCCCCCCCCCCATATCTAGTATTGATTATCTCTGATGTGGGTGTAAAGAAGGGGTTGGGTGTAAAGGATGGCTGAAGCTGCTGGAGGTGACTCTGACTAAAGGTGGTCTGGGCCAGCTGTACTGGGCAGCCAGGGGAGTTGTACCTGCTTCGAATCAGTCCTCTGCTTTTTTCTGTGTTGTGAGACATGTGATACCACAAAACAATAAGACCCTAAAACAATAGGGCTAGGATTAATCTAGCTGAATAACATAAAGAAGGTAAGCATTAGGAAAAGAACTAAACAAAAAGTCACACCTAGATTACGTTTGTGTTTGCATTTTCATTGCTGGAAAAATGTACCTCATCAGCATACTCCTGAAGGATCTTGCTCCTTTCCATATGAGTACAAGAGAAGAATACATGTTCTTGGCGAGTTACATTAAAATAGAAGGAAGACATGTTTGCTGAAATGCTCTCATTGTAAATTAAGAGCTTCATGTTTACACAAAAATCACTCTTGGAAAAAAGTAATTTTGCTAATGAGATATTCCCGTATCTCATGGGGAGGTTTTCAGTGCTAAGGCACTGTTTCAGATCCAGCACAGAGCTACAATAAAAAGCAAAAGCAACTATCTCAAAGGATTTAATGGCTGAGCTGGCTCTCCAGTAGCAGAGTCTGCAGAGCACACCCACCATACATAGGGTGGCAGTGATGCACAGCATCAAAATGACCAGTGGTGCTGCATGAGCACCATGGAAATTAGGCGCTATTAATGAAAGCCCAGGTCGTTGTGTATATATTTCTGCTTTCATATCTGAAGTAGCTCCCAGACTTATTGCTAATGAGGGAACTGACATGTCCCAGAGCCCTCTAATTGCCCATGGATTTTCCTCAGGAATCCTGGGATCACCCAGCTGGTTGTAACAAACTAGAGGGCCTACTATGTACCAGAGCCATCAGAGCTACAGTGGATGGGTCTGTTGATTTGCAGATATATTGCAATGCAGCGTGAGAGATTTTAAGCACAGCAATCCTAATCCCAAAGTGACTTGATTTGCTTGCTTTGGCTACCTTTGCCAACACAAAGCCTTGAAACTTTAATCTGATATGTTTGATCAGACTAATCCCTTTCCCTGGCTAACTTTGGCTGGTCACATTGGAATGTTAAGGGCTAAGTAGGGTTGGCCATTCAGTAGTGAAGCTCCAGGACAGGCTTTGAGTGTATTTAAAAGGCAAACATTTGTTCTACTGCTGCCTTGCTGAACTGTTCCATGGAGAACCCTCTCAACCCAGCTGCTGGTGCCTTTCATAGATACCAATTAAATTTTTATATGATGTTTTATAACCATAAATATACTCTACAGACTTGCACATAATTCCTCTGCTACTTTAGCTGTTTTTCAAAGCTCTTTTCAGCAGGCTTATCTTTGTTTTGCTTGTGCTGATTAAAAGGCAAGATATATTTTTAATAGCGTAAGTAGTACCAGAGAGCACACTTCACATAAAAGAAAGAGAAATGCAGACAAACCTTTGTTATCCAAGTTGAGTCAAAGAAATTGAATAAATTCAGATAACAAAGGTTTCAAATTATTAATGGGATTTTCAGGCTACTGAATACATCAGAGACCCTGAGTTTGTTTTCAGCAAACAGGATTTTCAAATGATCAAACCTCTGATTGCAGGTAAGAAAAGAACATATGAGATGATCTGCAAAAAAGCTAAAAGGCTAAAAATAGGAACTTGAAATTAAAGATGTCTCTAGAAGTGTTTCTGAGACTCAATAGGCCAAAAGTATCCTGGAGGCAGTCAAAAAAAGCAGTGCCATCATTCTGGGCAGACCCCATCCTGAATGTACCAGCACAGTTGAACATTTTCATGGAGATCTCGATTTTATGTAAAGACTCTTCCACTATTCCTTTTTTTTCTTTTTTTAATGCAGCTTATTCCTCTCTCTGGACTGCTTTTTTTCCCCACAAATAACTCTTAATTGTTTGTTTTCCCTGCAAACAGTGAAGAGAGCCATATTGCACCATAAAAGTAATGTCATGTGGGTTCTCATCAGCTCTCCATGACTGCTGAGTCATGCCTGGGTAGTTTTCAAGTGCTACTACAGTATTAGAAGACATTTTACAGAAGTCCTAATGATTTATTGGAAAGGGGGCACCTTTTCCCATATCACATAGGCCCTCTGGTTTTGAGGTTCATTGCTATGGATGGGAGGAGATCTGAAGCTGGTCATGACCACCAAGGAGGACAGAGACCTGATGCACTGTTTTAGGAAAGGTATAGAAGAACCCTTTGCCTGTCCGTCACTGAAGGGTGGTCACAACATCTTACCAGGAGACTGCAGTGGCCTGGAGAAACAAAGATGGTTATGATGGTAAGAGCAGCTGCTATGTACAGATGAACTGTATCAGGGGAAGGAAATCATTGGTTCCAAAATGATAAAGTGGGCTTTAATTGTCCACATCCCAATGCCTAGGGGAGTACTGCCAGGGAAACTAGAACAGACGGAAATGCTGCTGACATTAGAATAATGTGCTGCATGTGAAACCACTGCAGAAATAGTTAAATGGTGCCTTTGCCAAGGCCGCAGAGTGAAATGTTACTACACCATGGGGTGGATTAAAATATGCATTTTCTCCTAATTGAGCACAGCGGACTCAGCTGGAGGTCCTGTCAGGAGAAGAGGAATAATTTGTCACAGCTAGAAATGTATAACTTGACAGAGCATCTATTAGACAGTACAGTAAAAAATAAAGTAGGACTTGTGCAGGTTTTCTTTATGCTCCAAACTGTTTGGTATAGGCACCCATTCGCTATAAAGTAAATTTCAAACTCATTGGCAGTGGACCAACCTGGTTGTACCAGGCTCACTACCCTCATGGCTATCATATCATCATGACAAGAAGGTTAAAATTTTTCTGATTAGAAAGGCCCCATAAACAGCAACCATTGTCTCCCCACAATGTATTTAAGTGGGTAGAGCCAACAGAGCTCTATAACAGTTTCTTTCAGCACTCTTGGAGAAAGCATTTATAGGGATAGCAAAGTACAGCCATGAGGATAAAGGTAAACTCAGTAATGATAGCCCACCAAGAATATAAGTTTTCACCTTTGGTGAATAGTTGGTTGTGAGAAGTGTAAAAACGGGCTCCATGAAGACATCTAGAAAACATGGCTTCTCCCCAACCTGTGAATTTTCTCTAGTAATTTCTTTCTTCATGTCACTTATATATATATATATGCACACATGTATATATATATATATATATACATGTATATGTATATGTAAAATTTTCAAGGGGATCTGTAGCTTTTTGCTGCCTCAGTTAACCGACTCCCAGCCCAGGTGGATCTGCCAAGCACAAAGCCCAGAGCCCAGTCCTGACCAGAAATACGCTGTAGCCTGCAGCAGGGAATGTGTGCGTCAACTTCTGGGTTTAGAGATGAAAACTACTCCACTTTGTCCTTGCCCTGCAGCCTCTGCAGTCTTTTGGGTAATCGGGTGATGCACAGAAGTCCAAACTTTAGCTCTGGTCACTGTTTTGCAGCACTTCATGGAACCCCACGTCAAATCTAAGGGTCAGCTCCCAGGACTGGACACCACAGAAGCAACCTGTCACATCCATCCAAGAGACTGTGTGGCAGCTCAAACCAAGTAACTTCTGTTCAGGCACATGCTTTTTATCTCCCTGAAAGGAAGAGCTCTGACTGACAGGGTAATTCATCATTTACCTGATACACGAAGAAGTCGCCTGAAGGAGCAGAGCCACACACATTATTTTCACACTGGTGGAGGCGTATGCCCTGTGTGACATTCAATGTTTTTAAAAGTTTCTGTAACCCTAAAAAAGAAATTCTGGATTCTCTAGGAAGATATTGTTGGGAATATTTGTCACGTGCCATGGCATGTTGAAGTAACACAGTGGGCAGCCATTTTCAGCACATGCATAGCAGTGGTAGGAGAAACAACTGAACTGGGAAAACCCCAGTGACACTGGAAGGTAGCACTGGAGAGCAGAGGACTGGTAAAGAACTGCAAAGGATCTCCATGCCTTCCATATATAGTGCAGATCACTGCTGCCCATATAATTTGCTTTTCAGTGAGGTCACAGGGCTACTCTGAGCACTGGGATACTGTCTGAGTAATTCCTACCCACCTCATTAGGGGGGCCTGGTGCTCTATAGTGCCTTCACCAACCCCAGCCCCTCAGTGGCATTAGTAGGAAAAATTGACTCAGGCTCTACAGGTCACCCTGGATCCTTCCCAGGGAGATCAGGTATGCAATGGTGACAGGAGCTATTCTTAGATTGCCCTGTCTGCAGCCAGACACTCAATTCTGATTCTTGCACTTCGACATGGATTCCATATTCCAAGCAGCATCTGGTGAAGTAAAGACAACACTCACCAAATTCCCACCATCATGCTCATAAGGCTTTGATTATAACTGCTGAAGTTCATGGTGTATGGCATATGCCAGGTCTCAGCTACCTCACAGGAGGAAGCGAGAACACACCCTGCCTGCCACAGAAGTAGGTGCTGTTACATTTTGGTGTGCTCAGTGTAAAAAGTAGTTGAGGCCCAAAACTGTGTTTTTCCCATCCAGAAACTTGAGTCAAAGCCCAGTGCCTCCTTGTTTTAGTGACGACACAGTATAAACACCATCCCTGTCTCATAATGCTACAGGGGCTAATGGTCACTCTCAGTGCATGTGATTCCTTCTGTCTGCACTCACAGCACAGTACTGGGATTGTGCTGTGGGAAATTTGTGCTGCTTTTTCCTATTTCATGGTATTTGTTCTGCAAAGGCCAGCTTCAAGCCCTTACTTTTCCTAAGCATCATAGAAGGGTATGCGTTGGAAGGGACATTAAAGATCATGTTGTTCCAACCCCCCTCCATGGGCAGAGACACCTTCCACTCAGACCAAGTTGCTCAAAGCCCCATCCAACCTGTCCCTGAACATTTTCAGGGATGAGGCATCCACAGATTCTCTGAGCAACTAATTCCAGTGCCTTACCACCCTCACAGTAAGGGATTTCTTTTTAATATCTAGTCTAAACGTACCCTCTTTCAGTTTAAAGCCATTACTCCTTGTCCTATCACTATATACCTTTACAGGGATAAGCAATATATACATATCTTCACCCCTTCTTTACCTGTTTTTCACTCCTCATCCATTTCTACCAACTCTACTCTCTCCAAGGCCATCTAACAGCCACTATGTAATAGAAATAAAAGCTTATGCAGTTCCTGTAGTCAAAATTAGTTTGGTATGGTCAGATGATTTACGTTGCTGTTGACACATCTGGGTAAGTAAATGCCCGGAGTGGAGATGTGAAATCAAGCCACCCACATTTCCTCACATCCAGTGCCGTGCAAAGTAAAACAGATGTGCTTAACTGGTTTGCAGTCACATGGAACACGCTAGGTTCATAGACAGCACAGATCTTTCCAGCATAAGCGAGCTCCAGTCAGTCTTGGAAGAGGATATGCTGCTTTTTGCTGAGCAGATCTTGGTAAAAATTGAGTTTCACTGGAATCACTGGAACAGAGGGCCTGTGAAAAATGCCACAAAAGCAATATTTGTATTTATTTATCACTGCATTATTTTATTTTACTGCACATTTCCTGTGTACTTTTTTGACAGGATCTCCCACAGAGAGTCTTGCCCAATTGTAATTCAGTCTTGGACTTCTTGACCTTAAATAAATTTTTGGTTGCTGATTGGTCCCTTTTTTTTGGTTTCTTTCCTTGTCCTTTTTTGTGAGGGGTGTTTGTCCTACTCCACAATGATTTTTCCCCCTTGCTGTGTGTAGTGAGGGTGGGAGAGGGTGTGCAAATTTATTGGCATTTTTTGTACCCTTGAGGACAAGTCCTTGCTACATTCAAATCCTAGAGGTCTTAAGGCTTCCTGGCATGCTCAACATTTCATGTTCAAAATCACACATCATGGGTCTAGGCCTCTTTTTGTCCTTCTGCTTATTTAAAATTTAATCAACTCAAGGTCATTTAGACCAAGCTTCTATGCTACAAGCAGCTACCTTGCTGTGTTTTGGTACTTACCAGAACTGTACCTAATGTGATGTTGCTCTAAAGCCTGGGACTACTTGCTGTGGAAATTTGTCCCTTTCATGCAAAGATAGTTTGTCCTTCTGTATTTGGAAGCCTTGCTTACTGCATGGTGAATTTGAAATTCTAATGATGCATTCCCTTAGTTTCTTGTAGTGAGATGGTGATCTCCAGCCATAACAAAATTCAGCCATCAAAGTGAGTGGCAGACCCTATTTTAATTCCCATAGATCCTCTTTTTCACGCTTTCCAAAAGTGATTTTTGACTTAGCCTGTTTCTGGGTTTTACTGAGCAATCAATTCTTATTTCTTTTCAGTCTACTTCATCAGTTAATGAGAATTGCTACCTCACTGCCTTTTACCTTTTCTTCTTTTTTTAATAATGCATATCTTTCAATGCCTGTGTTTGAGGCAAGATTACTATTCCAATGTGTTTCTATTGTTCTTATAATATCCTTTTCTTCTGTTCTGCACCAGAGATTCTGCTTCCTATATGTATCTGGTCTTAATGCACAGCATTTCTCTTGATTTTCTCTGTTTTAATCCAGTTTTAAATAGCAAATTTCATTCTATGTATCACATAAACATTTATTCCTCTCCTCAATATTATTCCCGTATTCTCTTGCTGCCCATTCCTCTCCCCTTCCGTGTCCTATTACCCATTGCAATAATCTCATTTATCTGATTTTTCTTTTTTGCCTTGCATTAGAATCAGGCATGGAGAATGAGTCTCCCAACCCTCTCCCCTTTGTTTCTAGTTTAAAGCTCTTATCAGTCGCATGACTGCAATCCTAAGAGTTATCCACATGGAGTTCATTCCCAAGAGTAGTCCTCATGCTGTGAACCCCTTTTTGCGTGGTCACACACCCCAGAGCGTGTTCATAGCACTGGCCCGTAAACCATCATCTTATCCTACCTCTTGAGTCCTGCCTTTGCCCTTTGGCTACTGAGGGGCTCCTGTAACTTCATTCATTTCTGCATTTTCACCTGAAAGCCATCTCTGATCCACTCTGATGTGACTGTGGCAGTGCCATCTGACCCACCACAAAGGACAGCCAGTCAATTGTCTTTCTTTCTAATCAGGATCTTTTCCAGCCCTCCTGCACACCCTTGAGCCAAGCTGCCAGTACCCATTCTCTTGTCTAAATCTAGTTTTGACAACAGTCTTCCCAACTACTCTTAATACAAATCACTGGTCACAAAGACCTTTCTCTTCTAAATATGAGCCTACGGAGTCCTCTGGCTTTTCTTTTTTCATATAGCATCCTATGGATCATCCATATTCTTTCTTTGACTGCTGCCTCTTTGTCCCTTCTCTTGGGGCTGAATCACTTGCTTGTCCTCTCATCATTTGTCTATTCATACTCCTCCTTTTTCTTTCCAGTGAAGCAAAGCTGTGCCTCAGCTTCTCTATTAACTGCTCTTTTCCTCGATTTCTTCTTCCGTTGTCTCACCTTCTACATGCACCATCATGAGTATTTTGCTCAGAAGTTATGTGGAGTCTGACATTTCTTATTTAAACACCCTTCTGAGATCCGTCCACATCTCAATATTACAGTACACACCTGCTGGAGTTTTGGAAAATCAATTTGCAGTCTCTTCCTCCTAACGCACACCAGAACTGCGTTCCCTCTCCAGCCAGCTGGAGACATCTACCAGCAGAACTGCAGATACAAATCCAAGGTCAAAGCTGAGCTACTCAGTCAGCAGTGCACTTCAGATGTGCTGGTGGGGGCAGGGGGCGGGAGGGAGTCTCATACTTTCCCTGTGCTGTGTTAATCGTTTCTGTGCTAGCAGGAATAAAAAGTAGTAAAAGTTTATTCTAGGCACTAAATCAAGCAGATGTGCTATATGCACAGTTTAGGAATTAAAAATCTAGTAATACATCTTGAAAATGTTTTTAAAAATATTCCACTTAGTGCCATTACAGGATATGAATTATTTTACAGATTTGGGTTCCCCTCTGTTATTAAACACATTTGCTTGATTCTAAGAAGCCTGGTTTTGATTCCTTTGATCCTATTATCTGTTGTCTGCATCATTACAGTGGATAGTACAGGAGTTGCGTCTCACATTCAGAACATGCGATTATGGCTTTGGGTAGGAGTAGCAGCAAATCCTGCTCCCATTCACAAAAGTGTAACAAAACACAGAAGAAATACTTCTGTCAGAAGGCATGCAGTCAAGGGAAGTGGTCTACAGTATAACAACAAGAACAACAACAATAATAATATAAAATATGAATGACATTACTACTTTTCAGTTTTTTTCAATAGTGACATATTTGAGATAGTTAATTGATATTTTCTTATGTGGTAAATATTACATGCATCCTAACCTGAAAAGAATCAGCAAAATATACAATTTTTGCCTTTCACTTTTTTTCTTTCTGGCATTTTTACTTTCCTCCTTCTTCTTCTCTCCTCCCTTTTACTCCCCCCTTGCAACAGTAAGCAGTTTGGTTGTTTGAGGCTTGTTTTCTCTTATCTTTCTACTTGTGCATGTGTGTATTTTTAAATGAGTAGTTCTCACTTTACACCACACTTGAATTACCCAAAGAAAAGAAATCATCCTACTTAAAAGAACACAAAAGGATTTTCCAAGGGAAGTATTTGAAGAGGGATTTGTCAAATTAAATAAAGGCCATTGTTAAAGGTTTTTTCCTCTGATATAGTTTCAGTTCTGAAGAGATTATAAATTTAGACTCCGAGCAGTAAGTATGGTTTCATGTGGCAAATCGAGTCCTACATTTCGAGAAGGGATTAATATTGAGGAACTGGCCCAAAAGAGCTTTTCAAAAAACCTGAGTGCTTTGTTTCTTTCTTCCAAGAATATGCTTTTTGAAGTTATGTTTTGCCATGGTGCTTACCTTTGAGGGACAGAATACACCAAATGACATCTCTAAGTCAAACAGCTTTTCCTGGTGCAGTCTGATAATGATCAGTGTAGTTCATATGCGATGGAAAGCTCTTTTTGCACAAGCAAGGACAAGGGTGGCCTGAACTTGAGATACCTGCAATAATCACATGGCAAATTCTTGGTGCCTGGGTCCAGTGGTGGTCCAAGACTGAGAACTCTGGAGGTTGCTGCCATTAAAGGGAGAAATTCATGGGAACTGTAATATTTTAGGCAACCTGTGTACTTACACAGAAACCAGCCTCTCTTCCTCAAGGAAATCCTCAAATCAAAATACAGGAGAGGGCACCTGTAAGGGTCAAATGCCAAAATAGCAGATTTAGGAGAATTTATTTCCAAAGTCAAAAACACTTAACATCTTGGCACAAATCTGCACTGGGCCTAGGAAACGACAGATGCCCTGTTCTTCTTAGGGCTTTTGTTATCCCTGGCCCCCTCACTGTGGGGCCTTCAGAAATGTCTGCAAGAACTTATCTTCTCTCATACCCAGGAATCAGCTCCTCTGGAATGCAGGAGGAGAAAGCATCTAAAACTGTCTCTGAGAAAGATGCCTTTTTCCAGGCAGGAAAGCTTTCTTAAGCGAAACGGCCTAATCTCCTCGTAGTAAAATCTTCCGGAAGGGTCTTCTACACTTACAGCATCTAAGTCTGGGTCCTGCACCTGGGTCACAACAACCCCATGCAGTGTTCCACGCTTGGGACAGCATGGTTGCAAAGCTGCCTGATGGGAAAGGATGTGGGAGTGCTCATCAACAGCCAGCTGAACATGAGCCAACAGTGTGTCCAGAAGGCCAATGGCATCCTGGCCTGTATCAGAACTAGTATGGCCAGCAGGACTGTGGAGTCAAGGGCAGACAAAAAATGTCTTGAATCCTTGTCTCCAGCACCACTGTGCCTCATCTGCGTGGGCTGCCTGGGCAGCGAGGGGGCTGCGTGGCCAGAAGGGACCCATGAAGCTGTGTAGGAGGATGGATTCTGTTTCTGAGCTGGTCTTAGGGATAATCTACATATCATTAAAACTCCCGTGCCATCTGAATGCATAATGGTACTTTATCAACTAAAACTTCTTTATTTAATCAGTTGATTTAATTATGAGCTAGTTAATTGAAAAATTCATGGTACAAGTTCTGAAGGTCAAAATACTCAGAAGTTCAAAGAAGACTGCAGCATTTGTTTCACTTGAGCTGTGACATGCAGTACTGAGTTACAGAAATCTGCTCTGATTCAATCTGGCAAACTGAGATCTTGGAACTAAACCACTGAATTACCAAACAAGAAGACAACTCACTTCCATTCATGAGGTGTGAATGTATCTACTGCCAGTTGTGGTTATTCTGTGATTGATTTATCTGTATGTTGTGGTTTCCAAAAGATCTGAGTAGTAACTACTCTTGCAGAAATGCCTTTAGCACTGTCCTGTCAACCCTTTTAGCCCTCTCAGGGACATGTCTGTGTCTGAGGAATGCACTGGATTGCTTGACCAGCAAATTGAGGTTGTCTCTGGATGGGAGAGACATGGTGAGAGCAACAAGAGCTCAAGATTCCCACCCCTGGGTCACTGTTTTTCACTGCATGAAGGCTTTTTAAGAAGTTGCAGAGGCCAAGTGAAATATCTAGTTAATAATCAGGAAATAATCTGGATTTAGGAACTGCTAGGTGTTGCAAACACTCGTTCCCCTCCCAAACAAGCACCACAGAGCCAGGGACCACTAGGACCTTGCTTGAGATCCCTACTGTTTGTCCAAAATGTATGATCAGAGCAGGTTGAGAGCAGCATCCTTGTGTTCACACCTCTTTTGTATGCCACCCAGACCTTGGGTGCACAGAGACCTCAATATCCCCTCTTATGGGAATACCCTGTGTATTGGCAAACTCTGGGCCACTGCAGGCTTTTTGTTTTCATCCCTACAGAATTTTGCCCTTCTTATCTCAGCAGGAAAGCCTGCTGGATTAGCTGGGAAAAAAAAAAAGGAGGATGGTAAAGACAATGAGCAAAGGACAAAGCATATGAAAAACAATAAAGACAAAAAGCTTGCATACATATATAGATAGATTATTACTTATTCTTGAGGGACACTGCCTGCGCGAAGAATTAAATGAATAAATAATAACTATAAAGTAATTTAATACTGTTAAAAACTTTCCAGGAGACTTGATTTCAGAGACTGCACTTCAGAGACTTTCGCTTTATCCAGTTGTTTACTGGAAGACTCATTTTCTTCTCTTGTCGGCCTGCACTAACAGCTCACAAACCCCCCACAGATAGCGAGCAGGGGTGGACCACTGCTAGGCACTGCTGAGGGATGTTCTGGGAAACCTGAGAGCTTCCAAGAGAGGTCCAAGGACCAGTTTTCTTAAGTGCTGCCGTGCTATTAAGAGTGCTACTGCAGAGCTCCTCTGAGAGGTTTTTCTCTCCTTGTGTTTCCGGTTAGAAGCTGTCATGATGCTTGCACAAGCTGAACAAGACTTGGTAGGAATAGTATTGTTTCCACACGAAACTTGCACCAAGGTCCGACTTTGACTTTTGGGGATACTCCAGCCCTTACATGCCCAAACTCTTTGCAGGACTCTTTTTGCATTTCAAACTCATCCCTTAGGAGTTGTAAACATGGATCAGGATGTTTTTAACATTCCTGTTGGGGATTTATTGACAATCTCCACTCATCTTTCAGCAAGGTTTATGCCCCTGGGTCATTGCTGGGCCAGACAATAAGCACAGTCCTTTCAAAGCACCTAACTTGCTACAACCCCAGACAAAGCAGATACACCTTTAGAAAAAGCGTGCTGCTGAAACACTGGCCTTGTGACACAGGACATATAGATTCCAAGCGTTTTTGGTAAAGCTTTGCAGAGCGTATGGAGAACCAGTTTTCAAACCCTTGTGTAGAGCTACAGCATCAATGCTGCATGCAAACAGCAGGAATGCAACAAGACCACTGCTGACACTTGCCTGAGACCAGCTGCAATGGTTACCCAATATTTAGTGATGATGGTGTATTTGGCATGTATGAGCATATGAGCATTGTAGGATCCTGTGGCTAATATATAAACATTTCTTTCCTCCATAATTAATGTAAAATTTCCCCTCAGGGCATGGTCCTTTGCAGGACTAAGAGCTGGACTCGATGATCCTTGTGGGTCCCTTCCAACTCAGCATATTCTGCAGTTCTATGTGATTCAACATCAATAGATGTTGTATTGGGCAGGTACTGTCTGCAGTTTTAAAAGATCATTCTTGCCCATCATCCAACACTAAAATAGGAACCTTTGGTCTCTGCTATGTCATTTCTGACAATTGGCCTAATAAGGCAGCAGAAAGAAAAGAATAAAGTAACAGTAATACAGTGACATAGTTTTCACATTTTGCTCAGGTTTCCTGTCTCCCATTATAGGCTTTTATGAGAAGTGCAAAACACATGAAAATTCACAAGGCATTATTTGAAACAATAAGTGAGTCTAGGTAATAAGGTAGTGTATGCCCAAAAGCAAGGAAAATAATTGTTTTTCAATCTAATGTTGTATTTATCACTCCTGGGATGAAAATGCAGCTAATACATGTTTCAAGTGTGAGTTCAAAATATTAATGTGCAACCAAGCAAAGGTTTATTTTCTCACTCTCCATCTGTTTCTATCGAGGTTACATTGTTGTTTTTCTACATTGTGTGGTTGCATTATCTTAATAAATGATTAGTTGTGAGATATTATTTCCCTTTAAACACATGACAGCAAAACAAGTTTTTAATAAAGTGTTTTGAAAAAGCAACAGACTGAAAAAAAACCGGGCAAGAGTTCAAATTGGTAATGAACTGAATATACCTCTAATTATATTGCATTTACAAGTAATAGGACAAAGCAACATTAGAAATTACTTCTGACTGAAATTTATTGCCTTAAGGCTGAGAATACTCCCCTCCAACTTCTGGAGACTAAATAAAATTGCTGTATCAGTATTTGTTTTAAATACCAGTCACTTCAAATCTCAAAATGAAGGACGGTGGTCTAAGCCATCTTGTAAACAGACACTCCAATAAATATGTCACAAAAGCTAAGATTTTTCTCAAGGTAAGATTTATTTTTGGACTTTAGTTTACATGCAACATTTGGAGGAAGTTAGTCTGGCTGGCTGTAATAGTAGGCTCAGTGTACATTTAAACCTACATTTTTAAACTGGGATTCAGCTGTGTCAATCTAGATGAGGCTCATCATAGGACTAAATCTCTGTGCCCCATGTCAGCAATTTAAGACTCAATCTTAGTCTTTGTATGAAGTCATTTTGTATCAAATGTATAAATAATTAATGTGCTGTGTATGGAAGCACTATCAGATTAATTCCTTTAATAACAAAAATCCATAGATAAATAGAGGTTGGTCAGCAAAGTGACCTTTTATCTTTTTTTTTTAGTGACCTTCAATTAAATCCAGCATTGACCAGAATGACCATTAATCATTTTGATCAGATTGCTGAGAGAATTACTGAGTGAAGTCAGTTGAGTAATCTCAGTTTACTTTCTATGGGGAAGAGGCACTGGGTTTGTATCATACAAACAACACAGTAAGCCTGTGATTGGTTTCTGCAGG
Source organism: Platyrinchus mystaceus (assembly GCA_035041135.1). Lineage (NCBI taxonomy): Eukaryota > Metazoa > Chordata > Aves > Passeriformes > Tyrannidae > Platyrinchus > Platyrinchus mystaceus. Next base: position 33,113,325 of record JAWWLV010000088.1, on the reverse strand, counting down.
TCAAGGCTGATACATATTTGTGGAGCAGCAGGGACCTTGTCTATCAGCAGTGCTCTTGAACCTACTGCAGATAAATAAAGGATTTCTTCTCCCAGCATGGGTAACCTTAGGTTTTGTGCCATAAATAGATTTTCAAATGTCTTACAGCTAAAAGGGGAAGGGGTTTGTTTGCAGGTCAAGCAGAATAAACAAGACTGTCTCACAGTTTTCTCTGGAATTTGAATATGTTTGTATACCACAGAGAAGGAAAATACAGGTTTCATGCCTGTCTCTGTGGCTGCTGCTACTCAGCTGATATCAACACAGTGTGAATGAAAACACAACTGGAGAGAAAATAGTAAAAGACATTTAAAAAGTTGTCAGACCAGCTATTAGGTTAAGTAACATTCGTTATAACCTCAGCTTCATGGATCAGCTTTCCTGATGAGATCACAGCAGGTTAATGCAGGAGAGAGGCAGAACCAGAATCTTGAGTCAGAAATGGAGAAGTCCATGTATCAAGGAACAGCAGAGTTCCTGACATAATGAAACTGTGTTCATCAGATATATTTCACTTTTTCCATGCTGAAGACAATATTTTGACAGTACTACAGGGAATGAAAAGGATGATGTGCACAATTCATCATGTCACTATCTTGATTCTTGTGTGGCATAAATGATAAAAAATTGAGTGTTTCCAGGATCTCTCTTTTTGGGTCTACACCATACTGGTCCAAGCTAGAATGTGTCACTACCATGAAACCCAAGATCTCATCTGAGAAAAGTGCTGAATCAATAGAATGGAAAAATGGCAGAAGGAATAGGAAAACTGCTGCCTAGGAGTCACATATTTGTGGCAAGAGTTATCACAAAACATGGACAGAAACCCAGTTCTCTTATCACTGCGGTGCTTCCAAACTCCCTAAGGAAAATATTCAGCTACAGCAAAACTTCAGCTACAGCAGAAATGATCTGTCACCTCCCTGCTGACCTATCTCCCACCTTCTAGGCTGCATCCCCCCTTCCCAACATTTTTAGATGACATATGTTCGGGCTTGTGCTGTATATGATGTGGTAAGGTATCAGTCCTCCTAGAACAACATATATGGGAGCAAGTTGGTATGATTTATCTTTAACTTGTCAGTTATCTTGTCAGATTTATCTTTAACTATCTGAGTTGTCACGTCATGTTTCACCTCCAACACACCTGCATGTTGAGCATTTGTGTAGCATTGGGCACCTACAGCTTTAACATGACCAAAAAGTGGAGTGCTACTGCAAGAATGACATGATGGTTGAGTGTGCTGCCTTGTCAAGGAAAGGGGCCTATGGTGTTTTCTAGCAACTGTCATAGCTCTTCTGTACAAGAAGTGTTTATGTTAATTGCAGTATGGGTTTTTTCCCATTGAACTCTTACTTAAGTACCTTCCCACGGGCCTGTGAGTTTTCTTTCTCATTTCAAACTGGAAGCGTCTAAGACCATTTCTGGTTTATCTTCCGACAAGCTCACCGCATCCTAAAAGGATTTCATCTTGTCTTGTAAGAATAGCTTTTTCTTGTCCCCTTTCTTTGCCAGCCTGACTTTTGTGTCAACAATAGGGATAACTCCCATCATACACCTGCTACAAACATCACCCAAACGTACAAAGAGTGATGTGAGGAAAAAATTTTGGAATTCTGGCTGATACTAAATTATTTAAAAGACATCCCAAATAGCTGTGCACTGTGTCTGCATGAACACAGGACAACCTGTGGCAGGGCCACTTCCCATCTCTGCCAGACAGCACAACGGTGAGCCAAAACCCTGCAGCTATGTTCTGTCAGCAAAGGTGCTTCCTTCTCTTTTCTGAAGGCAAGGTGAAATGGAAATGGTGCACACACAGATCAAACAAAAGACTGTGGGAAGAAGAGAGGGGAGAATGGAGCAGAATCACAAGATTCACAAAAGCAGGGAAAAGCTGGACAAGTCATCTAATAGCCTCACTTCAGGGAGGAGGATGCTCTGCCTGCTTATTGGGTGGCAATGGGTTAGCATCGAAAGACATAGTGCTGGGGATGGGCTCCTGGTCTCCTGGCTCCTACTCTTGTGTGGTTGGTGGACCAAGGGCTTGAACCCTAAGAGGGTTCAGGGACCCTGAGAGGTTTCCAGTCCTGGACAATCCATGGATGTGAGGGCAGATTTGTTAGAGGTAAGTAATGGGACAGCACTGACCTAGTCCATCCCCATTCTCTTCCTCATTATATGTAAACACAAAATGTCCAGGCTCTGGCAGGCTATTAATCACAAGGACAACTGCATCTGAACTGAGTGTGTGAATTCATGTTGCTAGTCCGTACAACATGGGTTTATAGCCACCTGTTTCTCTGTGTGAGTGCCACATGCAGTGCAGTGTGACATTTAGCATGTTTAGTTATAATTCAGCACGGTGATGCAAGCCAAATTAGTAACCTGTTTCCTGGTAGCCATTTAATAACAGTCACAAATGGCCCGAGGAAATCTCCATTTGTACTAACTGACACAGATGTGTTCATCTATGCAGCAACTTCAAAGGAGGCATTTTCACAAATATGTGCTGCTTATTGCCTTTCTAGTGGCATTTGTTGCTGCTTCCTGCAATGCTTGGTTTAGATGGGATCTTGTCTTTATGGCCAAATGAAGGGTCAGCCAGAGTGAAAGGCCACCACTTCTTTCTTCTTCATTATTCCAGATCAATTTTATATTCCCATACTTGTTTAACGTAAAAATCTTAGATCTTGGAAAGCATCAGCTGGTGCACTGCACTGCCTTTTATAGGCAGGGCTATTGCTTCACCATTTGATATAAATTAGGAGACATTTAAAAAAGTGAATGCAAACCTAAACAATAATTTTGATTCACTTTTCTCTGAGATTATTGTTTTAGCTAGATACATTATCTATATTGAAAATACATGAAATGGAGGTATACTTAACGTTCAAAGTCATATATTATCAAGATAGAAGAAGGTGAACTCTTGATATATTACAAGTCTTTCATACCATGAAATAACTATTGCCTATTATTTTACTCCTGACGTTTTTATTTTTAGGAGAATTTCAGTTGATTTGTATTGCTGACACCATTGATATGTTGTTTCCAGTGACCTTACATCCAAAATCAGTGGGGTGTGACATTTGATGGCCCAGATAAAAAACATTAATAGTAGAAGAGAGGGATTATTTTCCTGGTCATAAATTAAGTTTAAATAACTCAGAATTTATTTTTAACTCTCCAGTACTTTTTACTGTCTACCCAATAAATGTATTTATTACTGGAAGCTTGGTGAAGCAATTTACTAAGATCCTTTTGTACAGCCTTGTCTTTCTTTTTGAGGCAGTGTTTGGTACCAAGCACTGCTTCCCACAAACAAAAGGAGACGGCTCCCAAGTAACAAATAAAAGGGAATATAGTGGCAGCAGCAACTTCTGTCATGATGAACAATAGTGGAGTCAGGCTCAGAGAATTTTGCAGCATCTTTGTTAACATACGTAGATAGAGATTGATATAAGTACTAAATGCATAGTATAAATATTAGTATTACCTAACCTGTAGTCTTATCACACCTATTCACAGTCCCCCTACACAAATTGCTCTGCAAGTGTTCTCTAGAGACATTTTTTCATGAATGCCAGGGAACTACACACCATTCTGGTGTATATTTCTCCACTTTGAACACATTCAAAGACCATGATCTGCAGATGCCAATTGAAAAGGTGAGAGAGAGAGAGCGAGAGAAAGAGAGAGAGAGAGAGAGAGAAAGTCACTGACCAGAACTGCTACCATCAGTCCTTGGGACACGGGCACCTTTATGTGAAGGAGTAGTATGGCTGATGCCTCAGCAAAAGCCTTAAAAACCCTGGAAAAAATGCTCTTCTTTCCCCTCTCTGATCTGCAACATTTATGAAAATGATAAATTGTTACTGAATTGTTTTGAGAATTTTTATAACAGTGAGAAGAGAGCTATTGCCATATAGAGACTCTTAAAAGACAAGATGGGTTTCTGCAGCATGGGGTTATACTTTGTGTTCCCTCTTGTCACTTTTTATTGCACAAGTCTGTTTAGGAGACCACCACATCTCTTACACTGTCCATGGATGGTGATACAGCATCTGATTGCATGGCTTAGTCCTAGAGGCATTGACAACAAAGCAGGGTCATGGAACTTTTTTGCTCTTCAGGAGCAATCTGATTTACTGAAGCAAAATCAAGCTCTCTGGCTTGCTCCTTTCCAAGGGAAGAAGAGGGAAGCATATTAGTTTGCCTGATTGAAGATGCTTTCTATATTCTTTCTGTTGAACAAATAATGCCATCTGTAACTGCAGTGGGGCTGGAAAAGCAGAAGAGGTTTTGGATACAAACATATGAGTGCTGCTTGCATTGTGAAAAATCTTATCATAGCCAGCTTTTATTTTATTTACCCTAAGTTATCTCAGGTTCAGCCCAGTCTGTGGGTGGAAATTGCCTCTCCCATTTTCCAGGCACAATTCTTGTTGCAACGAGGCAAAGCAGCACCACTGCCACAGCCTGAATCTCAGATGCTTCAGGGAGCTCCCAGCACACTTGGCCATGAAGAGGACTTCTGCCTTTTAATGGTATAATGGCTGTCTGGAGCAAAAGATTTTCCTGTTTGTGACTTCTGAGAGGGATTCAAAGTAGGCCTGGAGTGTGAATCCACAGCTGAGGTGGAAAGTGCATGCAACAGACCTTTCTGCACACAGCTTCACACTGCCATCTGTTCTGCGTGTTTCAGAGCAAGCCATCAGATAACCTCAACCCTGAAACAAACAGGTCTCAGAGATACATGACTGCTAAAAATGAAGTGTATAACTTTGTTTTTTGATTTCTCAATTTTTTAGGATGAACCCAGTTCATATTTTCCTCTGCAGTCAGCAGGATTGTTTCTGAAGAGTTTTAGTTTGGGTACTTGGGGTTTTTTGAATGATTTAAGCTGACTCCTGTGTAATCCCTTGATTTCAACACCAGAGTCTTAAAGAAAAAGATCTGTAATAGCATGAGCTGGGAGCACTCAACCTGTGTAATAGCTGTTTGTATGTACAGATTCGTATGTCTTCTTTGACTGAGACTTTTTATACAATTGAAACCTACTGATTTCAGCAGTCTGTTGTGGCTGACTTTCTGAGGAGAACCAGGCCCCATGAATTCAAGTTCGGTTAGTACTTTTCAAAACATTTCCTATACAAGGCAATTAGTAGAAGAATAATAAACCCACCAGTGTTTTTCTTTTACAGTTAGTTTTCCTAGACTCATATGCTGCCATTGAACTGGTACTGGAGTCATGTACCAGAGGGCTAATGAGAAAAAGGAGGTAAATTCAGATCATCCCATAACCCTCTTCTCAGAGAACTGGTGGAATTGGAAATGGCCTTCAGCTTGTTCCAGGAGGGCATGGAGGCTTTTGTCTCCTCCACCTGGACACTCCTCAGCAATTTCTCCTTGGGCAACTAATGGTGGAGCGGGAGGATCCCAAGACACATCTGTACCTCCTGTCATCAGTTCACCATCCTCGGTGTGTATGTCCACTCTCCACATGGCTGGGGGAAAACGTAAGGCACCTACTCCAGATGCCATGGGTGTACAGGCATGTGAGGAGCTGGGGAAATTGCTAAGTATGTCTTCCCCTAAGAGTCAAGGGATTTCATGGGCTCTAACCCACCCTAAGGTTTGGAATTGCTCTTTCTTTCTCCTTCACAGTCCCTGGCTTGGAGAGCATATGAGATTGTAGGGGACACTTGGATTGTTGGATACAAATGGGGATTTCTGTTAGGCTAGTGCAAAAGGGGTGCAACCAGCAGAACAGCACTTCAGTAAAGCGATAGACTGGCTACAGAGACCATTCTGCTTTTAGTGAGATCTCCAGTCTACCTCAAAAGAGGGAAGACCATTATGGGAAGAGAGATGCCCCAGCCCTGGGGCATGATGGAACTCTCTTCTCTCCTTTCAGACATAGGGCAAAGCTGTCCTGCTACACAGCTAATCCATCCCTGGGACATGATCTGTGTCCTGAAGAAACCTGGGCTACCCAAAGGTGCCTAATGACAGCTGCTCTTCCTATTCTGGGATGCTTGTGTCCACTAGAAATCCAAATAGGAAGGTGAAATAGAGGCCATGACAGTAAATGGCATCACCAGCATTCCTTAAAAGATGTACCCAGGTCCTGGCTTGCTCTGAACAAGTAGTCTCAATATATCATTCTTTCTTCATCTACTTTGATGATCTTGGAGGGGTTTTCCTAACAGTTGCATATGTCAATTTTTCACAGTTCACATTAGTTCCTATGTCTGGAAGTCAATATTCCAACCATTAATATATAGCATGCTTTTACTGTGAATTCATGAAGTATCACTGCAGTTAAATTTTCCTGTTAATGACATGATTTATTAATGAAACGAGGTTCATCCTGAAGTTCTTGAAAATGAAAATAGGGTTGATTCTCCCTCATAGTATCATAAAACTCACATTCGATACAGATTTTGAATGACATTTTAAAATACTACCAAGCCAAGGAACCCAGTGGAGAGAATGTTCTTTCATGCCCTTGTCTGCCCTTTTCCAGACAACTCAGACAGAGAAATTAGAGGAGACAGATCAACAGCAAAAATCCCCACCCCAAAACAGAAAAAACCCCAAACCCAATGCAAGATAAAGCAAAAAACCTCCTTATAAGGAAAATCACAGGACTCTTCTATTGTTTTGCATCCTCTCAGTTAGGAGGAATATAGTGCTGAAGTAAAAGATGGAGGCTGAAAGGTTCTTGGAGAAGGCTAAAGAAGCACTGCAGTATATGCCACAGAAGCAGTGCCTGAGGCACAGAGTGTAAAAATGCATTAGTATGGGGCTCAGATGATGGTATACTGGCCTTTTCCATTAATTTGCCGTAGGTATCCTCCCAAAAAGACCTTGGTATAAATAATAACAAAGCCAATCAAACAAACAAAATTCAAGTAACTGCTACTTCAGTTATACCTGTAAAGTTCACTTTATGTTAATGGACTCCATATGGTTGCAGAAGCTCTTTGCCTATTTTCTGTATAAGCTGTTGTTTTCATTTGTTGGGTTTTGTTGTTGTTTTTTCTCTCTCTTTAATAAAATGCTCTAAATATTTGCTGTTGGAAGAGAACAACGCTATGGGAGGCTCTGAAGTGATATTCATAAGAACTGCAAGCACTGACTAATTGATTAACCAAGAGTTCTTGAAGAGAATGATTTGATTAGGGTAATTTATAGAGATTGTATCTTTTGTCATCATTTGTCTTTGAAAACATAGAAGAAAACTGCTTCCAAGTGCATGTAGCCGCTGGCATGAGAGATGGTGTGCACTACATCATCAGTTACAGCAGACTGCTCAATTTTGTACCTTTCCAGCTAGTCAAATATCCAATAACAACACACACATGCACACACACACAAGTGCTCTAGCTCTTTACAGACCAAACTTTTCCAACACGGGCTTAGAAAAATATTTGGGGTTGTTCACTGCTCTGCTCTCTGTAGCATAAACATTTATTTAAATGGGGCTGTCTTTTCAGTAATGAAGAATGAAGGAAAAACAATGGTCTGATTTTGACAAATTAACTTGTGATTTGGAGAGTCAGTGAAGCAGGGAAGAGACATTCCTAACTATACTAATTAAATGAGCTTGCAACATTTATTTTAATGCAATGGAACCAGCCATATGAAGATGAACATTTTAATTTATTTTGCGGTGACATTATGAAAAATTTCTCTGCTGCAGATTATCTACAAAAACAAATCTCATCAGCACCTAGGTTTGTGCATGAAATTTACATCTCTCACATAAGTTTGACCTTCCCCAGTGAAAACAAATGGAATGTGCTAAGTTAAAAAGTTTCTGCAAAGGTTGTCTTCCCATTGATGCGGTGGTTTATGTTCAAATTACCTCTGTGAAAAACATTCATTTTTCATGGTGCAGTGTAGATGAAAAATTCTGAATCTGTTCTAAGGGGAATGCAAATATAGCTCATTAGTTCAAAAACATTTTTCATGAACGACTGCTGAGTATTTTCAGGCAGATGAGAATGTGCAGTTTTAGCCAAGAATGAGCACCACATGTCCTACTAATTGTTTTTTAAACTTGTTCCTTTCCTCTATGTCATTCAGTAAGTCTAGAAACTGTGAAGATTCCTGGAGAAAAAAAAATTATAGGTATCCTCACTTAAAGCATATTCAGGGTCTTTTAAATATACTGTGCAGTCTGAGAAAAAAAATAGGAGCTTTTTTTTTTTTTTTGCTTTCGGATGGGTAATATTGTTATATGCAGGCACATGACATTTCTCTCCTTGAAGTTTTTTCAGGTTTTAGTAATGAGTAGGAGTATTATTTATGGAGTGCCATCAATAGAGACAGTGTTGTCCTAAGGTTCATATCAGTGACAATGTTATGAAGCTGCTGGCAGTAGGAGTTGCAGGAGTTCATTGAGTTTTGGGATTTTAACTAGGTTGAGTAGCAGTGAGATATTTTCAATGTTTTAAATGACTCTTTAGCTGAGATTTTCCTTTCTTCTGCAGGCCTTCCAAAGGTTTGCTATGAGATAGCCTTAAAAAGCAGATTTGAGCAACAAGTCAGGCTTCAAACCTTCCCTCCATGAGACTGAAAGCTGGAACAGTTGAAAACAAGAAAAAAATTGCTCTATTTAGAAATTGTTTAATTTCAGGCTCTGATCACTGGGTCTGATCTCATGTCTCTGAGTGGTGATCCTCCATCTGCAATGTGCACCCTCCTGCTCCTCCTCACCAATGTGGCGGAGGATGAGTCTCCATGGGCTGTTCTGCAGCCAGACCCACCTTAAGAGCTCAGGCAGGTGTTTTTACCCAGTCACCTGGGATCAGGAGGAGAACTGCCCCTGTCAGGGCTGACAAGGGTTTGGGGATGACTAAAGTCAGCAGCACAGCTCCAGCCAAGCCAAAACAATTAGAGCATTCTTTGGATGAGATCCAAAGATCACCTGGGCAACTCTGCAGTCCGCAGTCTCAGCCTCAGACAGTGCGCACACCTCCTCTGCTTTACAAAATTCATGCTTCTTAAAAGGCCATAGGTATTTATCTTTTATTTTGGCCCTTTTTCTGTTTCTTTGGAGTGTGGGATCATCTTTTCAGGCTAGTTACAAAGAAAATCCAGCCAGTTGTCATGAACTAGGGTTTCCTAAAGCTGATTGCTTCCCTTCTTTCTGCCTCTTGCCGGACACCTGTGGACCCTTCTGCACAGGGTTTCTTCCCCACCAAGACATCAGCAGGCCCTGGCATGCTGTGAATCATTTTGCCCACCTGGACTGAGCTGTGCAGATCTGCCCATAAACAGAAAAGCTTGGAATGGGATGAGTGCAGTCTTTCACTCAGCTGAAACTGTGGATGGTTGTTAGACAGCAAAGAGGTTACTACTGAAAGCTGAATTGGAATTTGACTGTAACAGTCATATTAACAAAGTATGTAAGTCTTAAGGACAAACTTCAGCAAGTCACTGGTAAAAATCCTGTTGCCCAAGACCATAACCCTGTTTTTGCACCTGAAATGCAGTCCTGTGCTCCCTAAGTGTTTGCTAACCTCTTGCTCATTACTCTTTGTTCAAGATGGGAAAGTACCAAGTATTGAATAACTAAGAGTACTGTCTTGTACACTTGACAATGCTCTGTTGACAGATGTCATGCAACCATTTTTTTTCTTGACACAGGATGTCAGTTGCTGCTTTTCTATTTAGGTCTTTCAGAATACTTTTGGGGTTTTTTTTGGTAGCCAGTTGTAGGAGCAGCTGACAACACCAGCCACCTGGATGATAAAAGAAGAAGAATAACACACTAAAGCAAAAATATTGTGGTCCTGAGCTAGCCAGAGCTAAGAATAGTGTATGTGAAAAGAATGACAAGGTCGAGCTGGAAAGCCGCTTGAGGAATGATTGTTCTTTGTGAGTGAAAGTAGTCACATGGATGTGTGTGGTATGTGTAGGAATGAGGAACATCTGGCCTGGCTTGATAGCTCAGACCCCTATTCTGTATATATATGGGATAATAAAGTTACAGAGTTAATTCTACCTAGACAAAGCCTGTTTCCTCTTGGGTTCATTTGCCGCAGCCAATCTTAGAAAGAGTTCTTATATAACAATTTTGAGTGTTAAAGCTTCTTTATGAGACCAAAATATCCTCCCAGTCATGCACAGGAAGGTCATCTCCTGCAGGTACCACTGTCATGACTGCCATAGCACTGTCATAACAGCCCGTGCTCACACCAGCAATCTTCCATCCATGTGGTCCATACAGAGCTAAAACTACTGAAACAAGGGAGAAGTCCCTGTGCTTCAAAATGAAAGATAGGGAAACAATTTTCTGTGGATTTAATGGCATCTGCCCATAAAGTGAAAGAGCCAGGACCTGGCATCCAGCCTTTCTCCAGGCTCTCCTGGATGGTTAGTGTTAGTCTTAGAGCAGCGGCAAATGTGAGTTCCAGTAAGAGATTTGCAGTGTTGAAGAAAAGTAGAGGTTTTATATATATTTAGAGAGGTGGTGGTCAGCCTTTCTGTTGAATATAAACTGTAGCACTCAATAACTCTGCCTCTAAAAATCACTGGGCGATAATTATATCCAGAAATAATAAAGCTACCACATTGTCCACTGACCCCAACAGAAGAGTTAGATGAAGAAACAAACCTGCAAGACATCTAAAGCCACACAAAAAATGCCAGTGTATCATCTGATAGGACAGAGAAAAGTATCTTCTTCCTGTATTCTGGAGTTTTTCAACTGAGGATGTTTCATTGGTCTTGAAATATGGAAGCATTTTATTATCATTGATACTTACACATGCCTTCTCAAATAGTCAACAGCCAAGCTCCTGCTCACAAAACTGTTGTTTCCAACCATACTTACACTCAGCCAAAACCACCAATATACTGAGAAGGTCTCATAGTACCAAACTCATCCACAGCAGTACTTTCATGAAGCTGTGACTCCACCAGCAGTGAATCTGTCCCATGATTTTCAGTATGCCATTTGCAAGCAATAAAAGCTGCTGTCATTCTTCCCATGAAATCCATGATGAAAGAAAAAGATGATGCATTTATACAAAAGCTAGCACATAGACCTTCAAAAAGAAACTTTTGAGAATTTGCTTTTGACTCCAAGGTGATGTACAAAAAGTCATTGCTCTTTCTGAGCTCATATATATATCTTGTGTTTCTCTTGAGGAATCATTTCTCTTCATTCACCTTTTTACTCTGTTTAGGCAACCAGATTAATGTTGTGTCTGGACTGGGTGCTTTTCTGGTTTCATGCTGTGAGGCTAGCAGCTCGAATAATGGCAGGAATCCATTCAAATGAGGAGAGGCTTTATTTCTCACCAGTCTTCCTGACTCTTTTAGAAACTGCATTTCTTCTCCTTTTATTTGTCCCCTCTTCCCCTTTTCCTTCTCTGATTCCAATTACCCTTTAGCTAATAAGCATCCAGTAATATTACTGTCTCCTTCTGCCATCTATAAAGAGCAGCCAGTTGCTTTCATCCTGATAAATATTTATTTTAGACTGAGGTAAACAAGGAACAGCCCAGTGAGGCTTTCTGCTGAGAGATTAATCTATGTGTGCTTCTTCTGTAGGAGCTGCAGCCCACTGTTCCTGTGAAAGACACTAAACAGTCAGGAATTGGAAAACAGTGGGCTTAATGGTTCCCCAGCCATCCTCCTTGGTGACTGTTGGCAGGAGGCATAGCTAGCAAATGGACAACGTGGTCAGGATGCCAGGGGTCACTGAGTGCTCCCAACTGCCTTGGGAAACCCTCCAGCCCACCCAGGGCCATGCAGGAATTCGAAGAGTCTGGAGCTTCTGCTCTGTGGTGACAAATCTCTGAAGACTCCCAGATATAACCCTGGTGTTGCCAGTTCTAGCTTTTTTTTTTTGAACTTAGGTGGCCAGGGCCTGCCTTCTGCTGAAGTTAAGCTGGCTGTAAATCCCTGTTCCAGTGCACATGTCAAACCAGGACAGCACTGGCTTCATGGCTGACTAATGGGAAGTGGTGTGTCTGATCCTGCTGGATGGCTTAGAGATCCTCTTGAGCCTTGCTGCTATTCCTGCCTTTTCACACTCCTGAGGCTTTGACTTGCACTAATTGCTGAGTGGCTCCACTAACAGCCTGCAAGATTTTTTTTCTGTAAGATGCTACTCTTTGGATATCAGGAGTGCTACAAATGGAAGCTAACAGGCAGATATGAAAACAAGTTTTCTCTCTCTCTCTTTTTCTTTGTCTCTCTGTCCTTTAGTGCTGTATCAGTTTGCAGAAGATTAATTTTATGTAAAGTTTTACATTTCAGGTTGTGATCAGCATTTTTTTTCTCTTGGTTGGTTCTGAGAAAACATATATTCAAGTTTGGGAATTCATCATGTCTGATTAATGATGTGTATATAGAGCTTCCTGTATCATCTTCCTTCTTTTGGTCTTTTTTATTCAGTTGTTTGCTGTACTCCAACCCTGCGGATAGATGGTTCTGCAGTGATAAATGTAAAGTTTGCATAAGCCATGTAACAGCAGGACAGCCTATTATCACTGTACATTTTCCATGGCTGTGCAAACCTCTGTAGGCTATTTTATTGCTAATAGATCCACAGAGAAACAGTAGTGATTTTATGACTCTTTTTAAAATGGAAATTCATGTTTGAGAAATACAACTGGGAGGAAACAGATGTAAACCACTTAAGCATTTGCAGAAAATTGAGATGCACACTCTTATTTACAGACCCACATCGCCTCCATCGTTTTATTTTCAAAATTAAAATAAGCAATCTGTTTGCCATGGGAAATGAGGAACCGTAAACTTGTTGTTTTTCCTTCACAAGGCGATGGCCAGCATCACTGTCTCTGTGCTTAATGGCATTGGAGAAAAGGGATGACAAGTCTCCCCCATCCCGAGTTTATTGTCTATAACACGTTCCCTTTGTAATCTGTGTAAGAGGTATGCAAGTGGGAAAGATTTTAGCATAACCATGTGTCTGAATTCACATTAAGTTATAAAAGCTAAAATGATTGCCCAACCTATTATAAGGTTTTACCCAAGTATTTAAAGCTATTGGAAAATCTATTTTTAAACTTTAATAGCAAACAATAACAAAGCATTTACACTCATGCCAGAGTGCTCATGTGCTCATTGCCTACACCAGCAGAAAATACTTCTCTCTTTTTTGCATGCTGGCTTAAACTACTATTTTGAGGGCCAAGCACCCCATTATAAAATTATTATAAAATACCTTTATAAGTTCAGTTCAAACTCATAAAATCACCTGCCAAAAAAGGCAGCTTTTAACTTTTAGTAGTTGCAATAATACTTTGCACTGATCTACAGCCCAGCATCCATGGAGACTGGAGCTGTATACCTTCTTATTCCTTTCTTAAGAAAGGGATAATGTATATATTTCACAAATAACTAACCACGGACACAGAGCTTTATGGAGGCTGGGATCCATACTGTGGGTCGCTGAGGGCTGAAGGCTGGGAGAGCACCCAGTCAGTCCTCTACTTCTCAGTAGTCACCACCACCCACATATTTTTTCAGACATGTATTTCTGAATGATTGCTTGTTTTCCAGGATTGCAAGGGGGCTGCAGTGTTAAAGTACTTAAAAAGGACACACAATATACTAATATATCTGAAGAAAGCCATTGAGCAGTGTAAAAACTCTACTTTCAAAAGCCTCTGATATGTGGAATGTGAAAAATCAAAAAAAACTTAAGCATGAACTGATAAATGGAGAGAAAATCCCCTCCTCTTAGGTACTGGCATGCTGAATGTTATATGAGAACTGTGTCTCATAGGAAACTTTACAGTGTCCTGTGACAGCCAGGTGTCTACCTGCAATAACACTTCCCTACAACAACTCCATACCCTGGGAGGCAGGAACTGCAAATGCCTCCTCGCTACAGCTCCTTGCTGTAAGCTGGCCTCAAAGCTCAGATGATGCCAGGTTCTTTTCTGCAGCTACTCTGGTAGTCACCTGGACACTGTTTTCTTCAGACAGCCTTGAAATTGCAATGAGACAGCTAGAAGAAGGTGGAGGACATCATTGAGATGCCCCACTTGCTCATCCTTCTGTGCCACAAGAAGAAGAAAAGAAAACGAGATCAGCTTTTATCAAGCGCAATGCCATCGGTGTGCCTGGATCTTGTCAGCACAGCTTGCAAGCAGGAGAAGAGTAGGAGCAGCTAGGGAGAGCAGACCTGGCAATGTAAAACGCCCAGGGAACAAGGATGAGAGCTCTCAGAGAGCATACCAAGAAGAAAAATCAGGTGTCAGGAAAGAATGGCCTGGGGAACTGCGGAAGCAAAACAGCTGGGATGGGAGAGCTCCCATAAAAAGCAAAGCCAGACACGAATTCCACTTTTGGGAAGAAAGACTAAGACGCGCATTGCATTAAAGAAAGCTAAGAACACAGAGTGCCTTCCCTAATGTTATTCTTCCATGCAAGTGGTTTCCATAGTGATGTCGTTTGATTGCAAGCGAGAGAGGAGACGGCCACAAGGCAATCTCTGCTAGGATGCTGTTCACACCATGAAAAAGCACGAGACCTCAAATCACTCAGAAAAAAATACCTCATTGTAGTTGCTCAGTCCCCGAAGCATGTCTGTGAAGGAAAAGCTCAAATAGCCTTTTCCTTCCCCTGGGCAGTGTCAGGACACTTTCCCTCTCCATCCTGAAAAGCCTGAAGAAAGCAAAACCTCTCACTGACCTTGCTATATCTGCCACCAACAGGCCTGCTGCATCCCAGCCCTTGGGGCAACCAATCAGAAAACCTGCTTCAACCCTCCAGTCCGTCACAAACACTGTCAGGAATGACACTGGTAAGCTGGAAAAGCCAACAAAATTTCACACAAAAATTGAAGTGAAAGAATTCTTTCTTATACTTTCCTACACTTCACTCAACACTGATTAGTACATTAAAGAGCTTTATTGACCCCTGGCAGTTAAACGGAAAGCTTTCTTGTTGTAGCACTGAAAGAAGGGACAGATTTTCCAACAGCTGTCTAATATCTCTGTCAACGTGGAAATGAAATAGATTTAAGGACCTCGGAAAAGCATCTGAACATTTAGTGCCCAGTAATAATGCATTCCAATTTCCACTTGCAGAAACTGGAATTACTCTCAGTCTGTTCTACCAGCTTTATAAATAAACATCTGGCACAACTTTATTTTTAGGAAAAAAAAATAATCTAAAAGCAGGCTACTAGCTGACCATCTCTTTATTAACCCAGCTAGAGAGGCACAGTGTTTAAAAAATGCCAGCGTGAACCTGTGTGTCATGTTCAGGCCCACAGGGAAAAAAAAAAGGGTAACAATAAATAACCAAATAACAGAATAAATGAGAGTCGATTTCAGGGGGATTTGTGAAACACACCGGAACCCTTCAGATCTGTGTACAGCAGTGCTCAGATCAATGAACAAAGTAAAAAACATCACAGTGTTTCCATCCTCCAGCTGCACACAGCACTCCTTGTTCTTAGATCAAGGCACTGTGATAAAGAAAGATCAAGTAAATGTAGCCCCAGGACCTGTGAACAGATGTCAGCTGCTTTCCTTGGTCCAGCCCAGCCTGCTACAGTTCATATCTTAAAACCAAGAACAAGATTAAGCAATTATTCCCTATACGCTTATTATTGTCGTCCAATAAACAGCATCTAAAATAATAGATTTTCTCCTGCCACCCAAGGTTGAGTACTGCAGAAAACTGTGTTGAAACTGATTAGGTTACAGAGATAGGCCTGCATAAATAATTGCTGAAAGTCACCTAAGTCAAAATAATAATAGCAGAGAAAATTAACTTTCAGATAGAAAAGCTACATGTCTATTTGCTCATCTGTATACTGAAGACTAATTCAGCAAATGAAGAACGCAATTCTTGAGACAAAACACATAACCCATGGATTCATGGTGATAGCTGTTACAAAAAGTAGGTCTACCTTGAGATCAATTTGCCATGAGAAGTTTTAAATTCACTATTTTTTATTATTATTATCATATAACCATGTTAAGATTTATACAACTTTCTAGGTTGGTTTGCCCTGTGTGTCAGCGAGGGAACATAGATTTACAGATAATTAGGTAGAATACTTGAAGCAGTTCAAGAATTCCTTTCATGCAGTTGAAAGGTGTCTTTCTTTTCTTGAATTTATTTTCTTTTCTGTCTCCTATCTGTCATCAGTTACTTTCCTCAGAACTGGCATACTGTACAGAGTAGATTTCTTCAAAAAATATCACTGTTGTCATTAAAGATCACACTTCTCTGTGCAGTCAACAGCAATCTGAATGTGGAAACCTTCATGACAATCCTCCCTCTCACAGGAGAGGAAATGTCTTTGGTCAGTATCTCATCCCTTCAAGGTCTCTCTTCTTGGTCCTGAAATAATATTTATAGCCCCATTTGTCTTGTCAGTGCCATTCCCTCTCCATAAGAAGGACCCAGTTCAGAGTAATCATTACCACCATGTTTTATGCAGGAGTCTACATCTCACAGCAAATACTCCTCCTGGGCCAAGTTGATGAGAGCAGTGTCGTGTCTGCTGAGCACTTCTGCTGTCTCTCCTTAGCTCATTCTGCATGGCTGATTGGTCTCCTTTTCTATTTTTACTTCAGTTTTGTATTACTGTACAGTAATGTACAGAAATGGATATGTTTCAAGTAATGTGACAGGTTCTCTTTCCTTCTCTTTCCTTCTTGACTATTTTATTATTTTCAGTGAAATGTATTTTGTATGGCTTCTTTTGCTCATCATCATAAACACTGAATAAGTAGATTTTTCCTGGCTGTCGTTAAAGTTAAAGAAGTCTGACAATTCTGTATTCAGGGCTGAATGCAAGTTAAAATACATTGTGCTGATTCACTATGAAAAGAAGGAAAACATGCAAAACCTCCCCTAAAATCTGACATCTCACAGTTACAAGGGGACTTTCCTACCAACAATTAGGCTGCAGTTGAAGGTATTTCAACTCTAGTAAAAACCTTTCCTTATACTTCCAGATGAGCAAATGTATGACTCCTTTTCTGCTAGTAACAAAAGAATTTCTATATTTTCATTCACATGCAGAACCTAATTTGGGCAGTGTACATCTGATGGACTTGAAGGATTTGTGAGGCATATCTGCTGAACTTGGAAAGTTTTGATTTTGAGGAGCATTTCTGCATAAAATTTTTACTGAGCCTGAAGTTACGGAGTATGTTGCTGAAGGCAAACTTTTAGGGAGACTGCAAATGGCCTAACCATAGTTCACAGGCATGAAAATTGAGTCCCAGAATCCTTGTTGTCATGTAAGAAACTTGAAAAGATACAGATAACATGGAAAATGCAACTAGTTATGAATATTTTTTTACATTTAGTTCCCCATAATCATCTCCATCACCACGCTGACTGCCAAGGGTGACTCACTGGTTTGGTGAAATTTAGGATCTTTGTCCCTCAGTGTTGAAGAAAATTATTGTCTGATACTAAAAAGAGGTAAAGTTGACTTGAGGTAGACTTTGAAGTTAATGAAGTACTTTACCTGCCATCATGCACCCCCTTGCAGACTCTCCCTAGTTTATCACAATCATCATGTTTTTCTTAAAGTTTTGCAGTCTTCTTTAGCTTGTAGCTTCCTCCCTTCCTTCCCTGCACTCTTTCCCCCCCCTGCCCCCCACAAAGGTTTAAGTCCTTACAGTTTCAAAAGGTGGGAAAATGCCAAAAGGCAATCAAAAATCAAAAGGCAGATAAAACAGTTGTGAATGTATGTGTATGTGTGAATTTTAAGGAATTTCACTATTATTAAAACTGCATGAATGAAATTGAAAAATGACTTTCTAAATCTCATGAGTATTGGAATGCCTAGAGTTGGCAATATTGTGTGGTTTCTTACAGGGGTTCAAAAAGTACTGCTCACCACAAGGCTTCCTGTATCCCAGAGTTTTAAAATATGCAAGAGCATTCTCTTCCTATTAGATGCCCAATATTCATATCTAAAATCACATTTTGGCCACAAAAGACAAATTAATAACCCGTCACTCACCATTTTCTGTGGTAATTAAGGAGTTGCTCTAAACTGAGCATTGCAAATTTTCCTTGTGTCAATTTGCTGCCATTTTTTAGTACAGTAGCTGAGGAGTCCAGAAATCAAAGAGATGCAGCAACTTCAAACATGAATACCTAGAGCTGTGCTGTTCTGAATGAAAATGGACACAGAGGTGAACGCTAACATTTTTCTCTATAGACTCCTTCACATGGGTGTGTTTGATGCTTTCCTCTGTGGGGTCTGAAGCTGGAATTAAGTAATGAATAAACATGTCTTATTGAAACAACTTTGACATTTCAACTAAGTTTACACATTAATTAAGATAAGCTTGTCCTAGCCCCCCCAAAGAGGAGCAGAAATTTGAGAGAGCACGGTGGTTGAAGTATAGTATAAAAAGCTGTATGAACACTTTGTTAAATGCACAGATTTAACCCTGCTGTTTTGCTCCTAATCATTATTAATTGCCTCCAGTGGTGGACATTAATTTCCCTATTGCAGCAACATGCATCTTGAGTTTGGGCATATCCTAATATATCAAGTGGGACAGGTATATAATTCAGCTGGTCACAGCTGGAAAGAAGACAGCCACCCACATGCAAGCAGTCTGTCAGCCTTAGTTACGCTGCAGACACCACCACAGCCTCCATAACAACATTGTACATTTATCTCTGGGGATAACTTTACAAGAAGTACAGCCGATCAGTTCATCCTATTTAATCTGCTGTTGTCTTAGCAGGAATAAGAATGCTTTAGCCTGGCCTTTAGCTCTGAATTTGGAAGGGGAAAAACTTGGGGCTGGTTGTGCAGAAGAGCCTGACACTCTCCGGGTTGCTAGAAAGGGGAGAAGTTGGTATGGTGTCCCAAAACAGGGCATGCCCCAGTAGCCAGAAGCCCAGTGCTGGCATCTGGACCATGAGGGATTAGCGTTCACATCCCTGAAGTACCCAATCGGACTGGAACCCGCTTGCCAAGCATTGCATTTGTAGGTTCCCATAACGGTCACTGAACCAGAGCAGCTCTGACAGTAAATTAACTATTTCTTCCACGTGTACAAGGCATGAGGGGACCCCTGGTGGCCTAGCGGTTAAGATGCTGGTCTCTCAGCGCCAGGGCCGCAGGTTCAAATCCCGATCCTGCTTCAGG
>JAWWLV010000088.1:33044494-33094041 GCA_035041135.1 Platyrinchus mystaceus | reverse complement strand
CCGGCAGATGAACCTTAGGATTAAAGGGTGGGCTCAGTTCAGTGCAGGCTGTGTCTCACCTAAAAAATCCATTGCGCGGGCTTGAAAGGTAAAAACACCTTTCCCAGATCTTCGTTCGCGAAGACTGGCCACACAAGGCATGAGAAGTGGATACAAGTCCACCTTGGAAGGGACTGGTGGGAAGGTCCTCCATTTGAGGGCAAAAGATGCAGCTGCAAAAGCCTGCTCAGCCCACAGTCCTGGTGAGAGGAGAGTGCGCCTTGCTGTCTACTTTGAGGCAGAAGTCTTCCTCCTGGACTCAGGAAGGACATGCATTCCCACAAGAAGTTTCTGGGTTTAACAATGGCACATATCCAGGTGAAGAATGTTTCCTTGAAAAAAACCCCTTGCCCAAGTGTCCTGATTATCTAGTTAATGAAACATGTAAATTACTGCTAGCTCAGAATTCCTTTCCCAGTATGTGCCGTAACTACATCTCAGCAGCTGTTATGGTGTATGCACTGTACTTAAGCTAGAAGACAAAAGAAGTCTGAGGAAATAAAATATTGCATAAAAGGATCTTGGGATTTGGCCCAGAGGAAAGATGGGGGTTTAAACTAAGCAGAACCAGGTTCCACAGTTGCATTTCTTAGCTGTAATTAACTGTAATTTTTCAGGTGGCAATTACCTTTATTTGTAGCAACCAACAAAGGATTAGCCATGGGGCTGCTCAACACTTGGTTTAATAAGTATATTAAGTTCGTTTGCCTGTCCTAGTCATTGTCCAAATGCGCAAAACTTATTTGTTCAAAAACAAAGGAGAAAATTTAGGGTGGTGAAAATTTCTGGAACAAGGTCTCCCATATAAAGTTTTACAGTGAATTGTGAAAGCACCTTTCCAAAGGTACTTTCTTCAAAGCTCCATTCAAAGAGGCTTTAAGACAGTTCTTATTTGGACCGCCTTGGTGATTTCTGGTAACTACTTTGCTTTTGAGTTCACCACTATAAAAGTGAAGTGCAAGAGTTTAAAAAAGCAACTCAGTTATTTAACAGATCATGTTCTGTTGTAATAGACTGATATGAACTTGATGGGCCTTCTTTCTGGTTCTTAGTTCTCGTGCCTTTCAAATTATCCTAATCACATAGGTGAAATCCTGAAAATTCTTGCTGCATTTTGCAGATATGCCTTATCATTCAAGGATGGCACCATAGAAGTGCAGTTGTTTAATGAATCAGAACATTGAGGTGAAACTAGTCCTTAGCATCTTAGCATGTAATAACACTTTACACCAATCATTATATAGTGTGTTTTTAAATGCTCAATGATTAGACTTGATGCATTTAACCTAGCTGAAAACTATAAGGACTAGAGATAAGGGAAAAATATGTTTATATGGCTTTGAAAGGATTTAATTCTTCCCTGCATCTGTGAGTTATTCCATACCAGGTCTCCCAAACGATATCTTTATAATTAGATCTCCATTTCTTTAAAGGTGACATTCTGTCCTGACAGCATCTAAATTACATTGTTTTCTTTGTCTATTGGGTCAACACATCGTCAAAGTGAATCACAGTGAATTCTCTCTGTCTCCTAACTTTGATCTCTGCTTTTTTCCCATAGAAGAGTCCAGGCTGTGGCTTAGCTGTGTGTCAGTCCTGGTCATCTACTGCAGGCATCCAGAGCTGTGTTTACCTCTTTCTTGTTCCCCAGCTTTGTTGGAAGGAGCCAGCATTCCACTCGCAGCGGATGGGTCTTGTTCTCTCTCAGCCTTCCTTGGAAAACTCTGCCTGCTTATCTCTGGACAGCTTTATATTTCATCTGGACTGGCACCTGGTTTGGAGGTCTGGAACACAGTGTTTATGTTTGTCTCCTCTTTTTTTACCACTTCTAAGGAATGCCATTTTACAACCCAGGAACCAAGTGAAGGCTTGAGTAGGGGAGAGATTTGCTACAAAATCCAAGAAGGCAGGAAAATAATTCTGGATATGCTGCAGTTGTTGTCATGATCTTAGACAAGATGTTTTTTTGTTATCTGGGCAGGAGTGTTTGGGTTAAGCTGACAGTGCCACTCCATCACAAATCTCTCTGCCAACCTGTGAATCAGATGCTCACTATCAAAATGGGTCAATTAAACTGTTGGGTTGCCTGTTTTGGATGGCTTGGCTGAACAGCCTTGTTTTAGCTAGAACTGTTATTTATGAGTTATCACAGGAAGATTCCAGTGTTATGATCACTGTTATTAACACAAGTTTAAAGGAACAAAGGCTTTGTACTAAAAAGGAAACAGTCAGGGAGAAGCCTCACACAGTGGTATGTGGGCTGAATTCTTTGCAGCAGTATACATTTCCCTCTTAATTAAAATAGTTAAACTGTGGAACTAGACATTGATGCAATATGTTGTTCCCATTCTGGAAATACATTCACTAAGAGTTAATAAATAATCTATGAATTCTAATCTTTTAAAGTCATTTCAGAGGGCTGAAGTCATCTGCTATAATTGTAAATGCAGTACCTCTGCCTTCACTGCATTCAAATGTAAAGGTGAGAAACTGATTAGAGGTGCTGGGTTGCTAGAGATAGATGTTCCAATTTAAATGCCACACCATTTGTTTTTAGCAGATTGAGACACTAGAATAATGTTTCCTTTTGTTGTAAGGCTTTAGCCCTGGATTTCTACCTGCTTACCCCAGATTTAGCTGAGAAAAGGGATAAATTTTCTTCTTACTAAATTTGCAAGGATTGCTGCAAGCAATACAGGCTGCCTGGATAGACTAGATTTCCCTACTACACGCCACTAGTTAGCTGATGCCAGACCTACAAGAACATCACATTCTCATTCTGACATCTGAGGTGAGCCTTGCTGCAGAAATACAGTTAAAGCTGCTTTTGATGAACGTAAGGGCATTGTTCTTCTTTGCTTTGCTTTGCTTTGATTTTAAGAGGAGCTGAGCTGACTTACCTGGAAAACTGAGCTTTCCATGTCCAATTTCAGATCCTAAACTGAAAGTACATGGCAGGCTGTTAGTCTCCCTAAGCAGTGGGATGACTAGTCATTGCCGAGTTTGGTTTCTCACTTCCAGACTGCTACAAGTCTTGGGGTAGATCATTTAAAGCCAGTTTGTAGGTGACTGTGTTGTCCAGCAGTTGCAATCAGAACTGCAGCATAGACACTTTAGTCTCTTATACCAGGCTCCCACAAGCAGGTTTAATTCTCTTGCCAACAGTCAAATTAGCTGTCAGTCAGTGCAGGCAAGGATAAGCCATGTCAAGCTTCAGATTCACTCATGTCCTGTCAGTTGTTTACTTATGACAAAATGTCACGGTTTGGAGCATGACTCCCCCTCATCGGTAGTGAGTAGTGAGTTTTAATTGAAATCATATCATCAAAGGGCTGCAGTCAAGCACTGCTGCGATTTTTGGTGATCACAAGTCCAAAGGGAGTGACTTTAATGAGGCATAGAGCCCGAGAACTCTCCTGCTAAAGTTCCACCTAAGAGAAAACTCAAGCACACTTGAAAGTGCAGAAATACTCAGAGCAAAGATCAAACTTCCGTCACACCTCCTGGAGTGGAACAGAAATGTTACTCACTGGAGATCTAGCCCTGGCTAAACCTAGTGCAGCAGAAATGAAAGACAGGCTACACCACTTTCCTAGGTCATTCAATACCCCAGCATTTTACATGAATAACAATGGTAGCATTGTCCAGTGTATACATTATATAGAGACAGTCAAAAATGGTATATCGATGATAGCATCTTTAATAGCCATAAAAATAAAGTGAGGAAGACAGTGGGTGATAAATAAAGAACAGCCCGTATTGATCCATCTGCTTTTGGTTTGTTAGATTTCTTATACAGTTCATGGGAACAAAAATCTGTCAGTTCTTCCTCCTTCAAAATAAACTGCTTTCCATTAACAGGCAGCAGATGATCTCATGGGTTTTAAAGAAACATGAAAGGATATGATGAAGATTATTAATATAGCTATAAATTTCATCAGCCTTGCCTCTTGAAATTCGGACAACTGCACTCAGCAATAATAATAATAATAATAGTCTGAAGATCTTTTGTATCTCTGTAATCTCTCTATGCCACTCACAGTTATGGTAGCTTTAAAAGTGGTACTTTAGCCCACCTGATAGAAAAATATCCCTTGCAATGCCTTAAGTGTGCATTAATCCTGGATCACATGTGAGGCAGCTTCATGACAGTCCCACTGCATCTGAGGACTGCCGTGCTCACCTGGCAGGAGACAAAGAGAAGCTCTGCAGTCCCTCTGCAGTCATCTTGTGGAGAGCCTGGACTGTAGCTATCCTGGCCAGGTTGCCATAGGCACATCTTTCCCTGTATCTCTTCAAATCTGGTGAATGCTCCACAGAAAACTGTTAATCATATAGCAGCCTTGGGGATGCACCACAGCCAGAAGGAGAAAGGCCTGGTAGCAGAGGAGGTTTGAAAGCTTCATGGTATGTATATGAATGCTGGCAGATTGTGCCAGAGGTACTGCTGCCCCCAGCTGTTGTTTAATCCTGAGGCAGCACACTCCTTCAGCAGCTGGACCATCATCTGCCTCAGCTGTCAGGGGCTTCCATGCCTTCAGTGCATACTCTCTTCAGATATTGCTCAGCCAGGGTGCGATGACAAACCCCATGAGACCAAAGTGTCTTCCTACATTCAAGGTTGAACAGACAGAGGAAGAATGAAAGCACGAATAAATGAATCAGGGAATCATAGGCTGCCAGGTGAGAAAGAAACCAAGGATTGTCTGGCCCAATCTTTCATGACAAAAGTATGGTCTAGACAACCTGGCCCAGCACCCTGTCCAGCTGAATCTTAAAAGTATCCAACACTGGGGAATCCACCATCTCCCTGGGGAGATTGTTCTCATTGTGAAAAATGAGTGACTGATTATCATTGTGACTGATTGGTCTCATTGTGAAAAATCTTCCTATTGTGCCCAGGAGTAACTTGTACCCCTTACCTCTCATCTTTTCCATGTGACTCCCTTTAAAAAGGGAGTGTCCGTGTCTGTTGCAGCCACTCTTTAAAATACTGGAACATGGTAATAAGGTCTACATTAGACCTTCTTTCTCAAGGCTGAACAAACTTGAAACAGTTCTCTCAGCCTTTCCTCATATGGCAGGCAGTCCATCCTTTGGTCATCTTTGTGGCCTTTCTCTGGACCCTCTCCTGCCTGTCCACATATTTTCTTGCATAGTGGGGACCAAAACTGAGCACAGTATTCCAGGTGTGGTGTGATAAGCTGTGCTGGTTTTGGCTGTGGTAGAGTTAATTTTCTTCACAGTGGCTATTAAGGGGCTGTGTTTTGGATTTGTGATGAAAACACAGTTGATAATATACAGAAGTTTTTGTAATTGCTGAGCTGAGCTTACACAGAGCCAAGGCCTTTTTGGCTTTTCGTACTGCCACACTGGCAAGGAGACTGGGGGTGCATGGGAAACTTGGAGGAGACACAGCCAGGACAGCTGTGCCCAAATGATCAAAGGAATATTCCATACCATATAACAATGTGCTCAGTATATAAGGTGGAGGAGGAAGAAGGAGGGAGGGAGGGGCATTTGGAATGGTGATGTTTGTCTTCCCAAGTCAGCATTATGCGTGATGGGGCTCTGCTCTCCTGGATGTGGCTGAAGCTCTGCCTGTGAACTAATTTCTTGCTTTGCTCTGCTTGCATACATGACTTTTACTTTCCCTATTAAACTGTTTTTATCTCAACCCATGCGTTTTCTAGCTTTTATGCTTACAGTTCTCTCTCTGATCTCACTGGTTGAAGAGGGAATGAGTAGCTGCATGGTTCTTGGCTGCTGGCTGGGGTTAATCCATGACACAAGCTCTGAGTACAGTGGGATAATGACATTTTTGTCTCAGGTGGTGATGTTCTTGTTTATGTAACCCAGCATCCTGTCAGTTTTCTTTGCTGCAGAAGCACACTGTTCGCTCATATTAAGGATCCCCAAGTCCCTTTCCACAGAGCTGCTCCCAGCCTGTGCTGCAGTCCTGCACTGTTTTTTTCCAGGGGCAAGACCCTACATTTGTCCTTGCTGAGCTTCATAATCTAGTTGTTAGACCAGTCTTCCAGCCTATCCAGGTTTTCCTGCAGAGTAGCTCTCCCTTATGAAGTGTTCACTTCTACACTCAGTTTGGTATCAGTGGCAAACTGGGTGAGGGTACAATCAATGGCATCTTCCAGCCTAAAGTGTATGTTGTTTTTGAAAGATTATTATAAATGTCACAGTCTGTTCAGAGGCAAGTATATAGGGGATTTTGAAATGTGTGTGTACATGTGTTTGGTGGGCTCCATGTGCTCTCCAATATGTAAAATATTTTTCCCATTGAGACCCCTGGTGCTTGAGGCTACATTCCCAGAGCATGTGGGAGGTTTTTCACAGGACTTCTCTTTCCCTCAATGGAGAGGATGCCTGAGCACTGAGTGCCCACTATTTACCTTCTAGCCATGACACATGCTTACATATTTTGTAGGGAAACAGCAACATTTCTTATATAGACTGCACTCAGAAAATAGCTCAGAAATACTCCCTATTTTCAGTTAATTCAAACTGTTGAACAGCTTCTTTTCTGCTGTGTTTGGAGCATGATGCAGTTCTGATATGTCACATTGCATTAGGACTTTGCACGTGGTATTTGCTCATCTCAGTTTCAGGCTTCCTGCAGCATGAACAAACTCACTTGTTTTCTGATCAGATTCCCATTTCCTGTCCCTGAGTCGCAAGAGGAATAAAGCCCTGTTATGGACAGCAAGATGCAAAGAGCTTCTAGAAACCCTCTGCTGCCACAGTTCACCAGCTCCTTAAATTCCAGTTACTTCACTTTTTTTCTCCAAAGAAATGTTATTGAAGCCAGCTACTGGTTTCAACTCCTTTCCAGGTGAGTGTGAGATGGAGAGGAGGGAACATCAGCCAAAACCACTGGTATGCCACTTTTATTGACCATTTTTCACCTTGAAGCTGGTGGCAGTATGTAACACCCAAGGACCACAGCCAGAGTGCAAATCATGCCATGTCATTTGGAAGGCATCGCCTCATTATATGTGATGCTCATGTGCTGAAACACATTGTATTCTAATCCAGGTCACCTTCTAAGAAAGCAGTGGTGGCATATAAACTGCCTGTAGTCCCAGACCCATGCTGACTTTTAAACCATACCATGGGGCTGACCGAGGAAGAATTTATTGTTCCAGGTCAGGAGCACGCTGTCAACCTCGTGGAGCAGACAGCTGACTTCTAGCACCTGGAAAGAAGTTGAGCTACTACTATTGTGTAGAGATGTGTTAGCTGGTACAGCTCCCATTATTGCATGCCTCCTCAGCCTCCCCATGTATTTTACACTACTGTGTACTGCATTTTAATATAGTTTCTAGCACAGTTTCAAGGAGGGAGTTTGAAAAATGTCAATCAATATTGTTATAAACGAGCCTTTAACTCAATATAATTGTTTGACAGATCTGAGTTCTTTATCCTGCTTGGTTATCACATATGTGCACACACACATGTACATACACACACTTAAATAACCTCTGTATTTTAAAGCTGTGCTACTCTCCTTGTCCTTGTATCCTTTCCTCTAATGTTTATGTCCCATTTTCAAAGGCATGCACTGGTATCTGATTATCTGTGTCTTTTTGAGTCTGCATGCAGACATGCAATCTCAAATGTTTCCAATTGACAGTCTTCCAGCAGACTCACTTTGCTCTTCCATCCTTTGCCCCTTCCCATACACAAAAATAACCAGTGAAGCCCATTACTTATTTATCAGACAGTAGATCTACTTTCCACAGATTCCTGATAAAGCTCCCTTAGCAAAATTTGTTCTGGACATCAAGGAGGCATTAGGCTAAAACATTGCTTTTGTTGGGGGGTTAATTTAGCTTTTAAATTCTTTTCCTCTGTTGACTTCTTTTGTGGAAAATTAGTTCCCTATGTACAGCAGAATTTAACTGATCCATACTTTTGTGATAAAGGAAAAAGTCAGTCTTACAGTAAAAAATTCTCCCCATAATGATGCTGACAGCATCATGTCTTGTGGACATGAGTAAGAGGAATACAGCAAAATTCTGACACCCAAACTTGGAAAAGATCATGTCATGAAAATAGATTTAGTTACTTTTTGTTAGTTCTAGAGCATTGCCAGTGATTATGAGAGAGAAGCAATTGTGCGTTGTGGGTTTGGCCAAATTTCATAGCACGGTGCCCTACTGCACCAAGTACAGAATGGTTCAAGCCCTGAAAAACTGCAAATGAACTTCAAGAGGCTCTCTTCACTTCTGTGTTTAGGGCCATCCTTCTTCCCTGCCCCAGAAGGGATCCACTGGCACATTGTGTTTTCCATATGCATTAAACCCTTGCAAGTGCATCCAAACCCAGAGAAACTCAAATTTGCTGGTCAGGTCATGATGCATTTTTGATGACTGAAAGATGGTCCCAGATTAAATTCCAGGACCCCAAACCCAGGCCAGCATTTCTAACACAAGAAATTTCCAAACGTTGCAAGCCACAACATCTGGAGTTACAGCAGGTGTTGCAGGGCATGCTTATCAGACAAACAGCCTCACACAGCCTAATGAATAACTCCCATCCCCTTTTCTCATCACATCAGAACACAGAGCAGAGCAGCTCTGAGGGGGCAGCAAGGGCCATACCCCAACATTGTCCCCCTCAGCATCTACATAGGGAGAGCCTGCCTGGGTGATGGGTGCACGTGTGCTGCTTCCAGCAAGGATGTGTGCCTGCAGCTCTGCTGGGTGCCAGGCTCTTCCAGAGCCTTCTGGGGGCATTTATTTTGCACTCTGTTTTTCTACAGACTGATATGTCTTCTCCCTGGGGGCTGTGAGGAGTAGCAAGGAAGAGAATGACTGTGGCTGCCTGGTATACATCTTTGTGGGGGATGTATAGCTACTACAGTTTCCAGTTTGGCAGAGCTCACAGAAATAGCTCTTGCAGAAATATGTATTTCTGAAATGACCTAAAAATAATCTAGTGTAAACCTGAAGTGTATATAAAGTTGGAATATAAAGATGCAAAAGGTATAAAACACCCTGCTCTGCCTGTCCCAGGGAGCACCTTCATGGTTGTGTTATTCCAGCCCATATCATGCCTTACCCCTGCACAGCATGACTCTCTTCTCCTGGTTTGAAGGACTTGGCTTGAAAGCAGCAGAAGGATTGATGCTGCCTTGGCTGGATTGAGAGGCACCAATGCCTTTGGAGAAAATTTTATTTGTACATATGAAATGAGACCCTCATGAGATGTAAGTTTTCGTGGGAACAGAGGACCACTGCTCTTCACAAATATTAAAAAGCACTTGAAGTAAAAAAAAAATACAAAAAACCAGCTTCTCTCATATACCATTAGTTTTAAACTTACCTGCTGTACAGAAATAGAGGTAAATTGTCTTCAGCAGGTTTATGTTCATTTTTAATTGCAGTGTCTGAAAGTCATCACAGTCCTTCACAATCCTATATCCAAAATGAATATATGAATATATTGAGAAATTAGCATGAAATGGTAAATATGGCAAATGTATTTCACATCTCCAGACAAAGACAAATGAAAATCAAGGATCTCTGCAGCATGCCTCCTTAAAAAAAAAAATCATCTTATTGAATAAATTACACTTGAAGAGTCAGCAGTGTTTCTTTATGGTCAAAGATTGATTCTCAGGACCAGAAGCCTGAACCAGCAAACAAAGTACCTGCTGCTGTCTGCCCCATTCTGAGAGCTCTTCACAGCTGAGCTGAGTAAATAATTTGCAGTAGATAATTTACCCACACAAAAGCTTTCTTTTTTCCACTTACTGAGTGTCAGTACCTTGATTGTGGCTTCCTCTAATTTATTTGTAATTCAAATGTACTTGTCCAATTTATTATCTTTCTTCTTTCCTAATAGGTCAGATAGACTGTGAAGGGTCTGCTACAAGTATTTCAACCTGCCTGTTCAAAAGAGAGCTGAGTTCATCATGAGTAGTATCATATGGTTTGTGGGGGTTTTTTTCCCCTCTATCAAGAGAAATGTAAATTTTGTGATCGGGGAAGAGTTTTGGGTTGATAATATAAATTTTTTCCTGCCGGATAAAACCAGACAGGTTTTCCTCAAAGCTTCAGCCTTAGAAAAATTGTGGTACTGCAGTCTCTGCTGTCTATGTTCAGAGCTGAAATGAAATCTTTTTATTACATTCACTTGAAATAATGGCACCTGCTACTCCAGGCACAGTCAAAACCTCATTCACTTGCTTGTGTGCCTGGGCTCTAGAAAAATTTCCCAATGAACTTGAATCCCTACTGTGTTAAGCAGTGTCCTTTTTAAATGAACTAATTGCAGAACATAAACTGAAGAGAAATGGTCACAGCAGTGGTGGATGAAGAATTTTTGTCCCTCATTAAGTTTAAGCTTGAGGCTCTGGTAGAGCTTTGTCATTTCAGCCCAGCACTTCTGCTATATGGTAGTATTCAAGCGTGCAGACTTCAAATGGTCTTTTCATGGGCATTCAGGCAATCCAGGCTCCATCGCTCTAACGTCTGCAGAAAACAAACAGGAAAGAGCTGGGAAGCCTGGGCAAAGGGAATCCATTTTCAAACCACCAGCAACGCTAGTCCACTAATGCAATCCCTGTCTTGGCTTCTGGATGTGAGAGATGATTAAAAAAACCCCAAAGCCAGAAACACATTGACATCATCTAGCCAGATGTTAATGGGACACTAGCTCTTAATGGGTGTTTGCTGCTATTCACACTGCTGTGTACCACCACTGCTTCCTTCAATTTACATAATCAGATATAATCATGAATATGTTCATGCAAATTTGAGCAGAGGATGGATTTGTAGAGCAGGACTTCTCAGTTACAATGTGCTTTAACTAGAAAGCATTTCTGTGAAATACAGAAATGACCACCTCAGATAACATTTCCGAAATTTTTAATTTAATTTCTGTAATTGTTTTACTGTAAAACCCAATAAAAATGAGACAAAACTTAGAAAGTTTGGCTATTGCTTGCTAGAATAGATGTATGAGGGGTGAGGTGGATGTATGTGGCTTTGGTTTGTCTTTGAAATCCTAGTGGTTCACAGCCATTTTCCCACGCCTGTGGGCTCTGGCCCATGGGTTGACAAGTACCTTTCTGGAAGGTCAAATGCATCCAGATGTGGATAGGTAGAGTTAAAGGCTGCACATGGCCAAAGAATCTGCTCCAGTTTTGTCCAAAATCTCAAATGAAGGGCTCACTCTGTCAGGCTGACAACTGTGCTCCCCACTCCTGTGTCAGTGGCCTCTGGTATCCACAGGAATAATTTTCCTCCCTTTTGCTCTTTATTTTCACAGGCCTTTGCACTTCTCAGACCTGATCTTAGGTGAGAGGAAAGCAACAAATTAATGCAAGAGGGCTGCACTTCTGCAGGGCAGGGCAGAATCTCAGGAGAAGCCCCATCTCACCCCCTCAAGCCTGCCTGCTGCAATGGTATCACTGACGGAGCACCCCCATCCGCTGCAGTCCTGCCAGCCCCTGGGGCAGCACAGCCTCAATTGCACTGCACCAAGGACAAGCACATGCAACATTCACATGCCCATGCACCAGATCCAGCAGGCCATTGGGTCTCAGTGGTGATCTCTGAGACCTCAGCAACAGGACTCCTCTGTGAGCCATTTCTTCCCGATGTAAAGTGGGGCTGGCTGCCTCTGGCTGGCTGACTGGCAGCTGAGAGGCTTTTAATGAGCATCTCTCCTCCTTGGCAGCACTCACTGAAGGAGACTTCATCTGGGAGTGAGAGCTACAGTACTGGGCTAAATTGTCCTGAATTATTCTTTGCACGTCTAAGAAGGTATAACTGCTATTTAGAAAGGTTCATAAACCAACAATGCATCCAGAATATAAAAGGCAGAGAAAAAAAAAAAAAAAAGCACTGCATGAACCTATATTTTAAAATAAATTTTATTTATCCCAATTACCCCTTTTCTGAACCCCTAATAGAACAAACCTTCCTGGCAAAAGCTAAGGAGGGAGGAGGGATAGAAAGAAACAAAGGCCCTGTGGATAAATCAGGAATTATAGGCTGTGCATGGGAAACAGTACTGAAAAATGCTTGAGAGCCATTTTGTTAAAAAAATCCCAGACTATGGAATGCTAGCTTCTGTGGAAGAATCAAGATCAATAAATAGGAAGAAGCAAAACTGCAAAGAGCCTGAAACTGAGAGCAGAAAGTTCTCAAAAACCCAACCAGGTTGGAAAAGAAGAGACTTTGGAATTTTTCAGAGAGGGGTGGATGAACTGTAGGGACAAACCTGAAGAAGACCCCATGTTTTGCACATGGCAGAGGTCAGAGCACAGAAGGGGGCTGTAACCACCAACACAAGTGAAGATTTTTGCTCTTGGAAAGAAAAAAAAAAAAAGTAGGTCTTATTGAAAAAAAGAAAAGCCGTAGCTGGAAGGAAATGTCATGTCCAGCACCTCTTCCTCATGCTGCCCAGCCTTGAGCTGCCACAGAGGGGAACTGATGACTGGAAGTCAGCGCGACAGCCATGGAGAATGAAGATGTACTGGTGAAGCACAGCCTGCCCGAGATGAATGTGACATCGGTTTTGTGAGACTGTCATACTCAGACTGGTGTCCAGGAGCCCAAGATTATTGTAACAATGACATGGCAGCAGATTGAATTTCCTCAATGGCACAGGCAAGCAGGAGAAACCAGAGATGAGTGTCAGCTCAAGTAAGCAGCAGTGCTCATTGATTTAAGAAATTCCAGCCTTCGCCCTGCTCCTTGTTTTATTTTTTAACCACAAAAAATATCACTTGCAACACACGGGGTTACCAAATAAATGCAAGAGCTACGCTTGAAATTCAAAGAAGACAAATCCAAAGAATCCAAAGGTTTTTGTGAAAAAAATAAATTTGTTTGCAGCTATGTCTATAAAGCAAGATTGAGGATGTTATTAGATGTCAGACACTGCCCGTGTGGTGAACTGTTTCTTGAGCCTGTAGATAGGTTTCAAGGAAAGTGAATTGGGAATTGCCTTTCCCGGGACATCAAACACAGAGATGGGGTGGGGGGCAGAGATAGTAATGAAAAAGTAGAGCTTCACTGCCTGCCTGGTGATTTAGCAGGTGTGTGTGTCTCCGTGCACACCTTCAAATAGCCTGGAAATCAAATGACTGCTGCAGAGTCTCTTCCTCGTGATTTTTAAAGGACTTCTCTGTTGTGTGTTTTAGAGGCTGATTGATAAAGGAGCTGGGTAACAGTGAAGTGTACTCAAAACTGATGCCACTTCCCAGGCTTGGGAGGCAAAACATCTCCAAGCAGGAGGAAGCCAAGAGCCCAGGGAAGCCCTTGGTACATCTCTCTACCCTCCTCCTAGCAGCCACCAGCACAAGAGACACAATTAGGGTTCAAGTCATCCCAGCTGATGCCCAGCTGTTCGACTCTGGTGTAAACCTTGAGGCAGGGGATCAGAGTCTCCGCTGGGTAGAAGCAGAGCACTGACACCACCCTCACTCATTCATGCTCCAGTCACACTGACTGCTCCAGGACTAATCTGGGGAGAAGTGGGGACTTTGCACCAGAATAAATGTAGCGATGGCCATGCTCAAAGCAAGATGCTCATTTGAATCCATGAGATTTGCATTTAAGAATGCAAAGGCCACAGTGCCTGGCTTGGGAAAACAGGAGGAAATGCAGGCAGAATTTCGCAGTCCTGGACACACGTTATCACCTCTACCCATCACTTTCTCTTCCTGAAGGATCCTCTATACACTGGTGGTCCCAAAGTTGTTACTGTGTTCTTAAAACCTTTTCAATATAATTGAACTTGATCAGCATATGGTGAAGCCAAAGCATAAGCTGACAAGCACAGGACTGACCCTTACATGTTGGTCATATCTTCCTTCCTCACAGAGATGTGACTAGAAAGAAGGAAAAGCCTTTATAAAGCCACTGAAACTGGCTAAAATTAGAATTGGCTGAAAAGGGTATTTGGGGAGATAAATTAATACACTTCAATTTTTATGTCACCTGAATTCAGGAGAACCAAATCTTGCACTTATATTTCTTTGAATTATAGAAAGGAAATTCCATACATAATTGTTTTGTTTTCTTCAAGCTGTTGACAGCTTATGTGCTGATGTCTTACATGTTTGATGTTACAATGTCAGGAGAAAAGGCTGGGTCTTTGAACTATTAAAAGGATTTATTTTTTTGTTTTGCATAAAAATGAATGAATTCTTTGTTCCTCTCATTTTGACATGCTCTGTGGAGAGTGTATGCTCAGCAAGTCTAAAAACTTTCAGCACAACCTGTGACAGCCT
The DNA here is from genome assembly GCA_035041135.1 of Platyrinchus mystaceus. NCBI lineage: Eukaryota > Metazoa > Chordata > Aves > Passeriformes > Tyrannidae > Platyrinchus > Platyrinchus mystaceus. The sequence continues at coordinate 33,079,736 of JAWWLV010000088.1, read as the reverse complement.
CCAGGAATAGACTAAATAAGTGTTAACCAAAGCATGAAATATGAAACACAACAACACAAGACAGAATGAAGTGAAACTCTGCTCTGATTTCAAATCATGCATAAACAGATTTCCTTGCTGTAAGCACAGCAGCTGATTTTTTTGTTTCCCTCGTGTTTCACTTGTGTTTTCTTTTTCAGGGGAGAAAAAGAAACCAAACTGGCTTCTCAAAATATTTGACCTCATCCAAATGAAATTATTTTTGTTATTCTAGCTGGATCCAATAAAAAATGAACAGAGAGAACTCTTCAGAAATGTAGTATCTTTTTAATGTGTACTTTTCTGTTTCTACTAATAATGTTTTCTGATCAGAGGGTACTAATAGCCCTTCATAGACAACTTTAAAGATAAAGGGTCTAAAAGTCAGCAGCTGAAATCAGGACCATCTTCCAAGAAATATCATTCAGCCCCTAAAAAAACCCTTGGTAAAGTATAAAGCCTTATAGTGCCTTTTTAAAAAGGAGATAGCCCTTGGCAGCAATATTGATGTCTCTCATGGACATTTGCACATTGGATATCTTTTTCAAATTTCCTACAACAAGGATATTTTGAAAAATAAAGAGTGAGTTGTTAGTAAGTGAGGTTCTTGCAGCTGCTACTTTACAGATTTCAGTAAATCTCACACCTCCCAGCTTCAGTCCCTGTTAGATCCTGCCTGCAAGCAGTTGTGTGGCACTGATATCTTGCTGGAGAAAAGCTGACAGAAAGTGTACAATGCTGTTTTTGTAGCAAGTGAAGTTACTTCTGTAGCCCCCTCATTATTTTTAGGTTTTAAGTCAGCTGTACCCAGGAGACCAGCATAGCTGTCTCCTGAGGAGTTTCCTTACATTCCCCCAAAACAGTCAGTGTTGCAGCCAGCCAGGACTGGAGACAGGGCTGAGTAGACCTTTGGCCAGATCCAAGGTGGCAGTTCACGTTTCCTTTATTTTTAGAGTGCATATTATTATCGCCCCAATGCAGAGATACCCAGTGTTTTTCACCCTCCTTTACAGGGCCCTGCAGTCCTTTGATGGTCAACCAGCTGTCAGTGCACATGGGATATGGCTGAGATTTGGAAATTCAGTTCATGCTTGAATGAATTCAAGCAGCTTACAGTGCTATGGAAAACAGAGATGCCTTTACTCTCCTTCCTGCATTACCCATACAAACACGCCAAAAATCCCATCGCTTTTGGTGACAGACCTCACTGCGACATAGTTGCACCTGAAAAAAGAAGTATCACAGATGCACACTCTGCCTTGCAGCTTCATCTGGGAGAAATGAGAGTTGCAAGTTCTGGAAATAAATCTGCCTCTCACTCAGCACCAGATAACCGACAAGTGTTCGTCCATCTGCCATAAGCAGTCAAACTGTGAGTTAGCTGATGTGATATTACGGCAGCGGAATTGGCTGAGGCTTTTTGGACCGTGCTCCGTGCCCTTGTGCTGGATCTCCCGCAGCAGCATTTGGGGAGGTGAGGGCTGAGGTGCAGAGGGGCTCTGATGGAGATGGGCAGCAGTGGTGTGAACGGATGGCTGGAGCGGAGGCACTGCCCGACCACGCTAGCGCTTTCTGCCAGCGGCAATGATGGAGAAAGCTTTTGCAGCTGTCCCTCAAATCCCTGTGCCACGTAGTCAAAACCCTTTCTGCTTCACAGCTAACCTGTAGTCACTTGTATCAGTTACTGGCCCCAGCAGTGAGCTTCTGCCTTCATATTTGAGCATCAATTCCTTTTGTCATCACTTTCCCCACAGTGTCCTTAAATGGACACAAGATGAAGGTGATGGTAATGCATTCCCTGCAGCATCTGCAGTATCCAGGCAGTGTGATCCACATGCTGACAGGGCCCACTGCCGTGGCCATGAACGTCCCCTCCCTGCAAACAAAGTTGCCTTGCTTGACCTGTGAGGTTTTCTGGAAACTTTGCTGCTGGTAGAGGGGCTGAGCTGGGGGAATGTTCTTGTGTCTCATACTGGCATCACTCAGCATCACCACCACTGCATTTAGCAGATTGGAGTAGCCCAGACAAAGCCTGGCTGAGTGTCCCAGGTCCAGATTGCTGGTTCAGGGGTGAAGCAACACTATGATCCGGAGATGAAAGCAGTGCCACATCCATCACAAACAGAGACAGCGAAGAAGTGTAAAGAAGATTACACAGAAGTTGTAGCTCATTAAAGGAATACATGCTGAGATATTTTTATGTTGTTGTTACTTATAAAAGAGTCACTTAACACAGCTTATTATGGTAATTAAAGCAATGTAAAGAGAGACCTAGCAAAGATTACAGCACTTTAGTACACCATCATCACGGCTTAAGTGAAACATATTTAGGACTCAAACAAGGCGTCTCCCACATGCCTGACCAGAGGATAAAAGGAGCAAAAGATCCCTGCATAAACTGCTCAGGCTGCTGCAACATCCCCAAGTCAGAAAAGCTGTCAGTGTTGACTCATCAAGAGGCACGGGATTGCCTAGAGGAGGCTGAGATGTGGGGCTGGCACTGCACGGTGGCCATGGGGGAGCCAGGATGGCAGGAAAGATGGGACAGAGATGGACTCTGAGGGACATGGGGCCCAGGAGACGATCTTGAGATGAGCAAGCAGTTTACAGATCTCTCCTTAATCACCTCCATCACTCTGTCTAATGCAGGGATCATGCATCAAGAAAGAGACTGTGAAGTCCCATGTTTGCCCCGTGATCTGATAAATCCCCCGCTTACACCTCCAGCTCCCAGCAGCTGGGAGGAACTCAACCATAGAATTTAATGACCCTGGTGGGATTTGTCCTCCCTTAATTTATCCAATCTCTTTCTGATACAGAATTTATGTTTTCACCCCTGGAGGTGGTGTCACCTCAGACTGTGTACTCCTCTGCACCCAGATTTATGACAGTTCAAAACTCTCCTGTAACCCTTTACACTATAACTGCTTACTACTTGGTTCTATTTGGTTCTATTATGGCAGAACCCATCTTTCCTGGGTAGGCTGCTGCAAGAACTTCCCAAATTCTTAAAATCCAAACTCCTCTGTCAGCTCCTCACAGCTATCTGCATTGCTGCATGGCCCTGTGCAGGGAGCATCTCAGAGAATGTCACCATGAAGTCTGCAGCCTGCCTATTTACCAGCACTCACTGATCTTCCCTAGACTGTCAAATCTGTTATCTAGATGCTTCATGAGGTCTCACACCTTCACCACCATCATGGCAGTGCATGGCAGTGGAACACTCACAGCTATCACAAATCTGGTTTGGCCACCTTGGGCTCAGGAGTTAGCTTGTTTCTGGGATAAATGAACCAATTGCAGTGCATATAAATTCCACAAGGTCATGGGGATTTTGTCAGTGATGCTCAGTTCAGTACTCTCAAACCTATTTCTTGGCTGGATTTTCACCTGTATATTGCTTCACTAACAGATGTTTTGCTTTTCTTTGAATTATTTCTTTATTCAGCTTTCTGAGGAGCCAGGGCTGGAGAAACCTGCAGCCGTATCCTCTCCCACAGCTCAACTACTGCTGCAGCCAAATTCTTCTCACTTGGACTGGGTCCCATAGTCCCAGGGGCACCTGCTTCAGCACAAACTGTAAATGAGTCAATGCAGATCATGTTTTCTCAAGAAGGAATAATATGCAGATATAGATTCACACAACCTGATTCCAGTCTCCTGAAAGGAGGGACAGCATCAAGCAAAGCATTACTCAGGTTGGGTTGTCAGCTTACAGCGATTTAAGGTATGTGAAAAGCGAGGCCAGTCAACAGCATCCATTTCATCCCTTTGCAAATATCCAGATGGTGCTTGCTGTGCTGAGAGTGAAGTGTCCTTTCTAGCCTCAGAGTCATCATGTGGAGCTCTCATGGCCAGTTGCACTGGCTGTAAAGGTGATACTGGGGAAGCTTGGAAAATGACAGGAATGCCTTCTCCATTTTTAATTCAATTTAGAGAAGTTAGAAAGGGTACTTGGTGATATTTTTAGGAGCACTGACACAGTGGGCAAATGAAGGCATGCAGGAGCACGATGATCTCAGTTTCCATGTTCAACATAGGCATTGACCAGCTACACAGCTCTACTCACTTCAGATCTCATTGAAAATTGTGGACAGTGTAGTTTGCAAACGTAAAACAATTGGTTTAACCACACTTAAGACTGTGCTGAGCACATCCTTACTCCCATTTAGCAGAAGCTACAGCAAAGCACCCTGAAAAGCTGCCATGAATGCACTCCAGAGCAGCCCCTCATTGGCTGCTTTCCTACCTGCAGAAACATGTACAGGTAACATCACTGAGCAGAAAACACAGACACTTGTAAGATCTCATGCAAAAGTAGATGAGTGTAGTGTCCCATCCAGATGACAGAAATGACCGATCCTGAGGGAGTGTGTTTAAAACCCTGGCGGTATCTGGGCCTCTGTGGGCATGCCAGCCGCTGTCAGCCAGCACCCAATGCAGACATGATTTACATCCATGCTGTGTGCGCCTGCACTTTTGGATAGAGATATCCTTGTGGTGAGGCTGCTGACACTTGATCCCGTAGCAACAGATATGTGGTGATCAGCTGAGCACCTTCATTGCAGGCAGACCTGACTTACACCAGCAGAACGGGGAGCCAAAGCCAGCTTAAGTTTCTGCTTCTACAGTTGCAAGCACATTCATTGACCCACCACAGCCAAGTCCAGTCTTGAAAACTGCTCTCCTTTACAGAGACAATTAAATCCCTCATGTGCAGCCTTGTCATTAAAACATATTTCAATTTAAAAGCAATATTTAGTAATACAGTTGGGTTTTTTAACCAGTTTATTCAGATGCCAGAGTTGAGCAGAAACCTCAGGACTGGCTGATTCATGCCTGTTTCATTTTTCCTTTCAATCCATTTTCTCTGAAAAGGAGACATAAGCAGTGAAACCAATATAGTTTTATTGGATCCAGTGCACTGCCACTAAAACAAATATATGTACACTCAGACCACTACACTTTTATTAAAACAAATAGAATCTAATTCAAACCAGCATTCAATAGCTACAGATTTTGGTGGGTGTTTGTTTAGGGTTTTTTTTTAAGAGATGAAATTAAATCCTACCAATACTTTTGCTCAATATATTTTCACAATCAGATTCATTCAACCTAGGCAATATATATTTATCATAGGTAACACATTTTTATTAAAAGGAAACTTACAGAAACCAGGTTTCTTTTGAGTGTACAGACAGGAATCCCAACCATTTTAAGATTAGACCAGAAGGACAGGTGAAGGAGTCTTGATTATTATTTTTTATGCCGTAAAAGGCATTTCTACTTAAGGGGTTCTTTTGACTACTACACTTGGGGTGGCAGATGTCTTCTTAGAAATGAGGCTTTTAGAGTCAGTATATTGTTAGGTAAAATATACTTTGTACAGACCAGTAATAAAAACAAATATAGTGCTCAATACAAACAAATACAGTCATCAAAATATTACAGTAAATTCAAACTGGGAACTAGGGCTTATACCTGAATTGAGGTGTAGCTGCATAAGAAGGTATTTAGAAGAACTAATCTGTGGTACCACAAATCTGAAAAAGAAGCAGAAAAAAACTCAATACATTAGTGAAACGGAGTCGTCATTTACAATAGTGATGTTCACTTTGTTACATTTCCACGCCTATGTTTGTAGATGAGATTTTTACAGATGCCAAAGGGAAATATATTTCCTTTTGTCACTAAGTGCTTCTGCAAATCAAGCCTAATTCTCCCTGTGTGTCTAATAAAAACCACAGCACTATGAAAACCTTATTTTGACCTTCCCAAGCCTTTCTAGTTCTTTATTCATTGTGATCTATACTTTGATCTGGAGAAGTTACTGTCTGCCTTATTCTCCCATCTCTGCTTCAGTTTATCAGAGATCAATGCAAAACTTAGGAAAAGTGCATGTAAAACCATTCACTTTTTTTTCCTGGCAACATTTTGCAAAAGAGGTACTGATCCTGGTTTGCCAGCCAAGCTGTTTTCTCTTTCTCAAAGAACAACACTCTCTGGGGAGATTGTTGAGAAGTGCCCGAGTGTCAGTGGAGTGTACATTTTTTTTTTCTGTCCAAATCAGGAGAATGTGTGCACTTTATTCTCATGCATTTATTTGAATTTCTTTTCCTCTGTTGTTAGCAAAGTTTGGCAAGAAAAAAGAAAAATTATTTCATAATCTTGTATGAAAATTAGCTGCAGCAGATTTTTGTAATGGCCTCCTCTGAGCTCACAGTGGTAGCAGAAATGAGGATGCAAGTACTGCAACCACCAGGGTGGTGCCCTGGCTGCGTTCAGACATGCCACAGTTGGAAACATCTACGACCACTGAAGCACAATTATGATTGCTGCTTGAGTGTCCCAGAGGCTGACAGGAGATGTCTAGTTCATGAACATCTTGGTTGGGTCTGTCAGGAGTGCCTATAAATACATGATGGCACAGGGCAGTTTAATGAGAGGGGCATCCCCTGCTTTGTCCCCTTCCATCCTAAAAAGCATTGTTTTATGTTGACCTTCCCTCTTGAATCAAGGGCTCTCTCTGAGTGTCAGTCAGGAAAGCATCATTAGTGGTGAGGGAGCACTCTCCCCTCCATATGGGCTGAACAGCTGCCTTCACAGACTTCCCAGCCAGGGGAGCAAAGAATTAAGTTCAAGACCCACACCCAGACATACTCCCCCACATTGTGCCGAGTGGCAGCATGGTGCAGGTGACAAAATGCTTCCACTATTTCCAATCCACTTTGCCGGAGACCAGCTACTTCTCCTTTGCCTCATTCCAGTGACAACATTTCCAGTCAACAGCTCAGCAGCTGCGTCTGCCCGTCAGGCTTCTCCTCCCTGCCAGCCTGGTGCAGAGAGAGGAGAAAAACCCGACCCTACTCCGAACAATTTTAATTAATACTGACATTTATCAAGCTGCAGAGGAAGCAACTGCTGCTCATTGCTTGGGTTTATGTGAAAATAGTAGAAATAAATGGAACTGTCATAAAGTTGTAGACCATCCCATCTTCATTACATCTAATGCCTGGGAGAAGTGAACTGTGAGCAGCAAGAGATACAGGAGCTCATGGGGAGGCTGATGGACTGCCCAAGCTCTGAGGCTTTCTGTGAAAAGCAGGCTGTTTCCTAAATCATGCTGCCTTCTTCACAAGTACACATATGGATCTACTTGGGATACTTGGAGATAGGCTTTGTACAGTGATCCAGTAAATGTCACCCCTTTCCCCACTATGTCATGCAGTGCTCTGGAGGTGGCAGACCCTGTCCCTCATGTGATTTGGGCATGTCGTGCTCCAAATATTCTGACTCTGACTCAAAACCTACGTCTCAGTCCTCCCAAGAGCTATTCATCTGCCTCACACCTGCCAAAGGCACATACATACACCTCTGGTACAGGCTCATCATGGTAGAAAGGCCAAATAACTGCACTATATTGCTGCAAAATACAAACAGTACACATTTTTTTATTTCATGCAAAGCCTGTATGAGGTCTCTGCATCCTTCCAAGCCATCTTACCCATTTGCTGATCATTCATAAGTCTTTTAAATGTTGTTCTTAAAGCTGTAGTATTATCACAGCTTTCTACCAGGGAAGCCTTTGGATGTTTCTACCTGCTTATTGACAGGTTTTCCTTGAATTACGCTATAGAATTTATTTCCTAACAAAAATGTAAACAATGGAAGAGAAGAATTTCTTATATCCTGACTCCTGGAGGTAGAAAAGAATTGCTCTTTCTCCACAAAAGTGTTCCTGCACCCCAGGTGTCCTTTACTTTAGTTTAAAAGCAATGACAAAGAAATAAAGAAATAAATAGGAAGACTCTGTATGATGGGTCAGTAGTGTATGTGGTTTTCTCTGCAAGAGCTAATATCTGACCTGACATGCAGGTCCACTGGTCCGCTAAAAGCTTAAAATATATGCTGTCAAAAGAATATTTTATCCCAAAAAATCTCAAAGCCAGTATCCTGTGAACAGGTTAAAAATAGACATTCTAAGCAAGGGATTAGTAGGTCAGGAGAAGCTTATCTGTAACCCCTCAGGGAAGGGTAAATCCTCCTCTGGCCCCAGAAAAGTCCAGTGGAGTCCTCTTGGGGTAGAAAACACTGGTGTTGGTTTGTTGTTCTTCTATGAACATGCAGTTCTGGATTGACACCAAATACTCTTCTGAAGGTGATTTTCGCCTTTAATTCCTCGAAGTAGGTCTATCTTCCAAGAGGCAAGCCCTGTAAGCACTCATCAGTGCTTTCCCAAGCTCTAAAATGGAGTCAAAAGCAAAGGAAAGCCCCAAACCCCCAAAACTCTATTCACTTTTCTACCTCACAGACATACTGTGTGAGTGAACTGATGAATTTCGGTAAAATGCTTGGGAAGTACAGAATCAGATCCTGATGGCAAACAGCTATAGACTCTCAAAGTAACAGGCACCTCCCACCACACACCAGCTCCTAGTATCCCTAAAACACAGAGTTGTGTACAGTGTAAGACTCCAGATTCTGTTGCAGCACACAGCAAGCCAGGATATCCTCTCTAACCCTTATTTTTAGTGCAATTGTTTAATATCGCACAATAAAACAGTCATCCTATAGTGACTTTCAAATGGGTCCTCTGATCCTGAAAACGCACAGTGAATGATAAATTACTCTTCCCAATATCAGTAAAACAAAATCCACCTCTTCTTTTCTCCTTTAGCTCTAGCCAGCAGCAACTGTTGGCTGCTGATAGCTACAGACAGCACATTTCCCTTTCAGGAAACAAATATTTTTTTATTTTGAGGAAAAAAATATCCCCTGTAATGTCAGCTATAAAGTACAGTAACAGGTCTTCAGCAATACATTGAATTATACACACCTAACTGTATTGGAGACTATAAATTCATCAGATGGTGCAGGCCAGGGGGCTTGTGGAGTGGAAGGGATTTGTCTCTTGTCCCCCTCCGGGGAGAACTGTCACCCCAGCGCTGAGATATTGCTTGAGCGGTGACTCTCCAGGGGCAGAAAAGGCAGAACTTGCTGAGTCTGTTTGTGATGTGCTTATCTATTATTGACATTCATATCCCGTAATAACTCAGGGAATGAAAATAGAAAATGTGCCCACTCAAAACATCTTTAGATCCTGAAATAACGAATTTCTACTTCAGGGAAGAGACTGATTTGGTTCCTGCCAATCCAGTCCCCATGGGAAAATGCCTTGCCATCTTCTGTGGAAAGTTTTTAGAAATGGACATGATTGTGGAGATGTGTAAGAAAACATAAAAGAAAATCAAAGGCAGTGATAATGTCACTGACATGACATTAAAACCTACTTGCAGGTATTCAGCAGTTACATCATGCACGGTGATAAAGATGATATTTTCTATGTTTCCTAGTGTTTACTATTTATTTTTCTCTATTTTTGGGAGCCTGGTTCTGTTACCTTTCTCCCCCTCACATTCTCCTCTAATCTTTTCTACCAGCTTCTCTAAGTACCATAAGGTGCCCTCTTAGCAGCTTTTGAACAATATTTCATGTCTAGCCACCTTTGTGCTGATAAAGCAACTTTAGAGTAAAATCTCTTTATAAACTCTGTTTTAACAGAGAAGATAAAAACATGGAATGTAAAAAAATATATTTTTTGGGCTAAAGAAGCAGGTTAAGTTGTTGGGGTTTTTTACATACATTTTAAATACATACATTCACTGCTCTGTTGTTTCCATATGGCTTGTATTGTAATTCCTAATCCATGTAAATTTTGAGCAGCTAATTGCCAGTTAAAACAAAATATAGTCTCTTTAAAATGAGAAGTATCCTTGCCTTGCTAATTAACAGCTTTGCCTGGTATAACTAATTTTCTACAGTACTTTTTGTGATGTCTACTGCCATATTTATCTTCCTGCACTTCTCTCATCAAGTGGGGATTATTTTTAATAGTTTTGTCAAGAACAACAAAAATTATTGGATGCAAAACCTCAGTAAAATGATGAGACTGTTTCATCTCATTGTGACTTTTTGGGAGTTTTGATTAAGATGCCAAAATATGAATCAATCAGCACATGACTTGTGTAACAGGAAGTTCTTCGGTCACTAATTTCTGTCAAGTCTACCTGTCTAATTCAGTGATTTTAGGTCAACATTGAGATCAAGGCCTTATTTCTTTTAATAAGCCATTTTTATTATACACCTATGCATCATGTTTATTATTTTTAGTCATAGAATTTTCATTAGAGATCTGTGCCCCAGATCTGTGCATCACTCATCACGTGATAATAGATACATTATACTTGTTATAAATCATGCAAATTTGGGGACAAATTTGACCTGATGTAGTGTACTGTATTAGTTCCTGAAATGATAATGTTGGGTTTATAGCCCCTGTGTCTGTATGGGTGAGGTGTAAGCTAACACAGGGAGAAAGGCAGAGCATACCCCTAATTTCAGTCTATCCTTCTCCATCTTAATGCAAACAATCAATCATTATAGAAGGAAGCATGATACCAATCCTTTCCCCACTGAGGTCAAGTAGTGACTTTGAAGTAAGAGAACTGGCTTCACTGATAGAAATGATAGACAATTAGTGTATGCTGTGTTTAACAGGAATGAATGCACTTGATTATTTGGTTTCCAATAAAGCAAAATAAATGCTACATAAATCCATGAACAATGAAGAATCTTTGGTTGTTTCTTTGTTGTTATTTTTGATGCTCAGAAGTGGGTCACTTGGTATGTGCATAAACAAAGAAGACAAATGGCTAGAAGAGGAATGAATTTTCCATAACCTGATTAAAGGATACGTCTGGCTCCTTGGAGAATGCTATAGTGCTTAATGATTTTGTTGTTGCTGTTCTTAATGTGTCTAATGTTTGCTGTTTAAGAAAATCAAGAAAAATGTTAAAAGGTTATTCCAGAAGGGAGCTGTCAGCCAGGAGGAGGAGAAAGCTTTGTTTAGCCAACAAATTCTCCACTGGCAAACTGAAGAGGAAGAGAAGACCCCTCCCAACCCTAACCCATGGTGAAACTTCACTGGAACCAAAATGAACAGTCAGTAAATTGTGTGATGTGACCGGCAAAATCCTGATCCCCTGACTGCAGCCTAGCTGGAGCGTGTGTTGTGCAGCACTGTGCACACAAGCTTCAGGTACATGCCCACTGGCAAGCTCTGTGTGTGCCCTGGGACCTGGGGTCAGGGAAGAAATCCCAGCAGCCTCAGTTTAGACATACTGCTATAGACCTGAGATATTCTATCTTTCAGCACCTTCTTGCCCAGAACTGAGTGTCACTGCTGCTGAGAGTCAGAGCACCCCTGTGCTGGACAGGGCCAGATGGTCTGACCTTGAGTGTCATTGCATCCTCTGCCTAGGAAGCCAGGCTAATCCTTTTTGCTCCCTGCCTCCCTGCAATTCATATATGACAAGAAATGTGTCTTATGAGAGGTGCTTCTGGCAAGTCCAAGTTGTGGAGCTGGCACTCCCCCAGGGTGGTCTGCAGCACGCCTGAACCCTGGAAACCCTTGCAGGGAAGAGACCAAGAATGGGCTACTCTTAGCCCAACATGCCATTCGGTTGGTGCCCTGACACAAATTCAGGTGTGGATGTGTGGATCTCCCTGGATCCCAGTGATTAGATACAGGTTTTGCAGTCCCATAAGTTTGCACCAATTCCTGGTGTCAGCATCTCCCAGTCACTGCACAAACTTCACTTCTCTCCCAGCTGCTTGATCAAAATCCAAGTGTTCCTAGGATAGTGCACACTCTTTTGTCACTGGCTGTGAGACTAGACTTAAAATAGTAATGGGTTGTGTTATTAGTTTAGTATGCTGCTAGTACAATGCTGTGCAGAACAAACTAGGGGAGGGAATTGTCAGATGCTAAAAGACCATAGCAATGAAAGTTGAGAGAAGTTACATTGACAAAGAAAAGACAGCTCCCTGGCTTGAAGGGCTTTCTGCCTGCCAAATTGTGAAAGTCTGCTAGAGACAAATGGAGCCATGAGAATCCCTAAAAGAGAAGATGCAAAAAGCATGTATAATATCATACAAAGGCTCCTTTTCAGCATGAAACAACAAGCACCTTAACCAGAGCGGCTGCTATTAGTGATCCCTGAATTGACAATTAGGAGGATGAGGACAGTAATAATACACTTTGAAAGATAAAGCCTTTATTAAGGCAAAATTAGCTAAATTATTTTCTAGTATTATTCAGTAGTTTGTCTAGGGTCACACAAAGGTTGAACTCGACTCTCTTTGGAGACAACACTTTTCACGAATCTGTATCTCCTTAAGAAAAGAATCCCTATTTATTTCTTGCAGATGTGTTTGCAGTTTGTACAGCTCCTGCCATAACATCATCAAGCTGGTCTTTGTTAGCTCAGGATCCTTTCACATCACTCACCATTTCAGTTCCCATAACAACAGAATACATTTGTAATATCAAAACTCAGCTTCTCTCAATTCTTTTGGGTAAGCTTGTTTTCTCCACTTAATAGAAGCTTGTAACACGCTAGAGGCTTGTGCAAACCTGAAAACTTGAATAGCTTAAAACAGTAGGTGTTCTGATGAAAAGTGCTTAACTTTCCTATTTAAACAACATCTTCAGGTGAAGCGACAATTTCAAATGCCTGCAGCTTTTGGCTTTGGTATAGTATAACCAGGGGTTGCCACACCATATCTGTATTTCCTAATTAAGATATGAAATACATGTTTTTGAATATGCCTTTTTAGATTCCATCAAATTCAATGTGTGTTTATGAAAACACACAGCCGTACCAAAGTTGGCTAGCCTAGCAAGCTTTATCTTCAGCCTATAGCTCTTTCCCTGAATTCAATACTGCAGGCACAATTTAATGCAAACCCAATTTATGACTTAATGCTCCAGGGACCATAGTGGGAGATTGTTACATTATTCTTTTCTAATCCTATTTGTGTTTTAATTTGCTAAGTCTGTAATGAGGTGCATGCCTTGAATAGATTCAAGATCTTTCACATTGCTTTTGACTTTGTTTAATATAATAGATTGTACAGTTTGCATTCAGAATTGAGGTGTTCCAGTCAGTACTATCTCTTCATTTTCAAAACTAGAGTGGATAAAATTATGTTCTGAAAGTAATTGTATCCATGTTTCCTTGTTTATCACTTAATGGTTTATTTCCTGTTATAATTTTCTGTTACAATATGTGAGGTCACAAAAATCAATTCTCGGTGGACTCTGACTTGACTGTTTGAAATTACTCCCCAAAACACTCTGAAAAAATTATAGAGAAAATAAAGCACTGGGTAGTAAGTGGCTGGCTATACTGATTCTTTTGTATTATTGCTTCTCTGATTTTTTTGTGCTGTTGAAAATCTAGAGAAACTATAAAGAAATGGAGAAAAATGTCAGTTACATGAGATACTCAAGTGATGATAATCTACATACCTCTATTTATGCCAATGATTTATGGTGATAAATCTACCCCAATATACCCATAGCATTTTTGTTTTAAAATTTATTGCCTGTGATCCCAATTGTCATTCTTCTACATCAAGAACAGCAATCCCATTTCAGATCATCTCTAGATTTTAGTTTGGTTTTCATTTTGTTTGTAAGAGAAAAAAACCCTCCATAAAATATCTAACCTTCTTTTCATGATCATATTATAAAACATATTATACCACAAAACCATAACAGTTTAGAAAGGTAAACAATTCAGTGCCCTGCCATCAAATATCAGGGAAGGGAAAGGAAGGGAAGGCAAGGCAAGGCAAGGCAAGACAAGGCAAGGAGAGACAAGGAAAGGCAAGGGAATAATGTCATTGCGACTTGGATTTAAACAGGAATCTTGTTTTCAGACAGCATACAATACTAATAACATTTCCCTGATTGGTCCTCCTTGCTGTATTATACAAATATGTGTCCTGAGTCACCTTCCTCCTGTAACAGCCATTCCAGGAGGAAATTAGGTTTTTGGTTCCAAATGCATGGTCAAAGCCATTTACGTTTTTTTCCTGAGCTCTAACATTATAGGAATCTCTATTAAACTCACAAAATGTAGCTGGACCAGCCACAGCATCTGACACGAAATGAGCTGCAGGCAGACATTCCACAGAGTACGGGAAACAGTGTTTACACTGATGCTCACCTTTCAGTGTTTAGTACCAGTCCATGTCAGTTCTCATCTGGATGAACCCAGCAAGGACATGCCCTTGCTAAATGCCTTCTTGCAAAATCTGCCAGACACTCCTCTTAATTTCTCCCATGTTTTTCTTTCCTAGATATAGTTTTGTCTGAAACTATGCCTTTGAGGACAAGCAGAAGCAAAAAAAAAAAAAAAAATCCAGTATTTTATCAAAATCAAAAGACAGGGTTAATCTTTTCCGAAACGCATCCGTCCAAGACCTGGAGTCTATTACAGCAGCAGAATCATGCCTTATGAGTCGCAAATGCAGGAGTCCAATAGTGGGAATAGTGAAAGCTCTTGTAATTTAATTTCTTTTTCAAGTATGCTTTCTGTTCACTTTCCACACAGTCTTGAGGTCTAATAAATCAGAATAATGGAAAGCTTACAGAAATCTTGCATCATATGAAAAGCTGCTCTTAATTTGTGAAACATCCACTCATGCCAACAGATTCTTCAGTTTCTTATTTCATCAAAGTGAGCATGAAGTAACTGCAGCCTTTCTCAAATTTCAGGAGAAGCAGACTGAGGAGTTTGGATTCATATCTCTGGCTCTGAGCAGGTGGGTGCTGGATCAGCTGCTCCAATACCGTTATTTTCCATTTTGAATGCAGCTAAAATCTCTCATAAACTTAATTTTGGTAAATCCAGACAGTGGGAAACTCATAAGCACCAGTGAGGCCCAACACTGTGACATTTTTAAGCTCTGAGAAAACATCTGTGGGTATAACAATATCATCCAAGGAAATTCCAACTCCACCCTGGTTACTACTGAACACAAAGCCTGAAACTCTAGTAAATACCTTACAGGTAAACTAAAGCAATCTTTATTTCAGATGGCTGAGAATGGAAGACGAGTAATCAGAATAGCCCTTGGATAAGACTAATTATTTTTGGATGCAGTGGTGTCTAATTTGTTGCAGTGTACCTGCTCCCACTCACACCGGGTAGCAGCTGGGGTACTGATGGGGAGGACAAAAGATTTACTTGGGGGATGAAGTAGCATATCACTAGACAAAATAATTAGAAAACACCCAAGTCTAGATAGAGGACTTTCAGATAATAATCTTCATAGAACACGTGTGGCCTTTGGAGCCCTTCCTGATAGTCTGGAGAATAAAATAAATTTTTGTCTAATAACTGAGGTTTCCTGGCACCAGGACTGGCTGAATCCTCCAATATCGCTCCATTGAATCTTGCTGTGCCATGGAAAAATAAAAAAAAAGATGCAGGCTGTGTAGTGTCTGTGTCCAACAGACATGGCAAAACACCTTTTGAAATTGGAGAGAGGTAGTTCTCAAGAAGGGCTGCTGGTCATGACCTAGGGGAGAAGCCCATCAGATCTATGGGAGAAACTTAAAAATGACACTTATGTCTGACAGTCACAGCCTGCTTCCACTATCCCCCACTTAGTGACTGGATTAAGAGCACTGTACATCCAAAAATTTCTCTCAGATGACTTTAAAGGGTTAAGTGTCATCCAGCATCCAACCCTTGGCTGTATGTACTGCAAGCAGCCAGACCCTGCAGCCCCCCCAATGTGGGTTCCCAGGGAGAGAGCATGGAAGCTTCTGAAGAGGATCTTTGGTGAAAATGAGATGCTTGATTCCAAGAGTGCAATGCTGGAAACCTTCTCAGAGTTTCCGTCTTGCCTAAATGCATTGGTATTGCCTCTCTATTTCACTTTCACACACACAGTCACACTCTCTGTTCTGCCCTGACCTAGTCAGATCGAGAAGTTAGATAAACTTACACATTAGTCCCCCTTTGGACATGACCAACACACCACTAGGACCAGCCTGTGCTTAACCAGTTACTTCACAGCTGTAGAAGGTGAGAGTTTGAATCTTCCCAGGCAGATAAAAGAGCTGAATATGTATTTCCCACAGTCTGTGTAAGTGCTCTGCCACCCAACTTTTATATAAAAGCAGGGCATGATGTACTTTTCCTATGTTCTCATTTACAAAAAAAGCAGCAGCAGCTACCCCTCCTTCTTCCAAAATTTCCAGTGGATGCCAGAATTGTCAGTGTGTTCATTTCCTCTGCAAATTCCCATTGGACTTAGATCGAACCGAGGGTTTTAGTCAAAGCAAATCTCAGTTTCTGTTGCTCAGACAGTCCTGAGACAAGTGCTGAGCTGCTCAGGTTGGAAAACACAACCTGTGGGGAAAGGATGGAGGATATGTGCCTTCACAGTCAGGTGACAAGCAAGCAGGGCTTTAGACTTGTTTGTTACGCATTACTTGAAGATGAGCTTCATCTTAATATCAGACTTCTAATGGTTGGGCACCTCAATTACACTCACCTTGACTTCTCCTTGAGCCAGCAGGGAAAGACGGGCAGGGATTTCCCAAAGTAGACTCACTTATCAAAGAAGACTCACCTTTGCTCAGTGCAGGTACCTCAGGATGTAGTTCACTTTCTTCTGGAATCAGCACAGGTTTAAAGCTCCCTATCCGTCCCCATGCACACTTGGCAGCTCCCATTGGCTGTCCTGGCCTTGCAGACTGCCTTCCAAGCCAGGACAGTAAAATCCTGTAAAGCAAGTCAGAATTTCCCATAGCACTGCCCCTGTCAAGTAGAGATTTAGTTTTACTTTCCTTCCTATCTGTGCCCAGATAGAGTAATTGGTTCTCAACAAGAGTAGGAAAAAAGCATATAGGAAGGATGTCTCTTACCTGTTAGTGTCTAGGAGGCATTTATGAGAGGACACATCTTGTTTATTATGGAAGATGCATATTAAAGCTTTAAAATACATCTGTGACTTGATGGCTGTTGATGTACAGTAAAGAGCAACTGCACAGTGACAGCACAGTCAGTAAAGCCTATGGAACTCTGCGTCTAAAGAACAGAGAGTGCCAGGGCTGCAGGAGAATCCCTGTCACCAGGCAGCAAAATGCACGTGCAGAGAGCAGCTATGCACATTTGGCCAGGGAATATTTTCCACCATGAGCTAGGAGAGCTGCAGTGTCCTTCCTCTCCCCACTCAAGAATTAGTCCTGCCCTTACGCTCCACGTTGCACAGCCCGAGAGAGCCAGGCCCTCGCACAGAGCACCACCACCCATTTTCACTCACGTCACACCAGTAACAGACACCTCCAATCCGCAGGTCACAGCAGCTGAGGCTGCTTTAACAGGAGGCAACCAGTCTTCTGCAGACTATGGAGAGACAGGCAGGAAAGCATTTCCAACAGTGAAAAGAAAGAATTCAGTGACCACAAGATAAAATGTGTTCAGTGTGTAATAGGGTGTCTGCACGCTAAAATTCCCGGAGGTAATTAGACTTCATATTTGCATATGCTTATTGCTTTGTCTCAAGTATATTTTTTCTAAATGCGTTAAATATTTTCTTATTTGATTAAATATTTCTTATCTTGAAGACAGAAAGCATCCATTTCTCCACAAATAAAATCAGATATTTGTGTTTGTTCCTTCATACATATGCATATAGGAAAGTGTGAGTGTATATCTATATGTCTTTATTGAACATAATAATGTGCTATAGAGGTAGCTAACCTTATAGTGGTTATTAAAAAAACACAGTAGAAGGAGGACAGCTGTTAGGTGCTCTTTTCAGGAAGCTGACAGTGGTGGCTGACCTTTATCATGGCACTAGCATGTATTAGCCAAAATAATACCTTAACATTTTTTTTAGTACTGGACTATATGTTCTGTTATAAGGAATAGCAAATGTTTAATCATAAATATTTTAATGGCTTCAGGGATTCATGGTATTCAATGACTGTGTTAAATGATAATAATCACATCTGGTTTATTACTATAGTAATTCAGCAGCTTCTCTTCAGTAGTTATTTTTTATTATATGTGCTGTGCTACTGTCATGGTCATTTATAGCGGTAATATTTTAAAGTGGTTCATTTGTTTGTTTAAGGACATTTTCACAATATATTTCTGTATTAATATACATTTTGTACTATTATTTCCAAGCTGCCACTGGAAAATTGATCCTATCTTGTTGCGATGAGAGGGGCTGGGACTGATGCAGAATGCCAATGCTGAGAAAAAGTGATGGAGCAGATGGGTAGTGCACTGGTCTCCACTGGGGCTGTAATTGCCGTTGAGTTTTATTCATAAATGAAGGGGTTCATTAAGAAATAGTTAACTAATAATAAACATGAGGGGAGGATTTGAATCAGGCAGAGCACAGACAGAAAAATACCATAGTTAAACAGTCAAAAAGCAACTGGATATGGCCATTTTACAAATTATTACGCAATAATACTCCCAGTTTTTGCATGCTAGTGCATTTATAATGGAGGCACTTTTACTAGGGAGACAAGGGAGAACTGATTGATTTTTCTGATCATTTTATTCACATACCTGCCCACTCTCAGTCACAAGAGAGAGGTCTCATTTATCTTAATGGGATCACTCATGAGACTAAAGGTTTGGAGGATCAAGCCATATATCAGCAAAAATGGGAAGAAAGTAGCAGAATTTAGTTATCAAATTAGAGGAGGGACCATTCAAGACTAAAAAGACCTTCCCATCACTATTTTCTCACCTTCCATTGCCATTTTCTAAAACCTTGTTTTCCGTGGCATGCTGCACTTCCTGTGCATGGCATTCTCAGGGATTTGGGATTCAAGGTATTTACCTGGCTAAAGTGACAGTGGAATACAGAGTGCAAAGGGATGGTTTGGAGGGTAGTATGTGTGAAGATGTGGTAATCTCTCATAAAGCCCTAATAGCACTGGTGACTACCCCCATCCTCAGCAGCCCAACCTTGGAAGGTTTATGTTGAACTTAAGGGCAGCAGAGCAGCTCCTGGACATGACGACTTACACCAGAGCTTGTTCAGTGTGTTGAGACCTTGCATTGCCTTTATAGCTGGTATGAAATAATTAGTAATCATGTTCAGGGGTGTGAAAGATACAGATAAAAGCAATTTATAAACCACGTCTGTGAGAGAAAAACTGGTACAGCAAGGGTTAACTTTCTGCTCTCTCATCTTCTGCTCCTTTCTCTCTCTTTCCGTTTCCTTTCCCACTCTTAATGACCTGGTGAAGGAAGCTCTATTTAGTTCAGCAAAATCTCTCCACTATCCCACCACACAGGATGTATTGAATTGTTGCAGCAAAAGTCAAAAGGAAACTAAGGACAATTGTTAGTGCTTCTTTCCTGCTCTGTTTTCTAGTTGGTTTGATTGGTTGGTGGGCTGAGAGTAAATGGCTTTTATAGCGTCGAATGATGAATGACTCTGAAATAGTCTGTAACCAGAAGTGCCAACTGAGATGTTGCTGATTTAACTGACATACAGGGTTATGTTTGTATAGAGTCACTTAAATAAACATGTGTTAGGCTGGAGCCAGCTTCACCAGCCCTTCTTCTTTACTTCCTGTCCACCCTCCATTTATCACTAAAAGATAACGATAATGATTTGATCTTCCTATCAGTCATTCATTATATTAATTAATTCAAATGTAATTGTTTTAAATGCTTCTCCATTGCTGTGGGTACTCTGTACAGCACTTAAAACATATACACATCAGAGGACAAAATAAATCCTCAATAAAAAGATACACTCATCAAACAGGCTCCTTCGAGCTAGCAGTCCCTTTCATCCCACAGTTATCTCCTTAGTCTTCAAAGCAGCCTCTCCCTAAATGCTCAGGAAAATAAATGGGTCCAGAAGCTTGACAAGGAGTTCAACTAATCCCAGCTCTTATAAAAGAGCCAAAGAAAACTACTAAGAGGAAAAGCTTTTCTAAGAGACTTCCCCTTTCCTCTACTCATACTTACCTTTGTGCAATGCTTCTTCCTTTGCGGCTTTCTGTGAAGCTTCATCAAACTCTATAAAGGTTTTTATTCCTCTTTATGGCTTTTCTGTCTCCTAAGTGAAGTGCAGAAATAAATTTCCAATCTAAGCTTTAAAAATAGATATACTTGTATTGGAACCCACACTTCCATGTGATTATAGTAGGCAAGTCAGTATGCAACAGTCTGGCTTCAAAGTGTAGATGAGGGAAGAGCGCAAAACAAGGATAAGAATTTATGCAAGGGCCCTTCCTACGGGTAGTTCTTCTGCTTGGCTTTTGGGGTCTCTGACTGACGCCAGCTTTATTGCAAGACTCAGGTGGGCTTAAATTTTAACAACTCACACTTCAGAAATACATGGTTACTGAAAGTGCTAGTGTGAGATAGCATCAATTATAAGACTAGTTTAGGCACACAAGGATGAATTACTTTCACATGAGGGAGTAAATGAGCCAGTCCCCAATTTCCATAGCAGCATTCCACAACAGTACAAAAGATTGTCTACCCAAATTAGAGAAAGGCTGGACAAAAGCCTTTTTATATAAAAAGGCACTGGTTTGTTCATCTAAAACATCACCTGTTACTACTTGATTCTAGTACTTTAGTACTCCGGGTCTGAGTCACCACTAAGGTTCTCCCTGGGGTTGCTTACTTGATGAATAAGGCTATCTGTTTTCAGACCATTCTGCCCATGCTGCCATATAGAGTAGAGAACAAACAGACCTTGCTAGTGTCCACATGAGGATTTTTAATGCACTCAGTTACTAGATGCAGTAAAGCCTCCTAGCCATTTCTGAGATGCTAACCCACACCTAAGCCTTCAGAGTATTCCTATAAAGGGTTTCCTAACTGGCATCCCAACCCTAGGTTACCTGGAGCAAGCAGGAGAGGAGCACTGTTCAAAATAACTGCTGGGGCAGAAACAGAAGGGATAGAAAAGAAAACTCTGCAAAGCCTTCTAGGCCCCAACTGCCTCCACTTTCACCTCTATTGAGCTGAGCTGGGAAGCTCTGGCAGCCACTGGGAGCTTATACCACCTCCTCCTCATGCCTCCATGCTTCAGATGAATGGAAAGAAAATTCTTAAAAAAGCACATGGTGGATTCATGGTGTAAATCAAAACAAGGAGCAAATCACTGTAGCTGCTCTTGAGAGTTTTTGTTTCAGACTTAAATGTCTGTTTTAATATGGTGGTGTTAAACCCTTCTTTTCCTCGCTTGCTCAAGACACCTGGATGGCTGGTGTCTTCCTTTACACTGAGCTTGTATAAAGGATGTCAGCCCACTCCATGGAATGAGACTGCTAATTAACTGTCCTCCCATCCTTTCCCTCTGTTGTCTGAAAAAGGGCCTCTCACACCGGGAGTTCTGAAGAATTACAGGACACAGCAGTAGCTGTGGCATTTAATATCTTGTTGGAGACGTGACGGATTTAGCACACCCTTGCCCAGCTATTTGGATTCTGGAGAACACTGTAGGCCTGATTTCTGTCAGGTCTAAGCAATGTCTCATTGCGGGCCTAAATTGTAGGACAGACCCTCTTTAAGGGAAAAGGAAAATGAATAGCACCCTCTATAAATTAGCTGGAACAAACAAACTAGTTGCTCAAAGTTACTGTACTCCTGCCAGGAGTCATAAACTAGCTAGCTGTGTTTAAGAAAAGTAAAAACTGTTTTTCCTACCATGGAATAAACATTGTCTGGGTTCTACTCCTAACCACAAATGGCAAATGTATGCAACTATCTGAGAACCAAATTCTGCTCACTTTCCAAATTCTCTTAATCTCCAATCCTGGGAGATTGATTAACTCGATGGGGAAGCCAACACTGAAGTTGGAATAGAAGTGTTTTTCAAAGTAAGTGGTGTTCAGTTCAACTAAAGAAGGTGCTCTGCTGAGGCCAGCAGAAAGATTTAACCTAGATGCTCCTGCTTTCCAGTTTTGCAAGCAGAGTCTTGAATTTAAGCAAGAGACCTGAGAAATAGATACGACCATCTTTTAAGCAAAAGAGAAAGCATTTATCTACCTCCAGAATTAATTGCAGAGATTTCCTAACAAACCTCATAATGAGCACACATTCATAGGGCATACACAATATTAATGAGCTGTGGCAAATGAATTTTTTGGCTTTTTCATGGAAAGATCTAATGCCCTAGTCCAGAATTCAAAAAAGCAGAGGGATCAGATCATCCCATTCACCACTGCGAGCTGCTGACTGATTTCACACAAGCAGTGAAACCCACAGAGAACCCCAGTATTCCTGCATGCCCCCTCACTTGCAGATGAAGGCAGGGAGTGTGCAATATGCATTTGCATTGCAGCAAGAATGCCAAGAGGCAGGAGTTGTGTCTTTTCCATGGCTCTTTTCAATCACCTGGTGTTGCCCCAGTTGTCCTGACTTCACAAAGAGGCCTTGAGATCCTGCTGTAATTGCAAATACATCTTATCCTCAAGTCCTGCATCCACATCTAGTCCATGGCTTCCTCCCAGCTGGGCCTTCAGCTGTGCATGGTTGAATTCTTGGGGCTTGACAAAGTTCACTTGATCTCTCTTGACCCTGCCTTACCAGCAGTTGTTCAAAAAGCCATTTAAATGCTTTTATGCCTTTGTGAAGAATTCTACAAGCAAATTACCAGCTTCTACAAGTAGATTACCAGCATGTTAGCAAGCTGTTGAGATGCTGACTTCTTTCAAAAGAGTTAGAAATAGATCTTGATCTGTCTAGGCATCTTTGAAAATTCTCTTTGCATTCAAACTCTTCACAAGCCAAAATACAATTAAAAATCTAATCCACTGTGTTTAAACTTAAAAAGAGTATGGAATTACTTGAGTTACCTTTTCATTGCAACTTGGTTGACAGTTAGGTCTTTCGAGAAGATGTTTTTCTTGCTTCACAGTATTCTAAACACCCTGAGTGTTCTTCTCAAAACAGTCAGTCTTACATCAAAAAGGAGAAACAAAACTCCCACATAGAATGTAAAATTAATCAAAAATATGTCTTGTTGTTTTTTTTCTCCCTCTGTTCTACTTACCATTGCTCCTTATGTTTTCCAACCTTTGCGCAATCAATTTTATCATTATCCTGTGTAGTCTCCAACCATATTAAAGAAAATCTCTCTCAACAGCAATATACATCTGCATTTTCTCCTGATTCTTGATCCATCAGTAAACTTGCTATCTGTTCGTTGTGAATGAGTCATATTCCTTTTGAGAAACCATTACTTCATGATTTTTAACTAATGCAATGTGTAAAGCAACAACCTAGTATGGATTTCATAGGGACTTTTTCAATCCAGAACAGATCTGGAGGTCAGCACGTGAGATAGGTTATTTGACAGCATAGGATAAGATACTAACTCTGTTATTTCATGACATGCCTTCTAACCCATAGCTATCTGAATAAAACATGCTGTTTTTCAACATGTATTTCTTGGTCATTAAGTTTCCTTCCTGTCCCTGGACTTCATACTCTGCTCTTGACAGGTTTCTCGGGAAAGAACTAATACAATAGGAATCCCCAAAGTAGAAAAAAAGTTTCTTCACAGGAAATATTAATTCCTGAGGCTTACACTGAAGTAGACTGCCATGTGTGATCATTCTGCTTTCTGACTGGGATTGCACACAGGAAACTGGTTGAGAGCTTGGTGATTGATGTGGGCTGCTGGATTTGGTCAGGGGAACAGATGTGTATTAGATCCCTGATCTAACCACAGAGAAAAAGTTTTAATGCCTTTAAAAAGTGCCCAATTACCTGGTTTTGCCAAGCTAGTTTTACACATTACCTTATTCATGAGCTATCATTTTCATCCCAAGGACATATAAACTGGGTAGCATGGAAAAGCATGTTCAACTAAATAATTGGCATTCAGCTGTGCAGAAATAAAATTGAATGGGCAAGAGGTCCAGCTGCATATCAATGCCTCGAACTGGTTGCTGTATCAAAAACAGATCATCTCTGTCCTTCCTTCTGTCTAGAATTCAGTCTACAATGAGCAGGAATCCTCCACAAAATCCGTAAGACTAAATAAAAAATAAACTAGACTAAATAAAAGGCAGAAAGGTATGAGAATGTAATGAAGGTAATATGGGCAGCAGGGCAATACTAATGACCTCATCAAATGCTTACCTTGACCTTTTTGGGGAGGCTGTGGTAGGTTTTTAAGTTTTTGAAAAATTTACAGCAATGTATGAAAGAGATGAATAGTTCTGTACATCTGGTGACTGACTGCAAATAAAGCAATAATATTTGTCATAGCAGCATGTTAGCAAGTTCCTTTTACAATCAGTTAGCTATAAATCCTGACAATTCACACATAATCATTTAATGTATACCAGTATAGAAGCTTTTATACCTCTGGGTTATTCACTGCAATCTGTCTGGCCCTTGTTTGGACATGCAAGTTCTTCAGTACAAGCACTGTCTGTACTTTGGATTCAGTACAGCAAAGTACAGAACATATTGTTGGTATTTAAAAAGGAAATGATTAATATTTCCCCTATTTACTGTACTAGAAATTCCAATAGATACCATCAGATTCTCTCAACTAGTCTCTGCTAGTGCCCAAGCACACAACAGCTAGTTCAAAAACCTTTTGTAGCACTAAGAATGAAGCTTTCCCTGACCTCTGACTATTTTGCTGCCATGTGCTAGCTTTCTGGAGTAGACAGGTCACAGTGGACCAGCACAGATGTGGATCAAATTTACGGACAAGAATGTGAAGGGTATTTGTGGTGTAGGGAAAAAAGCCCCATCTTAAAAGTATCATGAGGCAAATGTTCTCTACTCCTGGTTGTTCTGCAAAAAGCCTGTGTGCATGGTTTGATCTGGTGCTGTCACACTTTTCATCCGGTGTAAGAGTCCTTGAGTACACAACAGGATGTGCTGCAAGACAGTGCTCCCTCTTAACTCTCTGCCAGGAGTAACGGTGAACACATACTCTCTCCCAGCTCACACACTGAGGACTTGTCAGCAAGACATCCCAAATTTATTCAAGATAGGAAGAACACAGATTTTTTCAGGATATCAGCTGTGAGGAGAGGGGTTTTTTTCATAGGTCTCTGGATGGTCTGCTCTAGGACTACACCTCTGGACCTGTATAGAGATGATATTCCACAGCCCTAAACTCTTCTTTCAATGCTTCAGTAATGAAGAACACAGAGGGAAGATGCTGCTACCAACAACAGATAATTTTTGATGAACTAAAGGTCTGCAACTATACCTGCAACAACTTCTACCTGCTCCTATCCTACACAGGGATGAAGAGGAGAGGAAGGATCAGGGCAGGAAACAAGCATATTTGCTGCTGGGAAGTCTTTTCCAATGTGACTCTACTTGATTTGGGGGCTTGGAGAAACAAGGCAATGAGCCACACTTCAGAAATCACAGAGAGCTGAAGGAGTGATCTGCAAAGCCAAAACCAGCAACATTTCCTTGGACTTACCTGAATGACAGGGGAGTTCAAAAGCCCATGAGACAGTTGTGTGTGCCAGTGAAAGATGCCTTGTCACTCTCACTAAGGCACCATCAACACCGCTGTGTCTTTGTCTCTGTCAGGATTTTGAAGGCAGGTTCAGTGACAGCATGGGTTTAGAAAGAGAGCTCCATGCATCAGTAACTCGGAATAGTACCCAGTTTTAGAGGTATCCTGGATAGTACCAAGTTTTAGAGGTATCTTGGATCTCTCCAGTGATATATGCACCATTAAAACATAAATATACCCTTCCAAACTGGATGATTTTCAGCAACAGGAACATGAAATCAAGTTCTAGAAATTATTTGTAAGATGGCAATTTACATGCACTTGAATAATGTCTCTAAAGTAATGCAGGCACATCTGAAATTTCTCCCATTAGGTGAGAGTTTTCCAAATAAATAGTGTGGGAGTCAGCCTGTGGCAGTGCCAAGGAGCAGACTGACAACCTAAAGCTGCAGCCCTTATTTTCTGGAAATCACAGAATCACAGTCTTCACAAATGTGCTTTACTTGTCGGATTCTTGGAGGATGGAAGTTATCCAGTGTAAACTGTGTTGAGACCACAGTTTTGCAACATTGGAAGGAAAAAATAAAGTCTAAGCTCATGTCAACCTTGTAACCACATTGGCAGTACACTGGTCTTATTTAGAAGTGCAAGTCTGGGGTGGTTTGGTCAACCCAGGGGAATTTCTCCAGATTTACGGCCGCATACCTGAACAGGTTTTGGAATGAAATCTGTTGAAAGGAACAGAGGAGGACAAGGATGCTCAGCATTTAATTTATATAAGCTACAGTAAACAACTGAAAATTAGGCTGAAACAGCCCTAGTCAAACCCTCTCCCTCCTTACCCTTTTCCTTATGACATTTATTGCAGGGCCCTAGAGAGGACTGGAGAGTATGCAGTGATATGAGTTTTAACAGTGGAATGCAAAACATTTTCCAAATGGGTGAGGAGAGAAAGTTTTCTTTTATCGTGTTCCAGGAACGGACCTGACAAAAATGCCTGATCTGAAAAGGCCTGATGAAGAGTTAGCCTTTCATTACATGGCATTTCCTTTGAAGTGGCAAAAGTGTATGTGATTGAGGATGCACTTTTGTCACGGCTGCCTTGGGAGTCACATATCCTGTGATCACCGTATTTTATTTTATTTTAATCTGTGCTGTTTGACATTTTGAAGGGTTTGCATGCAGTGGACATGATGGTAAACACTTGAATCACACTAGGAACATCAAAAGCTGCCAAGTCAAATACCAGAGCTGCACAGGAGGCTGAGACAACAAAGTCTCCAGTGATTTGTCACTGCTGACGGCACTGGGAGCCATGGGCTCCCTTCTGCTTCTGGATTTTGGGAGTGGGGCAGGCAATGCCAGAGTCTTGCCAAGATTTAGAAGATTTTACCAAATACTGACAAGTATAGCCAGCCAAGAAGAGATTTTGCCTGCAATTTCCCAGAGGGAAAATTTTGAGAAATGACTGGTTTCTGTTGTTCTGCATTTATACATCTACCTACACTGAGGCGTTTTGATATGCCCACTGAGTGCATTTGCTGAAACACTGATCAAAACACACCAGTAATCTTTAAAAAGAAGTCTATTTTCCTAATATTATTTTGGCCAATGAAAGAAAAGCTCACAAATGGCTTATATATGCTACAAGAGCCTGTATGTATTTCAAACCTGGGCCTGTGTTTCCAAAAGTAAATAGTTTGGATTAGAAATAAATACGAGATGAAAACTTGGGCTGTTGACATTGAGGATAATGAGTGGGGACAGACAGAATCTCAAAAGTTTTTCTGAAAAACAATTTCTTAAAACTTAGACCTTGCTAGCTTCTCTGAGCCTCCTGTCTCCTATTTTATTTGGATAGATCTCAGCTCAGGGAGCATGAGGAAGAGGATGGGCCTTCCCTGATCAATGCTTTGCCCCTGATTGAAGAGGCTGATATTTCTGGACTCTCAGAGAAGAAATGATTTAGGAGAGTCCCTCCTGGGGGACTTTAAGGAGGCACTAAGAGATATTGCAGAGCAAATAGGATAAGAAGAGACCTCCTGTACTTTCCAGGCAGTGTCTTCCTAGCACAAGAATAACATATAAAACTTTTCATGTAACTATCCACCACCATCTAGACAGCAGTTTGGTTTTGCCCAGTGCTGCTCCAATTGAAAACTTGTTCCAGGACCTCCCTGCTCTGCTGATTAGGACTTTCTTCTAATTTGCAGATGACATTTATTTGGGAGCAGCGTATAACCATTTGTTCTTGTGCCAATATGGCCCTAAAACTTGAAAAAAAAAATTCCCTCTTTCTCCCTGTTGTTTACTCCTGATGTATTTATAGACAGGGATCCTATCTCTTCTCAGTCACTCCCTTGTTAAACCAAACAAGTCCCCGCTGTGCTTGGACAGCCTCATGGGACATCCACTGTCCCTTCCACTCTGTGCTGGTCTGCAGGTCTCTGAGGGAAAACGAGAGACCGAGCCAGTACCCACGAGGGCAGTGCAGCGGGAGTGCAAGGTGTTTTTGATGATTGCCTTCATCATCCGCCCTTGCGTAAGACAGACAAAAATGTCAATAGAAGGGTAGCTCAGCAAGGGCTTTACCCTGCAGTAGTTGCTCCATGGGACTGGCCCTAGTGCACAGCCTTGAACCCACTGTGGCTCAGCTGCGCTGTGTAGAGCAGACCAGGTTTTCACCACAGAGGGGTACACAGAAGGACATGTATCTTAGAGCAGTGGATGAGCTGCAAATTCACACCCTAGTCCATAGTAACTCCTCCTTGCACTTGCTAAGTATGTAAAAGAGCATGGGTACTCCTTCGTTCCATCAAAAGGAGTAACTGTTTAGACAATTTTCAAAGTAGTGCAACAGCTGCACACCCCCCACCTCAGCTTCATGTGCTGCACAGGGGACAAAGGCTCATGCAGCACACACCCACGTTTTACTTGGTATTACAAGACAAGAACTTTCAGCTTATCATTTCACTGGATAAACGATACAAGCAAAGCATGGCTGAGCAGCTCCAGGCTTGGCATGAACGGCTCTCAGATAAATCAGGGTAACGTGTGGCTTTTTTGACAAGCTACCACCAAAAAAAGCCCCAGAGCATTCTGAAATATGGCTGGAAGCAAACCAGGCTTGACCATATGTGACTGAGAAAGTTATTAATCTCCTCGGAAAAACTTCTTCCATGTCACACAGGAAACTTCCCTTTTTTTTAATTACTCAGTTAAACTGCAAAAAATAGGAAAGATTAACTGCTTGTGGGATGACTGAGTCTCTTCAAACCCATGTTCAAATAAAATGCCATAATAAAAGCAAAAGTAAGCATCTTTCAGTCTGGCTGCTTCCACAACACCTCGCAAACAAGTTGTTGCAGTTTTTCTATCTGCCTGCCTAATTTTGTCCATATCCAGTATGCAGGCAGTGCGGGAAGTGGGGGGAAGCACAGTAACTGTTTGGTATCCAACAGCAGCACAGCAGCTCCTGACAGCCCAGAAACACAAGTGAGGAATGTTAGATCCTCAACTCCAAGGTGTTTTCTGTTATAAATTATAGTGAATGTACTGTGCTAAGAAACTGGTTTCTGGAGAAAATTATAGGCAATGTGTCAGCTACACATGATTTATGCAACCTGTACTGCAGGAACCCAGGGGGTATAATAACAAGACAAAAAATCATTTAATCTTGTATGTAAATTTAAGCAGGCAGGAATTTGGGAAGAACTGGTTGTTTTTATTCCATCTTGTGTTGCTGCCAAGTAAAGAGAGTATTTGAGCAGAAAGGCACTGATGTGGAGCAGGTAGATAGGCTTGCCAATTTCCAGCAAGATATATTTTAAACCGGCTTCTTGGTTTCAGTTCAACACCCTCTGAGAATTGATTGGTTTCCATTTGACAAGAAAGGAGTCAGAAAAGCAGAAGACTCTTTCTGGCCTAGATAAACTCAGCATGAGCAATGCTGTCTGTGGACCTGATGACTGTGAAACATGCCGGCATTCAGCAAAAAACTGATTCCTCTCCCCTTATTCACAGGCAATAGTTTTTTAATTCTTAGGAGACTCCTGCTGGAGTAAGACTGTAGGTGAGCAAAGAGAGCTGAATCAGCTAAGACTTGAAGAATTGGCATTGGGCTGGGCTTTGCAGGAAAACAGACACTTCACATGAAGTGAGTGTCATCAGATAGGCAGAAGGAAACAAAGTGTCATCAAGTTTTCTCACCTGATTTTTTTAAACAATTTGTTAATGAGCTTCAAGGAGCTAATCTAGTATTATCCAGTAAAAATAGATGGCCACGTT
This sequence comes from Platyrinchus mystaceus, assembly GCA_035041135.1. Taxonomy (NCBI): domain Eukaryota; kingdom Metazoa; phylum Chordata; class Aves; order Passeriformes; family Tyrannidae; genus Platyrinchus; species Platyrinchus mystaceus. The sequence goes on along the minus strand of JAWWLV010000088.1, from coordinate 33,050,066 downwards.
CCAGCTATACCTTGTCCCAGCGGCGTTGCAGGCATACTAATTAGTAAGCAGCTTGTATAAGTCCCTCACTTTCCCAGGAGAACAGCTATAGGCTGTGGAGAGGAAGCAGAGCCATCACTCCAACTTTCCATCACCTAGTGTCCCCCTGTCTCTAAAGAGAGTTGGAAAACAGACTGCTTATTCAAGTGCTGCTTTACCTGGTTCTTGTGGCACAGGGATCTTTTCCCATCAGATGGAGAGGACTTGCCTCTTGCTCTTACTGTCACCACCAAGGAGTGAGATGAAGCAAAGCGATTGACACGGAGCCAAATCCTGCTGCCCTTGTCATTTTGTGTTCAGGTGCAACTTTCCTCAGTGGATTCATAAAGGACTAAGACTGAAAGAATGAGGTTCGTGAAATATTTACCATTACTGCACGTGGTAATGAGTTTTCCGCATATCTATATGCAATACACACACCCATATAAATGCAGTGCACACACACATATATGCAATATGTCTGAGTTATGATAGCTGTGGGAGTGATTGCCTGGAATTGTCTGTCCATTGTAAATTAAATATGACAGTTCTACATCTGCATCAATGTTAATGCTCTTTTAAGACTCTTCTTTCTCAGACGCTGGCGTTGGTCTCACAGTCTGTGAGTACAGGTCACAGTCTTTATTTTTCTTTTGGCATAACAGATACAGAAAAAGTCTTATCTCTTCATGTTCTTGCAGTTGGGATCTAAAGAAGCCAATGAGGGTGAGGAAGGTTAGGGGAGCTCTGGAAGAGACCACCCAAAGTAGGTTTATAGCAATCATGCTTTGTTACTCTATTGCCAAGAGCAGAGAAGAACGACAAGGGTGAAATAAAGAATTCCTTTTTGCAAGGATAAGACATTTGCACGAACTTTGTCCGGAGGGAAAATTCAGGCAGAAAAGTAGAAATCCTTCCAAAGGGCTGTGATGTTGAAGAATCTTTTTCACCAATATTATCATGGTGCTGTTGTGCCATGGTTCATAAATAAGCCATGAAGTCATCAAGGTAAAACAGTAGCACATTATGTATTACTCAGGAGACTCAAGTTCTGTTGAGCTTCTTCAGTGTCCCAGATACAGGTCTCTAGTGCTGAGGTCCATGCTTGAGCCATAAACAGCCCTGGCATCTTCCCACCCTGAACCAGGAGAGTAGTGAGAGAGCTCTCCTTTCCACTGGTTCACCATCTCCCTTCTCCTTCAGTTCCCCTGCAATCAGAGGTGCTTATAGCTCCAGTAAGACTGTTGCTCTGACTTTCTTTGCAATGGCTTCCTTGTTTTGTTCCTGCCCCTTATTTCTTTTTAAATGAAACCAAATCACTTTCCTTTAATCAAGCCCCAAGCTGGAGGAGCATCAGGCTAAGTTTTATCTCTTCTTTCATCTATGCACTTATATATCCATACCAAACTCACTGGTTTAGGGTACATCTCACCTACAGGCCAGACGTTACATTCATTAAAATTGACAAAACTTACGCCTTCCCAGAGCATGTGTTAAGAAAAGGGAATCACTACCTGCTGTAGGAAAATTGCAGGGATGTGCTAGATGCATTTCACTTTTATTTATCTGTTAATGCATTAAGAATTATTTTTCTGAATACCTTTACATATTTCTTTTGTGATTTCTGTGAGGACACCCTATATAAGAATTTATTACTAACCATGTGAATTGATTGGTGCTAAAAATACCATGAGCATTCACAGGGAAATGACAGTCTCACGGTGTGCTACTGACAGTCACAGTCTTTCACGGGGGCTCAGGAAGAACTAATTATTATAGACCTCTTTGGAGAAAAGGGGCCCTCATTGTTAACCTATTGAAGAACTTTGTGGAGCTCTTAAAAACAATGAAGATCTGTAACAAGTAGTTCAAATGGAAAAATACATTGATTTACTCAGTGTTTTGCAGTTTATATGGTCAGGGAGACAGCTCAGGACAGAGCCAGTTAACAAACTGAGGTTAGAAATTAAGAGGACAGGACTTAACTTTCCATAGCAGCATGTTTAGACAGGAAGAGAAAGATGTGGTTTGTGTTTAGTGAGCAGCTAGTAAAATGAAATATGTTATGTGTATGTGCTAGTACACCCTCATTCCCTGCCTCCCTCAATTTTCTGCTAAGATACCATAAAGCTGAGTTACTGGCCAGCTGCAGCCAACTGTGCTGCTCTTTAAACATTATTATACTATTCTAGACAAGTAGGTGAAAAAAGCCTGGCACATGAGCTGCCTAGAGTGAGTTCACCAATGAAGACTTTGAGTACCAAAGGCTTCAGCTGAGGCGAGAACTTGGACAGTTTTGTGTTCCCCATGTCCCATAGCGGGTAGAGACTTTCTAAGTATTACTTTTCCTACTTTCAAGCCAATGGCATGGTCTACCTTATGCCAAGGGGTGCAGTATATCCCCAGTTGAGGTGCAATGCTGTGGTTTCTTCTCTGCTCCAAGGTCATCATGCCAGTCAACACTGGGTGGGAGATTGCAGTGCTCTGCTGCTCAGGTTTGCCACTTCTGAGGTAGGAGACCATCATGATGACCTGCATGAAAAACATGGGATGTAGCTCATTCTGTGGGAAAGACTGAAGATGAAGCAGACTGTTACACAAGCTTCCCATTTAAGGTGTGAGGCATGACTGGGACGAGAAAAAGGTTGGCTTGAGCTGGATAATGACTTCATTTGAACAGGTAATACATAGGATTAGGGACCAGCATCTATTTAAAGACCTGTAACTAATCATCCTAGACTTCCTAAAAAGTCCTCTTACTGAGAAACTGCTACTGGATTTTCTAGCAGGGTCTAGGGTCAGGTACTGCTACTAATATGGTATTGAGGTCCAGGACAATTGAAATCAGTCAACGTTCTGCTGTGTATTTCAACAGAAAAAAAATTGAGCCCTATATAATATCAACTCTGCAAAGCGAGATTACCACTTAACTCCACCCCAGTACATCCCCGTGTAAGAAACCATACATTTCTAAGTTCTTAAGGAAAGAGAGCAAAACATCAGTTCAGAAGCTGTGCTCACAGGAAAGTGTCACCTATCCTGCACTCAGCTACATGCAGCATGAGTATGCTGAAGAAAATGTGAATAAGAGCAACAAACCTAAGAAGAGATGTACTTGTCTCATATGTTTTAAGGAATATGTCTACACTCAGTCTAGCAGCCTCCCCACAATGTAAGTTCTTTCTTCTTTTTTTTAATTCCCATAAAATTTTACTACATTTGTACGATATGCAATTAATGAGCCATAGAATCATCGAAATTAGAAATGGAGAAGATGCATTAAGTCATCTAGTCCATCCCCTGACAGTTCAGGATTGTTCCCTACAGTATATTTTTATATTTTCTAATACTCCATACAGTCCAGATTTAAATGTCTCCAGAGATGGAGCTTTCACCAATTCATTTAGAGAACTGTTCCATGGTCCTGCAGCTCTCACTGTCTGGAAAATTTTCCTCTTAAGGACATGTACATCTTTCTTTTCTCACTTTTACTTCTGTTTTAGTTGTAATCCCTTCTACCAACTCAAATAATTCCCCTCCCTGCTGATATTTATACTTTTTGTCATCATGCCCTCTCCTTTAATATTGCTTACCTAAACTATACACATTCAGTTTTCATGCCTTGCTTACATGCCCAACTATTTCCCTCCAGCCCTTTAATCATTTTATGTTGCTCTTTCTGAACTCCCTCTACACTGTCTGCTTCCTTCTGATAAAAAGGCAGCAAAGGCAGGATTCCAGGTGTAATTTTTCCAGGTTTGCACAGGAAAACAGTGTTACCCACCTGCTCCACACCATTCAATCATTGCAGCTCCTCAGCTGCCATACTGCCTTGAAAATGCCTGTGTGAACTGTGGCCCACTGGTACTTGTATAGTGATGACATGTTACTGAATGGATTGCAAAAGCAAACCTCAGTAAGGTCTCTGACTATTCAAAATGTCTGATATTAGCAGATGATACACCTAAGTTGTGGGGAAAAAAAAAAAGAAATAAGAGGAAGGTAAGAAAAATGAGATGCAATTCCACTGCTTTGTTCTATAATTTTGAGATGTCTCTAGGGATATTTTAAAACACTGAATACCAGACTTTGTGTTTATTCACTACATGATTGCAGCTCAACATTTTTGGATGGCATCCTGGTCCCGTTATAAATACTGGGAGCTTTGTCACAAGTGCCCCTTCTAAGTTCTTGACCATCACTGAGGCAAAATTTTAAGGGGTGGGAGGCTGCATCACTGAATTTTGGGATCTAGGAGGGCTCAGGGTTAACCAGGTTGCCCCTCATTCCAGGAAGAGAAAGAAAAAAGCCTTTACTTTAAACAGGGTGAATGCTGAGAAGGGCCATGCCAAAATCAAGAGGCATAAAGACATCAAAAAATGTCACAATGATGATGGTATAAAATCCTTAATAGAATAAAATAGGTGGATGCTATAGCAACAAACCTCAGTCATGGTATTTCAAGTGAAGTGATTCCTTCTTCTGCTTTAAATCCTTTTAATGTGCCTTCTATTGAATATCCCATACAGGTGGACTACTATAAATTCTGCTATCTAGCAGCATACACCATTTGTATGAACACTTATTCCAGCTGAGACACAAGTATTAATAGCAACACGGATCCTTCCTTTCAAGCCCTTTCCTTCCCTGGAAAAATTTATTTCTGCTGCCTTTGGCAAGACTTGCTCTGAGGGAGCTACTACAGAAGGAACAAATACAGCAAGCGAGAAGTAATCCTAAAACTCTTTTTTATGAGAGACATTTCACATGTAAAGCTGTCTTGACCTATCTGTCTGTTTCTCTCAGGCTATACCATTCTGAAAATTCATTCTTAATGAATCTTAAAATGTCTGAAGAGCAGAGCCACGTGTTCTAGCAATAATAATTAACACAAGTGAAACTGCAGGCTTCTTAGGGCAGGAACAAACATTTTGTACTTGTTGGCAGTGTCATCCCTCTCTGTGAACTGAGCTAAATAGCAATATGAAAGGGTAAATAACCTGGGAGCAGGAGGTTGTTCCATAGAGCCCCATCAGTTTACTTTCCCATGTATTGATCTAATACACAGAGCAGTTTTTTTAAAAAATGGGATTTTTTTTTGAGTCATGGCTGTTTTTGATGGGGTTGTATGAGAGAAGCCAGAGCTTGAAAAGACCAGCTAGGTCATTCACTCTACTTCCCTGCTCCAGAGCCTCTGTAATGGTACCAACACAAGGACCATGAGCAAGTTTATCAGTAAAATAATTCACAATAAGTGAAAGTGCCAGTGTTCAGCAAAGCAAAGATGGAGTGAAGACCTTTGCGGCTGACTGTCATCCCTGGCTCCTTAGAAATTGTTTTCACAGTGGGATAGTCCATGTGTCATATTAATTACCTCATTGTTTTTTTATGGCCAAGCACTTAACCATTAATAAGCTAAAATCAAATATTTGTGCTAGTTCTCCTGGAATACTTCATAAACTAAACAGCAAGAAATTCGCTGCCAGTTGAAGAAATTATCTAATCCTAGGGGAAAATCCCAACCTAATACACCTACAAGTTCAACTGCAAACTA
>JAWWLV010000088.1:33031994-33039494 GCA_035041135.1 Platyrinchus mystaceus | reverse complement strand
GGGTCAGTTGTCAGACCTCCACTTTCTCCTCCCTGAGACTGCCAGTGGTGTGTTGAGGTGACTCACAAACTTACTATCATCAGCAAGCTCTGAGAAAGTCATGATAGTGATGTATTATGACACTTTTAAAAATGCTGTGAGAATCCACGTTTTCTCAGCCAACTCAGCCACAGGAAAAGCTGCTTAACTGTGGGCTTAACCAGTGTGTTTATCACCTATATTGCTATAGTGCCTACCAGCTTCAGACCTGGACCAGGTTAGCTGCTGTATTGACATGGATCAAAATGATGGCGGTGCCTTTACACTTCAAGTATTGTTAAGTTACAGATTCTTCCTGGTATTTCAGCTTTCACCTCTTCTTTTCATATAGGAACGAACAGTCACCCAGCTCAGGTGCAAGAGTTATCTCACAGCCATAGCAAATAAGATCTATGACTTCAGCAGTCTAACAAACTGGAAAAGATCCAGAAATCAGATCTTCCTCAGCCCGTGTCCAACACTAAGAAAACCCAAGGTTTTCTGAGAGTTTAAATACCACCCCTCCACCCCCTGCCTTGTAATCTTAAATGCCAATTTAAAAAAATCCCTTTTCCCTCTGTATGTGAAGGTGTCATTCTTTATCAAGTTTCACTGAAAAATATACCAACATCTGTGCAGCAAACAAGGGAAATTAATTACTTCAGAGACATGGGGGAAAACAAAAAGAAATCATATAAATATCAACATTCATTCCAAAAATGTGATATTGAAAACAATTGCCAAATGCAATAGGTAAGCAATGCCAGGAGAAAAAAGTTGGGAGACAAAACACACACAGGAGAGAAAAAGACAATAATCAATATATTAATATAAAACAATAATACAGCTGGTACAATAAAGTGGTACCATGGGGAGACATGCAGTGTATCATTAGTATTCTGCTCTAATGAAACCCACAACACGCAGTGTACATTAACTAGTGTAAAGTCTTTTCAGCACAGTGAATATTCCACCACTTTACTGGCCCATTTATTTTAACTGAAAGAGAGATGATCCTGTTGCCAAGCTATCAGATGGTAAAAGGGATACATTTGATGGATAAAAGAAAAAAAAAACCAGTCTGCCACAGCTTTACAGAATATATTTCTAATTTAAATGCATGCAGTACACAACACTCATGCCATACCTGCAGAGAAAAATAAGGGTGGGAGTGGGTAAGAGAGAATGCGAAGGGGGAAAGAAGGAGGGGGGGAAATATCATTTTAAATAAACAAAAAAAGTCACAGACATCACTCATTTTTTTTCAACCTGTTCTTGTGATACAGATTGACAGCCCTTTTAATATGAAATAAATCAGCCAGGATAAGGAATGTCTCGGAGAACATACAGATTGAGCACTGATTGACAGAGCTTCTCTGAAACCCATTCTGTTTGTGTGCGGTTTTTTAGCAGCTAACTTGAAAGGATGTCAGGTGCTTTGAAATGTTTCAAGTGTTTTGAACCCAGCAAACAATTGTAAAATGTGCTTATTGGTGCTCAAGCTGAAGCAGGAGCGTGGTGGGGCTCACACGAGAACAATGCTGAGGAAGGCAGGCCAGGAGAAATGAAAGCGAAGCTTTCCTCTTCCATTCAGGTACCATCCAGCCATCAGGATTTTTGGACTGTTGTCAACAACCATACCTAGTTACCATGATATTTTAAAGGGAAGATGCCACATATTGGAAATTTGAATCATGCCTGGGGAGAGTGCAGCACTGCACTCCTCTATAGACTTACAGTCACTTTTAACCTAGGATTGACTAGTTGCGTTGCTGATAATGAGACATGACATTTTTAAAGTTATGTGTCCAGTTCATACCACTGCTGCTTTCCTGTTAGGCTCAGACCAGCATTATGCTGGCTTTGATAATGTCGCAGATATTATGGTTAGCTGTCTCCTTGTATTTCCTGAAATGTCCTCTGTCTGTTGTTATCTCGCAAGGCAAATACCAGCACATGTCATAGTCAAACTGAGAGAGAAAAGATGAAAACCAAGCCCAATGGCATTTGCAGGCTCTTTTAGCAGCAGTCCCTTGAGAATGACACTTTAGGCTTGTATGGGTCATTTTTGTATGAGTGTTTTTTTATATGAGTGACTTTTTTTTAAAAAATGGCTTGACATTTTTGCTTTTATGCAAGGTGCAAAAGCCATTCGGAAAGGAGGTCTTGGGGTTCTCCCACCTGGAAAATCACCCCCGTGAGGGAGAGCACTCAGTAATGCAGTAAGACTTGGTGAAAGTTGGTGGGTTCGACTCAGGTGCTTTATGCTTTACCCAAAAGATTAAAATCTCGTCTGTAGAAGCCAAGAGTGAATCAAACCCAAAGACAGGAGGGCCACTTGCATGGTGCCATTCTCAGGCACCCCAGAGCAAGCTGGATAGATGAACAGTCCATGTGCTGGGCTCTCACACCTCAGCATGGCTCTTTCTGCCATGACTTTGACTGCTGGTATGGTCAGTGCCTCATGCTGGGGAGGCTTCTCTCAGCACACACATCTCTGCATCCAGTTCCTCCAAATATCAGATCCCCAGAGGGTACTTATTCTTTGTATAGTCCCTTATTTGTTCACCTTTCCAACCTTTGCAGAACGAGACAGAAAATTTCCTATATACTAAAATAAAATCTGTGCTCCCATGAATGAAAAGAATGGTCACTTTATTCAATGTAAGAGCAGATGAAAACAGTCTTTTAAATTCTTTACTCTTGGTTTTCTTCTAGTTTTTGCCTTCTAGATCCAAGTTCCTAATATGCCTCTGATTTGATCTCCTCCCTCATTGCCCTCCTTGTGTCCAGCACTGGCAAGGACACCAGCATCTCTGCCGATATCCCTTGCCCTTACTGTCAACATCCCTAACCTGTAACATGCAATTCTCATGCGATCACATTTCCTGGTATACCAAGACATGCTCAGAAATGCCACAGCTCTTTCAGTGTGGCTCAGGACAGCTGGGTGTACTGGACAAGAGAGACATGTACAAGCACAGGCTGGCACTAGGATGAGTGGCATGTCTGATGTGTCAAGGACGGGTCAATCTGTTGTGCATGTGCTGACCAGCTGATCTGTACATGCACAATAATGGTAAGGCGTTCAACACACACTGGATGTGATGGACAAAACACACAGAGGTTTCTCTCCAGAATATTGGATGGATTGAAGAAGTTATGCTTGAGCAGAAATATGAGTCCTCTAGTTTTTGACTTCAAGCAGGAACACCCTCCTGCCCCATAAAGACATGGTTAGTCACCTAATATGCATGACTCTGTGCAAGGCTGTCTCTGTGAAAATGAGATGGGACTATGTACTGCTAGGCATTACCTGAGTACAAAGCCAGATACTGAGTCCAAGCTCCCTTCTCCTCTCCTCTATTTTTTTCAGAACTACATGCCCTTCCTGCTAAAAATTTTGCCTGGATTTGAATAAGGAAAAAATTCCAAGATAAGAATATTTTTATCTATCTCTATAAAAACAACAACACAGGGCTTACTCACCATCCTCTCCAGGGCCATTCAGTCACCTTCCAGTGTTTACAGACCTGAGTCTGTTAAATCTTGCAACAGAGGGCTCTTGGGATTCAGCGGCAATATTATTGCTGTCCCTTATTTCTAGAAGCTTAGACTGAAGCCTTCACACTGCTGTGAGTAAAGGGCAGGAGTCAGGCTGTAACTCCAGGAGCCATGCATTGATCGCTGTTTTAACAGGTGTTTCAACGAAGATATAGTGTGACCCCAGTCTTCTCCTGGCACAAATCACTGCTTAGCCTTCCCCTTCTTCTATGCAGCAGGGAACTGGCAGTGCAGGAGGGAGGACAATACAGAGCATCCATCCGCTTTCCAGTCCTCTCTGTGGAAAGGGGGAAATCTGGTTACCTTTACTGTGCTACTCAAGAACTGTGGCTACTTGGATGTCCCATGCAGGGCTGAAGGGGGACCCTCTATGACTCTTTGCTTCCCACAGAAATGCACAGCAGAGCTGCACTCTGTGCTGGAAGAGCTAAAGTGTGGGAGGGCTTCAGAAGTCCCTGCCTGTCTATGTGGTACAGACGTCTGTCTGCAGCACCTGCAGGTATCTCTTTCCATCCTGTGCCTGTGGGCACTCAGCAGATGTGACAACACCAAAGGGATGCTTCCCCAGGGGAACAAATAGCACCACAGGCATCTTCTGCTGGCCCTTTCTCTTTCCCCTTCCTGCATTAGGCAGCTTTTGTCCAACAGTCCCATTGCCTCTTAACCTTTTAGCTGTTTATATTAATTTGCTCGGGGGGATGAGAAGCTCATGTAGAAGTCCACCCCCCATGGAAAACAAAAATCCATTTCACTCCCTGTACAATCCCTAAGGAGATCAACAAGTCTCCCATTTTACTTGTATGTATATACATGTTGCCCCTTTTTGATATTCCTTTCTCAGCTTCCACTTAACACTTGTTTTTGTCTTTCCAGCCCCTCTTGCTTGCAGCTCCCAGAGCAAGATGTGAGCCCTAGCCTCTCCCACTGTTAGTTGTTTTGCTGTGAAAATTGAATGGCACAAGGTCACCCAAACATCCTCCCACCCTTCCTCACTCTCCAAGGAGTGACTGTGCTGTCTGGCCTGGCATACCTGAGACATTGACCCTTGTAGGTCTCAGCCAGAAGGCAGCATTGGGAACCAAAGATCCGTTCTTCAAGAGCTGGCAGGTTTAAAAGGTAGTCCCCTGGAGTGCTGAGCCACAGTGCTGACGAGCGTCAAATCTATCTTAAAGTTGGAAATATGATCCAGTTGGGAATGACTGTGATTTAATGCCATCCAAGTATTATGGGGCACATTCTTAAAGAAACTGCTGTAAATTATTTGTGGCTAATTCTGTGCGGATGGAGAGCATGCTATGTTCACAAGTACAAGAGCCCTGCTTGTATCTAATAATTGTTATATCTCCTCTGAAATTTACTGCTGATGTCTCAATTTTAACAATTTAAATAACAAGCTTAACCAAGCGGAACTAGGCAAAGGCAGGCTGGCTCCCTTGATGAAAGCAGGACAACTCTTACGTCTGAGTACATTTATACTTTGACATGAGCAGTGACACACAAAGATGAAATCTGGTTAAAGCTGCAGCTTTCTCAGCACTGTGACAGCTTCTTAGTCTAGGCAAACTGTTTCCGAAGTGGGCATGGCTGCTAACTTTACTTAGAAGAATGATTAGGAAAAACTGACTCTGAGAGGCAGGATTAAGGAAGATGCACTGCTGGATACAGAGCAGCCACGGGATCCCCAAAACAGTGGGATGGCTGTGTGCTTTGATGGCACAGAGAGGCTCAGACAGCCTGGCTGTGCTCCTTGCATGACTGCAGGGCTCAGGAATGGCTTAAGCCCCAGTGCAAATCAGGGGGGTTTGACAAAAGCACGTGTTGCAGATGCTGGAGGGCAATGTTGTGCATTTTTTAATGCTATGAAACATAATTGGTGATTATGGGGACTAGCCTGAGGTAGCTGATAGTGTCATTTAAAGAGGGCATATGTACCACTGCAACAAGGAAAATTTTGGAGAATAAATACTTCATTGTCCCTGAGACTAATCCATAACAAGAAGAACTCTTCTAAACTATCATCAACTTCTACTTGCAGAGTTTCCAATTAATTCTTATAAGAAGAGGAAAAGATGATATTCTCATTCTCCCTCTGCACAAAACAACTCTTAATTCAAATTCATACATGAATCAATGAAAAGTTCCTTTACCAAGCTATTGGAAATCCCACAGACTTCTTTCTCAGTAGATAGATAAATTACACAAATAAACGTACCTAGAGCTCACAGTTATTTATCAATCACATACTAAAAATTTTCCCTGAGCTATATCAGGGTTTCTTTGCATTAACAACCCAGCTACCTACTTCTGGTAGGTAAGTAAGTCCTACTAAGTTTGTCCTTATCTGTGTATTTCATGAAATCTTGTTAGCACTGGGTCAGCTACGTTTACTGTTAGCAGTGGGTGATTCTTATAGCAAAAATAAGGAAAAAGTAAAGGAGAGTCTGAGGTGAAGGAGGATAGGACTTTTCCTCCTGGAAATGGTTTGCTGTTAAAACCATCTTGAAATACTTCTGGCAGCCAGTCCTACTAGTAAAGCTGGCAGAATTCCTGCTATTGCTGCAACTTACACGAAATTCTACCACCCACCTCCCAGAATAATGTAAGTTACGGGAGCAAAATGATTTTGTTGCCAGTAAAATTATGTCTATACCAGGAGATTTACTGGCACAGGTTTGTGAATTGCTTGGATGATTTTTTCCATGGCTCTCACCAAAATAGCTAAGCTTTATAACACAGTCCAAACAAAAACCATCACCAATGAGAAAGAACGCACCAGAGACTAAGGAAAGGCTTAGTGAATGGGAAAAAAAAATGGTTCTGTGATGGACACCAAGGATATAAAATGAGCTAGAATGACAGCTATTTTATTATTTATGTGATTTATTGGCATAATTATTCATTATTTATTCTGGGCTTGAAGAGACACAGGCATCAGTCAATTTCAAATCCTTCAAGATGCCAATCTTATAATGAGAAGGTAGATTGTTCTTTAGATCAGTTGGTTTCAAAATATTAACATAAATGAAAGAGAGTCCATCAGGTTCATCAGCTGCCTGGTTAATTCACCTAGACTCCAACCACATTCCTGATGGCACGTTTGTTAAACCTCAGGCATCCATAAAGTTTTAAAAAGTCATGGAATTGTGTGTGACTGATTACAATCTTTGTGTGCATCCCTCTTTTCTCCAAAAAGGTACATCTATTTCTCCAAGAAGCTGCCTTTCACTTTTTGTTTTGGAGAGGAAACAATAGGAAGCAATCAGCCCTCCCTGCAGGATACACAAAGTGCTCACAGCACTTGCAGAGAGGGAGGTTGTCACAACCTAGCAGAAAAAGAGCATTAGAAACCCACCCAGAGACAGGATGAAGACCTCTCTGCATGGTGTGTTCATGCCTTCATTACTTTGTGTACAGACTCTGGGTTCCTTCAGTGGAACACTGGGTTTTTGAGCAGAGCAAGAGGCAATGCAATTATCATGGTTTCTAATGCAAGTCCTTTTCTCCAGGCCCTTGCTATTGAGCCCCTCTCTCTAGCCAGACACTCTTCTAGCCAGATCAACACCTGCTTTGAGTTGCTGGTAGCTAAAACGCTAGAAGGAAGAAAACTATTTTCCTTGGACCTAATGCCACAGAATCACAGAATATGCTGAGTTGGAAGGGACACACAAGGATCATCGAGTTCAACTCCTGGCCCTGCACAGGACCATACTTAAGAGTCATACCCATGTCATAGATTATGCAAGTCTTTAGTCCCTTATGTAAGCCAGGACAATTTTGGGCCAGCAACTGTAGAAAATGCATTTACACTAGGATAGGATGGATGGATGGATGGATGGATGGATGGATGGATGGATGGATGGATGGATGGATGGATGGATAGATAGATAGATAGATAGATAGATAGATAGATAGATAGAT
>JAWWLV010000088.1:33014550-33031894 GCA_035041135.1 Platyrinchus mystaceus | reverse complement strand
ATAGATAGATAGATAGATAGATAGATAGATAGATAGATAGATAGATAGATAGACAGATAGATAGATAGATAGATAGACAGATAGATAGCATAACTGTGAAGAAGAGAAATGACTGCAGTAATGAATTCTTTTTCTTGGCCCTTTATTGAGGCCAACCTGGTTTTGCACATAAGGATATATTATAAGCTTTGGCTTGCTTCATAAAAAGTATGTACCTTTCATGCACACCAGAACTAATGAAACCTGGGTTCTTACAGGTTTGTGTCTTGTATTGATGTCTCAGAAGCTGTAAATTCCAGTCCAAGTGTTTCTCACAGCTAAACATTGCAGTCTTTGTTCACCTTCTCTTTTCCTTTCCCTTTCCTTTTTCCTTTCCCTGTCCTTTTCCCTTTCCCTTCCCCTTCCTCTTCCCCTTTTTTCCCTTCCCTTTTCCTTTTTCCCCTTTTCCCTTTTTCCTTTTGCCTTTTCCTTTTTTTCCTTTCCCTTGTTTCCCTTTCCCTTTCCCTTTCCCTTTCCCTATCCCTTTCCCTTCTGGACTGAGTTTTTTTGTTTGTTTCTTTGTTTGTTTGTTTTTGTTTTTGGGAGAAAACCAGTCACCTTTCTTGCATGGTTAGCATCTTGTGGCTTTAGATGAGCTGCCTTCATGAAGGGTTGGATGGGCACCAAAGGCAGCTCGGAGGTGGGGGTGTCAGAGCATGGCATGGCTGAAAGCAGTGTTGGCAGGACCAGGATTGATCCTTTCTGCAGGAAAAAAAGTTGTATTGCTCAGTCATAACATTACATCCCACCTCATGTCTATTCCATCTCTGTGCAAAAGCTGTAGGAGTTGCCTACATACTTCTGATGTACATTTGCCAATTTTCACCGACAGGTTCAAAACAGTTCGGGTAAGACCCAAAACCTATACAGAGAGTGTGGAAACCCAGCTAAAAACACATACATCTGAACTTAACATTACTTGGATCCTGTATATAGGAACATCTTCATATAGATAATGTGAGCCACAACAATGTTCTGCAGGTTCACTTTAATGGAATTCTGGAAAAGTTTCAGGATACCAAAGTTTTGGGGGCTCTCTCCCTCCTTCCCTGCCTCCGTTCCTTCCTTCCTTCCCTATTTTTTCTTCTTTTTTTTCTTTCTTTTTTTTTCTTTTTTTTTTTTTTTTTTTTTTTTTTTTTTTAAGAGAGATCCACTAGAATATAAGATCAAAATATTTGTTGCAGTAAATTTAAATAATAGTCACTGGATAAGCAGACAATGTTGGTTAGTGCATATAGTACATTTTTATTTACTTTTTTCTGACACTAACATTTTTATTTGGGGTCATTTGCTTTTACAATCCTTCATTTTTATTCTCCTTTTGATCTGGGTTTATGAGATCTCATCAATCACAGTAAATTTCAATCTGCGAGGAGACAGCCCTCAATGCAGACAACTGTAACAAACAATCAATAAGATTATTTTGCCTTTAATGATTCACCTGCGTGAAAATCAAAACTTGCTCTCTTCATTAGACCTTGCTATAAGCATGCTCTCTTTTCCTCCCTGGATATTTTCACAGCTGACAAGACATGTGCCCAGGTCTTGAACAACCAGATATTTGAGTGATTCAGATTGCTGTGCAATGCAGAGGGCCAGACAGGAACACACTGCAGCACAGGAGAAGTCAGCCTTGTCCTGCCGCCCCCTGTTCCACCCACGTGCACAGGGAGCGCACGCTGGAGGGGCAGCAGGCTGAGAGCGTCTTGGAACAAGGAGGGAGCATGAGGACAGAACTCTTCCCAGCAGAGCCCTCCCCAGCACTTCCCGGAGCAGCCCTGCCTGCCATGTGGACCAGCTGGTGGGAATGTTTAACCCCCTCAGCAAGGGCTCCTGCTGGAAAGGGGCCCCACGGCACATCATTCCCTCTGTGGGATTCCTCTACAGGTCATCTGTAGGAAGCATGGAAAATGCATCTGCTTACCAGCACAGCATGCCTGTTGGGCCTTCTTCATCCTGTAAATTCCCTTAAAGTGCATTATTGTCCACGGTGCTTACAGACACAGGGAAGGAGAAATAGGACTTTATACTTACGCTGGCTTTTCATTTTGTTTTCAAATTACCATGCAAATGTCCCAACTTTTCATCTAATTTAGTTGAACCCTCAAATTCCTGGTGAGTGCAAGCAGAGGGTCTGGCCTCAGATGAAGTTACTTACAGAGCTTTACTGTGTAACTACTGCGGAAATTATAGCTGTTGTTCCTTATTAATATTTTATATTGTTTAATTCATTTTATTAAATAAGAATAGCACTAACTTAGACCAAAATATTTTGGAAGGTTAATAAAGACTAGAGACCAAATCTGTCTCTCATGCAGTCCTCAGTTCAATAAGTGCCAACACGTGCCAGTTCAATATGTGCCAATAACTGCAATAATGGAATAACTCAAAGGAGATCCTGGCACAAGGCGTAGCTGAAATCTTTGTCCCAAAAGTCTATAGCAACACAGCCACTGTCTTTTCAGGGACAGAATTTCAGACAAAAAGCCATTTCTATTATATGCTAAGGAACAGCTGACCTTGAATCAGAGATGAACTCGAGCCAGAAATAAGAAGCAAAAGGTTTTCTTCAGAAGTTGACTGAAAGTTTGATTAGCAGAGATGATAACTCAGATTATAAACATTTCCCAGACATCAAACAAAATGAAAATACCCAACACATGCAAAACTGAGATAGAACAAAACCAGAAGATAACTATCTTCTAAATGAAACATTCTTGCTGCAGTCATTGCTCCAACAAGACCAGGATCTAAATGATCACAGCAGAAGTGGGTGTAAGTAACTCTGGTCCGAAGTTGTTTTTGAAAGCTGGCAGGAGGGTTCCAAGATGCAAAACACACACAAAAACAAGTAGTTGATAAAAATTTCTAACTCAGCTAACGCTCCTTTTTTCCCTCATTGTTTTGGCACTGAGGAGAGGTTTAGGTTAGATATTAGAGAAAGGTTCTCCACTCAGAGGGTGGCTGGGCACTGGAACGGGCTCGCCAGAGAAGCGGTCACGGACCAAGACTGACAGAGTTCAAGAAGTGTTCGGACAATTGTCTCAGACACATGGTGTGACTCTTGGGGATGGTTCTGTGCAGGGCCAGGAGCTGGACTTGATGATCCTTGTGGATCCCTTCCTACTTGGCATATCCTCTGATTCTGTAATATCTTTTTGTTAGTCCACAAAAACAATTCTTTATAAACACACTGAATAGTAATCACCAGTGTTGTAGCTTTACTGACTACTGTGTGTGGTTGTTTGCACGAGGGACAATTTGACCTTCTTAGCCCCACTCTAAATTATTGAAACAAATTGAATTTATAGTTCTTTTATAGCATAAATACATGCATAAAATTTTGAGATGTTTAGGAAAACTTAATAGCAGAGCTTTGTGTAGCAACTTGCCTAGGCAGCACAGATAGAGGTCACTTCTCATGTTCCTCCAGAGTTTACACAGAATACAAAGATTCCTTTGTCTTTTCTTGCCTTTGTTTCTACCTCTAGTACCAAAGTTTGTTGGTACCATCTTAAATAAAAAAGGTTTGCTTTTCCAATCCATCAGAATTGCTGTATGAACACATTTTGCACTGTAGCCTTAAAAGTAGTTGTGCTTCTTGCTTTTGTTCTTTCATTATGTGAGAGTCACAGTTATTCAGTATTTTATTCTCATTAGAACACTGCTTGTCACATGTTTTCACCAGAAACATTCATCACCAAGGTCAAAGGGTGAATATCGTGATCTATTATGCTTAGAGGAATCTAATGAAAAGCCACATAATTATCCAATTTTAAGAGAAGCATGTAAAAAAAAAGAAGAGGGGGCACTTGCTATAATTTAAATTGTTTTGTTTCCCTGAAGCAAAATTCAGCACCTGATTGACAGGACATAATGATAATTCTTATTGATATGGTGATGTTAATTGGGTAGAGATATTTAATAAGTCCCATATTCCTGAAGTAAATGCATGCTCTTAACCTGCACCTGAACCTGATTTTTGATGCAGTCTGAGGATGAGGCAAAGATACAGATAACTGAGCACAAGTGGATTTTCAGTCTTGTGTGGCAGAATGGAAATTGGAATCTTCAGAATCTATTAGAAGAACAATTCTGCAGTTGCTCACACTTTTATAAATTATGCTGTATATGATGCTAAGAAACAAAGTCAGGAGTTTCAATTGGGGAAAATTACCATGACTGTACTGCCTCTGCAGGAGTAGGCTTTTTTTTCTTTTTTTTCCCAAAAGGGGTTAAAAAGCAGTTTACATTTTAATAGAGATGTACTTAAAGAAGATGAAAAACATTCTGTCACTTAACCCACTGACTGGCTTGTCCTCTAAAATGTGGGACAAATAGCAGAAACAACAGACACAACAAAAGAATGTAAGGCAGAAAACTGCAAACAGCAGAACCATTTAAATGTATTTTATGTTCATATTTCCATTTTGGTGATAGTCATCAGCTGTAGCAAGAACAGGATGGAAACAGTGAAGGGCTATTGAAGTGGCTGAGAACAGGAGTGGGTTTCAGAAAGAAACAGGTTATATATCTGGATTTCCCCTAAGGACACATGCCTTGACATTGACTAAGTTCTTCAACCTCACCGTGTACCTTAATTCTTCTGTCTTTGCAATGGAGGTAATGATTCTTTTTTTTCTTTTCCTTTTTTTTTTTTTTTTTAAACACATCAAGTTGGAAGCCCACAATTTGAATAATGTGTTGGGATTGATCCATTTGGGGCTTGATAGCCCCAAGATGCTCAGCACTTCAAACACTCATTCATATTTCAGCACATGCCTGAAGCTCACTGCGATCTTCCATGCATTAAGAACTAAGCACATGGTTACTTGCTCTGCTGGAAGGTGCCCCGAATGTGCTGCAGGGGAAAGGCATCAGTTCACCCTGAGGAATATGTCAGAGGGCTCCCGGTGTTAAGCACATTGAAATTACAGACCAGATGTCCTTTGCTGCTAAGGCTCTTCTTTCAGGAGCTGTACCATGACGCTGCAGGCGCTCAGAGCAGTGATAGTACCCTTGCTTTAAACTGCCCACCCAGAAGAGTCCAGAGCTGATTCAATAAAGTGCTGATGTGTAAAGTAAAGCCACATCCTCCCTTTTTCTGGGATCTGAGGAACTTGGCCTTGTGTATGCTTATCATATCAGAGTGCCTACAGAGCTAGTCATGGTTAGAGCACCAGATCAGGTCCTAAGGATCTGTCTCTGGCACCTGCCCGAACATTGTCACCTTGCAACTGATACCAGTCCAGCTCGCTAAGCAGGGCTGTGCTTTGCGGTCTCACTCCATCAAAGGCAGAGAGGGGGGTGAGGATGACACAGTTATCCAAAAGAGCTGAAGGGTGTGAGACCTCCCAACACAGTTTTTCTGCCAGCTGCCCCTACTATAAACGAGTGTGTGTGCTGCCTATGCATGTTTATTTCTCTCCGGAGGAGGAGGAGGAGGTGGGCTGGGAAGCCTGGAGCTTGCTCCTGGCCACCCACAGAACAAAGGCAGGGTTGTCGTTCTCCCGAAATCCAGGACAGAAACAAAATTACTTCCTCCAGAGAAAGGTGGAAACAGGGTAGAGCCTGTGGCTTGGAGGGGAGCCGCAGGATTATAATGCCTCCCTGGGGTGCTCTGGGTTTGGTACAGCGTGTGCCCCACCCTGTCTGGGGGCACTGACCAAGCACAAACCCAAACCCATGAGGAGGGCTGGTCCTTACCCTTCAGGCTTAGCCACACGCTTTTTGCAGTTCCTGTAGTCTGGAAATTGATCCAGTTAATGTAATTCACAAAGACTTGCAATTTAGGACTCAGAATGTTCCACTATGGTAGCAGAAGTGACTTAAGGAGCAACCAAGATTAATGAAACAATCAGGGACAAACCCAAAATGAGGCAAGCAACTTCAAAAATTATATATATGCAGCCTGAACACAGAGGGGAGGATAGGAGATAGAGTGTTTAAAACTGAGTCAAACACCCATAAAATAAACCCCACATCACATTTCTAAACATTAATAACACTTTAAATAAGCTGCTATAAAGCTGCCAAAAATAATATATTAACTTTGAAAATAGCATTTACAGCACTTACACATAAAACTGAAATGCTCTTGTGGACCACTGTGTAGTTTGCTCATTAGATGAGCAGCCAAGGATCAATAACTCTGCAAGACAACTGTTAAGAATGGCTTAGATAAGATAATTTCAGACTCTATTTTTTATGGACATGTGTGTCTGAACTACTTTTTTAAGGAGTTGTAAATACCACACCTAACAGCTTCCTAGCTTTGGATTTGGTTTTCATCTTATAACATGCAGGCAAGAAATTATTATGTTTTAAATGTACATCTTGCAGTCAAATATTTCCTTGTTAAGTGAAACTATTATCAGAAGATGCTGACTGTTTAATTTCAAAGATGGTCTCTGGATAACAGGACAAGGAGTGAACATTTTGAAGAGAAAAAAATGTACTTAAGTAAGTGCCACAAAGGTCAGTGGGCATAAACAGGATAACTGTACTAGCCTTAAACACTTCACTGAGAAATCCTAGGATCATAAAATCATAGAATAATTTAGTTTTAAAAAGACCCTTAAGATCATTGAGTTCAATCATTAAAATAAAAGCAGAGTACAAAATACATCATTTTCAAATACATAAAGAGCTAGTCTTAAGCAGACTCCCCCATCATTAAAAAAAAAAAGTGTGAAGATAAAAAAATCAAAGCTATTTTGGCCACAGAACAATCACACCATGGGCCGTGGACAGTGCTTCTGAGACTGCACTACAAATAATTTTCATACATGCTCCAACAGGGAAAAAATAATGCTAAAAAGCTCTATTTCATCTTCATGGGTTTTTTTCACTGATTGTTTAGCAGGCTTGTGCTTCTTTCCATCACAACTGGTATATCCATCTAAAGAACCCCTACAATCAAGTCTTTAAAATATTGGGCATCTTTCTACGCACTGAGCATGCCCATAAAGAACTAACAAAAATAATTATAAAGGTCAAGAGGGATTGATGTGTAAGGAAAAAAATAATGAAATAAATTGGGATTGATCTTGAACCGATGAACTCAAAGCAGCCTATTGAAGACAGTAAGATTTTACTATTTCAGATCCATTGTAAGTGAATAAAGGCCCTTTATTATCTGACTTGAAGGTAAATGGGAGGAAGTTACTGTAATGCAAGATGGCTTATTACGTCAGAGAGGGGAAGAGATTAGAATATAACAGTTTGCAGGGTGGCAGACCTATAAACTATATTCTTAAAGGTATCACAGAAATGTCATATGAAAGGGTCTCCTTGAAATCCGGATACTTGGGCAATTCCTGCATTGAGCTGATAGGGCTAAGGATGCACATATCCTTCAGTGGCCCACATACTGGATTTTTCTTTCCACAAAATCCAGTGTGAAAGCAGAAAAGAAGCCAATATTCAGCCTGTTCTCTCATATAAGTGAAACACATATCCAGACTCATGAATTTTGATATGCTTCTGGATCCATTGACATAGACATAGTTCTGATTACCACTTGAAAAGACAATTCAGATTCTGAAGTGGCAAGATGATCCTGGAGCAGGCTGTAGGGATTTGCCCAGTAACAAAGCCTGACAAGTTCAGTAAGGGCAAATATCCACTGTGGAAATAGAGTAGTCAAGGAAATATGTCTGTAGAGACCACAGAATCTTTGACAGATCAAGCAAGTTCATTTTTCTAGGCATGGCTTGCTGTACCTGAACAGAAGTTCAATCCAAACAACTCTAGGCTTTATGACAGCGCTCTTTTCTGGTCAGGGATCTGCTGGATCTCCTGGAAGAAGTAGAGTCACTAACTTAGCCTGATTCCACAGATATGACCAGGTCCACATCAAGGTTTGTCACCGCCAACAAGAAATCCAGAATTCAGAGTCCAAATTCTCATACATGTTATTCTGTGTAATTATCATGAAGTGACTCTAAAGCTTATGGATAAGGCAATTAGAGAAATCCTCCTGCGCAGGGACAGTATCACACAGGCAGTTAAGACAGTACAATACCTTTCTGCACAGCTTTGCCTTTAGCTCCATCGCTAACAAGAAGGGACACACCAAGATCGGTTCAGAAGAAGGAGGTAGACAGCAGTAAGGCGTAACACAACAGCACTGTGTTATGTACTACAGTCCTTTTTACTTGCTAGATATCTAGCTGTTATAAATTAACTCAGAGCTGGAATGCTCTATGGTGCTGAGCTGAGTTTAATAGATGAGGAATTAGGGTCTGCACCATATGAAACTTGTATGTCCCTCACTTTTTACCACAGAAGGGAGCTTCAAGCTTGAAGTTTCAGCTTCAAGGCTGGAGAGGAAGCCTTCATTAGGTAAAACACAACATAATTAGACAAAACAGTGTAAATGATGGCTGACCCAGCAGTTATGTGAAATGTTCATGTTTCTGGTCTGTCACAAGGTTTTTGTGTAGCCTAAAGCATGCTAGCTACCCAGCTGTCCTCCATGATTCTTCCACAAAACTGGAATAGCAATGCTTTCCCTTTTAAATGGATGAAAATGATTGTGCAGCTGCAGAGGGGATCTTCTACTTGACAGGCAGCTTGACAGAAGGATTTCTTCAGTTACAAAGTTGACCCAGAAGAGTTGTGGTGGAAATCCCGTCATTTGAACTGTTCCCAGACAGAATGAATATGGCCTAGGAGAAGCCTGTCTCAACAGGCTGTTACAAGTAGATTGAAAGTTAAACTTTTGCACCTTGTAGACTATCCTTCTGTGTCAAGACAACAGATCAGATAACTTTGATTTATGAGAAGCAAATTCTGAGAAGTGCTGGACACGTCTAGCAAATTGATGGGTGACACCTACCCTGAAATGCTCCCAGACTAAGAAAACTGTGCAACTCAGAAGTCGAGTACAAGGGTACAACAAAAGGCAGATAACTCCAGAGCTGACTAGTTTTAACAATCAGGTACTGAATTCCAAGCCCCAGCCAATGCCCTCTAAATCATATTTCACTGCAGGAATCCCTTTTCTCCTGGGATTAGTTTAGTCACCTCGCATGTCACAGCCCAAATCCGTAGGGAACAACTACCAAAATAATTGTTTTGACCAGGCGTCATAGACTGTAAGCTTTTATCACAGTAGCCTGTGTACTTGTGGCATAATAGGAGATTAGGACTCACTTGAGAAAGAAATAGCTTGTCACTCCATCGATCAGAAGGTCGTACAAGAGACCAGTGTTGCCATCATCTTGGAACAGGGGCAAATTTCAGGAGGGACAAGGAAATTACTGTAGCTATTGAAGAGACATAGACAGCCTCCCTACTCACACCTGGCCAGCTACTTTGACCATCAAGTTAAGGTAGAAAATTGCATGACAGATTGAGGATGTTTCTATGTCAAACTGTGAACTCCATTTTGTTCTATGAAATGTGTTTTGTGTCAATGCCTTTATACAGTGCTGTGACCTTCATTGAAGAATGTCACCCTGTGTTGGACTGCAAACTCATTTGTAGATTATAACATAGATTTTACCGCACAAGCAAAGAAGATGTCAGGCATAAAAAGCTCTTTCCTATGGGAACAAATGTATTTTACTGGATTCTGTCTTTGGATAACACTCCCAACCACAGATAAGGAGGACATTGATGGTACAGTCTGGAAGAGGAAGCATATGGAGCAATTCAAGCAGAGCTCAAATGCAGGCAGGCTGGAAGAAAACTTGCTGCTCTTGGGCTTACGATTGCCTCAGTATTAGACTGTAGGAGAGTTGTGCTCAAGATTTGTGTATTTTCTAGAGTGATTTGCTAACAGTGAAGTGTTTGAAATTAGGAACATCCTTTCCTCCTGATCCACTGTTCCTGGGATGCTGCTAGAGCTTCCCTGCATGTGGGGCCTAGGGAAAACTGTCTCAGCAGCCAAGGAATTGGGAAAGCAGAGATTAATTTAGAGGGGCAAAGATTGTGCCTGCACTCAGAGGATCATACCCACAAGGCCCAGAACTAGGAAAAAACACGAGTTTCTAGAGCTATCAAATTTAGAGGAAAAGATTACTACATGGTATTTGCCAAGAGGGTAATACTCACTGCAGATGGTTCTGACCATTGCTCCTCTGCATGTGCAATGCTTTTCACTCAGACCATGGATCCAGACTTAAAGCAGTGCCTTCGAAGTTGAACCTTCAAAAAAGAACCTCACCCTGTGCTTGTGTGAGCAGGGAAAGGACATTTACACGCCGTTCAAACAAGTAAGACAGATGCACTGTCTAATTCAGGGAACTGATTACGGGTTGCTGTGCTGGCCATAACAAGTTGTGACTACCAGGAGACCTTTCCTTGAAATGCTCTAGGACAATCTGTAAGCACTGCTTCTCAGGAATTTCCTTCTGCCAGTTGTTATACCTAAGAACCAGTGAGGTTTGGCAGCAAAATCTACGAGGGACAACCCAAAAAAAGTGGAATTACATTAAAATAAAGGGAAATGGTCTCTTCTGCTGTAGGATTTGTCTCCCTGGTATCCCTGCTAGGGTTCCCAACCACCTGTACTATTGAGTTGAGATTAGAGTCAGAATTTCCCTGTTTTGAAAATCTATTTTCATCCTTTCTTTTTCCTTCTATGCATGAAGACAGAAAACTGCACCTAAAACTGGAAGTGGTATTGAGGCAGCTTACCCATCAAAACCAGCAGGGACTGGGGGTCCTTCTGTTTTATCATGTCTGATTATGGTTTGACATATTCACAGTAAAATTCCTGGGAAGAAATAGCATAGTCATGGTGATTTCCTTCCTTAATTTTAAAGGCCCACTATATAAAATTAAAGATGGTAAAACCTAGACCTTTATTTAGTCTCTCTCTCTGGACAGTCATGTCTGTGTGAGCCAGAGACTGAAGGGAGGCATTCAGCGACCATGTCAGAAAGCTCTGTGTGTCTTCTTCTCAGATGCCCCAAGAGAGAGAAATGCCTTTCATTACAAGTCTAGTTTAAGGAAAAATAGGAATAAGATGAAAGAGAAATATAAACAGATAAACTCACTGTGAGTCTGGGTGTATATTTTTTTGGAAAATTTCTCAGGTGTCTGCGCCCAAGTGTGTGGATTCTCCAGCAGTGGGATGAAATAGGAAGATTTTTTTTTTTTTAATCCGCAATCACATATCCAAACTAATTCTGCCTAACTAGTAAACAAGATGTGAGGTAGGACAAATACATACTGTCAGATGTAATACAGTGAAACAAATCACATTTTATCCTCCTTCATCTGATTATTTCCGCATTGTATTGTTTATCCTTGTAGACCGCAGAGTTTTGGACTGTGAGCTGAGGTATGCTCTTGGCGATGTTTTCTGGAATAGGAGAAATGTTTTTGAGTCTATCTAGGTAATTTGTGGGTTTTACTTCTCCCAATTGATCCAAGGGCATGCTTCTGCTGAATTCATCCAGGGCAAGAGACAGCAAAGCATGATACATGGTGCTTCTTGTCAGGACACAGGGTTAGCTAAAAGGAATGGAAGGACATAGCTTGAGTAAAGGCAAGAGAAGGCAATGGAAGTTCACTGGAGTAAACTATTCAGATCTAAGCAAAATTTCTCAGTGGAACATAACAGCAACCACCTCTTTCAGCTATTTTTAGATCAAAATACTGTGGAACAACACACATACTATGTTTCTCAGTGCAGAAGAAACATATGGCATCTATATGAATAACCTGTTTTACAATGTGGGTATATGGAGAAGTACTTTTACTCACACAAACTGACAGATAAGGTCATCATATTTGACAGTGAATATATACTTGTGACAATGCTGACATACTCCTGGGGTTGCAGAAACACATATGTTCATTACAAATGGGTTATAACAGAGAAAAAATATCTCAGAGTCTAGTTCCAAACTTAATCAAGCATGTGAAAATATGGTGAGCCTAATTCATATATATTTATAAATAAACATTTAATAGACTCATACCTACTAGACATAGGATATGTTACAACTAACATTTGCTGTAGACAACAGTCATTGAAGCTTTTTTTAGCCTGCATTCTTCATTCCTACAATATGCTGCACATATAGTATTTCTACACGTGCTGCTGCTACCTCTGTAATACTAAGGTACTCCGGGAGTATCATAAGGCCAAACTGTGAATGTACAGGACAGAAAGAAAGACTGTATTTTCTGTTCTAGTATATTGGCTGAAGAGCTGAACATCGCTGGACTGGATCCAGTTCTCACTGAAGGGAATGAAACAGAACAAGCCAGAACATCCAGCTGGACTGCTTGTCCTAAACTAGGCAAGATTCGGCAGCCTGAGGGTGGACCACAGGGCAGGACCCACTCTACAGCCAGGGAGCTGCACCCAGAGAGCATACAGTGCTCTTGGTAGTATGTACACTTAATGCTGCTTCTGAATATACTCCCTA
The DNA here is from genome assembly GCA_035041135.1 of Platyrinchus mystaceus. Lineage (NCBI taxonomy): Eukaryota > Metazoa > Chordata > Aves > Passeriformes > Tyrannidae > Platyrinchus > Platyrinchus mystaceus. The sequence goes on along the minus strand of JAWWLV010000088.1, from coordinate 33,019,463 downwards.
TGTCTCTGGAAGAACCAGTCTTTTATGACCTTAAAACATATACCTCATCCACTTCTCTTCCCCTGCGACTGGGCCAGAGGCTTTAGCAGTTTAATTTATCCAATAATAAAGTAGTGCCTGGTCTTCGGTTCCTTTAAATGAAAAGCTCCTTTACAAATGGAAGGAAAAAAAATATAGATTTCTTAAAGAATCCCAAAGACTTGTCATAAACAACTGCAAAGTCAGGGTACAGATTTAAACTTTTTGCTACTGCCTTTTTACAGGAAGGATGTAAGTATCATAGATAGACATACATTCATGCAGTCACCGTTTATCCTGCAAAGACTACACCTCATTCAGACCTGCTCCTTGGTACAAAAATGCTGATTTACGTAACTGAGGAGCTGGCACTGGAAACACTGCTGATCCAGTCATGGTTGCTTCCTGTTTCCCCGGCCATTTCCAAGAGGCGGAATAACCCATTATGGAATTTTCAAGCCTGATTCCCCACCCCAGGAAACCCATCAAGTTTGGAGTGCCAATGCTGGACATCTGCGGTGCCGGGCAGCATAGCAGTTATGACCAGTGACTTACAGCAACCCCCTGGCACCCCACAGAAGATGGACTGCTCTGCCCTGCTCTGAGAATGTGCTCAGGCACCGCTTCCTCACAGTGCCACTTTAGCAGTGGTCTAACACAATGCATTTCAAGGAGCATTTATGCTGTGTTCACTGCGCATTCAACTGTGGCCACTTCAAATGTTTAACCAAGTATTTTATGGCCATGGTAAAGGGTTCTTATTGATTTAAATTGCAAGTCTGGCTCCCATCAGCTTCACTTGAGGGCAAAAATGCAATAAAATATCCCACATTAGAGGGACAGACATATCACATTCAAAATCTTAAGACATCCTTTTCACTATAATCACCTTCAGTGGCGTGCTGTTTTTTCCTTTTTTTTTTTTTAAGGACCAGGTTATCTTAGATATTTCTTCATCTACAGATTTGAGAGGGGCTGCCTCTAAACTTTGCCAGCAGGCTCATCCAGTAGTAGGCATGAACCAAACCCTCGTGTGTAACTTTGCCAGGATGACATTGATACATCAGCAATGTTAGCACAGAGTTGTAGAGTTTGGTCATTCAATCATTTGAATATGCTGCGAGGAAACCCCACGCAACTCAGAGAGGTATGGGGGCCCTTTCCTCTGTCCCTGGGATCCTCTGCCACCACTGGCATACCTGCCGCCATGTCAGGGAACTCCGCTCTGGCCTGGGAAAGTCCTTCCACTTTGGAATGGTTTTAATAAAGGAGAGATGTTGTCAGTTCAGGGCATTTTTTATCATGTTCTCATCACACAGATGCTCTATTGCAGCCACAGTGGAGGTCTCCTCACTGCAGCTGTGTGAAAAACAGGCAATACTTTTTTCCATACTTCACAGGCAGTTTCTTTAAAATAATTTACCTGAAATGCACCCGAGGTGAAGATAACCTCCGGACACATCCGGAAAATAGGAAACGATTGCTAGGTATCTGACATTTGAAATAACATGTTTCTGGAGGGTTGACATTACAAGAGTCATTTCACTTCAAAATGTTATTCCTAATGTAATTTTTTCAAATTCATAAGAGGCGCTTGCTAGGATTCAACGCAGCACTGGAGTCACTCGAAAGACAGAGGTCAAATTCATTTCATTTCTTTTATGTTTTCCTCTCCTCGCTAGATGAAACAAATGATTGAGCCGGGAACACTTGGCAGGTCGGTGGCTGTGTGCGGCGGCGCCGTCGCAAGATCGATTTTCCCCATCCGGGGGGCTTGGGCGGCATGGGTGACATCTGTCGCGGTTGTCATGGCAGCCCGCGGCGCGGCCGGGGTCAGGCCTGACAGGGAGGGCCTCCCTGCCTCCGCCCGACGCGCTTCAAGGTTAACAGCCAATGGACCAAAGAAATAGGCAATTATAGTGCAGTCAATTCTGGTTAGGGAAATACCCGAGAAGTAAATATATCTGATCAGCGGATGAAAATGAAGCAGCCCGGCGCTGTGGGCGGGGGGGTGGCAGTGCCCATCCAGGCTTGGTGGATGCCTTAACCCACCTACAGCTCTGCCTGGTGGGCAGAAGGTGCAGAGGGCAGCGTGCCTCTTTTGCCCGTGGGTGGTCTCTGTCTGGGTCTCCAGCCTGATGAAGGGCCACCACTACCTCCAGGGGAAATTTTCTCTCCCTACAAGTCTCTGACTGCCTGTCTCATGCCTGGACACTTGTAGACACTGCACAACACAGCCAAGGGGCCTAATCAATGGCTTCAATAAATTATACTTCCATCTAACCAGGTATACTTGTATATTCCAATGTAGATATCTTTTCTGTGGATGGGCTGGTTGTTCAAGTAAGAAGGGGCAGAGATGAGGGCTCCACAGCTTCAGCACCTTAGCAGGAGTGGACATCAGCCCTCAAGGCAAACTAAGCCACCACCATCCCCAGCAGCTGACCCCCAGGGCACTACAGCAGAGTGTCAGAGCCTTCAAAGTGTCACAGTCTGCCTCTGCTTTGTCTTCCCTGAAGAGAAGGGTAAATGTAGGAGGCTGTCCCAGAGCAGCTGTGGTGCAGATGGGGGAAGAGAAGGCAAGCAGCTGGGTCTCTGGGCTGGTGAGGTCCCTGAGCCTCTGAGTCAGCTGTAATGTTTGGGGATGACACCAATATATTTCCCCCCTTCCACAGGGGCAGGGGTGAGGCATCAGAAGATAGCACGCAGAGACACCCAAAGATGCCTGGGCATGAGAAGTCCCACTGCATCCAACCCATCTCCTCTCCTCAGTGATTTTGGAGGTGAGGCTGTTTGTTCTGGACCTCCTGTCCCTCAAGAAATGGATGCCCTAGCTAACTCCAGAGATCCGCTGTCTCCTGCATGGATTTCCTGCTGCTGCTACTGAGAACAGCCCAAGGAGGATGGGATAGAAGCCACCTTAGGGACAGCAGAAAAAGGCTGGGACTAGTCATGGGCTTTCTCTGTCATCACAGACAGACTGGAAACACTTTTCTCTGCCTTTCGATGCTCATGGAAAGGAGGAAAATCCCACCTGGCTCAGTGCTGCAAAGGCTGCTCTTGCTGAATTGCAGGCACCAGTTCCTGTACCTTGGAGCAGAAGTCTGCCCAAACCAGAGCCCCTTGTCAATCACTCCTGGCTCCCAGAGGGATCACTACGGCAGAATGGAGGCTTGTTTGTCCCAGCAGCTGCAACTCCTCCATAAAGAAGCTTTCTGAGTCAATGAAAACATTCAGTTTTAATGACCACTGAAAAGAAATCCCTCAAGATCATGCGTGTGTTTCAATGATGGATCAAAAGCAATACTGCCATTTCCTTCTGAAGACATTTTCCCAATATCTCAGTGTGGTAACAGACTTTCTCCCTACACTTCTGACTTTAATCCAGAGCTACAGTTTGAATAAGACAAAACTTTCAAATTCCAAGAGCATGGGGAACTAGAAAAAAATTTTCACAATTCTGAATTGTGTCTGCAACTCCAGTTGATTCATCACTTCTTTTTGCCTGTATCTGTTTTCCGTTTGATCATCTATGGTGCTCCTGTGTTGTCCCTGCTGTGCACAGCCATGTGTGGACATGTGTGGGATCAGTGCAGGGTGCTGAGACTCAGCCTCAATCCTGCAGCCTCAGCACAAAGGTCCAGCCACTGCTGAGCTGCCTTAACAGTGTTCATGGTTCCAGAAAGTTTCTTGCTGGAGTTTATTTGACCCCACACCTCTTTGTTATCACATTTTGGATTTGTCTTGCACCCAAAATAAACATTTTTATGGATCTTGTGTTTCTAAAGAAATTAATGATTGGGGACCCAAGCTTTGCCACCATTTTTTTTCTGAGAAGCCTTTCTTCACATTTGCCTTAAGCAGTCTTTTCCACTGAGAAAAGCTCACATAGAACTGATTGCTGTTCACCAGACTTGTTACTGATGACAAAGGGAAGTAACAAAACCTGAACATTTTATTTCTTTTAGTTATTAGTGTCTCAGCTGTCATCCTGGCCTGAGATTCTGTTGATTTCCTGTTGCCCTGCTACCTTGCTGTCAATCTCCTCAGCAAATTGCTTAGGTACCAAATTATTTGGCATTGCCCATCAGATACCCTCTAGACTCATTACGTGGCTAATAGTGTCTCTGTGTTACTATCTCCATCTGCTAAGGAATTGCTTCCAAAGTATACTATGTTTTCCTTAAGATCTCCCTCTGGTATGCTAAAAAAGAAATATTTATTCCTAAGAAGGTCACAACCTCTATTTAGTCACCTGTTGAATGGATTCAAGATGCTTTGATTGCAAGCTTTCTGGGGCAGATTTTCTTTGTGGTACTCACTGATACTCAGCATCTGCTAAAATGATCCTGTGCTTTGGAAGGAGTCTTCATCTATTACTGCAGCAGAAATAATAAACACAAAAAAAATATGCTTCCCAGATCTGGGGTCAGAGTGATACCATTTTTCCCCATTTTGGTCACATTTGTTGTCCCACAAAAAATGATTCATGAAGTCATTTAATTTCTCAATCCTTTATGTGATCTACGCAGTGAAATTTATAATGCCTATATACTCTGTGGAAGGCACCAGCATGTTGCAGCATTTTAACCTTTTAAATATTCCGTATTTCAGCTGGCTAGCCATCCTACCCCTTCTGCACAGTTCACTGCAGCTGTAAATAGTGGAGGGAGAGGAACAGACAGCCAATCAAATTACAAAAAGCTGAAAAGGTCAAACCCACACAATTTACTACTACCTTTTCCAAAATACAGGAGACTTTAAGATCCCATTATTTTCTCTTGAAATACTTAATTAAAAGAAGCAAAAATTGTGTAAAGGAATATGTGGGTGGAAAAATTAGTAAGTCAGTCCTTGTATAATATGTGTCACCAGTGTAACTGTTTCTTTACAGT
>JAWWLV010000088.1:32987508-33014450 GCA_035041135.1 Platyrinchus mystaceus | reverse complement strand
AGGAATATGTGGGTGGAAAAATTAGTAAGTCAGTCCTTGTATAATATGTGTCACCAGTGTAACTGTTTCTTTACAGTCTTAATGTCAACTACTTCTGGTCTTTCTCTGTTATTAAGAGCCAGTCCTGCAGCTGACTTCCTCAACTGTCGGTAGGGCATACCAGTGACTGGCTAGTCCTTAGCCCTCCACCCTTCCTCTGCTTTTGATCTGTTCTTATGAGCAATTCAGTGAAAAACTGGCAATTTCCTTCATGGAGATAAATTTTGCAATCACACAAAAATTCACTGCACAGCTTCCATTGTACTGCAGACTGAAGGACACCAATACTTAGGAAAGGAAGAAGACAAGAATCTATCTTGAGATATGTCAGCCCCTAGACAACACTATAATCTGCATATCCTGAGTGATATGCATGGATCCCTCTTTTAGGCTGAAGATGACACTGGAAAATGTCCCTCCCTCTAAATTCGCAACACCACCATTCATGTTGCAAGACAGTTTGCTTTTTTCCTGGCAGGATCAATGTCTACAGCATCGCACTAGCGTCCCTGTCCTCTCCCTGCAGCTGTTCTTCCATCCATTGTAAATAATTCAAAAATATTCCTGCTGTAGACAGAAAGTACCATCACCCCTCTGCTCTTTGGTACATGAAGAAACAGCTCAAGGATGACAGACTGGCACAGCTCTGTCGCCCCCAGGTGTAGGCTGCTCCCAGGACTCCATGAACTGCAAGTAGAAAAGTCATTTTTGTTCTCAGTAACTTATTCAGCCATTTCAGCATGTGAAAAGAGGCCTCTGCTACTTAGTCATTTCAGCTGACTGCTCTTTTCTGTGTAAACACTGGCAAATAATCATTAGGACGTGTTTTTCTGAGACTTCTTGCTTTTTTCTTTCTGTTGAAATCACACTCGTCATTTTAGGAATTTTTGCTTGGATATCTTTGACAGTAAATTGAAGAAAAAGCAACAGAAAATGAATGGAAGATAGACATTTGGGTTTTTTATACATGAGAAATAGGGTAATAGACAAAAAACATAAATGAAAAGTTGGAAAGGAAATATCCCCACTTCTGTTTTTCCATAGCTATTTAATGGAAAAGTTTAAAGAGTACCAGAATAGTTTTTCTTCTCTCAGGCCCTATATATATTTTCCTAAGGAAAAAAAAAAAGTAAGAGCTCATAGAGGCTTACTCATTTGGTCTTTTTTTTTTTTTTAATAAGGAATTGTGAAAAAAGGATCCCCACTTTTTGTGCCTGGTCTCTATTGCGCTTGGTAGAGGAGACTTGGATGGGGATTTGCCCTTGTAGTGCTACAGCTCTTCACCAGGACAAGAAATCATCTCAGTGCCAGTGCAGCTTAGTGGACACCTTCTATCTTCCTCTGGGGCTAAACAGTGGCCTCAAACATGTAACTGGGAAGGATATAACTAAACTGGGGCTTAGATGAAGGGGTCCCTGCTCAAATCAAGCTGGCTCAAGTGTTGCCAGTTTAGCTGAGAGGGACTGAAGCTGGAGCTGGCACAGCACTGCATCCATGGAGTCAAGAGGCAGAGGTCAGTCACACAGCATGGATGCCAAGAAGGAGGCAGCAATGTGTAACCTCATGCCCAGGGTACCAGGGACTGACCACAGGTTGTACCAGGCTGGTGGGTAGTGATTCTTCTGAGGTTACCTTCAGGTCATGCTGTCTGAGGGTTCACAAGTATAGCACATGGAATCATGTCATTAACAGAAAGGTGCCATTTCCAGATGTCTTTACAAACAGACCAGCTTTCTATTCACTGGGCTCAAAACACTGAAGACACAATTCTCAGGTATCCTATTTTGTTAGAAAAGCATCCTAGCCTGGATTTTGCATGCTCAGTCATGGGAAATGGCCCCACTCCAGGTAAATCATTCTAATGGTCAGTTACTCTCTGTGTAAACACTGCAGTGTTTATATGATGAAAGGGAGCTTTTGTCATCAACTTGTAGCCATTTCCTTCTACTTCCTACTTGTGTTTTCTGCTTCCTCATCTCATTTTACTCTCAGCTATTGTTTGTCTTCTTTCCCCTCAGCTTTTCTTCCTACCCAACTTATACTGTTTCTGTTTCCTCAGCCTTTTTGACCCTGTGCTCCTTCCCCATTTCCTCTCACAACATCCGCTGTATTCTGAATTTATCTGCTCTGCAGAATTCCACTGTGTCCAAATACAACCACGGCACAAAGCTGGCTGTGATTTAGTCACCAGCAATCTGTAGCTTAACCATAATGAAACTCTGTCCCGAACAAAATTCCATCATATGAGAGGAATTTCCTGTATGGAAATTATATTATGTGATGAGAAGGGCATTTCTCCCCTGGCAACTATCCCCCCAACACCCATTCTTTGCAGAGCCAAAAATTGTATTTGCTTCAGTATAAGAGAATGCCAAGCAGGGCCTTTTGGGGAGGGAAGAAATAGTGCAAAATACTGATAATAAAGATAGATCAAGCCATGACGTAGAACATAAGAACTATGCTCCATTCAATTCAGCTAGGGAGCTCAACTTGTTCAGCACTGTAGGTTATTTTCCATTTGTAATTAGAGCAACAAAGAAACAGCCTTTCCCTGTTCTGCTCCATCAGCACAGCCCCAGCAAACATCCTCATTTTCAATAACTCTTCCCCTTTATCTCACTCTGCCTGATGCCTAATAAGCTGATTGCTATTTACTTTAGACCAACAGCTAATCTGTTAATGATTGATTTTAAATTTTTACAGCCATTTGTCTTTGGCAGGACTTGAGAGTGTGAGCAGCAGTCTTTCCTACCTGATGAATTGGCTTTTCTTTAAAAAAAAAAAAAAAAAAAGATTTAAGTCAAAAGTCTTCACTGTTATGTTTTGCTGACAAACAGCTGACACACCGTGAGCAAAGCTTAGACAAAAGGGTAAATTTTCATCTGAAATTTCATCAGCCTTTGTAACCACCAGCAAATAATATAAGTGGACATTTTGTTAATAGTTGTAGAGGGGTAAAGACCTCCTTATGAAGTAAAACATAATTGTACTATAAATTCATGGGGCTTAAAATTCTTAATTAACAAAATTGATGCTTGTACTGATGGTTAGGTGGGGAATAAAAACTAATACTGCTACCGTGCTCCAAAATGATCTAAATTGTATACCATATGATATATGTATTACCATGATATATGCCTAAAAGTGAATTTCATTTCCCATTAAAGGACTGCCAAATAGACAGTAGTTATTTTAATTGCTACAACACAGAAGTGCGGTGCAATTTAATCGTTGATTCTAAAAATGGAAAAGTGAATAATAACATCTTAGCCTGTATATCTGAAAAGAATAGGAAAAATTCTATACCAGGAAGCTATGCATATTTATAAATGTTGTTTCTTCAATGAGCCGTTTAGGGATAGGCCCTGCAAGGAAATAAATCATGCTTAGAATGCCTATACAGTGTCTGGCCCATAGATCTCAAAGCTCTTTACAAAGCTATGCAAGTTGTGTGATTATCATTTTCCAAAGGAGAGAAGCCAAATATCAAAAAGTGATTTCCCTAACATCCAGAATGATCCAGACCCAGAGTTTGGTTTAAGACTCACAGTGAAAAAGTAATCCCCATTCAGGAAGCCAGTGAAACCACTTTGTGCTAAACTATCAGCAAGTTCTAATAATAAATGCCTTTTAATCAGTCAACAACTGATTTATAAGTTGATCTTCAAAGCTGTATATGTGCATTTGTGCACACATATGCATCCAAGATCTGACAGATAATCTGAGAGAAACAGGGAGGCAACCTAACAGGTTGTGCCCCGGCTCTGTCCCCTCACTGACAATGAAATAGCAGAGGAGGAGGTTGTTTAATCCTCATCAGTCCCACACCACAGGTGTGGTACCACAGATAGTCTTTGGCAAGCTTGAGTTAGGGAAGCCTAAGAAGAAGGCTTCTTCTCCCAAGAAACCCCAAAAAGCAGGCTAGTGTACACGAAAGTTGTGAGCCACTATTTCCATATATATTTTTTGCACAATTTGGCCAGAACTGATAAGCTGCAACAAAACATAAACTATGTATGTACAGGCAAACCTCTCAGCTGCAGACTGAGTTATCCAAAGGTACTATCTTCCACAAAAATTCTGAACCTGTGGCTAGCTTAAAATGCAAACTGGCGCTTTCTCAAAGAAAATGAACACCAGCGTAACCAATACAAATTGGGCAATACCAGCACAGGACAGCAACCGTCGCTACAGGGGTTTCACATTCTGTGGGCTGGATGCATAATTGCAAAGCACTGAAAAGGAAACACTGAACCGTTTGAAGGATGGAAGCTCTAATCTCATTAATATTTTAGATGCCACAAGACATGGAAGCTCCACCTGCCGTCAGCAATATCACAGAGAGAATCAAGGTGACTTGGGAACAGGACTCATGGGCCTCCACAATGGTCTATTGACCTTCTGGTGAAGCAGATACCGTGTGACAGAGATTGCCTATCTCAGCAGGCAAGATGGAAACAGGAGAAAGTGTTAAATATAACCAGGTAGACAGTGATGAATTGACATGCTGAAAAATCGAACGCTTCAGTAATCAGCCTAAGGATCTGATATCAACAACATTTTTCAGTTTTGTCTGAATTCATTGAAAGGTGTAGTTTAGCAAGCTCACTTCTCGTTGGTAAGACCTTTCATCTTTATGCAGGTTTTCTGATTGGATTCTGAGACGTCGTCACTGGGCTCTGTGTCATTGCTGTTCTTTGCATAGAAAACAGAGAAAACACTTGCATGAAAGCAAAGTGGCCTGAACAAACCCAGAACCGGAGAAACGACTTGGTTCGCAACATTCATTAAAAAGCATTACCTTACTCCACTTACAGTGAAAAGTTAGGGCCAGATTCAGCCACAACATTCACATACGTTGTTGTGCAAGGCTCCCAAGTGATTTCCAAAACATAACTGTGGTCCTCATCTGACATCAAGGTAACATCAGCCTGAGAAATGAGGTATCTATCTGAGCCTTTGTTGCAAGCTGGAGATGACATTTAGTTGAGTCATGCTCCACAGCAGCCCCCAAAGAGAGGATCGTGGAAGGCTGTGGGTGGCCTGGAGGAGCTGGTCTCCATAAATGTAGTTTCATGGGTTATTTACCCAGTTTGAGAGGAGGTGAGCCCTTTCAGGAGTTCGGAGGTGAATTTCACCTCCACAGCTCTGAGTTCTTCCCCTGGATTAAGGCTGTTTACTAAAAATTTTAAACAATTAAATACTGCGGGTATATTTAGCACTGAAGCTTTCATAACTATAATTCTAATTACAGAAGTCTAATGAATGTTTTTATGGCTTCATTAAATCTTTGGAATATTTACATTATCCAAAGAAATAATTTCCATCCATTAAGGGTGCATAAATCCTGAAGCAGAACTTTAGATATTGCTACAGAGATGCTTATTTCATTGCAAAACACATATAGAGAATTTAAAGAAATCCATTAATAGGATTATATACCTTTCTTCTAAAATATATTTTGAACATAATATTTTATTACAGAGGTCTGACTGCTAGCAAAGCAGTACAGGAGAGGACATTCTAAAGTAATTACTCAGATGGTCAAATGGACAAAAATTATTCAGCTAATGTTTGAAAGATCTTTCATGAGGGAAAAGTTTAGTGTAGTTTTCATCTGCATCAAGAAGCCAAGGTTCCTTTCATCTCAAAATTAAATACTAAGGGTACAAATGTCAAAATCTGGAAGTTAAAAAAAAAAAAATAAAAATTTCAGGGTATATTTATCTCGGGCATGTGCACAGAAATTAAAGATTCTCAGGACAGCTATAAATTGCACATGCAGACCACCAGTTTTGCAACAAGATGTGTGTTTTTTATGGGATTTATTCTGTTACCCAGATAAGGGGATTGATGTCCTTGGACAGCTGGGATAGCCTTCAGCTGCCACTACAGATGTGTATAGCTCTCCCACAGCTCCTGTGTCAGCCCACCCAGCCCTAACTGCCCCCTGAAGTGGCTAAGGACGTCTCCGATGGAATGAGACAACCATGTATAGATAACTGAGTTTCACCCCATCCATCTTCATACACTTGTCATGCAGCTTTATCCCATAGTGTGTCAGAAGGTGTTCCCGGTCCTTGAGGAGCTCTTCTCTCCAGACACCCACTGAAAAGTGGGTCTTACCACCTGAGAGAAAAAAAAAAAAACCCAGAACAACACTTCTGAGGCACAGGTGTGTTTCTTGCATTCATTCTTTAGTGCCCAATTATGTCTCTTTTCCCTTCCTCACTTCTGAGGAAAAATGAGCCTCATATCCTTCCCTGACCTGACTCTTTCAAATTCATGTAGACCCTGATTGCCAAACTGAAATCAAGAAAGAGCTTTTTCTTTCTGTTTTCCCTTCATTTCTGTGTCTATTTCCTATTTGGACGTTGCATTCCTCCATATATAGCAGGACTATGGCCACATTCTTTTATTCTTTAACAACTTGAGAGACAGGGCTCTAATTTGCAGCATGATTTTGACCACAGTAGTAATTGGCATTGTCTAGGTTTCTCAAGGAGGAGAGATAATATAATTATTCTTCTTCTGGCCTTTCAACTTCTGTATGAGCTGCATCAGATCCATGTCAGGTTTTACATTTTTGCATAATTTCCCATTAATATTGCAAAGAAAAGCAGTATTCTCCCCAAATTGGCTGAAGTGTGCAGTACATCTAGGAGCAACCTCAGCAGGACATAGGTAGTGGCTGTCCCCAGTGTATCCTATAACTACTGATGAGGGCAGATTCAGCCCTGGTCAGACACTAAGTGGTGCTACTGGAAGTATGCCAAGCATCTCTGCATGGAACATTTTCAGAAAAATAGGAATTTGCTATAAAATTATATGTGTGTGTGTGTGTGTGCACTTATAAGAATAAACTCTGTGGACTATGGTAGAAGGCTAAGGCCATGGCAGATTGATGTGGAAAGCAAGCAGGTTCTAGGGATGCCATAACCCAGGGGGTTTTGCTAGTGTCTCATGCACCCAGATGTGCAGAGCTGGTGGTTTGCAGGTGCTGGTATTCTTTGAGCAGTAATAGCTGAGGGCCGTGCTAAGCAATACAGACTATGCACTATACTGAGAAAAAATCATGGAGCTTATGCTAAGATTCAGCTGGAAGAAGGCTGAATGACTCTTACAGGGCTCATCAATGGCGGTGTTTCAGTTTGTAGCAGAGGTCTGCAGAAGCAGAAGCAAAAATCTCTTGACTGTCCCTGTTTACTTCATATTGGGTCATGCTGCAAAACTGTCTGGGAGCACTGAACTAAATTTGGAGGAAAACGAACCAGAAGATAAGCTCCAGGAATGTACCTGATACACTTGCTAGTGGGTGTTCATTCCTCAGGGTCAGGCTAGAGTTCATCTCAAGTAAAACCCCCAAGAACATAAAGCGTGTGGTCAGCACTGACTATTTTATCCTGCACATCCACTACTGTTGGGTGGCATTACTTGTTCAGGTACACATTGCACAGACAACTATCTACAGCTAAAAAAATTTAAACATTTATATGCCTGGGGAGAAAATAGGAATGTAGAACTGTGTCTTCCTGCTGCCTGCACTCTTCATCTTTCTTTATAGAAATAGGTACCGTTTGCTGTGCTTTACCCCAGCCCTATTGAACATAATAATAGTGACTCCTTGGACATCAGTCAGCTTGGGTGAGATATTTAGTTCATTTCCATATACACCAGGAACTGATGAAAGTGCCTCAGAGCAAGATATGTAAGAGGCTCATTCTGGTTAGCTTATCAAAACAATCATATAATTACTTTTTAAAGTAGTAAATAATGTGGGCAGTATTTTTTTTTTGTTTTGATACTGCAATTTCACAATATACATGTTTACAAACTAAGGAGTGAAGCAGAATAAAGCTAAAATTTGTGGAAGGATAGTTCTTGACCAGAAAAAATCTTTATAGTTATTAAGATGGGTGAATTCACAGTATATATGTACATACAGGATGTGCTAGGGGTGTTTGTGCTAGTAATAAATAAATTCGTAGTTTATCTCATCTAGAATCAGGTCTCATGGTTTCTCCTTGAATGCAACAAGGACATCACCCCAATATTTGGGATCCCTGAACATCAGCATAATCATCAGCTGTCAGCTGAGATGGGCCTCTTAAGCATCTGTGTGGAGTTAGATTGCAAAGCAGTCATAGGGAGGTGTTGTGAAGAGCATTTCCAAAGATGTATTCCCATTTTGGAAGACCACCCAATTCTTCTGTATTCACAGTACTTCTTCAGAAAATGTCCCCTTTACTTCTGCCTTCCGCAAACTGTGTTGAGTGCCAGCCTGCAGCCCAAAATAAGTCACCCAATACCCTGATTTCCTGCTGCATCTGTACCTTGGTGTCTGAGCAGGGGTCCCCACTGTGACTACCTTACACTAGATACCATCTACTCGTTGACTTTCTGTGGCAGAGAGAGAAGCTGGTTGAACAATTGCTTGCAATCTTTTCTGGTTTGTATTTCTTGAAATGAACCATTAGCATGCTGAATATTTGCTATAATTTCTGTTTCTCAAAATCTCCACACCTGTCACCAAAAACTGTCAGGCCTTCAAGGAGAGGGAACTTCTAGTAATGGGGAGACTGGAGTAGTTCACTCTTGAAAATCAGCTAGTAATATCCTGGGAAAGGGAAACTTTTGCCTCATGCACTAGGAAATCACACAATTCATCTTCTTAAACATGATTAAAGTAGTTGTATGTGTGCTATAAATAAAGTGATATCTTCCAATAAGATGGGAAACTTAATGAAATTTGTAATTTCAGGATAATAAACAGTAAAAGCTATTTTGGATTTAAGCTACTAAACACCAGTGATGATCTCTGGACCTTTCTCAGTTTTCTTAAGGGTTTTTTTTCAGTTTTCTCAGTAGCATGTAGTTTACCTCTGAAGATAAAATTAGGTCAGATTTTGCTTTCTATGAAAGTAAAATTATTTAGAAGATGGAAATACTATTAATATTCTTAATATGCATCTTTTCTAGACTATCAGGAGTCAAGGAATTTAAACATTTCAAAAAACGGTACATCAGTGGACCTGAAAAGCCAATATATTGCATTTTTAGGAAGCCTTTTACCAAATGATTCAGTTGTCAATGTATAATGTATTCATTTAAATTGTAATCACTTGCTCTCATTTTCAATTAAATGTATTCAGAGTTTCTTCTGAGATAGCTCTGTGGAGGTTGATGGTACTCCAATTTTAATTGTATATTTAAAATTTTATATTTTCTTTTTTCAGCCATCTCCTGGAACCTTCAGAATCACCTTTATTTACTAAAATAATCAAGCTCCCTAACAGGTTTTCTACCTCTAAAAAACCAAATCCACCTGTAAAAGATAAAAATTATCTGGCCCACTCTAAGTGCTTTAACAGAACAAGTGCTCTGTACTTAGCAACTGTTGTTCCAGTGAAACTCTCCATAATTGTGCCCATGTCTCTTTCTGCACAAACAGCACTCACTGTATCTGTGGCACCTGCCTTTTTCCATTTTCTTCTCATGATCTCATCACATGCACAGTGTTTATTCTGGCATTTTTCTACCAGTCATCTGTGTCATTCCTTCTTCTGGAGAAGAAACAACTCTGAGATTTATAATGCAAAGCCAACTCAGGAATCTCTTTTATCAGGTTCAGAAGGGAAATTCCAAACACAAAGTGTGGCTTAGACATCTGACTTCTATCACCTGTATGTCCAGGAGTTCTGCTGTTTGAATGGGATCAGGTAGAACCAGCTAGGTGAAGATAGGTAGTCATGGCCCTGAGACAACCTTTTTCTACCTTCACTCTAGCGCTTTTTTCTTTTTTACAAAAAGTTTTCGACTCTGCCTCTCCTGCTGTTGCATTTGCAACCTGATTTTTTGTCATCTTAACTTTTCCTCTGCCCTAGCAATTCTAAAGCTTGATTAGCTGAAGGTGAGAGTGGTGATTCAGGATGCTGCAAATGCCAGACAATTTGGACGGTAAACATATCCTAACACTCTCTTCATACCTGTCTCTGAAGGCCTTCCTGTCTTCTTCTCTTGCATAGTCTCCACAGATATGGCACAAGGACTACACAGTCTTATTTATCTCTAACCTGTTGAACCACCGCTCTTGGGTTTGAGCCATATTTGAAAAGGCTGTGTTATGGTCCCAGTTGCACGGTGGTCACAGGTTTACCCAATTCAACTCATTACATCCCAACTTTCTGCTTTGTTCAAGCAAAGGTTTACAGCTGTCAGAGAGGAATTTTCTGAAAAGCAAGTAACAGAAAACTAGGCATTATTATGGTTTGGGTCTTCATGTCCTCTCCCCATCCTGCTCTATAGTAGGGAGAGCTTTGGTCTTTTGCATAGGAAGTTGATCTATATCTAGAATGACTCTCCCTCAAGTTTGAGCCTTGCTATCCTCAATGACAGTGACAAAATTTTAGTGTGAGAGTCCTTCTCTGTATGAAGAAAGATATATGCATATATAACATATAAAACTGCACTTGTCCATAGTTATTTATATGAACCCATATGTGCATGTACATACACAGAAGTCACCCAGACTACAGAACTGCACTACTGAAGACATTCCTCAATTTATGTGAAGGACAAGAACATTGTGAAAACATGATCCATGTTGCTGTAGCACCCAAAATAGTCAATATGACTTAAGTGGGACAATTTTGGCTTTTCCATTAGGAACCACAACTCTGGTCTCGGTGGATCTGCACAAGACACTGTCATTATCACCGGATCATTGACACGATAGGCCAAAACAGCTCCAGTCTATCGTGTCAATGTGCACTTAGGGAGTCCTTAATCCATGGATCATTGGCGTACGATGCTGTAAAATCTCTGTAGGAGACGTTATGGTGTAGCAAGTCAATGCACACTTAGGGACTCCTCCATTTGTGAATCATTTACAGTGCATCATGCCAATTTATACTCATGGAGCCTTTAATCTGCAGGTTGGTGCATTTAGCATAGCCCTGTATACTGGAAATACTTGTAGGCTAGCTGTTGTACTGTAAACATAAAGTTCACTTATATACATTTTGGTTTGCTCAAAAAGGAGCTCCTGAAGGCATATGAATTCCAGTGGCACAATGATGTAACATGCCATGAAAATTTGTAGCTTGCTGGGGTTCTAGGGAATCTTTCAAAATCTCATTGTAAGAACAGAGGCCAAAAAATGCTGCTGTTGAAACCTTTGTGGTTTTGACCCTCCTGTAAGTTTTTTAAAAATGCTTGAACCAGTCTTTTTAGCACACTGCTTACAAAATAAATTAATCCCAAGGGCCTTCTGTGCTAAAGGATCATTGATCATTTTCATAAGAGCACAGAAATTATCCTTTTCTGCAGATAATGAATGAGCTGCTGATCCAAAAATGAGACTATTGAGGCAGCTAAATATTTACCAGAGTGATGAATTTTTTTAAATGGTCTTCAGTTCCGCGATGTATATTTGACAACCTGCAGATGCATACCTACCTAGTGACATCTCTCCATCAAACCTAGAAAGTATGATTGGCTCCTGCAGGCACGTGACCCCAAGTGGGTCCAGTTACTGAAAGCAGAGAGAAGGAAACCTTCCTTTTAAGTATCCATCCCCCCAAGCCTTCATCCTGGTATAAATCACTGTCATTCCATTGACTTCAGTAGGTTTGTGCCAATTAACACTGGCTGACAGCCTAGCCCCATATTCAGTAAAAGCTAGTTTTCAAGGCTAATGGGGTTGATTCAAACCTTTTGCTTACCAGGCAGCTTTGCTACAGGGAATTTTTAAATTTTTTTTCTCCCCAAAATGGACGTAAAATTTACAAAGGCCAGCTCTGACTGCCTTGTTATTATGATCCTGTGGTTTCTTCTATGAGGACAAGGTAGGTCTGCAAGGCCCTTTGCCAACATCCCCTCAACACTGGTGAACACAAGTGCTGTGTACCACTTGGTTACTGCCTCTCTTCTAGCTGCATGCACAGTTTGCATCATGCTCTGCTGCTCCACAGCAAAAGGCACGGTAGGCATGCCAACCATGAACATGTCACCTCATTTAGAGAATCCACTGAAATGTGAAGCCTTTCTCTTCTGTTTGACCACAACTAAATGCCCCAGATGTTCAAGCTGGGATTAATGGGTGCCCTGAGCAGCTTTCCCTGCAAACTCGGCAGGACTGCTGCTGCAGACTTGCTGCAGGCAGGGCCACGGCATGACTGTCCAGGGCACTTGCCACTCATCATCAGCCAGCCCATGACACTCGGTGTGTGCAGGCAGCATAGTGCATGTGGGCCAGCGCAGGAGCGCGGGCAGCAGTGTGCAGGCAGCTGAAGCTGCCTGTTCCCTGACTTGGAAACAAAAGCTCTTGACAGGGGCAAGAGTGCAAGCGCAGTCGGAGCTGGGGAGCCAGTGAAGCAGTAATCCAGGGAGTCAGTAGATCAGCTGTGGGGATGGGGGGAGAGCGGGGAGCAGAGGGTGGTGGCAAGGAGGGGGGAGAGCTGGCAGGTCTATTTGAATATCAGGCTCTGCCACACTCGAGGCTCCACTGACAACTTCATTACCTACACATATAAAAATGACTGCAGGGTAATGCAAATGGCTTTTGCGTTGTACACTCGCCTGCGTTCTGCGTGCTGGCTGCAGGCTGAAGAGACCTTGCGATGGAGCCTGGAGGCAGACAAGCTTTTGTCCAATTTAATAGGATATCTCTTCAAGGCATAATCCTCCCCTCCCACTCCCCATGCATTATGGAGTCCGGTGACCTGGCTTTTCAGGCATGGGGAGAAAAGGGGGGCTGTCTCCATCCTGACCTCATCTGTCAATCACAGAAGAAAGAGCAGGGGGAGAAGGAGGGAGGGATGCCTATCTATCCATAAGAAATTTCTAATGAATGTTAAGCAAATTTCTTACAGCCTGACACAGTGATCTAATTAATATTATAGAAATGTCGACAGAATATCATTCTGCAGATAGGATTTATCACCTTGAACTGCTGTATAACTGATGGTGAAGGAATAGGCACCCCTGTCCCCCCTGATGCTGATTAAATTAGACATAAGCATCAATATGTTACTTATTGGAGACTAGAATTTCATGCTATTACTCTTCAGTTAATCAGAGAACTGTATCTTTTTTTAAAAGATATCAGACTCACAGTTCTGCTTGTCTGATAAAATGGATGAACAGTTTGACTATGCAACACTCACTGTATGGGAGGAAAAATTCAAAAAGAATTCCTACCTAAAGCAGGCTGAAAGATCTTGCAATTACTTTGGGAAAGCTCATCTTGAATCCACCCAAAATTTGGAATGGCATTGATTCAGATGAAAGGAGCAGGAATATAATATTATTGCCCCTTTTTTCAGCATGAAGAGACTGTTGAGGAGGATGTCTGCCATTCATTTGCCCAAGGTGTTTGGAGATAAGTCTTTTCCTGCTATACAAGATGCACACAAGCCTTATTCCTTGGACCAAGGGCACCTGAGAGTGCCTGAGAGCACTGGGCTGCAGCAGAGTTCTGTTGCCTCTTGTTTGAACCAGTCACAACCCACTGAGCTCTGGCATTTACCTGCCTACCAAAACCTCAAAATACAGAGTGAGCCTTAAGGTCTCCTTGTGAGGAGTTTTATCCTAATTATTTTTTGCTAGGGGACTCGTGTGAGCAGCAAACTCTCCTTTCCACAGTAGTATGTAACACTTGAAGTTGGTGGGTTTTTTTCCTAGACTTCCCTTTGTTCAGCCTTTATCATCCTTTCTCAAAGGATGTGTTCAGAAAACTCTTCCTCTTGGAGCAACTTTGTTCAGTGCTGAATGATCAGGGCACCTCAGAACTGGAACATCACCATTAATGATACTAGTGGTTGAAATAACTGACTTTTCCTTTATGTGTTTACTGGCCAGGAATCATTACACAAAAAAAAAAAGGCGGGCAGGGGGGATGATGCTAGCTCTCATGTTTTGCAATGACGTGGCTATGAAAGAAGGTAGAGCTGTTCAAGAATGTGTAACTAGGCAAAAAGGGATGAGTCTAAGCATAGGAAAATTGTGACAGAATATTAGGAAACATTTCCTCACGGTGAGGCCTTCAATTGTGTAATGGTCACCCCAGGGAAGTGATAGAAGTCTTGGCACTTGAGTAATTTAAAATTAGAGTGGGTAAAGCACAGGGGAATATCCTGTTGGGAGCAATCCTGTATTGATAGTTGAATAGGCAGAGTCACCTAATTGGTCTTTTCAGGCAGAAGTGGGAGTCTGTGATGACTGATCTGTCCCTTAGGCATTAGGTTGCAGAATGACCATTTTGCATCACTAAATGCCTGTTCCCGATTTTCTGGTTGGACAGTTTAATGCATTTCTAAGCTTGACTAGCAGAGATGAATATTGTTGCATCCTATATGGGGCATAAAAATGTTAAGCTTGAAAGAAGCTCTTACGGCAGATAAGAGGATTTGTGATTCTGATCCAGAATGTTGTGATTAAAATCTAACAGCGTGATACAAAATTTAATGAATGGCTGTCGGCATCCTTTTGCTCAGGGTTCAATTTCACAATCCGTTTAATTTTGCACCGCTACCAGCAGCAGCAACCCTGCCACTTCACAACACTGGCAACTGCAGCCTTCCCATCTTCTTTCTCCCTTGTGCCAGCACTAGTGACTGTGGGGCTGCATGGTCAGCTAGATCTCTAAAAATGAAAAGTTACCCTACGACACCTTACAAAGACTTGTGCTCAGCCAAGTCAGCTCTCAAAGCAGCTGCCTGCTGCGCTGTGTGGATGCTGAGGCCAGCAGAAGTGAGGAATATGGATATACAGTTATGCAGCTTCAGGCTGGGGGCTTTCAGTGACAGCCCAGACTTAGGTCAGCCTCTGCTGATCAGCAAATCCAGTCCTCTTTATTTTAATGTTTTGGAGAAATAAGGCACAGCCAACATAAGCACTCTGCTGTGGTTGCACGGTCAGTCTCCAAGAGCTTCAGCTACCTTGGGGTCATCGTGTGATGACCTTCCCTTTAAGATCACAGGTACAAGTCAGATCCAGCACAGATGCATAGTGTGGGATTCAGCTCATCTCATTTAGTTAGTTAGGCTTCCAGTATCAGCTTTCTGCAGCCCAAGAAGAGAGACAGCATCTCCAGAGAGTGATTCACCTCCTGTATCTTAGGCTTAGCCTCGAGCGCCAGTTTCAGGCTGCGATGAATCTCATTGAGTGTGGAGGGAGCCCAGATGACTAATTCAGACTAGATATCTAATTTTCCACAGAAAAAGTGAGCTTGGGTGAATGCTTATCCTTGGATATAGAGAATTAGCCCATGAAATGCTTGTAATAATGATAAGCTTCAAAATGATATTGAAATATTGTTTTAAATATACATTCAGCAATCAAATATTCTTTCAAAGAGGGAGCTCTGAAAAATACCTTTTGGGATTGAGAAATGTTCTTTGTGGTCCCACAATGACAGTTCTCTGTCTCAAACAGGTGTTTCATCTCTCTCAGACATTTTTCTCAGACCCCAGAAGGAATAAACTCGCAGATTAATTTTGTTTTGTTTTTTATTAACTAGAACCATTTTCTCCTTAATCTGCAAAAAGCAGAAACAACTTGATAGCAAGCTAAGGCAAAGGGGTGGTAAAAGTGATATGGGACATAGTCTCACTGTTAAAGCCTATTAGTTTGGCTCGTATAGTCCTGGGTCCAGGCACAGCCACACAGCTCCTTGCGCAGGTCACCACCCTTGGCATTAAGGTTTGTGATTGTGTGGACCAAATCACCCATGGCCCAAAAAGTACTCCGATGCACCACTCCACTCGAAACAGATGGCCTCACAGTTGTTACAACTGGCTACATTGGACCTTTAAAAGCTGAGCTTTTCTAATACACGTATGTTATAGGCAGACACACATTCTGTGAAGACTGTGGCTGTGTGACTTCTGCTAATGCAGGAGATGACACACAACACAAACAAACACAGGCTGCATCACCCACCATTTTGTGCTGCCTGTGTCCTACCCCCCTGATAAATGTACAGTCACATTTGTGCTTGTGTATAAGCATTCATTCATCACCCTTAGTCCTAAAGTACCAGGAGACAAGTACAGTGCAGTGCATCCCCTTTAAACATATAGGAACTCCTGTGTCCTAAGGAAAGCAAGACTGGGGTATAACATTATGGGCTTTAAGTTACACAAATCTGCAAAATCCCTCTATTTTGATAGCTGTTTGTTTGTGGAGTGATGACAAAGTGCACCTTCCCAGCACAACTTAAAGACTGATCTTATTATACATTTACAGCAGAGATGAGGAAAATATATAAGGATTTACTAACATTCTGAAATGATGAAATGCAGTAAGAGAGGAATGATAACTTTCCTTTTCAGCAACTGCTCTAACCTACACTAATGAGTAGACTGTTAGGAATTTTCTTCACTTAGCATTTCTCATTATTAATAAATTTTGCACTGACAACTATAAAGTGAACACTCTGGATTTATGCACCTAACCTAATTACATATGCTGCATGTACGCATTTCATTATTTACTTGACAGATTCATTCCTTGATACCATAAATAATTAAAGAAGGATCACATATTAACAATCAGATACATGTTAATTCTCCTCAAATCTGGGGAAACAAACACATTTTATTTTCCATCCAATAAAAATGGAATAAAATAAAATGCTTTCATTAGAAGGATTTAAAAAAACAGGTAAAGTTCTTCAGTGTCATTTTTATTTAGCACAGAGTGAAAATTAAAATGTCCAGCTGCTCTCTAATTCCTTTACAGGAACACATATAGCAATTTTAATAAGTATAAAAGGTTAGTAATTCCTTTTTGACAGTTTCTAAATGAAGCATTTTGGTTTAGTGTTTGTCAGGCAATCTCAGAGCAAGGCAGCTTCAAATATAAAGTCTGATCCTGTCCCCATGAATGTCAACAACACAAATTCGTACTGAACTTCAGGTAAAACAGCATCCATCCCATTATTTCCTATGTATTAGCGGTTCATTGCCGTCCAGACTGGAAACCCAAACTTGCCCTCTTCCACCAGGCACTGTCAGCTGAGCAAGGGCCTGATCCTACTCACTGGGGAGGGCTGGCAGTGCCCAGGGGTAGCCAAGAGCCCAGTGTGCACAACACCTCCAGGATTCAACCCTAATGGGAATAAAAGGGGAAATTCTGCTCCTGCCCCTCTCTGCTGCTGTGTTACATCCTCTCTGGAAGCATCCTGCTCTGATTTGGTGGGGTTTTCTGTAGAGGGTGTTGCACAGCAGAAACCAGGCAAGGAACTATGTGGCTCTTTCCGTGCCAGCAATGGCTGGGGGGCGAGAGCTGCCAGACAGCCCCAGGAGCTGTTCAGGGTCTCCAGAGTAAGGGCTCTTCTCAGAAGAGTTACTGCATAAGCTTTGAGTTATAATTAAATCTGCAGGCGAATTATTTGTGACGGAAAGCTGCTCCCAGTCACAAACCCGTACAAACTGTCTTGCCTGCTGTGCAATTTAAATTGATGTTTAAATATTTTTCTACACATTATTCAATATCTCCATTTGATCACAAATATTCTCCAATTTGAACAAATTTACTTTTAGATATCACATCCCACAATTTTATCATTTTAAAGGTGTTAAAAATTCATAGATTGCCACATTATTCATCATGCAAGATTAATGCCAGCCTGACAGGTTTTTCAAAGATGGGTTTTTTTTTTTCTAAGTGCATATACCATATCTGTATGAGATGTACCATGGTTGTTGAATATTGATTATTCACATCTCCTTTCTTATTTCTGATGCTAAAGAGAGAATATTAGGGTGTGATTGTCAGGGTTAGCATCTCTCTGACCTACACATGTACTATTAATAATTTATGAGTTGATTTGAAATAGATCTCTGCGAAATGAGCTGGCAATAAGCAGGGCTGTCTAAGATGACAAAGATTCAGAACAGGGCAACTCATGTACATTAGCTTCCTGGTTTCAATCTGAAAACAAAATGAAACAAAAACTCAGTGTGGCTTACGCAGTAGTTAGGAATTTATTATTTGAATACACCAAGAAATATCAGTACTACATATTAAAAGTTAAGTCTGGATGATGTAGTTGATATATTAGTCAAACTTTCTAAAGTATTACGCTTGTTCAACTGTATAAATATATATATATGATGCATGAATAAGCAATAAAAAGTATGGCAATCTGTTGGTCAAGTGGATGAGCATCAGCTTACAAATACAGAGCCAGCTCACAGACTCCTAATTCCATTTAAGAGTTGTCTCCCTGAACCCAAAGAAGATAAAAATAACAAAGGTCAAGACCTGCAAATGCAGAACTGGATTGGCTTGAGGTTTCCAGCATCTAATGAGAGCTCTTCAAAGATTAACATCAAGGATTTTTTATTTTAAAAGTCTTATTTCTTTGCACTTTATCCTTAATTTAGAAAGCAACCCTGCTTATGTCCACAGACTTACTCAGGATGCCCGGATTGCATTTAAGGGGTCCTCAAGAGCAGACCTGGAAAAGGCAGCCTGTCCCCTTTCACTGATGTCAGGCATGCCCTGACAAGGTGCCTCTGGCAGAGCTGCACCCTGCCACAGCTGCTCATGGAGGGGAGGGTGAACCCTGGCAAGGGACAGTGAGAGCACAAAGTTTCCCACCAGACCAGGGCAGGGGTGACCACGCTCCAGGACCTCCCAGACAGGCTTAAGTGCAATGGCAGCAAGTGAGACATGGCTAAGAAACCACAGGGAGGATGCCCACTGCTTTTCAAAGGGCACTCCTAGAAATTTTCTAGTAAACAGGTAAACTCTGCCAGCTCCCCCAGAAGAAACAGATCTAGTAAACGTCAGGCCTCATCACCTCACATTGGACTTCTCTATGTCTGCCTTCTTTTCTTGACTGCTGGACTGTGTTTGTTACTAACTGTTCTGGTTTCCTTGTCACATGCACTGCTGTGATCCTGAGCCCTTAACCTGCATGGAAATATAGCATATAAGGTTGAAGTTTTTTTAAAATGTGATGCAAAATCAAATGGTAAAAGCAAAAGTCTAGCTGACCTGAAAAGGAAGGATACCGTTACTTAAACTGCTAACAGTTAGGCATAGGGAAATAAGTACAAACCTTGTTACAATTCTAAAATAAAGATGTTCAACCAAGGAAATTACATTGAGCAGCACAAACTAGAGCAGCACAGAGCAGCATGCCAAGAGTCACAGGGGTGTTGCAGTGACAGAGATAATGAAATGGGATGACACCAGCTCTTCTCAGTGGGAGGGTTTTCTCCATCTGTCTCCTGGGAGTTTTGCTGTATGTCCATTGTAGGAAACCTTTCCTCCAAAAGTGCCAGCAAGCCTTTTGGAAATCTTATTACTATTCTTCCTGAGTGCTGTAAAGTGTGCTGCAGACAGTAGATGACAGCTGCCTTACCATGAGCAAGGGAAGAGCAGGAGGCTAACACCAGCACTGACATACTCCAGTAAAACTGCACTGCTGGTATCTCGAAATAAGAAATGAATCAGGAGGGAGAATTGACTCATAAGTGCAAGCCCAGCCAGCAGCCAAAGTGGTTATTTATTATTTGCAGTATGGTGCACCGAACACGTGCTTCCCAGACAAATCGTAGGGCAAGGTCCTTGCCCTGAAGAACATACAATTTATGGAGCCGACCCTGCAAGATGCTGCGGGCCCTCCCGGGAAGACCAGAGCAATTTCATCTCAGCATCATTTTGGCACATCTTGGGAGGTCTTGCCTCTCTTGCTAACACAAATGGTTCTTTTGACCCCAGGGGATGACTTCTGTAAGTGGGGGTGATTTGGTTGTTAATCTGTGATTCATGAGAAGTAAAATCTTTTATCTGTCTGTAGAGTTTCTGCATGTGCACAGTATTAATACCTGCCTAAGTCGGAGGGAAGTTTGAACTCTCCAGATCTATCACGGGAGCTGCAAAGCATCATGCATTCAAGTGGCAGAGTTCAGCACATGTCTCTCAGCAGACCCCAAAGCACCATTTCCTGGGGGGAAATCTGAGCACAGTGCAACCACATCACAGCGTTGCAAACAGGGAACGAGCAAGAGAAGTGACTTTCCTGCTGCTGACATCCCTGGCACTAACCCACAGCCAAAGCAGTCTCCCTCAGTTGTGGCAGGAGAGTTTCAGCCAGGGGCTCCTCCTTGCCTTCCCAGCTATGGCAGACTGAGAAACAGAGAACTGCTGGAGGATCCTTCTCTAGGAACTACATTTCACTTTACAAAGCCAAATCTTTGAGGTGTCTCCTTCCTGAATTATTCCCACATTGGAATTTGGACACTGCCTGCAAAGAAATTTCAGGGCATGCTAAAGTTTATAGTTATGAACTAATGCAAGCACATCACCATCACGGCCATGAACTGGCTCCCCAAATTATGTTTCCCTAAATTTAACATTCAGAACTCCGCTTCCTTGTGTTGCACCAAGAAATTACCAAGTACTCAGTTCTCAGACCAGCAAAATTCTTTGTGGAATCCCAAGCCTTGATGTAGTCCAGAATGCTCCTCTCCTTATGGGATGCAACACATCAGGGCATATCCAGCTCTTCAATACAAAGCATCAATGAGTTTGCCATCTTCAGAAGGAAACATAAGCCTCATCTTTTTACAATGGCTCCAACATTATCCAGGAACAAGGAAGGACAAACTAAACCAAGGAATTTCCTAATGGCTTTCTTCTGTGGGAAAGAGGAAAGATAACATTGTACTTCTGGCTTTTAGAAAGGACAAGAACTCTCTTATTTACAGGCAATGGCCTGTGCTGATAAATGCGCTGTAGGAAGACATTGTGATTAGTAAGGAACAAAGTGGGAGGGAAGAGCCGGTAAAGCTCCAGCACAGCACAATGCCCTGTCCTTGGCACAGTCTTCATCTCCTTCTCAGAAGTCATCAACTCTTTCCACAAACAATGCAGAATTAAGGATAAGCTTGCAGAGCTTTCTGGTGAAGTGTCTCAGTCGCCAGCCACCCCAAGAAAAAGATCTGCTCAAAAACCAAAATATGAACCTTAAAAGATTCTTCTTGGTTTTAATTAAATGAGCTGTTGTAATCTAGAAAATTGTATTTACCTATAATGCTTATATTTTAAGTCAATTTTTGAGACTTTTTTTTACTTATGAAAGGTCAGATCATACATCCCATCAGCAGAATAAATTCACACCGTGAGGACGTTTGCTGGAATCAGCTGAACAGGCAACACCACTTTGGTGAGGGAAGTTTGCAGTGCTCATTCACACAAATAGTCTTTACTGATGCTAGCAGCCCCAAATTGTTTTAATAAGTACTGTCATGGATGGATGAGTAAAGACTGAAAGATCTGGCCAAAAACAATCTTTCTTATACTTTTCAGTCAACACCAGCTCGGCTTCCTTCAGTCCAGTTCCAATGTTAACACCATCTGATGGCAACAAAAACACAGTACTTCTGCAACTGTCCCTCAGAGAAAATCCTGTCAGTGCTGCTTATTTAACCAAGCTAAACTAGGTACCCTAATTGCCTCTCTCTTCTCTCCTCCTGTTTGTTTTTTTTTTTAATTAGTGAGAAGAGTAACTCTCTTTTTCCAAAATAGACATAAATCTCTGTTCTGAACACTGCAACCCAAAAGATAATTAGCCCAAAATTTTCAGATGCAACAGATGTCAGAGGAAGTTTGATTTCCAAGTGCCAGAGTGCACAGTGCTTGGAAGTAAAAAAAAATGCCTTCCAGGTGTTTTAAATCAAATATCAAAAACTGGGACCCCTCTGCTACCTCTTAGAAGTGCTTCATGCTGATAGCTGGGGTGAGATTTTCACGAAGAGCATGGCACTTTGTCTCTCTCAGCAGGTAAAGCAGTGGAGCCCACCAGCAGGAGGAACATTGCTCTTCCCTTATCTGTGAGCGATGCCTGGTACATCATTGTGGTCACCTCACTGTTCCTCAGTTTCCTCAGCTGTAAAACAGTAGATCCTGTTTATTGTAAGACTGAATTAATTCCTCATCACAAAAGGCTTTGAGACTCTGGACGGGGAAGCTTTATAATAAACACAGACAAATTATTAACTTCCTATATCCAGCCCGTGATGTGCTGACTCTGGCGCCAAGGTGGAGCTTTGACTTCCCAACAAAATTCAAACCATCCAGGATCAAAACTTGCTTTTATACTTCTTTTTCTGTGTGACCAAATTGGCAGCATTTTTATGGGTAGACAGTCATATCCCACCTCCTCTCCCACTGCTTTAGATCATTAGAAGTAGAAAGAGTTTTGGGTCTTTTAGAGAGCAGAAAATAGTAATAAAATAGAAGATTCATAGAAGCAGCACTTAAAAGGCATTTCTTGCCATGCAATAAGAAGCTATCCTATTACTATAAGCAGGTTACTCTTCCAACAAAGTTATTTCTTGTGGCTAAGTACTACTGTTCCAAGGTGGACATTCACACGGTTACTCTTCTGTCACAGGACTGGGTCTCCCAAGGCCCTTGAACATCAGGGGTGTGGTGGGCTTCTTCAGGGAATGAGTCAGAGCGACTAAATTTGTTTAGGAATCAACCTCCCTAAATTAATGTTAGCTTCTGAGAAAAGCTTTGCCCACATTTTTAGTGCTTCAGTCTCATAATTCAACACACAGAGCCTTCAAATGATCATTGGAAGTAAAAAACTGCATGAAGACACAAATGGGAACAGACAAACCCTGGACCTTGTGGGTTAACTCCTGTCCCACACTGAGGTCTCTCATTAAAGCCCAATTTCATGGGATAATCTGGGTCCAGACCACTAACTGACAGCCATTGCCTTCAAGAAAGTAAGTACTGGGTCAAACCACCAGTTACTGTGACTCTGAATCTGTTCTCAGACAGGAGCCACCAGCAAATGCTGAAAGCAGACTGCAAGGACAAGACAGGAATAGGGAGAAGCCTCTCTCCTGAAAGACCTGCCCATCTCTCAGTCCCACACTGGCTATTTTCATCCCCACACAGGGATAAATACACAAACCCAAAATTTGGAAAAAAAGCCTCCAAGAAATAATCACATATCCAGAAAAACACAACTCAGTGAGTGAGCTGCTAAAATACCTCAGGGGATCCAGGCCCAAGTGAGAAGTGCTCTAAAGAACTCAGGGCTGCTCTTTCAAGTTTTTAACACCTTCATCCGACCCAAGCTTTTAAGAGGCTTGGCCACCTATGGCTGCTGACTGCCTTTTCCTCACAGAAATCTTTTAAGAATGTATTGCTTAAATAGGAAATAAAACAGAATCAAGATTCCTGATGCTCAGCTCAGAGGCGTGACTTCAGAAAAATCACAAGAACTCCTTTTCTGAAGCACAAGAAGATACTGTCTTTTGAAATTTTTCATTACCCATTCAAGTAACAGGAAGTAAGAACCTATGTGAGGTTTTAGCAACTGGAAATACACGGCACTTTAAAAGCACAAACATACAAAAAGAAAGGATAGACTTCATAGTCCACTTTTTCATCACTATTTCTTTTCAGTTAGGACAGGGGATGGTGGCTTTAAACTTAGAGGGTAGGTTAAAATTTGATATTAGGAAGAAATTCTTTACTGTGAGGTAGTGAGCCACTGGAATAGGTAGCCCAGAGAAGTTGTTGACAACCCATCCCTGAAGTGTTCAAGGCCAGGTTGGATGGGGCTTTGAGCAAGCTGGTCTAGTGGGAGGAGTCCCTGTCCGTGGTAGGGGAGTTGGAGATAGATGATCTTTAATGTCGTTTCCAAGCCAACCGATTCTATGATCCTATGATACCACACATTGAAGACTCATGACTTACCATAAGCATCAGTACACCAAAAATAGGAAATAAACCCAGAACTTCATCTACTACGTATTATCTTTCAGAAACAAAAAATGAGTTTGCACTGTATTTGAAAATGACTGTTTTAAAACATTCTCTATTTCAAAGCAGACATTTTTCTGTTTTCAGAAAGAAATTAACTGTAGAGCACATTTTAAAAGACCAGCTATTTGTTCAAACAAAAATGTCATTTTTAATCTGAGTGCCTTTCAGAAGAAAGAATGTTTTCACCCTCAGCATAAGCAGCACAAAGTTTTTACTATTGACTTCAACTGAACCAGCACTTGATATGTCTTAACCAATTCTACTGTGAAATTTGCATTTAGTATTCGTACAGAAACTAAACCAGGCCTCTGGTATTGTTGTAAGTTACAAAATATCTAAATACAAAAGCAAATATGTTTTTGTTCAGAAGGCTTAACTGTTTTTTTTCTGTATTCAGTTTTCTGTATTATGTTTTTGCTTTGTTTTCTGATTAACCATGAAAGAATAAAAATAACATGAGTCTGACAAAATACTCATCTCAGCTGATGACTGTTTTCTTACCTACAACTAAAAAAAAAAAAGGGGGGAAGACACTACTAGTAATTTTGCAAGCACTCAAAATCATAGGTGCCACAGGGAAGTTCTACCACTCAGGCATATTTTAAATATAACCATGGGAAAAAATCAGAGAAAGTGCAAATACTTGTAATTACAGCATCCATTTAAACTTTACAATGTGTTTTATTGCTGTTTGAAATAATTCTAAGATCAGGCATATGCTGGCACATTTAACATGGAAATTAGCTCTGCCTGACAAAAATTTAGTACATTTTAGTAAAACCTATAGCTGCAGTACTACCTGAGTAGTTTGCTCCTCCTGATCATTAAAAAAGCAAAGATAAACTGTGTGAGACAATGGTTGTGTTTGGTGTACCATCATAAAGGTAAATTATTCCCTACCTTTGGGGAAATGTGTGATAGTTGACATGTGTGAAGATTTTTTAATTTATCAGGAGACAGTAAAATAAAATACATTCTTTGATGGAGCACAATCAAATTGCAATCTAGTGGTCTGGGTTGTGTTTTTTTGTTGTTCTTTCAAATGGAGGAGATTAAAGCTATGATCCAGATTATTAGCTGACAACTACAAGAGCAATGTAAAGCCTACAACAGATCTAGATCTGTATGCCCAAGACACAGCAGCCCTTCTTCAAAGAGTTTACAGTGTGGTGAGGACTCCAGCACTAAGTGCTTAACTCCTGGAAGATTCCCAAATTTAGGACTGAATGCTTAAGTTTTGGTGCTGGGATTCATGTAATCATTCCAAAACAATGATGGACAACAAGATAATATGTATATGGCCAAAGATGTCCAGAGGACTCAAGTCATATAGGCCTTATTAGTTGTGTTTTATTTTTAACTTGCATGCCATTACAATTGTTGCAAACAATTGTGGTTTTACTGTCCATACCCCTATTTTACATCTTTTCCTTTCTCCACAGAAGCAAATGCCAGATCTAAGCAATCATGAAGGGGAAATGTTCAACTACCAAATGGCATAAAGAAAAGAAACAATGAAAAAAGGAAAAATACCCCTTCATCTCTGCATAGCATTTATCACAAGAGTAGGTAAACACTTAGCATGTAGAGATATGATGATGCATCATGAAAACCTTTTAACATCTTGGCTAACAACTGTATTCACTACCAGGGCAGTCATTAACAGGTTGCCAGGAGAGAAAATAAAATCTCCCAGACTGTTTCCATACTGTCTACACTCAGTGTTATTACTCTTACATCAATGCCAAGAAATGATAATGGGATGAGGGCCCTCCCCAGGCAGGCACCGTGAAAAACCATACTGAGAGGTTGTCACGAACCAGTGGACAAAGGGAGTTTTCTTACTCTTGTCTTTGTACTTGGGAAGTTGAGGCATACCATGTGCAGAGCCACCCTTGCCATGGCTGCATGGAGGCTTGTCCTTGTCCCCAGACCTGGTTCTCACCCACTCTGACTGAGCATCCTTTTCCCCACTGGGGAGGGTGTCACAGTCCAGGCTGACAGACAGGCACCTCCCAGTCCTGCCTTCCCCAGGATCATGACACCTCTATTTCTAAATTTCTCCAGCTCTTGGCAGCCCAGACACTGTTCCCAGACCCTCTGACACTGCAGCCCCAGGTGCTCAGTGGCTCCCAGGAGACTCCATCTGAAGGTCTGCCAGAGACAGCAAGGTCCATGCTGATGCTACAGACCTTCAGGCACTTTCCCTTGTACATCATCCCAGGGCTGCCTTTGTGGCATTTTCATTGCCATGGAGCTGGGAAAACCCAACTCTGGTGCCTGTGCTCTCCAGGATACATCCCTCCCCTCCCTCCCCTGCTTTGCGCCATACATTTCTTTTTCTTTTTTTTTTTTTTCTTTGGGTATTTTTTTCCTCTTTCCCATTACCCCTTTAATGCAGAGCAGGGCTGCTGATTACAAAAGAGGCAGTTTGACTTGAGCAATAGGTCTTCTTCACTAATCCTCACTGTCATGGAAATTCCAGCTGCTACAAGAATAAGAGGCTCAATCCATATTTGCCAGCTCTAATATGAAATCTGTCAGGGCCCAAATTAATGAGTTCCAAATTCCTTACATCACGATAACAGGTTAAGACTGGTCAATTAATTACATAAATCCTTCCCGATTCATTGTGCATTTTCAGGAGAGATTGTGTCTTACATAACTGGGTGACACAAGGCCTTTTGGCTCTTGCTGTTCCGCAGAAAGGCCTCCATTTAAGAGCCGCCTGCCTGCCACCGAGGCTGGCAAATGTCACGCCTTGGCTCTGCGCTGCGCCCTAATTGCTTTTGTATAAAAATATAAATAAATAAACAACACGTAAAACACATTTTAAAGACACAGCGGAGCCGCGGGGGGCAGGTGCAGCCGCCCCCCCCCCCCCCTTCCGGCTGCGCCCCATCCCCAGCGCGGTGGGCACCTCCCTCGTTTCGCCCGACCGCGGAGCTGCGCGGCTGCGGGAGGGGCTCAGGGGTGAGGGGCAGGGGCCGGCTGGCGGGGAGCATAAAGAAACCAGAAATAAAGGCGAAAGGTTGGTTCGGCCCCGCGCAGAGCGGCGGGCACGGAGGGCGGCGGGCCCGCAGCGCGCACCCCGC
>JAWWLV010000088.1:32970074-32987471 GCA_035041135.1 Platyrinchus mystaceus | reverse complement strand
GGCGCGCTCCCGCTGGCGCACAGCGCCCCCCGGTGGCCGCGCGGGCGGCGGGGCCGGGCGGGCTGCGCCGCCCTTCCCGCCGCGGGGGCCCCGCGCGCCCCCCCCGCGCCGTTGCCATGGGCTGCGGTTGCCACGGGTTACCGGATGGAGGCCGGGAGGCCCCAATCCCTGCCCGGCGGACAGCGCGGGGCGGAGCGGGGCGGACGGCGCGGCGGCCCCAGGTAAGGCTCTCGCCCCGCTCCGCGTCCGCGGGGCAAGGCGGGGCAGGGCGCGAGGAAGGGCCGGGCCGGGCCGGGGCGCAGCGGGGAGCGCGGTCTGGGATGCTGCCTGCCTGCCTTTTCCCTTTTTTCCCCCCCCCCTGTTGGTTGTTGGGTTTTTTTCCCCCTCACTCCTTTTTTTCAAGTCCTGCCCCGCGCTCGCCGCTCGCACCGGCGGCAGCTCCCCGCGGGCAGCCGGCGCTGCCGCTCCCGCCCCTGCCGGTGCGGATGCTACGGGCGCCTCCAAGTCAAAACCGCGGGATTCGAGCCCAAAGGCGAGAGTTCGAGTTCTGTTTTACAAGGCCACTTGAATTAATTTCTAAGGAGGTTTTGTTCCAGAAGGCAAAGAAGCGACCTAAACCGTTATACTGCAGTTTTAACGCCGAAGAAGAAGAGAATAGTTGTGTCTTTCCTAAAGCGTTTAGGCCTTTCGTGAAAAGAATCAGTCTGAGACTGGAAATTATTATTTACATTTTTGCAATATTTTAAAAGCTAGAGAAGAAAGGTAAAGCCCCGTCTTTAGCCCTGCGCCTAGTCCTGCAGTTACAGGGAGATGATATTGGAACATGGAAGGTTTATTGTTTTGACTTTATCTGTACTGTGTAATTTACAACAGAGCAAGTCAAAAACACTCTTTTAATAATTCATAGTAATTATAAAAATTTAAATATTCCTCTGGAGAAAAAAAATAAATCGGTATATCACATGTCAAAAAAAGACCTGGACACTGAAGTTTGCAGTGCAGCATTTTGAGTATAATTTTTCCTCAATGCTTATAGATCTACATTGCTATTTAAACATATTTCATTCCAAATACAACATCTTTCTCATCTTTCTGGTGGTTTTTTGCTGTTCTTTTTGTAAAAAAAAGAAGTGAAAACCCAAGCACAACAGTGTGGATGTGTGTATACACACAGTGTACATATATATATATATATATATATCCACACACCATATATATACACTGTGTGTATATATATATATATATAGCATATATACATATGTGTGTGTATATATATACATATTACAAAAATAATTGAGGAGTAAATCACGCATGGTAAGTCATAAGGTTATTAGGATATTGATATTGAAATAAAGGAAAGCCCACTGTCAGGTTTAAACATGAGCTAGAAATTAGTAACTTGTTTTATTTAATTACTTAAAAGCTTTTAGGAAATCATCGTAAAAATAAGGATATAAAGTTCTAAGCAAAAGATAAAGCACAGCTTTTGAGGGCAGAAATACTGCAATTAGATAGAATGTAATCTGATTACTTTTTCTAATTTATAAATTAGATATTAGCCAGTAAAAAACAAAACAAAACAAACTAGCAGGAAATGTCAGCATTATTTAAAACTAAAAAATGAGAATCAAAATTCCAGTGATCAACTGATCAAACTGCATGCCAGTGTTGAGAAATCACCAAATCACTGAGGCCACAAAGGACATTAAAAATCTTTTTTTTTTTAACATTTAAATTTGTAACAGTTATATTTAATGTTCCAAAAGAAACAGAATGTCTTAAAGCATTTATATGCAATTACATACAGCTGATACATACTAGAGAGCATGGAATACTTTTCCTCACCCTTTAATACAAAAAAATCCAGTAATGATAGCTACACAAGCAACATTCCAATGATAAATATTTAAACAAATCTCTGTCAAAGCTGAGAAGAAAGTTCTGTTATAGTAGTCTTAAGATTTTTTAACAGGGTGACAAGAAAATAACAGAACAACAACAGAGCTATTAGAAAACAAATATTTATTTCAGAAACATCTTCATCTGAAAAACACTCACTGGCCTACAGATAAACTCCTAGAATTAAAAAATAAAAAACGACCACAAAGGCTTTCCAAACCTTGTGTTTCTGTAATTTTTTGCAGATCGTGAAGATGTCCTAGGAGGCCAGAACTGTAAAGTGCTTCAACAGTTTAGCTCAGTCTTTTAAAACAAAAGAAAAACCCACACTGTGTTAAATAAAAACATTAGTATTCTTCTCAGACATTATTCCAGTTTTTGTTTTTATATCCTTCCCATTTTTTTAATAAATCCACTGAACCATTTTTCTTGTAATGTGCCAACTTACAAAAAAAAAAAAAAAAAAAAAAAAGAAGAAAAGTCAAGAAATCAAAATCTCTGCCTGGCAATAACAGCTATTTTTAAGCCACTTTTTTGTGATAACTTGTTGCTTTAATTAACTGTTATCACTTTTACATTAAAATTAACATTGCTGCTAACTCACACACAAGCTGAGAAAGTGAATAGATACATTTGTGCAAATCAGTAAGACCAAAGGAAAAGAAACATGGATATTTATCTTTAAAAAGTGCTGCCATCAACACAATACAGCGGCTTAAAGTAGTTACCTAAGAGATGTTATTCTCAAGGCTATTAAAACATGTTTCTAAAATTACACAGATTCCCATCTGGATGCTTTAAAAAAGCATGCCCACACATGTCTATGCTACCCCTTATTAGCTGGCCATTTAATAATCTATTGTTTCTGTAATTCACAGGTTTAAAATGTTCCTTCTTTGAAAGTAACCACATAATTCTTAAGAAAAAAAAAAAAAAAGGCAAGCATGTATTTATATCCATTTCTAGGCTGGTAACTACAGCACTGAAGTTAATGGAAGCTTTGCTAGGGTGATCAGACCCCCTAGGTCTTTTTAATAGCAGTTAAATGTCAAATATAAATACAACACCACAGTGAAACATACTCCTTTGACAGAATCTGGGACAAGACACTACGCAGCTGCTGTGAACAATAAAGAGCAAAACTGACGTTTAATCAAAATAAGTGTTGGTGGTTACGAAGTTGTGTTCAAGCCTGCCTTTTGTTTGTGAAAAAGTCAATATTCCAAAGTGTTAACTACAGCCACAATGAAATAAGCAGCTCCTGTTAGTCCCAAAGAGTGGAAAGGGCAACATCCATACAGCATGTTATAGCTATGTGATTATCATCACCTCTCCATTTCAGCTGCTAAGCTAAAACACCTCTCCCAGCATCTTCAAATATAAGTGCCAAAAGTAAAACATGTTGGCTGAAATCCTGGCCTTAGGGAGGTCAATGCAAAATTCAGCCATTGGTTTCAATGGGCCTTATCCAGGATTTTCACTGGGAATGAGTATCCATAATTCCCTGGGAAATGAGAACCTCCATCAAGCCGAGACATTATGTAATTTTTATTTGTATTTCTAAACTTCTAAGCGACCATACTCGAAAATTTTTGCCTTCGGTACTCATGCATGATAAAACCAGGCTTTCTGTAAACACTGCAGAAAGACCATGGGAACATGTATTTATATCTCAAATTGTCAGCAGCATATAGTTTGTACGAATGTTGTTTTGCCGATGTTGCTGAGCTACTTTAAAAAGTGAGTACCTTGGTGGGGTGTGTAATTTCATCACCAGTGTCAAATGACTTCTAAAGATGAAACTTCTCTGCTGCAAATTACAAAAAGATG
This sequence comes from Platyrinchus mystaceus, assembly GCA_035041135.1. Classification (NCBI taxonomy): domain Eukaryota; kingdom Metazoa; phylum Chordata; class Aves; order Passeriformes; family Tyrannidae; genus Platyrinchus; species Platyrinchus mystaceus. Next base: position 32,983,742 of record JAWWLV010000088.1, on the reverse strand, counting down.
CTTTGAATATGTTTAATATGATATACCAACTTTTAAGATGAGGAATTAAGTTGTCTTTATTTTTCTGATCCAAGACATGCACTCACTGAGGGAAATATTTTAACTGCCATGTACATCAGAAAAGGTCTTACCCAATACTGAGATTTTAATAGTCACAAAAACGTAAATAAGTTACATGTAGACCTGACTCAAGATACATTAAAAAAAAAAATCAACAATTAGATAGTATCAAGGTCTGTTTTGAATATTTTGTAAGGACATATGGTTGTACTGACGATGGGTCTTTTAGGTACGCGTTACCAGACAGCCCTGCTTATGTGGCACACGTAACCAGTAAACAGAGCAGAAACTGCTTTGTACTGTCCTTAAGATAGTAATAGAGGAATGATTTTTCATGATTCTTCAGAAGCTGGGCTTGCTTTACATCCACATGAAATGCTGTCATCACTAGGTCGGAGCCCGGAGGATGAACTGCAGAAAAGGGGAGAGGGGGGGAGAAAAAAAAAAATAAAAGGAGGAAATTGGTTTTCACAACACACTCAAAGCCTGAGTAACAGAGGAGAACTTTAATTATCTCCAGTCACAAAGAGAGACAGGAAATTTGGACTTTTAATTAGCCATTTGGAGTGCAGTTGGATATTTTTTTAGCAAGATAATTTAAACGCGAATAATTCAAGTCTGACTAAATGAAATTCACATAATCAGAATGCAGATAATTGAATTTCTACTGCATTCATTAATTCAGTGTGGAGGTGTGTGTGAAGACTTCTATGATGAGCTGTCACAGCTCAATAAAATCTCAGTCAATTAATTTTTTCATTATCTTAGTATTACATCAACAAAAAAAGTGAAGCATGCGCATGTGTACGTATGGATATATAACCTCAGAAAGTAAGGAAATACAGAAATCACCTCTCTGAATCAGAGTCTGCATCATTTTTTCCTTTTTTTCTCTCTTCATCTTCTATAGGAAAGCGTCTGTTCAAAGAGGCGAACTCGTGAATTGCATCAGCAACAGAATATTTGGTCTGTCCAGACACACAAGCCTCCATATCTTCTGGGCTAAGCTGAGTCTGTAAGAAGAGGTGAAGTCTGCTATCTGAAAGCAATAATGCGTCTTGTACGATCCTGGAAAAAGAAGAAAAGGCAAATGTTTATATATAAGCTACACACAAACACATATATTCCAGAGTGTTTTCCCTGGAACAAATTCTAAATGACGTCCTGCTTTTAAGTGTTCAGATGAATCCTAAATCAGTAACAGAAGGTAATGAACACATTAAAATGATTAGGTGTGTGTTACTTTCTTATTACATTATTTGGAATTTTAGGTGAGTAAAAACACAAAGCTAATAGTTAGGCACATCTGCTATTAGAATAACTTCAAGGACATTTCTTCCATTTAACCATCTGTTATTTCCACATGGATCAATTAATGAATTTTAGGCAGTTGGAGGCATATACTCTTACAAAAACTTGGTCTTTTTGTTTTTGGTTTTTTTTTTTCTAATAGCTGAACTTTTATAAAAATTACAAGTCACCAATTTATTTGGTGGAGTAAAGAAGGTTGTAGAGAGACAGTGTGCAGACAGAACAGATTTCATACATGTGCAACACCAGTACTTTGGAATACCTGTAAAGAATGGAGCCAATGCTAGACAAAATTATTTACTCTGTTACAAATATGCTTATATTTAAGCTAGAATGAAACTGTTAATACTGAACACCAATTTTAACTTACTTGCAAACAGTTTTCAGGGACTCTTAAATTTTATTTAATTCCAGCTATTATTTTAAAAAATCCATTTTAATATTTGGTTCATATATATTTCAAGTCTCCAAATAAATTTAGCACAGTGTATTTACTAAACATCACACGAGAGTAAACAAAATACAATCCATTCTAGTAGCGCAGAAAGTTGCAGTTACTTTTTCAAGGCCTCAGAATTGAGGATCATCATCACTATTTTGAAAAAAAAAGATATGCAACTCTTCTTCAACATTTCTATACAGAAGGAATTCTTTAATACGCAAATCCTAGAATGATTAACAAGAGACTTTTTTTATATGTGCATGTAATTTTACTCATGTAATAAAGACATCAGAGCCTACGACCATGCCAAAGAGCGCTCCACAGAAAATTATTAAAATGTCTTTAAACAACTCAAAACTATTAAGAGTTAACTATTAGTTAACTATTTCTACTCATTTAGGTAACAGTTTTTACGAAAAACAGTCATTGCTATGCAATAGGAAACAAGAGATGACATTAATGTAAGAACTAGTAAGAGCAGAAAGAAATATTGCATTTTAAAGGTACTCTGACTAAAATAAAAAGTATAACTGATTAGTTCCTTCTCTTGAATAAGATTAACGGTGTGTTTGGACTGTAATGTTTTAAAACACAAATACGTTCTGAAAACTGTTCTCTAAAGCGGCCAACATTAGAATAACATTTAATAAACACAAAAAAGGATTTTTGGCTTTGTTCAAGCCTATAAAATCTGTCAAATTAAAAACAAGTAATAAGAGATATCCACTTGAAAACACGAGATACTCGCGTACATGCACATTTCGGTGGCCTAGGTAAACACACACACGCCGTCTCAAACAAGTAACTCAAACTCTGACACCTTCCAGTGAGGAAATGTCTGCAAAGACCCTAATGATCTACCCAGGCACTGCTGAAATTCAGCCTCAGAAAGACCAGATTTTGCTGAAGTTCAAAATAAGCACACACTCATACCTGGAGAAAGCCTTTTTAATCCAGTCTAAATTCTCACAATTTTACTTAAAAACAAACATAGCAAATAGACATCTGTAAAAATCAATGTGTGTAGTGTATTAATACAAAGAAAAACTCTGTAGTCTAGAAGCCAGCAAATGCCATGTAAAAATGATTCAAAACACAGAATTTACAGGTCCACACACCTTGACAGCAACAGCTTCATGATTACAGTTTGAAAAGCCATCATTCAACAGCCACTAAAAGAGGATTTCAGCCTTGACTCTTGATAAACACACATTCCAAACAAAGACAAACATTGCAACAAAAATTAAAAGTACCATTCCAGACAATAAATCCACTTTTATAGTTTATGCAATCGGGGGAGTAAATATTCTCCTTCCTCTTCCTTTCCCCTTAAAAAGAAAGAAAAAAAAAAAGAGAAAAAAAAGAAAAAAAAAGAAAAAGAAAAGAAAAATAACATGTAGGAGTTTACTGTAGAGTCACTACCGTTACTGTTTTTCACAGGCACCATGAGGGGATGCACATTTCTGCAATTCTAACATTTGCGTGTCTAATACCAAGTGACCAAGCAAAAAGCCAAGTCATTAAATGCTGTGGACGGCATTTAGTTTCACAGATTTTCCTCTTGCTGTACCTTCAAAAGTTTCCTGCCAACCAGCAAAAGCACGAGTAACTAACTGTTCATGAGATTACACTACACTTACAGCTCTGTTGCTGTTTGAAATGTATTTTATTTTCTTTATAAAATAACGGCTAATCTTTAAAATTGATTTAAGATGGTTTGAGGCATTACACCAGAGAAGTAATGAGCACTAATGTCAATGATATTGGACACAAATTCATTTTAGCTTTATTTCATGTCCAGTACAATTCTGCTAAGCCTTGAACTGTTAAAGCACTGTTATTAACTCAGCAGTAACCTAACACATGGAACAGCAAACAAAAGTGATAAGAGTACAGACTGATCAGGACCTCAAGGCTACTGTCCTTTTTCTGCAGCTATAATTCAATTTCCAATTTTACTTTACTTTGGACTCATTATTTCACAGTAATTTTCTTTTCTGCTTCATAGTGCCATCTGGAGGTGAAGGGAGTGAAGAGAAAGCCAGGCAAAGACATGGAAAGATGTTCATAAAGCTAATCACACACACACTCATATATATATATATATATGTGCGTGTGGGTGTGATACCATATATATATGTGTGTGTGTGTGTGTGTGTGTGTGCACTCACACTGAGACCAAACACTCAATGCATTTTGCAAATCATTTAAAACCATCCTGAAAGCAAATACACAAATATCTTTCACCTGGTTGTACCCTTGAAGCATTTCTTTTTTTCTCTTAATTAAAAAATAACTCCTGCTTTTCCCACCCCCTCTGAACCAACAGGTTAGACTGCTTTTTAATTGCATTCTTCAAGCAATCAAAATCAAAATGAAAAATAAATTCCGCACTACCCATAAATGTTATGCTTTCCTGTTCAAAATATTCCTGCTTCAAGGAAATAACCATATATTTGTCACCAGATGGTACTAGTAGCATTAAGTGCTGGTATAGTAGTTGCACTCTGGGGCTTTCACTGTCCTGGGGACTCACTGCGTGAAGGGTTGTACGTCTGAAAAAATAGATTTGGCTCCAAGGACTTCAAAAATCAAAATTACAAAACACCACCTAACAAATTAAAAAGGCAAGAGGAAGGGAGGAGCATCGTAATATTAATACTCGGTCTTCACAGAGGCTGAACGCGTGCGCAGTCTCAGCACAACCAGTAGCACTCCCAGTGCTTCTTCAACGCTTTTATTGCAGCCAGTGTCAGCACAAGGCTATGGTTACAGTGATGTAAATCAGCACTCGCGGCCGCTGCGCTAATGGAGGAGTCACGGCTCACGGTAATAACTCCTAGAAACTGACTGAGCATATTTAGGGGAACAACAGACCTTCTATGCAAGCCTGGAATATGAACGAAAGGCTAAATCCTGCAAGTCTTGATCCCATCAGTAGTCATTACTTGTCAGAGATCTCACTCCTCTTGGCCAGATTGCTCACATGCATAATGACTACTTACGTGATTAAGGGGGCTGCAGGAGAAGGCGCTACATTAGAATTAGAGATAATAAAATCATTTTTTATTCACAGCCATGTGAATCTTTGTTTGTAAGCTTTCAGTAAATGCCCATGATCTCTAGACCTTTAAGGAAGCAGGGCCGAAAAACATCACTTCACAACCAGAAGAAATAATGTCATTTTTGAGGAAATGCTGGATACTTATACAAGGAATATTTCTCTTTCCCTGTGTTATGGCAAAAATATTTACAAAAGACAAAACATGTGTTTTGTCTTATTTGGACAAGGTCCAAAATCTGGTTTCCTTCAACGTGATTTTATTAGGTATATTATACACTGTTCTGCTGGAGGAGAACAACATATGGCTGAACAGTACAACTTAATCCTAACTAAAGATTTCCTGTATCTCCTGTAACCTAATACAATGACAGATGCACGCTTGCATGTGTGTGGAAGGTTAACACTCTGGTTTTGTTTTCGACAAATTTACTCTGCCCATTTACATCATATCATGAGAGCAAGGGAAAAAATCCATGGAGCTGAGAGGCAGGGGATGACGGCCTGTGCTGTGGTGCCCTCTATTGAGCATCCAGCCCCTCAGCCCCAGCCGGCACCAAACAAAGCCCCGGCTCCTACTTAGAAAAAAGCTGACTGTGTTTCCTCCTTCATTTTTTATAAGGGAGGAAATGTTACTGATATCAAGCAACTGCGAAGCAACTGTTGGGTATCCGATAATGTGCGCGTTTAGGAAAAGATTAAGCGACACATGCCTGCTAGACATTATTCACTCACCAGATAGGAAATACTAGCAAGGCTCCACTGGAAAGAGGCAACCACCACTTGCCAAAGGAGATCCACCTGCCCCACAGCTGCTGATACTCCTGCCTGAGCCCCTGGCAGGGGCAAGCTGACATCCATCCCTTTTGGAGCCAGCCTCCCACTTTCCACATCCCTGAGAGAGCACCCAGTGGAGACAACTCCAAAACAGACCTCTGACCCTGCACCAGCTTCTGCTTGTGGGATTGCAGTGGGAAAAGCAAGGAGGTGGGAGGGAAAAGGCAAAACGCCAGCCACCTTCAGAGAGTGGCTCTGCTTTAGGCAGCCAAATTTTGGGTGGCTTACTCACTCCAGCACCAAGCAAGCCCAATGCACGGCCCTCCGGACCACCAACACTGTGGATGTCCTTTATCTCCAAGCACTGTCTTTCTCAAAACTACTGCTATGTCTTCCACCCCATCATAAACTGCATGTCTGAAAACTAACTGAAGAATACTTCTGTTTTCCTAAATCACTTAATTTTTTGAGATCCAACTATATTCAATTTAAAAAAAAAAATGAACCCAACTTCATTCAAAATATCTTTGTTAATTAGTTTTCTCATAAGCAAACCCAAATGATCTTCTGTGGGGTACTCTAAATCCCAAAGTTAAACCTGTACAGCTACAAAGGGATGAAAGCAAAGAGAATCTTACAGAGCCTAGTATCATAAGACAGTGTTTTAATTTTGACCTCTAATTTAAGAATAAGCTTTTCCTCTGAATTTACAGGCATCCTCAAAGTATGAGGATACTTACCAGGAAAAACACATAATTTTCCTTATTCTTACTAAGTAATTCATAATTGAAAAGGGGCTAGCTGACTTCCGTTAATGCAAATGGCCTCTTGAAATATTAAATTATGCTCAGACAAGAAGTGAGCTTTACAGCTCTTCATCACTCAGAGATAATAACCTCTAAGACAAGTAGGTCTTAACCTGCATTTGCACAGCAAAACCAAATCTAAATGGGACACCTGTTTCCAGCTTTCACCAAAATCTAGTGCTTTGCTTAAGTTTCCAGCTGTTGGCCCAATTCTTATGCTACTGTGCTCAGCATAGAGAGGCTTCACAAAGGCTCTAAGTATGCACCTTGCCCTTTGCTAACTCATCCTGGAGTGATACGCCAAGCAGGACAAGAGAATTCTGTAGCCATGCACATACAGGCAATATGGAGGTGTTCCCAGGGCCAGAAGCTGAGAGAGCCTCCAGCTGCTCGATCCTTGTTCCTCAGGCACATGGCTCCTGCATGGGCAGACACTACAGCAACCTGTCCACGCAGCAACAGGCACAGGGCACAAACCAAGACTTTGAAAGATCTAACCCCCCTTTTCAGAGATGGCTTGGATCCTGATAACATCAGAAGACACCTAGTGCAGAGAGGAGCTGAGATTCCTTCATTGCATGTGGACATTTTAAACTGTTACCTGCAAACTTCTCCCTTGACAGGTCCACACATTTCTTCCTGCTGCCACAAAGAAACACCAGTGGGACTGTAAGCTTGTGCACAGTAACTGCTGGGGCGAATGGAGTTTTCAGCTTTGCAGTTTTGGGTTACACTGCCTTTCCAATACATCAGAGAGGTTCTGCTTCACCTGGCATTGCCACACCACAGAACGTGCAGCATCCAGAGCCAGAGCTTCAGTAAAATGCATGTAGATATATAGATATATATATATGCATAATATATGTAAATTATACATATATGCATATTATAATATAGAACATATATATCTACAAAATATACATGTATATTATACATATATTATATCTATATATTACATGTATGTACATTATATATATACACACACTTGTTAAGGAGTCCCAAAAATTCAGTTTCAGAGAAAGAATCATAACCTTTGATTCAGAGTCATAAAATAGTGGGGGAAAAACCATCATGGCTGAGCTGGTTGAAAGATGCTTTCTGTGAGCAGCAGCAGCACACAGGTGCCAACCAGCAGAGGGCAACGGTACAGCATGTAAGGTGCCAGGCCAATTTATCACAACACAATCTCTGAGAATTCCTTCCAATTATTCCCCAGGGCTGAGAGAAAGCTGATACCTTTCTAGTAGTCACGTCCAAACATTTAAATCCTTACTTGACAACTGAGTTTGCCACTTTTCCCAGTCCTGGGCTAACAGCAGCAAAGTGAAATGCTCCATATGCTGTCATTTGCTGCTGCCAGTACCCATTTAAACTACAGACATCCATAAAACTGGAGCATGATGATGTGTTTTAAGAGACTCTACCTCTCTGTTTTGCCTTTTAAAGCACTGACAGTGGTTTTAAACATTTCTGATGCTTATATACTGTACCTTGTTACCAGATTGGCCTCTTCCCTATTTTAAAATGAGAGTGTCTTTTGAAATGCACTGCTCCATGGGGCAACACAGCTAAGCTAGACCTGCTCAGATCCAGGAACCTGAGCTACCACACCCTTTGTATCATTAATATGCTTCTAGGAGAATAGTTGTTCCATTTCACTGTTTTGCTTTCCTGAAATGCAGAAAAAAACCTCTGATCCTCTTCTGCTTTTCCTTCCCTGTCTCACATGCCTTCAACCAGTATTTATTGGCTGACCTTTTGGCCACAGATCCTATATAACTGTATACAGAATGCTATTCCTGCAGCAGTTAGCTCTCCCTGCCTTCAGCTATTAAGCCTAACAAATATAGCTCAGGACCAATGATTTGTAATCTGTTAGGGAGGCTTATAACACACTGACTGGAAAGAAGATGAATAGTCTCTACTTGCAGTGTTTCACCATGCCCTTACCCCGAGCAGCAGCTAGACAGCCTGCAGATGTATGCACAGTTCCTGCCCCAGCAGCTGTGAGCAGCCTCTCTCATAGCAGCAGTGCCAGGGCACTACAGGAACGGCAGAGAAAAAGCAGAAAATTACACCAACAAGGTCTCTGCCACTGCAGAAGGTGAAGTGATTACAGCAGTGGGACTGACGGATGCAGTACTGAAACTCACAGTACTGCCTTGTAACACAGGTCAGGCTCCAGCTAAGCCTGATGACTGATTTTATATGGATTGTAGCTATACTGAAAATGATCACAGCTGCTAGAGCTTGCTTATGTTAGTGGGACTGGTAAACAAAGTAATTTGCATTATAGGAAAGCTCCGTGTTAGGAGATCTCACTTGAGAATTTTCCCAGGTTCCCAGGGGTTTAGCCCACCAAAGACACTGATTTTCCAAGAACATAAAGAGGGAGACTAGTCTGCTTCTTTGTATGAGAATATCTATCTCATTACTGAAAGCTAGAAACAGACATCACAGCAAAAGATCTCCCAACCTTAGTACGCAATTGCAAAGTGACTTATATCCAAAACATTGCATTTACAACCAATGCAATGAAGAGCAATGGAAAAGTCCCAGATGATGGTTCCTTATAACCAATAGAGCTGAAGTCACGTGTATGAAATATGACGGTGCAAATAAAAAATAGAACCAAATGTGTAGCAATACAGACGACCACACGGTGGCTCTCAAGTACCAGAGATGAGCTATTTTGAACCAGAAATTGATGACCTCATAAAAATTCCAACATTTCTAGGATAGGCTGTACTTACTTTTCCAGGAATTCTTGCAGACCCTGACGGCGATGGTCCACGTGATGAGGATTGTTCATGTTGAAAAAGGGAGTCTTAGATGGCAGTTCAGGTAGCTGTCTTTATTAACAGGAAGAAAATATGCAGTTAAAACCAAATGTGAAAACAGCAGAGAAAAATGCAATAAGCAAATGCCAACCCCAAGCTTGTGAAAACCATGGCTCATGTTCCAGAAGCTCTTGAAATCAATTTGGGAACACAAGGTTGAGAAACATGAGGGCTTCTCACACACCTCAAAGGGGAAAATAAATTAATCTGATTTTTCTGGCCCAGTTGTTAAGCCTGCATGCATGTCTGGCTGGGTCTCTTACGGTGCTTGCAAAACCTAAGCACACCCAAGAAGAGAGGAGGTGCTGATACCTATGCTAGGTTGCTATTTCTGCTACCTGTGCATAGCAAAAAAACCCACACATCAAATCTCTTACAAATTAGAGGGGGCCTCACCAAACAAAAGCTATCAGTAAAAATCACATTCTTCTGGGTTTAAAGCACAACAAATGCATTATACACAATAAACTCATCCAAGTAAGAAACACAGGACATTTTTCAGATCTGATTTCTGTAGTTCTCAGAATTAAGACGAAGCAATCCTTCCCTTCCACGACTGATAGATTATTAAATAGCCATGTATAAAGTTGCTCACATAAGCACCGCATTGCTCTGAAGCCTCTGACGAAGCCAAACAAATTCTCTAAAGCGACGTCTAACACAGGATGTTTTCCTTGTAAAGCACATACTGTTCGTCTGTTGGGAAATAGAAAACATTTTATTTTGTGAATCAGTTTAAACTAAAGTGCAGGCATGGTATTAAAAACACATCTGAGATTCTATACTAATGCCCAAGACACAAATGGAAAGCTTGACATTAATTCAGTTTATGTTAAGGACTTCGCTTTATTTCAGGCAGGACTGGTGACAGTTTCTACTGCTTCCCAGGGAAATACTTTTCATTTGCTTCCTTTTTAAAAGCAAGAGATTTGGATTACTGTACAGCTTACACTAACAGGAACAAAAAGACCTCAGAAAAAAGTTTCAGCAGATAATGTCAATCTTTGCAGGGGAAAAAGATCATCTTTAGCTGTTCTAGTTATAATCCTGCAAACAGCTACATAGAGGTCTTCCAATGTGCAGTCTCACTTATATCAAACCAAAGAAACCAATGTGACTGCTCTCTGCAAGTGGCAGAGAAACTTGGAAATTTTCCCACAGAACACTTTAGTTCACTGAAAAATGACAACTCATCAAAAGAGAAACAATTTGTGGAAATTAAATACTTTTGCCAAATTTTCCCATGGAGCATAAATTTAGCTGAAATCCCACCTACCAGACAGGACTCCATTAGAAAACTGCAAGCAGTCCAACCCACCCTCCTCACCTGCCAGGAGTCACAGCTCCAGAAGATGCAGACTGGAGAGGGCACAAAGATGACAGCTTTCTGGAATACAGGAGTATCCAGGATACCTCACAGTTTAAGAAACCAAATATTTCAGAAGCTGGGTAGAAGAGGAACTCAGCTGGCTTAAGAGCCTGGCAGACACAATAATTTAAATCCAATGAGAAGTCTGCACAGTAGGACTGACCTAGGGAGTTGGTCTCCAAAAGCCCTGGCATTGTGATGGCAGTAAGCTGAGCTGATGCTTAACAGCTCCACAGATGCCCAGTGCTGGAGAGTTAATTTTCTTCACAGTAGCTGGTATGGGGTGTGTTTTGGATCCATGCTGAAAACAGTGTTGATAACACAGGGATGTTTTTGTTATTGCTCGGCTGTGCTTGCACAGAGCCGAGGTCTTTTCTGCTCCTCATCCCATGACACCGTGGGCAGGCTGGGGTTGCACAAAAGGTTGGAAGGGACACAGCTGGGACAGCTGACACCAAATGACCAGAGGGATATTCCATATCATATGGTGTCATGCTCAGCAATAAACTAGGGTGGAGGTTGGTTTGGGGCTGCTGCTCAGGGACTGGCTGGGCATTGGTTGGTTGGTGGTGAGCAAATGTTTCCATTTGCGTCACTTTTCTTTCTTTGGTTTTATTTCTCTTTGTTATTTTCCTTTTTAATAATGATTATTATAATTATTATTATTATTATTGAAAATTATTAAACTGTTTTTATCACAACCCACAAGTTTTCCCACTTTTACCCTTCCAATTCTCTTCCCTCCATCCTGCTGGTGGGGCAGGGGGGCAGTGAGCAAGAGCTGTGTGGTGCTTAGTTGCCAGCTGGGGTTGAACCACAACACACTGGGTCTTAATGCAATCTCCCCAACTTAGCAATTGCAGAGAACATCAGTAACACACTTCTATTCAGAGGCACCAATGCCAGTGAAACAGTAATATAGCACCCACCCTGCCGAATCCACAGAATTTCTGTTTACCAGAAATCAAAAATATAATTGCTTTGGAACCAGCACTTGAAGCAAATTGCAAAATGTAGAAGTTTCACAGTTCTGATTGCTACACAGGAGAGAAGTAATTGTCACACGGACATTTAATAAGTCATCATCTGACTGCTTGCTTTCATTATACTCAATGCTTAACTCTTCCACACAGGAAGGAAATGCTTTTTGTCTTGTGCCAAGCATTAACCATGTAACTTGGTGCTCTCAAATTCTTTACCTGATAGTAGATACAATTCACAAAAAAATTATTTTACACTGCAGTTAAAATCCCTGGATCCAGATTTGGTAAATCAGGATAATGCCTTCCATATGTCATTCACCAAAAAACAATCAAAAAAACAAAATTAATTATAGGACAGATTTAAGGCACACAGGAACCATATTCTAGGTGCACTTCCATTACATATGGTGGACTACAATCATAAACCCAAATGCAGTTATTTGAAAAAAAGAACTGAGGTGAATTTGAAGTACAAATAACCAAATAACTACTCTAAAAGAAAGGCTTTTTCCCCCCCAATACCTGAACATCAACACTGTTCTATAACGGTAAGATATCACTGATGGTGACAGTCTTCTGGCTGACAAGTATACTTAAGCAAAGAATCATCTCTGTTGCAAGACATTGTGGAATGCACACGTGAACAAAACAGGTCCAAATTCCAACCCTGCCAGACCTATTACATGGCTATTGGTCAACCCACCTTACCTGTTTCACTGCATCTTGGTTGTTGAAAGAACAATAATAGCCTCCAGCCTTCCAGAAGTAGTATACAGAAAATTCCACTAATATCCCAAAGACAGCTCTGGCTCGGACAGAAACAGAAATAAGAGCCCAAGGAATCTGTGGTGATATTTTTATACTTACATGAATAAATATCTCATAGTCTATGTAAGAATGCCATGAGTCTTCCTTCTGTGTCCTGGGGTCTCTCACCAAGACAGTTACAAATTCCTGCAAGGGCATAATAAAAATCAAGCAATTAATTTTGGAAGGCAAAGGCAGACTTAAAGACTCTCTTGATTGTTCTCCTGTTCCACAAACTACTACTGTGCTCAGGTTAAAAGCTGAACTGCTGTTTTATTGAATTTTGCAACCCTATAAATGGAGAAGCAAAAAGCAATGAATCATCTGAGCTACACCACATGTCTGGGAAATTCCCTGCCAAACTGCTATCTGAAAAGGAGCATTTCAGATTAAGTAATACTGTGAAAACTCATACATGTTTCATGCATGGGAGACGTGATCTTGTTAGCTACAAACTAAAAACCTAACATTCAAAGCCACACATGTAAAGGAGAACTAGGCAGGTACTTCAGGCTTTTCCGACACTTGTAATCAACATTCACAGAGAGTACAGCTGAAGATGCAGCACCTGGGCACTTCTGTTCCAATCTGCCCATTCAGCTGTCCAAGGAAGCAACACAGCTGCACTGTAGAGCATAATTCCCCATTTTTGGGGGACAATGATATAGAGTATTTGTTGCAGAAGTTGTCATTTCTTGTCTATTACCTTCTAATTTCTACATTTATATAATAACTTAGAGGGATTCCAAAAGAGAAAGAGAGGCCTGTGTGCATTACTATAACGTAACCGGTGGGAGTCCCTAGTGGGAGTCAGAAGAGACTGAAGAATTAAACCTTCCTAAGTATCCTCAGCTAATGACCAAAACTTGTATTTTAGAAAAAAACCCAGAAAACAAAAACCAAAAAGCCTGCTAAATCTGTATGTTCATACTAAGATGGAAAAGATTCCTTTCAAACACAAAGGTCAAAACTGTGCTTAAGTACCCGCTATTATGGAGCAAACAAGCAGGCTGCCCTACTCCAGTTGCTTAAATAAGCTATTCACCCAAAAAGCTAAGCCAACCACTTAGCAATGACTCGGTTAAAGAAAAACATATCACTTTAAGCTGTAGATACATTCCCTCTGAGAGAAAGGCACTGCACAAGATCTCCAGGTACAGGATTCGACTGTGGGAGGAATGACAGTGTCTCTGGTAAATACCATGCTTTTTT
>JAWWLV010000088.1:32938519-32951805 GCA_035041135.1 Platyrinchus mystaceus | reverse complement strand
ATTTTAGTAGTAATATTTTCAGAATATTTTCCTCCTTTTTCAAAAAACACTAAAATATAATTATTTTCCAAATAAAATTTAAAATAATAATGATGATGATAAAAATAATAATAATAATCTATAATAAAGCTAATACTTAAAACTATTTATATGAATACAAGCATGGTGTATCAATGCAAGATTTTTAAATTTAAATTCATTAGAAGGTAAATACTCCTTAGATTCAACAAAAGATATACATGATAAACAAGAGACACTTGGATTTCAAGTCAAGCATCATAAATAATACCCTAAGCTAAGTCAGTCATAATTATTATTTGCATCTTCTACTCACAGAAGACACTGGCATTTCCCCTTTTCTAAAGGAGGTCCAGTTTTGTGTCATTCAGGAAAGCCCTGCCTTGCATTACTTTCAGTTTCAGTTGTCCCTAGCACAAATAGGAAGACCTTTCCCTTCACTTGAGCTATTTCTGTCAGTGTGAGAAGCAGAGTGGGCAATGAAACCTCCAGCCACTGTTTCCCTTGGGCAATGGGTGGCGTGGGCATATTCCAGGTGGGAGTTCCAAACACACCCGAGCGGGTCAGACCCTGATCCTCGATGGCCTGGCTCCACACCTCCGTCTGCCTTTATCCCTTCGACACTGCTAGCAGAACTAGGCAATATTTACTCAGAATTGCCACATCCTTGAAGGGCTGTGAGAACCCCTAGCCTGTTGTGCTGATCCGACGGAGACTGACTGTCTCCAGGGGGGTGATCCCAGCGAGTGTGTGAGACAAACAGCAAACACAAGGAAAACACAAACTCAAGGAAAAGCACAGGCGGCTGCCCCTTTGCCTCTGCGCCCAATTCCAGAACGTGTCCCATGGCAAACCCAGCAACTCTCCGTCACTGGAACTTCCTTTGCTTTATAAATCGGTTAGTTTTAATTGCACACTCTGCTTCCAAACACTGTCTTCGTATGCACCTAAAAATTCTCGCCCTGCTTAATTTAGACTAACACAGAATTTAAAAACAACAATAAGGCGGTCTCCTGACTAACAAAATAGTACAAAAAATATGAATGCATTTAATACAAAAGAAGTCATTATATATATGTCATTATATATTTGTATATTACTATACAAAATAATAAGCATAAGGTGTATACACAATAATAACAACATATATACACGCACACAAGTGAAGCTTTTGCACATCCCTGTAAAAGTCACAGTTGCCAAAGGCGAAGGATTTGCCATAGCGAAACAAAAAGCGGCAGTTTAAAACAAGATTAGTAATTACTTAAACCGAATTTTCCCCATGCCCGGCGTTAGTCACTGCTCAGAGTAGTCATTTACACCGCCGTAAACCGCGGCGGAGCCCTCTATCAAAGACCAGGGGAACAAACACACTTCAAAGGGCCGGCTGGAGCCGAGCAGCGCCGCCGCCGCCGCGGGCAGCCCGGCGACAGGGCTCGTACCGGGGCTTCCCGAGCCGCTGCCTGGACCACGGCCGATGTTACCGAGCTCAGGCAGCGCCCCACCGTCACCCGAGAGCGGAGGAGAGCGGCCCTACACCATCGCCCCGGCTGCACACAGACACCCCCCCACACACACACACACAGAGCCCCAGCGATCCCGCACCGCTCCGGTGACCCCCGGCTGTCCGGAGGGGCTGGCACCGCCCGGCCCCGCCGCCGCCGCCCCGCTCACCCTCCGCTCGCCGCCGCTCCCGCCGCCGCACGCAGACCGGGAGAAGCCGGCGCGTCACTGGCAGCGGGCGGGGCCGCGATCCCCCGCCCCGCCCGCACCCTGCAAACTCGGGGACGCACGGAATGGCTTTCCTCGGAGGTTTTGTTGGTCGCAAAAGCTCGGGAGATGTGTGTGTGTGTGGGGGGGGGTGCTGAGGCCTGGGGCGCCACTGATGGAACAGGGCGTGGTGATTCCCTGTGATCTGCATCCTGATCAGGTCTGCATCCTGTGATCAAGTCACCTCGATTGAGTTGGACTCTGATGTTTACACCTTGTAACGCCTCAGTTGCTTGATGAGGTTGCACCCTAATCACGCACCTTACTCAGAATGAAGAAAGCACAGGTTTTACTGGGGTCTTTTAGAAGCCTTTTGGTTCAGAAGGGGAAAAAAAAATAAGATTATCCGGGAGGTGTTCAAGAAATAACTGGATGTGGCAGTTAATGCTATGGTCTAGTTGACAACGTGGTGATGGGTCAAAAGTTGAACTTGATGACCTTGGAGGTCTTTTCTAACCTAAATGATTCTGTGATTACATGATAAATCAGTGAATTATTTTTTTTTTAAAAGAGTGAATAAAATCTCCCATGAGGGTTTATATTCAGCTTTACTTGAGTTCTCAGGAAATCAAGATACTAGTAATTTTGTTTCCTTAGTGGCTAGATGCTAAAGATCCCAGAGGGATTTGAAATACGCAATTAACATCATGTGACAATGTTTGGAGATCTTCTTCAAAATAGTATGATTTTATGCCACAACTCTGGAGCCTTGGATTCCTGGGTTTTGGAATCTGGCTTATGAAAAGGAGCTTAGCAAACTGGGGGAAATAGTTTATCTGGGAGAATGCTTTTCTCTTGATGTTGAGGCTCTTTCTTTGTGCTGAAATTGTTTTAAGAGGAATAAATGAAAGCACCTTGGGAAATAGCCACTAATGAGAGTGGAAAGAAAGGAGTTAATTTTCTGCTACAACAAGAAGTGGTGTTTCTGCTTCTGAAGAGCTTGAGTGATCTTTACTTATCTATGTACAGATAAGAATCAGCAACTTCTATTTTAAAAAAGAAATAATTTTAATACTGTAACACATATTTATTTCTAAATACTGAAACCCCACAATCTTTTCTTTTCTTAGCTTTTTTCTGTAAACTCTTGGGTTAATTTTTCCCGTGAGATATCAAAATATGAAGCAAGTTCTAAGAAAAAAATCACAAAGAAAATAATTGTTACTTTGCCTTGAGTGCCCCAAAGCTTTCATTCGATAGAAGTCCTTAAGCAAAACTACACAGACGGGTAGAAGTCAAAATGAATAACTACTGAATCACAGTATAACAGAGTACAGAGAATTACAGGGGGTGTTACATGAGGTGGCTACATCAGCCTTTTCCACAAAATATTTGCCACTTTTTGTAATGGCGATTCACCATCACTGGCAGTGGAAACCCCATGTGGGTGTGGACAGGGCTCCGAGTGGCACTTGTCCTGTAGTGGCAAATTTTGTGGCAGGATGGTGAAAGCATCAAGACTGAACTTCACCTTTTTTTTGCTATTACTGTCAGATGCTGTGCTGAGCAGTGGCTCTGAGTTACCACCCTGTCCAAGAAGTGCTTCACAGAGAAAGGCCAGCATAAGAAAAGGCCGAAATGAAAGGGAAGAATGAGGCTAACTGGTAATTAAATCGCTCTCTGTGGATTGCCAGTATAAACTCATTTTCAAAAATCAATTTTTTCTTATATTCTAGCATTAAAAAAATATCATCAATAAGATTTATAAATCTTGGTTATCTCTGCATAAAAACGAAATAGTGCTACCTCTAAGCCACACAATTTTGCCAAAAAAAGAAACTCATAATTAGATATAGTTAAATTTAGCAAAGAGAGGCTATATAGGCAAGCATTCTTAATGAAAAAATCTAAAGAACAATTATGACAGGGAACAATTTATTTTTTTTTAAGGTCTCTTCAATCTTCCAAACTGCTTATTTGTAGGATTTCAATCCTTAATTCCTTTTCCAGACTGTTTTTGTCCTCTCTCACTTCAGTGCCATACTGAATTACCACTTTTCCTAAGGATATGGTGTGCAGATATATTCCAGTAAAGAATGGAAACAGAAAGACATCAAAGATGACTGTGGCAAGCAGGAGAATGAACACGTGAATGATGCTCCTACAGAACTTTTCCTCCTTCCTATTTTTGTAGGAAAGCTTGCATCAGAAGGACCAGATGCCAATCATCATAATATCTACCTTTTGTGGAAGATCTGTCCAAGACCTCCTTGATGAACTTCCTCAAAGGTGTGGGTTTCTCTTTCCATAGCTTAGTTTGGCCAGACTGGAACAAACCTTCCAGAGCATGCAGAGGCTGAAGGTCACATCCTCCACAGAAGCTGGTTTGCACTGCAGGGTTTTTCCTGTTGGCATCATGCTGCTTGCTAATATAGACCTATCCTAAGTCTCAGAGTGTTTGGTTTTGTTATCTCAATTATTTCATTAGATTTGAAGAAATTTCTGCATCCAGAAAATGCTACAGGACTCTCTGGATCTGGACTGCTCAATCACATCATGAAAAATTCCAGATAAAAAGGAAGAATCTTAAATTTGCAAGGGACGCTGCTTTGAACTAGAGAACTACAGTTAAAGAACAAAGACACATGGCATACTACGGAAATTAAAAAAATATTTTTAAGATTTTCCTATAATTCCCTTTCTGTGGCTAAAGAGAGGAAGAAATTACGGAGCATTAGGCTGCAGTGGGATTTTAGGTGTTACTCTCTGGAAGCATCAATAAAGAGTGCAGAGGAGTTGTGTCAATGACTGCAGTTCTGAAAAACTCTCAGTAAAGATGCTCAGTGTTTTCATCTTGTGGAAAGTGTAAGGACTAAGAAAACAGTAAGAAGAAGAAGAGAAGGAACTCAGCAAATATTTCCCCTTACTGGTTTGCATTCTGTGGTGGAAAACAAATCATCCCTCAACTGAGATGTCACATTGTGTTTGGCAAGTAGTATTTCTTTGTAACTCATTTGTAATAAAGCACAAAATCAACACATTTGCCAATGTCCTGCTAATAATTTGTATCCATTTCCCAAGTATGTATGGTGATAAATACTCCTACCTGTGAATAGGAAGTTCCCTCATGCAGTTTGGGCAGATGTTCTGATATCTAAAATTGCTCAAGGAATGAAACTCTTGGCTTTGGCTTGTCCATTTATGTGAGCATGGCTAAGGCAGGACTTTGGTTAGAACAGGCAAGTTGACAATACACTGGATATTTCAGTGCCATGACTGCAGTAGCTTGAAACTTGATTTTGCAAGTGCTGTGCTCTCATATTCAGTAGTATCTGCTAAGTTTGCAGTCTCAAAGGTGCCTGGCTTAGAAGCACAAAGTCTGCCCAAGCAAAATTGGGTCAGACTGTGGGAGGGAGAGGATTATTTGGATTTGCATGTAATACGAAAAAGGACCGTTTATTTTGTTTCATTTTTTTTCCTTTTTTACTCATAAGTAATTCCAGTTTTCTGTGTTATATCTGATCTGAAGACATGGTAAAAATGAAAGGCCCCAGTGTTTCTAGTGTGAAGAAGAAAATTACGAGAAGAAAAGGATTATTAAAGAAATTCCTATGCCATATTTTGAACTTGAGTGGAAGCCAAATGACATATTAAAAACTGAAAACCATCAGAAAGAGCTATGATTCATTGCCACTCACTTGGTGTTGCATAGAGTTGTCTAGCCAGGACTTGCATGACATGCTGCAGTAAAAATAAGCAAGGAAGAAAGAAAAAGAAATATTTTAAAGGGACTCCTCTTTTTTGCATTTGATAGAAGCAAAGGAGTACAGAATTCCTTTTCCTTTTTCCTCTCTAACTTTGATTCTTACAAGGTTTTTATTGTTTCCTCCCTTTATTTCTAGGCAATTTTTATTCTGCTTAATTTTCTTTCTCTGAGTCAGGTTTAATAAAATAACATAGACCCACTGTGTTTATTTTCATGAGTCCTCCAGACTGACAAATTAAAATCAACATCCAGGGCAAATCCTAGAGTAATAAAATACACAGCCCTCAAATTTGGCTTGATATTTGTGACTATTTCAGAGAAGGTAATAATAGCATAAAGCAGTGGTTGACTGAAAGAGCCTCAGACGCTGGTTTTACATCTGCAGTTTCTTACTGGTCGTGTGCTGGTTTCCTGCAGAAAATGAGACCAGATCAATCTTCTTCTTGAAGGGGATTCCAGATGAGTGTTTCCCAGTTTCCCTTCCTATTTGCATCCTTTTTTACTGGGATGCAGTAAGGCGCAAAGGCCAAGGAGCTGGCTGCCCTATTTTCCCTGCTTATATACTGGTTACTTAGATGTTTGTAGTCAAGACAGATACAAACATCTCCTTTAGACAATTCAGATTGCCTAGGATTTAATTTGTCCTCTGGAACACCTGTGCCTGCAGGGTCTAGGGCAGCAGCTGAGGGCAATTCTACATCTCAAGTGGGAGATGTCTGGGTCAGACTGTCTATAAAACGGTAGTTTTTAATTTCAGCTTGCAGAGACTTGGCCATGAGCTAGCATTTGGTATTTGGTTAGCACAGAAAATGTGCATGTCATAGAAAAGGCAGTGCCTATGTGGACTACTATGTACTGCCACCATTGTCCTGATACATTCATAAAAAGAAGAGGCTTGTGATATTCTCAGTCCAAATAGTCTCAGTTAGTACAAACCTTTCTGGTTTTAATTTTGATGAAAGAAACCTGTGATAAACTCTCATGTACCATTTATTCCACATTTAAAAAAAAATAAAATGAAATTAAAAAAAATTAGCCATTCTTTATAAATGTTAGAGGGAGCCCTGCTTTAAGCAGGTTGTACATGTGTGTTTCCAAATGATCATCTGTTTCCTTTGGCAGATTACCCCACAGTGCTCACCACACTCTTGAAGTCTTGGAAACCTGCCTCTTCTGCTCATGGTACTCCAAGACTGAGGGGCAGGTGGGTCGCACCCAGTGAGGTGACTTCTGCAGCTGACTTCTAGACAGTGTCTGTGCAACTGCTAAGAGACCTGCTAAGGTAAGTCTTTGTTCCCCTCAGGCAGAAGGAAGTTGAGGTACCAGCGATGGGGACCAGGGGTGACAATAAAGAAGCTGGGAGGAATTAGTCATTTTGAAAGGTGTTTGGATTGACAGGTTTTTTTCTGAGATGAGCACAGATGGGAGGGGCCAAGTTGGTGGTGAATATTTTAGGAAAAGTTGCAGCCAGGTGGCCACCAATGGAGTTAGAGGATCAAGAAAGTGAGATGCAGTTAGGAGAAGCAGGTTTTGAAACACCAAGATTTACAGGGTCTAGCGTTACTGGAGATGGTTGGGTTACTGGGGAAGGGATCCCTTTTCTTAACAGCTGGAGAGCTTGTTCTAGTCACACACTGAACAAACATTTCCCATTGGTACTTTGACAGCAAAGGCTCAGGGCTTATACCTCTGCCAAAGATGTGGCAGCTGAACAACTTATTGTGCATCAGCCAAGTTTCACTGACTCTGCTGTTGGTTCATGTAAATGCCACAGCATACAACCTCCTTTAGCAGGCAACAAGAAAAATTTAAGCTAAAGTCTGTCACCTTGCTTTCCCAGTGCTCTGACATGGTGTCTGGGGATGGATCTCTCAGGCCAAGGAACAATGGGAGCTTATTCCCATGGTAGATTTCTCCTGCCATCACCACCCCTTGGCCCTGTGGCCTGGTTACATGCAGGGTTTGTGCTGGTGTAGGTGCTGTTTAAGGTGGTATTTTTTTACTAGAATAAATATACTGGTACAATTTCTAGTATTAATGTATTATGTTGATTTAAAGCTATGTTACCTTGGTAAAACTTACTCTCTTCCTCAGCACAAGCATAAGCTTATACCCTCCTAATGCCAATTTAGTGAAATCTTTGACAAGTATTTATTATTTTAGACACACCTGCTTGGGCCCAGTCCCAGAGAGATTTGACATCACTGGCATAAGTGAAACCTGGTGGGATGAGACCTGTGACTGGAGGGCCCTGTTGGATGGTTACAGGCTCTTCAGGAGGGATAGGCAGGGCAGAAGAGGAGGAGGCACTGTATGTAATGGAAGGGTTGGAATTTATGGAGTTCACAGTTGGCAGTGGCACAGTTAAGAGCCTCTGCATAAGAATCAAGGGGCAAACAAATAATGTGGATGTCATCGTGGAAGTCTGCTATAGACCTTCCAGCCAGGATGCTGACACCAATGAAGGACCTAAGGGATGTTTCCAAGTCAACTGCCCTTGTCCTTATGGGAGCCTTCAACTTGCCAGTAATTAACTGGGAGCATCACACAGCGGGTACAACCCAGGCCAGAAGATTCCTAAAAAATGTGGATGACAACTCTATGGAATAGGTCATAAGGGAGCCAACTTGGAAAGATGCCCTCCCTGATCTACTGCTTGTCAACAGAGTGGATCTCATGAGAGAAGTGGAGATTGGTGGCCTCTTGGCCACAGCGACCACAAGGTGATCGAGTTCAAAATCTCTGTTGACAGGAGGAAAAGTGCCAGGAAAACCTCAGCTCTGGACATGAAGGCAGGGTTAAGGACTGGACTTGATGATGCTTGTGGGTCCCTTCCAGCTCAGCAAATTCTGTGATTCTGTGATAGTTAGAATGATACTACTCTCATGTGGTGATATGACTCCCATACACAGGCAATCTCTAACTACAGCATTTAACATGTCAATGGCTGTCACTTTTAATTATATCAATACCTCATTGCTATGAATAAACTTTACAAGTACCTATGGTTGAAATCTACTGAACCAGCTGGCCTGTTCAACAAAGCAGATGGGTGAGCTAAACTATCTGTTGTTCAGAATCCCCTCTTGTATTTTAGGGGGTCTTGCTTAGTTCTTTCAACAGTAAGTCAGGTGGATCAGATATCTCCTACTTCCTGGTACAACCACAGAACACAGGTTTTGCCCGCTCTGTTTACCACATATTCTGTTCCTTTTAAAAGAGTATATCCATTGCCTTTTAGTTAATAGAGTGAAGAAATGCTGCTATTTTTTTCAGACTCATTCTAAAGTCTACATGGAATAAGCAATCACTCCTATGTAATATTTGAACTTACAATATGAATTACACTGTATTCACTACTATATTTGAATCAGCTTCTTGATTGACTCAGAAACATTTGCAATGCCAATTATGGCCACGGAAACACTTTGAAGGGTGTGAGTGGTGCTGGACTATTGTTGCTTCTTTGCAGTTGGCAGCCTAGACTTTGTGAGACTACATGTATTAGTTGCAGTCACAGCTCAGCACCACAAGCAGCTTCTGGCTAACTATTACCTCATCATAAATCCATGTGGTCTATTGTTCCATTTCCTTAATTTTGTACATTTACAATGAAGGAGTAGTGCACTTTGGATTGATCTGTGTAAGGTGGTTACTGGGAAACAATCTGAAGTACAGAACTGAGAGCCCAGCAGCTATGGTGTATCAGTTCCTCTAGTAGATGCACTTATTTTCCATGATAAATGCCTTTGTTTGCTTTTAGCATAGTTCACTTCTCATGTATATTAAGCTAAACCACACAAATGCATAGTTAGTGCAAAAAACCATGTCCCCTTGGGGAGCTGTTCCAGAACAGATACTCTGCAGTGCTTGTTCTGAGCTCTTTCCTGTGTAGACAAGCCCTGTGGTGTAGATCATTGCTTTGTCTGCCCTTAATGTCCTCATGTGGGTTTTTTTTATTATATTACTTGGCCAAAAAAGCTAATGTCAAAGTTCATCTGAAGTGTGTTACTTAATTAGACACGCTTTGGGGCATTTGAGTGATTCTAGTTTACACCTGTGGCTTTATTCCCTCTTTCTGACTTCAAATTCTAAAATATTTGGGTTTATTTTTTAATTACCTTGTAATCAATGTTGGATACTAGTGTAATGTGGGAAAAATGGTAAGAATTTCTCAGTTAATTTTTTACAAAACTCATTGATCTGACCTTCAGATTTCCTGGTAATGCCTCCTGTCTCATCTCAGTTTGGGATGTGTGACTGCCATGCGCTTGCTGTGATTTCAAGTAAGTATTTCCATGCTGTACTGTGCTGCACCCTCTCACTTCATAAGGACAGTTAAGCAAGAAACCAAAAGTCTTTTTGCAATAATTTATTTTGTTTTCTCAGAAAGTTTTTTAATACTAAAGCAAAATAAAATAAAATAATAAAAAAGCACTATGTCCCTGTGAATGAAGAGCATCGTAGCTGGGCATGCTGTTGCCCTTATACAGATTATACTCTGATTACAGACACGTTGTGTAGTATCTGGGGAACAGGCAGAATTAAGATTTCAAGGGAGCACATAAGCAACTCTCCCTTACCTGTTGCTCTCACATGCCTTTTCATAGCGGGTATTCTTTCATATCTGCAATGTCCAGCCCTTGATACACCAGACTCCACTCAGACCAGTCTCAGACACTACAGAACTCGTTTCTTGCTAAGTACAGGAAAGAAGCACATAAATTTTAAATGAGAGCCTGCCAAGTTGTCTTAATAGTAAGATGTGACTGGGTCAGACACAAAAAGATGAATTTGGATCCGTTTTTGTGCTTATTCAAAATAGACACAAGCAGTGGGTAGTCTGCAGCCACTCTAATTGAGCAGCTTCAGATGGCAAGGAATATGAAGGGTGCTAAGGAAGAGCAGGATGTTTGAACCTCAGTTTTGCTTCAGGTGTTAAGCCTCAGTTCTCCACTAACAGAGAGTACCTCTAAAGTTTGTTACTGTCTTTGAAATGTACTCCAGTGCTGATGACTTTAGGTACATACATGTCCTCTAATAGTTCAAGCTTTAGTATTGTCTTAAACTTCGGTTTTGCTTTTCCAAAGCACTATCATACCAATTTGCCCCTTTTTCAAAATACAGCATCTCTTATTTTGACAGCAGTTAATATCCATCATGGGAAAGAGTGAGGACTAGGCATTAAGCCTGTGATGGCATTGGTGCTGTAGGTTTCTTGCAATTGTGATTAAAAAAAAGAAAAAAACCCCAGAATGCTCCATGTCTGTCTTTTCACATAACATCCCCAGTATATACTCCAATAATTCTATCTGTATGGGTGAAGTGCTGTCATTTATTTCCACTGTTTTTCCTCAGGCACTTTGCTGCATCTTCAGCCTTGCATAAGCAGGTCAGCTCTGTGAGTCTAGTCCAGCATTTACTGATGTTACTGCAAAAGGAACAGGAATGTTTCAGTGGGTGCTGCTTCAAGGGCTGTTTTAGCACAACAGCTTTACTGGAAAGGTAATCATTTATAAATGCATAGTCTTTTAACTAATTTGGAATACTTGTATTCTGCAGAGGCAATACTTCCAACTGGTGAGGAAGTTTACCACCAAATCTGTTTACTGCCATTTGATCTGGTTCCTCCGTTGCTCTTGCACATAGGCACAGCAGGCAAACTGTGCACATCACTATGTACAGCTAGTCTGCATTCCTCCACATCTGCTCCCTCCTGCTATTCCACACCTGTCCTGGATGAAGTTAAACAACTTCTGCCCAAAAATCAGTAAAGCCATTTGGAGGCCAATGAAGCAAATAGTAAGTTGTATCTTTGGGACATCACACCACCACCAGTGTGACTAGCAGCCGTGAAATCACAAGCCGGAAGGTAAGCATGACTCTTCCCAAAATCAGTTTGAAAAGTTTTTCTTTTTCATCAGAACTATTGGCAGGATAGAAGAGTCCTTTACAATGTCTTTGGTAAGGGATTTTAATATTCTAATTCATGTTATCTTACATATCTACTCTACTTAATTTAATCCTTTTAAACTTTAACATTTAGTTGTCATTCATCCTAAAAATACATTTACAAACTTCAGCATGGATCTTGCATGTCTCCCATGAGATTAAAAAAAAATCAAAGCCTCTTTATTCAAACCTTGATTCATATTTAAGCTGTTAATATTTAAGACTTACATTACTACCTTTATTCCCCTGGTCCATTTATTTCCCTCTAAATGAACACAACATCCTCTTAATAGAGGCACTAATCTTCATGGCAGCAGCTCTGACTGCTGATCTACTGGCAGCAAATAGATTAGTCACTAGAAAGGAATGAGCATAATTAGATACCTGAAGGAGATGTTAATGTCTGGAACCATCTTGAGGGAAGTCACTGTTCACCTCTGAAATTTGCCACTGCTTGCCATTCCATTCTTGGCACTAGCACATCCTAAGTGGAGCTTCATAAGGAGCTGCTTTCATGATCCCCTTTCTCCAGCGCTGTCTATGCTATGTCACAGTGGCATAGAATCACAGAATGGTTTGCGTTGGAAGGGACCTTAAAGATTTCCTCATTCCAACCCCCCTGAGGTAGTCAGAAGGTATGTCATTGCAGCATAGCACACCAGCTACGAATTCTTTGCAGTTATGTGGGAAAACGCAAACATCACCCCCCAGGCGTCAACACCTTTCTGAAAGGGGAGGAACAGACTTCAGCAATCTGCTGTTAAAACACAACAGCTTAGGGTCACTTTAGCCACAAAACTCTTGGAAGAGTTAAGAGCAGGTGACACCTAAAGATTTTTAGGCATTTTGTAGATTTTAATATAGCTGTATAGTTTTCTTTCACCTTAGACACTTTAGACAGTTACTTCAAGATTTTTCTCACAGTTTTGCAACATTCTAATGAATTTCTGTTTAACAATCTTTCCAAGGAAAAATATTTTAGCAAGGCCATCCTGTTTGGGATGTGTACCTGGACTGGAATAATAAGATATATTTTAGTAAAAACGAGATAGAGGGCCCAGAACCCTTGGAGGAGTTCCGATGGGGCAGTTCTGAAGGTGGTATCAGGAGAAACATGGTTTTCAGGTTGGATGTACCCACTATATATGGTAATTAGTTAAAGTTATAAAAGTGTGAGAATTCTGTGTGTGGGCGTGTGCCTGTGTACTCCCTGCACCTGAAAGCTTTCATTAAAGAACTGCTCTCTACCTTATCTATACTAATATTGTTTGGAGAATTTTTCTTCCATTTTAGGCGTCACAGGATGGCACAAGGGTAACTCACTCCCTGCAAGACCAAAACGCTGTTCAGACCATGAACAACCAGGTGTTCTCAGCGGGCCCCTGTGATTCCCCATCATCTCCTCCTAGTCGGGGCCCACCCAGGCAGTGCAGACCCAGCCACTCCACCTGCTGGGGACTGACAGGGCTGGGTGCAGGCAACAACATGACTCCCATGCTGGAGTGCCATCTACTGAATCACCGCCACCGTTACCGATGGCAGATGGGTTAGGGTTTGTTGATTTAGCCGCGGCATTTGAAATAAAATCAGCAATATGTGAGATATTTAAATTACGTCTTATACCTAACCACATGTTTAAATGCTTAAACCCAGCAACTATGTCTTCAACTGCACCTGCAGGTTTAAAACCAACTGTAAGTCAACAACTCATTCAAAAAAGATAGGTTTAACTAAGATTTTTTTTCTAAATTGAGGACATAGGGTATGTTTTCTAAGCAATGATGTGCAGAATACTGACAGATATGCCCACCCCTGGGTCCATGACAATTTAGAAAAACAG
>JAWWLV010000088.1:32923275-32933283 GCA_035041135.1 Platyrinchus mystaceus | reverse complement strand
TGCCAACACACATATATCCTTTAATAAAGGGCTGTTATTTTTCCTTTTTCCACATTTTTTCTCAATTGGAGCCTCTTGATTTCGGATTTACGATTGCTTAGAGGAAGGAGTTTGGGTCTTCCTCCTAACTCATCCTCAGCAAAACACTTGTGTCTCACGAAACTGAGACAAGTATTTAAAAGATGTGTATATGTGACACTTAGGGATATGGTTTAGCGGTGGACTCAGCAGTGATGGGTTAATGGTTGGACTTGATGATCTTAAAGATCTTTTCCAACCTAAATGATTCATTGATTCTATGATTTTAAGTTCCCTTAACATACTTCAGTTCCTGACTGCTGACCCTGCTTACAAAAACTGAGGCAATAAGGCCCAGTGTTTTTTGACAAAGATTTTGAAGCAAAACTATGTACACATTTCATATTGGAACTCTGGGCAGAGCAGTGCACCTGAATAAGAAAAACATTTTCAGGAAGGAAGAATCAGACCTAGAAACCAATGATGCCTTTACTGGTCTAAGCAAATCTGAGGGATTTGTACATTCAACCAGGGAAAGAAAGAAACAAAACTCTGCCATCCCATCCACAGAAGAGTCACCTTTTCACCAGATTAGAATATTTTTGCCGACACTGCAATGCATGGAAGTGCTTGACCACTTACTAAAACCATTATTTAGTACAAAAATCCATCACAAAAGGTTATTGCATTCTCAAACACCATGCCATCAAGGACAGCATCTTCAGACAGTAAGAATATGAGCTTCCATCTGGTAGGTGCCATCTGGAGCCCTGGGAATCATATACAATTCTCTCACCACATTAATAAATCCAACAACACTGTACAAGAAAGAAAAGCATCATTCCTGATTGCATCGGGCTGGAACAATTGCAGTCTCTTTCTCTGGGACAAGTGTTTCACTTTTGCTTGGCATAATTTATTTATTTTTTAGCTTAAACCATCTATCGTATATTTGAAATGGGAGGCCAGAACGCTTTCATAGGAGTCCCTGAAAGGGATTTTGGGACATGGAAGTTTTCCATTAAAATTTTAAAAGGATCTGATGTTATCCAAACTGATGGCTGAGATTGTCCCAACAAGAAGGATCAAAAGTGATGCACAAAGCTTCTGCAACTCTTTCCTGGTCCTGCTGAGATGTAGATGGATGATGCCATAGCTTATCATGATTCCAATTGCATAACCTGGCACTACCTGGTAATGTTTAACCTGAGTATTTTCTTCAGCCAGAGTGAGAAGTATTGCAGCAAGCACACCTGGATTTTTTGTGGTGTGCTCTTTTTTTCTTTCGTCAAGACAGCAGCACACAGAGCAATCACGAAATGACAGCCTGAAACCTATTTGGTTTAGTATAAAGGACAACGACAAGAAACCTCCACACTACAGAAGATATCTCATTTATTTAATCAGTTAATTTTAAATTAGTAACATTTGTTAGGTTTTTGCCTACGTATGCAGCACAGTCAGGATAACTTGACATAACCTGTAGCTTTAAAGTGTTGCTTTCATTACTATCAAAATGAAGTTTGACAAAAAAAGAGGAAACAAATACCAGTTAGCATATCTACCATCATAAAATAAAAAAACAGGAATCTAAATAACTGTCTAACAAGCTGTAAAGTTGCTTAAAAGTGAATACAGTGTATTTTTATGAAATCAGAAAGAAGAACCAGATATAAAATAAAAAGCTGTATCTAGTTACAAATCGTATTTTTAAGGGTTACAAATTGAGGAGAACCAACCTTTTAACAAAAATTTTTGTCTACCACTTACAATAAGCAGTAATTTAAA
This sequence comes from Platyrinchus mystaceus, assembly GCA_035041135.1. Classification (NCBI taxonomy): domain Eukaryota; kingdom Metazoa; phylum Chordata; class Aves; order Passeriformes; family Tyrannidae; genus Platyrinchus; species Platyrinchus mystaceus. Next base: position 32,931,477 of record JAWWLV010000088.1, on the reverse strand, counting down.
TCAACTCTTTAACTTGTATCAAATCAGCAACCTCAAACTTGATATCCACACTTGAAACAAGTTGGAGAAACTGCAGTTTCAGGCAGTAAAATGAAACTTCTAGAGTAAGTTTTAAGACTCTTTAAAAATCACTCCATACTGAAGAAGCTGGCAGGAGAACACAAGCTGCTTTGGAATTCTTGTTTAGCCCATATATTTCTCAAGTTGCTGGATAAAAAAAGTAAGGATTTCAGAATCCTACATACTAGGTGTATAAATATTTCTGTTATAGGCCCCCCAAAAATTAAGCCATGAACTCTGTATAAGGCTTGCACATGTGAGGAAGATAGGGTAATTTGTCTAAGGAACAGGCAAGAGAGGTCAGCTAAGCAGTGAAATCATCATTATCTGGTGCAAGGGAACTCACAAGTTAACAGGAATATCAGATTTTTCCTAGAGCCACAAATATATGGAGACTGAATTCTGCCCAAAATCAATAATAAAAAATCTTTAGTAAAAAGTTCATATGGCACCAATTTAACCACCTCTCTTTAACTACAATTAGGTGTTCCACAATGACAGATTTTGTTTCACAATTGTCATAGGTTCATAGAATCATAGAATCAGCCAGGTCAGAAAGGACCTCTGAGATCATCAAGTCCAACCCTTGATCCACTACCACTGTGGTTACTAGACCATGGCACTAAGTGCCACATCCAGTCTCATCTTAAAAACCTCCAGGGACAGAGAATCCACCACTTCCCTGGGCAGCCCATTCCAATTCATGATGGAGCCCTGCTTTCCTAAGGATGGCTGAACACCTGCCTGCCCATGGGAAGCAGCAAATTAATTCCTTGTTTTGTTTTGCTTGTATACACAGCTTTTGCTTTCCATATTAAACTGTCTTTATCTCAACCCGCGAGTTTTCGCATTTTTGCCTTTCTGATTCTCTTCCCCATCCCACTGAGAAGGAATGAGCAGCTGTGTAGGGCTTAGTTGCCTACCAGAGTTAACTCAAAATGACATGCATTAATTTCAAAATTTATATTTTAACTGACCTAATGAAAGCTTACCTAACAGATATCCTGGGTCATAAAGTCCCCTCCAAGATAAGACACTTCTGATGACAGATTCAGAGCTCTTGACCTTCAGCCAAGTACAAACACTATAGTTTCTCAGAATTCAAAATCCTTTTCAAGTGACTGATTTGAGAAGCTGAATAATCATGCTACAAAGAGCATCACGAAATACCACAATCTGAAAGATTTTAGATACCAAGAGACTTTAATTCTCCTGCCAAACCTCATAGTATGACTGACAGTGTATGAAACTTTACAGACCAGATTGCCAAAATATCTACTGTCGCGGCTGTTGCATGCAGCAACTACAGATAAAAATAATCATGAGGGCTTTGGACCACTAATTTCATTAAAGAAGATTGCATTGAGTCTGGCTGGGATGGACTTCACTTTCTTCATAGCAAGTATGGGTTTGTGGCTAAAACAGGGTTGACAAAACACCAATGTTTTAGCTATTGCTGAACAGCACCTGTAAAACATTAAGGCTTTCTCTTTTTGCCCACTCTTTTTCCCTCCCCAGCAAGTAGTGTAAGAAGTTGTGAGGGAACACGGCCAGGGTAGCTGTTGTTATAGTTGTAACAACTCCCTCAGTGTTTGACAAACTACTTAGAATGGCCTAGCACTGTGCCAAAAAAACCCTTGGAGGAACAAGGGAGATAAGAATAAAAGGATGAAAAGGATGACGGCATTTCTTTCTGCAGCAATACCAGGTCAGGAGATTGCTGAACTCAGTGACCTTGAACTTGTCAAAAAGGCCAACTTTGTGTCCTCGAGGTCAAACTAGAGGTGACATTTTTGTGGTGCAATCACTTGTTAAGAATTTGTTAACAGAGACATAGGTATATCTGCAGAACATTGATCTAAAAATCAGCATATTAGAATCCAAGAATCTCTGGGCAAGTAAAAATGTTATGACTTAAACAAATGCATAAATTTAGATGACCATGATTTTTATTCTAATTGAATATTTAAATTTGACTATGCCAACTGGTCAAAACTTAAGGAGTCCTGAAGTAGCTTCAAACTGAGAGTTCCAATTTTAAAAAAAACTTAGGTTTTTTTCAGTATTGCACAACCATTATATACAATTCAATAGACACTGACTATTTAATGTATCATGGATACTATGGCCACACATTAAATTTAAGCTCAAATAGGTCATTAATTTCAAAAGAGTTATGAAAACAATTAGTATTATTATCAGCATTATTCAATGAGATTAAGGAAGATGTCATGTAAACTAGAGCCTCTGCTTTAGCTCAGTGGCAAATTGGCACAGCTTGGTAATGTAAAGCATGGAATAGAAATGCCTGGGCTGTCAGAGACCTCTGGAGATCACCTGGTTCCATCTTCTGTTGAAAGCAAGGCCTTAAAGTAGGTTACCCAGGGCCCCATTCAGCTATGGCTTTAAGGGAGACTCCAACAAGGGAGACTCTGAGCAATGTATTCCAGCAATTAACTGCTCTCATGGTAAAGACAATTTTTCTTATATCCAGATAGAATTTCTCTGAAAGCAACTCATCCCTTTTGCCTCTTGTCCTGTCACTGCATTCCCTTGTGAAGGTAGCACCTCCATCTTTCTCTTCAACTACATTTTAGGTAGTGGAAGACTGTGATTTAGATCTTCCCCAAGTCCTTTCTCCTCTAGGCTGAGGAAATCCGATTTCTTTAGCCTTTCTTCATATGTCACTTTTTCCAACCTTCTTATCTTGGCATCCCTCCTCTGCTAGACCCTCCAATTTTTCAGTACCTCTGTTGAACTGGGGGACCAAAACTGCATGCAGTATTCCAGGTGTGACATAAGTACCAAATAGAGTGGGATAATCCCGTCCCTTGATCTTGTGACTATACAACCCAGGTCATGTTTTGCCTTTATTACTTCAAGTACTGTAAATGTTGAGCTTGGATGATCAAATTATATTTTACTTGTAATCTGTTCTGGTATTGCAGTTTAGAGATTAGAAAGGATCTCCATTATTCACCGCCCAAACAAACAAAACTGTAGTGAAATAACAGGATTGGAAGGACCCTCCTACAACTTTAACAAGGTATTGAAAAATGATGAAAGTACACAGGAAAAAAATTATTATGGTCAGTCTTTATAAATATTTGTCAGGCACCTATATATATATTTATTTAAAATTGAGGAGAAAGTAGTCTGCTGCAAGATTCCAAGAAGGATTTAGCCTTCTTATCATCTTATCTTGTTTTAATTTGGATTATCTGCACCAGAATTATGAATGTTTTCTCCACTTCATATCATGTGGCCACGTTTAGCCCTCCTGGCTATGATATGATGTTTATAGATTTGTGTATCAAATTTATTAGAACTTTAATGCCTAAACAAAGCCAGTGTATAGCATGCTAAGATGACTTCTTTATGCCATTTAAAATAACAAAGTATACCGAAACAGGCCAAGGCTTAATAAATGAATGCATTACTTAAGATCAAAGTGTATAACTTTTTAAATATAAAGCAATATGTTATTTCACACATTGCTTTAACACTCTATCTGCGCTAATCTTTATAACTGAAGAAACACGTTTTTTGCCAGGTGTCTGTACATTCAACTGAAAGAAAGCTTCATTTAATAGGACTTGATCAAAGTCATCTTCACAGTATGTATGACTGTCAAGAAATCACAAAGTGAAAAAAATGTGATGACTTTATTGGTTGAATAAAATATTGAATCCTTTATGCATCTCCAAGTTTTTATTAAATGCACAAGATAGTCAACAATTTAACTGTCAAGTTGCATCAGAAATAACTTATTAGCTTACATGGGGGCATTAAGAATCTGAAATTAATGCATTCTGAATCCATTACATGGACAAGTGTCCCTCTACTTTAAAGGGGCATATTTCACTGTTACCAGTAACATGTTCTAACGACTGTACTAGCTAATGAAGACGTAAACATTTTCTGTTACATAACAGCATTCTGCATGCTGACTTTGAACTACAGACGATTTAAGTAATTTACTTTACAATTACTTTTCAGGGTGGATTAAAAGAATGAAGCAATGGACTACAAATAGATTAGAAGGATTAAAAAGCATGGGTTGTTTTTTCATGCACTGACTAAACCTTTACATACACTTACACTTTTGTGAATTATCTGCTGGTGGAGAGTTTCCCAGAGAAAGCATTCAATTTGACCACCACTGTGCTGGCTGTTAAGACTATGGACACAGTGAGACCCTGTATCATGCCCACAACTGCTTCGCCTGTGCTACCACCTCGAGGGAAGCCAGGGCGGGCAGGCGGACCAATGATTCTCCAGGAAGGACTTTCTGTCAAGTACAGCTACCCCTAGGACTCGCCCCAACTCTCTTCGGCTGGCGGAGGACGCAGGGAAAAAAGAAAACAGGGTCTATCCTGCCTTTCCACCGTGGGGCCCGAGGGCGACAGGAATGCGCCGAAGCCCCATCAGCCCGGCCTGCCGAGCATACCTGCTGGTTTCCAGAAATGAGTACCGCTCGGGCAAGATCTGGAGACAACGCTGGAAAAAATACACATGCCGTTCTTTCAGGAAGTCCAGCTGCTCCACCTCCCCCAAGTTCAGCGCCAGCCGCGCTACCGCCATCTTACCCCCGCCTGTAGCTGGCGCGTACAGTCCTACGTCATATGCGGCTGCCGCGGGACACGAACAGGCACCAGTCCCACCCACTGGGTGTGAAGCTCTCTTGCGGACTGCTCCAGTATCGTCTGCCAGTTCTCCCCACAGACCTAGGCTAGACAGACCCACCTCCCTCAGTGGCTCAGCTCCCCCGTGGGGGCTCTCTGGGTCCACCTCACTCCAGAAGGACAGGGAGGGGAAGAGAGTAACTGCTTACTTTGACAGCTGCCAGTCAGTTCAATACGTACCCAAGATACTATTAGGCAAAACGACTACATATTGTTTTATTACAGCTGGTGATATCCTGCAGGTAAATCCTGTAACTTTAACTAATTATTCGTGTCTCGGGAAATAAGTCACTGTGTAGCAAACTGCATACAAGAGTTTTATCAACATTCATAAGGGGTAATAGGAGCAAACAAAATCAGGGTTACTATTTCTCATATACCAATCTGAAATTCAAGGAGAAATATAAAAAAAATTATCATCGTGAAGAACTTGTAATACAAACTGAAATGTTTGCCATGATGAAAACACTAATAGCATAACAAAAACCAGTTCACATACAACACTCACAAAATACAAAGGTAATGTATGTCATTAGATCGAGCAAATTTTGTGAAAATTCCTTAAGAGAGTTGGCCACTTCATATGCAAGGAAATCATCGTCCTGTAAAAATGATAGGCAGATGCCTATTTAAAAAACTACTTATAAATATTTTTATAATGGTATGTGGCCATTGTTCTCCTTAACTATAAGGGATATGTAAAAGTGGTTTTGAACATGTTGGTCCAATCTCTTTTCTGTGTTCCTCACAGCTCATGATAGGCCTGCAAAACCTGGACAGGTCTCTGGCTACATGAATTTCAACCTTACAGCAAAACAGAAAAAAGAAATCTCTTCTTTTTGATCCATCACAGAAAGAATTGCATGTGCTTATTGGATCTTTGTTGTTTACATAAGTGCAAAATAAACAAAACTAATCTACATAGTGCAAAGGAGACTTTGGCCCATGATACCAAGAGGAAACATAGCAGAATCTTTTATTCCATGGAATGAAGAGGGGCAGCAACTGCTTGCTTTCATTACTTACATATCTACATACAGCAACTGGGTCTCTTAACTTTCTCTTTAGCATGAAGAATAATAGATCGTAAGGTGTTTTTCCCAAATTGTTTTCACACTGAAGCAAACAAAATCACCTCTATATTTTGAAGGAAATATGGGCTTGAATAAACCCATAGAATTTAGATAGGGAGGAAAAGCAACATCTTTGTCTAGAAAAAAGTTTCATACACTTTCTCAGGCATAGACAGATGTTGTTATTCATAGTGAATCCAAAATAGATTTAAGTAAAACTAGGCTATTAAGGATTAAAAAAATATTTATAAGATTACATTACAGAAGGAAGCAGACAAATTTAACACAAATACATGCATGAATTGAGAGGTAATTTTGCACTTGCTCTTGAAATGGAATACTTTTCTTCTTTTCAGCATCCTCTCTTTTTTCCTTTTCAAACTTTTCAAGTTCCTCCTTTTCTTTCTCCTGCAAGCTATACCCTTCCAACACTAACTTCACACGGCATTGATGGTGGCATTTCTGTTGCTTTCTCTTCTTCTCCTACTTTTTAATCATGATTCTTGTCACATTGCAAATGCTTTTGCTTTCTGTTTTCTCCACGCTTCAATTCCTGCTTGTGGTCTTATCCTTTCTTCTGCTTTTTGCTTCTGAGCTTCATCACAACAAAAAGACATTTTCTTGAGCATTTTTTCTGAATTCTCTTTCTCCTTCAAGTTTTCTTCTTTTTCTTGATGCTCTGGGGATGCCCAGAGCTGGATGCAGTACTCCAGGTTTGTGTCTCACAAGAGCGGAAGGGATATAGTGAAACAGTTTAATTTTAATTTTGAAAATTCTATTTCCAGAGGAAGAGTATATTTACTAAGCAAATGAGAATTATGCTATGGAAATTCAGGCTTGAGTTTTTAAAACCATGGTTACAGAAATTTTATCCAAATGTCTTAACTACTACAAAGGTTCTTGGATATTCAATACATTTTTAAGGCATCTGTAAATCTCAAAAGAAGATTGCCCTTTAAGTGGCAATTTTTCACACCATGTCAACACAAAGTAACTGAAAATTCCTGCTTTCTGTAAATTCTGCTTCTCTATATACACACACATCCATATTGTCTGCAAAGCTTTGGTAGCCTACAAACATATTAAAATAACCAGGTCTTTATTTTTTGTGTGAATGCAGGTATTTCTTTTACACTGTCATTTGCTGCAATAAAAACAATTACAGGAGTGTTATAAGCCCATATACTGTATGCTCATGATACAAAATAACAGCCCCCCTAACAAAGAGTATCAATCACTACAGTATCTAGAGCAGGCGTCGTCAAACTACAGCCCGGGGGCCAGAACCGGCCCCCAAAGCTGCCGAACCTGGCCTGCGCCCGTCTTCACATGCTAATTCAACTAATACACCTGGGCCCCAATAACAGGGTTTCTTTGAGGGGACATTATTTAGTAGAACTAGACATCCCAGACAAAAAAAAAAAAAAAAAAAAAAGGAAAAATAAAGAAAAAAGGGGGTTTTTTGCATATAAAGAGGTTAAAAAATTAAATGGGAAGTCATTAAATTTGTAGAAAATGGTCCTGTGACAATTTTATGCAACAAACTGAATTCTTTTTTTCAGAAGGGAAAAGATTACAAGAAGTTTTAAAGTTTTTGTAAGATACTTGCTAGTGGTTCCAAAATTTGTATGGATGGGAGAAAGTCTTGATACTGAAAAGCATCAGAAACAAACTTCTTAACACCAATTTGCAGATGTTAAAAGGGGCATTCTTCTTTATTCAGTGCACTGGGGGATAGTGTTTGGAGGATAGCTCCTCTAATCGACCGTGCCAAATGACAGATGTACAGGGCTTTTTATTACACATACTCTTTGCATATTCATTTGGTATTCTCACTTAATACATATTCATTAGTTTGCTTTACAAAGTCCCACCCCTATTGGAAGTCCTTCTTTGGTCCTTCTGATTCGTCTTTGTCATCTTGACCTCAGTTCTTGAGGAGGCACAGTGTCATTGTGTTTCACCACCAAAAACTGTAACATTTGTTCTTTATTTTATCTGGGTACACATTGCTTAGTTTATATCCTGTTTGTTTTGGTTACATCCCTTATCTAATTCTCTAGGACTTCTCTAAGATTATATTGTTCCTTATTTGGGCATTCTGGGATACTGTGAGTAAACTTTCTATTTCTCCTATCAGTCTTCTGTAAGTAAAATAAGAGTCATCAATGGCTTCATTACACATATGTACGCCCTTGTATTGAGCTACATAACCATGAGCAGGGATTAGGTTTTTGAAAGGGTTGGGGTTTTTAATATTTAAAGTATTTTTCAAAATTATCTAACAATGTTCCTTTCCTTTACTATTGTCATGGTTTAAGCTAAGTTAAAACTAAGTAGGAATTTTTTCCCTTCCCCCTGCCCATTGTGTGAAAGGGGTGTTG
>JAWWLV010000088.1:32892929-32923175 GCA_035041135.1 Platyrinchus mystaceus | reverse complement strand
AGGGGAACAATCACTTCCCTGGTCCTGCTGGCCACACTGTTCCTGATCCAGGCCAGGATGCCATTGGCCTTCTTGGCTCCCTGGGCACACTGCTGGCTCATGTTCAGCTTCCTGTCAATCCCAACTCCCAGGTCCCTTTCTGCCTGGCTACTCTCCAGCCACTCTGCCCCAGCCTGTAGCGCTGCAGGGGGTTGTTGTGGCCAAAGTGCAGGATCCAGCAGTTGGCCTTGTTGAATCTCATCCTGTTGGAATCAGCCTGACCTCTCCAGTCTGTCCAGGTCCCTCTGCAGAGCCCTCCTGCCTTCTAGCTGATCAAGGTTTACTTGTTCAAAAAAAAAAAAAAAATCTGAGCTGGGTATTTTTCCTTTCCCCTGCATCACTGTAGAAGATGTTGAACAAGGGAGAGGGAAGGTGATTGACACACACAAAAGAACTAACTAGCAGGCCTGCATGGCTGTCAGAAGACTGGGCGGAGAAGTGAGGTTTTTTGCCTCTCCTCAGGAAACAGCAGTCACTTCACTTCTGCCCTAACTCAGGGAGGGGGGGTGTGCGGAGGGGTCCGAGGTTCATTTTGGTTTTGGCCTGGTCATCTGGCTGCTTTTGGCCCTGAGTGCAGAATTATTTAGTTCTTTTTGTGATCTTTGGTTGTTCTGCCAAGACACATATATCCTTTAATAAAGGGTTGTTATCTTTTTCTTTCTCCATACTCCCTCAATTGGAGCCTCTTAATTTTGGATTTACAATTCCTTGGAGGGAGGAGCTTGGTCTTCCTCATAACTCATCCTCCTTAGCAAACACTTCAGTCTCATTAAACTCAGGCAACAATACAAATGGATTTTGAAACTACTGAGAGGACAAATAGTTATGGTAATGATTTGTGAAACGGTATTGAAAGAACTTCAAGCACAGGCTGAATTCCTTCATTTACTCCTCAGCACACCATGAGGGTTTCCAGGACCACCAATCTTTTTCTAATCTTCTAAAAAAAGATACTTGGGAAACATCAGCCCTATCACCTTTGAGAAGGGCCACTAAGTTGGTCACAGAGCTGTAGCATCTCTCTTGTGAAGACAGTCTGAGAGAGTCAGGGTTCAGCCTGAAGACGAAAAGGCTCCAGCAAGACCTCAGAGCACCTTCCAGGACCTAAACGAGGCCTACAAGAAGTCTGGAGAGAGACTTTACAAAGGCATGTAGTGACAGGACAAGGGGGAATGGCTTCAAACTGAGAGTGGGGTTAGATGAGATATTATAGCAAGAAATTCTTTACTGTTAAGGTGATGAAGCACTGGCACAGGTTGCCCAGAGAAGTTGTGGCTGCTCCATCACTGAAAGTGTTCAAGGCCAGGTTGGACGGGGCTTGGAGCAACCTGGTCTACTGGAAGGTGTCCCTGCCCATAGCAGGGGTGTTGGAACTAGATTATCCTTGAGGTCACAAGCCATTCTATGATTCTATGACCCTGACAGTGTATTACAGGATTATATTTTTTAGTCAAAACTCTAAGGATAATTCTGAAACAATCTTGGCCATGGACATATAGAGGCACAGCTCAAGGCAAACTATACCATGGTAGTCAAAACACAAATAAAAGAAGGTGTGTAGATGAAAGCAACTGAAAAGATAAATGGCAACTAGAGAAAGAATGAAAAAAGGCAACCTTCCTCCTCCTGAGTTCCCCACCCTTTACTTCTGCTCTTCTGAAGCCATTCTCCAAGCAGCTGACTATAGGACTAATTTTAAAATTCAAACAGAAACAAAGTCTTTTGTTCCAAGTAACATGACTTAAGTATCTTCAGTTAAATATTCCATTTTAAGGGTTGAGCTATGTGAGTATTCTTCAGGTGATGGCCTGAAGAATAATTCCTTCTGAACCAGCCCTAGCTACACAATTGCCTCCTATTAAGACCTGAAATTAAAGCAAAGGCTAATGCTGTCAATACACATGAAATATTTCCTAGTACGCCTGCAGAGGTCACTTGGCCTTGGGACCAACTGCCTTACCTAACCCGTATGGTTGCTATCTGTGACTTATACAAGTACCCAAAGCATATTCACTTCACAGGCCCTTCCTGCCTGAAAAGAACTACACCTCAGGTAGTAGTCACAAAATAAAAATACTAATAATCAAAGCCTGGTACTTTTCTGGCATTGTGATTAGAGAGTGGCAACGGGGTAATATTAATAATCAACCTTCCCCTCCCAAAAACAACTTACAATTAATATATTACAAACTGAGTTTAACATATTAAAAATTGAGAAATATACCGCTTCAAAAGAGTCACAGCCTATCAGTATAAAGGAAGAATATAAAACTATTTTATTGACCACTGTTCACCAGTTATTTACAATAAAGTAAACAATATACAGTCTGATAACATTCAAATTACTACAAAGTTAGTTTTCACCTAGTCTTCTGAAGACCAAGTGATCCCAAATACTAAAAAGAATGACCCTACAGGTTTAAAGGGCTAGGTTTGGGTAAAGAAGATACATGCACATCAATAGTATAGAAGACTACAAAACATCTGTGAGTTTGTTTAGACATTCATTATGATCCTGTAATAACTATGGAAGTTCACCCATGTTTTATAAAAGCCTTTACCTAATATGGAGGAAGTAGTAGTATCAAATGCTCTCTTGTGATAAATGAAACAAGTTGCAGAAAGCTTTTATTTACTTGCTGTTGATGCAAAACATACTACTTCAAAAAAATATCAAATTCAAAACTTGTTAGAATGTATGCTTCTCACATGGCTAATAAATCGAACTTCAGGTTTTAATATTCTTATATATAAAAAAAAGCAATGCAAACAATTATTGTGCTTCATCTTCTGGGCATGAATGCCAAGTTAGTCGTTCTTCATAGAAAGCAATTACGATTTGAGGACACTTCACGTTAGCTTCTTTGGCCAGCACCAGATCTGCCTCATCAGAGTCTTTCCTGATGTAGAAGAGAGTGGGATTTAAGGAAAAGCATAATCATTATTTCAAAATATTTAGCAGCTCTTCATAAGTCTTAGGTTTTAAAAGAATGTCAGCTAGAAATTGGTTTCCGGTATATCTTTCACTACAGCTACCAAGAATTTCCATGCTAATGGTAATGACAAGGTTTCATAGCTCCATCTTCCTTTCCTTCCCGTATTTTTTCTGTTTGAAATGAAAATGCTTTTTAAAGGGAAGCAATTATATGGTTACATACTGCAGTATGTAATGAAAGAAGTAAAATTTGGTTAATTTTGTCTTTTAAAGACTAATCAAAACTTTAAAGTGAGACTTAAAAAATTAATACCACCAGTCTTAAGAGGTGGTACTTATATCCAAATTATATTTACTGTTTATGCAAGTAGCTTCCTGTATTCATATTGCAATTCTTGATGATGTGTTGGGGTTACAAAACAAACTTTCCAGTCTGATATGCTTCAGATTCCTTTTAAAGTATATGCTGCCTTTACGAGTCAGCTTTGTGCATACATACTCATATGTATGCATGTTACCTATGACCAATTATGAAAAACTAATCAACTGCAGTGGAACTAAAAAAAAAAAAAAAGATTCTTTTTGCCCTCTGTGTCTGATTTTGCCAATTATCACTATAGAAATTCAAACACTCACGATTTTTGTTTTACAACTCTTCTAAGTTTCACATAAAATTTATAGGGAATTTGGAAAGGCAGAATGGAGACAATCTTCTAAAGCACTAATCTGCAGCAGTCTGGGCACATCACATGACAAATCATGTCTCTGGAGACCACTCAGTTTGACTCCATTCAGAAAATCATGTCCTTCTCAAAGGCTGTGGAAAGCTATCCTTATCCTACCACTTAAAGAAATCTGACCCCTAGCAGATGTCAATTCAATCTCTTGATTTCTCAACTGCTGGGAAGTACTAATAGTATCCCATTTGCTCAAGAAATCCTTCTATCAGCACTATGTCACCTACCCTCCCAACAACACAAACTCCCCACATCACTTTCCCCATAATGACAAGCCTCTCCATATTTTTCATCTCCACCTCTGCTTCCTCCACTCGTTGCTTCCAATTCCAGTTTGCTGCCATGCAGAATAGCTGGCACTATGGTTGGTTAAATGGTTGGCTATGCAGCAGCTGGCTTCTACTTATTGAAATATGTAAAGCTGTATTCCTGCCCGCCATCCCCTCAGCAAGAGCATTGCCAAGATCCATTTTTTCCATACAAATGCCAATTTTCCCTTATTTTATGAGAAATGAGCTTTCAAATTTCTACTTCTGTATGAAAGATATTTTGGGTTTTTAAGGAAGAGGGATTAAGTACTAACTAAATATAGAGGACTTCCTTTTCTAAGAATACAAGACTAATTAGGAGACCACCAGCTTCTGTGTCTTATCCCTGGAATGAAGTTGTCTTATGAGCCTAAGTGCAACTGCTGCCCTCTCGTAACATGGATAAGAACTGTGGATGTAAGACTTACCATTTCATGAGGAACATAAGCTCTCCACTGCTATCCGTAGCCCCAATTATCCGCTCAGGATCAAGACCCCTTGCAAACCCTCTTGGTTTATCAACCTATTGATTAAGTTAGAATATAGTTATCTAGTTTAAGATGAAATTCTATTTTGGTGCTAGATGCATAAATTTTTGTACATACATATATGTGTGTATCGAAACAAAAAATACAGTCTTAAAAAGACATCAAATCTATAATTACATATTAGTGTCTGAATAGGACATTTATTTTTTCATGACCGATCTTCAGGCCAAGTCATTTAGGGTCGTAATAACGAAGAATTTTACATCCATGTTTCCAGCATTTATTTCTGAAAACACAACAGATGAAACAAGTGTTCTAAAATCATCATAGCAGATAAACAAACAAGCACGGTCAGTAAAAGTAACAAAAGCAGCAAAGCAAAAACGCACGCCTGGAAGTGGGAAAACCGCATCCTTTTCAGAAAAACAACAGTCTTAGGTTGGCTTAAGCCAACAGTGAAACTCTTGGGGAACACCTCAACTTCTTCTTGGCTCACTAAGACCACACTGGTGACAAGAAATATCACAATTATTTCCTGTATTAGCTCCTTCAGAAGTTCACAATACCCTTTTGGAGACAGTGGCCACTCCTGCACCAGATGAAGCCACACAACTGACTCCATACAGAAAGTAAAATACTCTTTGTACTATTCATCAACTATTCCTTCTGATACCTTCCAACCCTTTTGTCAGTAACCACACGTCTAAGAGCTGTCTTCATACATGAAAATAGTTGTCAATACCAGAGGTTTCAAACTGCTAGTCTGAAAAGTTTACAGACAAACACATAAACTATTGAACACCTTACTACATATGCATTATTTTGTACTTAGCAGCTAAATGTGTCACATTGTTTACTCATTTCTTTGCAGAAAAAATCCACACTTTCAGAAAAGGTAGGCCTTCTGCAGTCACCCTTTCCACTCCCTCTCCACCATCATGTTTGGTCCTGATCTAAGTAACTGACTGGTCTTCACATTTTGCCATCTTGCGACTCACCTATTCAAAATCATATGCTAAATATGAAAGCCAAACATCTTGGACCTTTCGCTCTAATACAAACTGATCACTTAACACCATTAATTAATAACTCTTAACCAGACTTATTTTCAATTTTTCAGTAAGCATCATGGGACAACGCAAGAACTTTTAATCATCATGTCACTTAATCATCTTTTACCTACCATTTGGACAGTCTCATTAACCACAATGAATGTATACCCTTTTAAAACCACAGTTCCAGATACTTTTCAGTTTTTACACTTTTAAATCAGTGTTCAGTCTCATTCTCAAAGTCACAAAGATGAAATTCTGGGGATGGAGAGATAGGGAAGAAATGTAGGGGAAAAAAAGCTTAGCACATGAACATATACTTACAGAATCACGCTTTTTCTTTGATTTACTATCATCAGATTCGCTATCTGACAAAGATTTTCTTTTGGCACCGTCTGTTTTTTCTTTACCAGCTTTCTGAGAGTTCAGAAAAGCTTCAATTAGCTCTGGACAATCTAAGTTCTCTTCAGGTTCCCATGTGTTGTCAGCACTGAAACATACACACATTGATGTAAAACTAGCTGCATGTCTCCCCTTAATTTAAGCAAGTGAATTTTGTCTCATTATATAAGGTAGGTTTCTTAAACCCTAAGGATGTTTATCTAACCCTAAGGATGTTTATTGTGCCATCTTTAGCAGCCTTCACATACTGCAACTGATGACTGAAAGAAGTATGCTCAAATAGTGTTGAAAAACAATGATGTTCTTAAACAAAAGACAGCACAATAAGCAGCTCTATTAATTCCTATGTTCTCGGTGGGATCATGAGAGTTAAAACAAGCAATTCCCACTCTATGAAAACCTATCTGCCCATTTACACTGACTTGCTTCCATGGTTCCTCTAAAGACTGTCCATGCAAACATACCATATGATACAAGCACTAAGACGTACTCATGAGAAACAAGGTGTACACAACACTTGTTACAAACACCTTAAGTATATCTATATATATATATATATATAAGCTTCCAGATACCGGGAACACTCTCTGAAGTTGTCTCTGAGAACTGAGCACAACTACACCTAGAACTATCTTCCTCCTTCAGTTGACTACAAGAGGGAACAAAGGTGGGCAGAGCTTGGCACTGTGTATGTTTCAGTGAGCGTGCATTTTGTTAACTAAAATTTTAACAAGTCCATGAATTTTCCCTGCAACAACCAAGCACCTCACCAGAAGTACTCGCACAAATACTGCCACAGTGCTACTGCACAAGCAGGATACCAACTTTTAATAAATTATTTTCCATTACTATAACAAGTTCAAATCAGACCCTCAATATATTCATCACTGAACACATTTCAGGTGGCAGAGAGCACAATGTTGCAATGCAATCATTTTGAGAGGTATGCAACAATAATTAATGTCACTGCATACGTAACCGCTTATGCTCAAATGCTGGGTGCATTGCCTTTTCTCAGCTAGTAAAGCAAGCTGCCATGCAGTGTCACTGGCAGGAGAGAAGAGGCACATCTGCATTCCTTCTGATACAACAATCAACTTTATAAGTCCACTGTAAAGTTCTCGTGTACATACGTAAGTCCTGGGAAAGACACTCAAAAGATTCCTTTTGGGTATGCCTAATGAAGGCAACCATGTCACAGAATTCCTTAGGCAAATTTAGCTACTTCGAGAGCAGTTCAGGAAAATTAATAATAAGCAAACTATCTGCTTCAAATTCATTGCTGCAGAGATGCCTACAGTTTAAATCCCTGCATAATTTCTTACTCAGAACTAACATTCATTCTACTACATATGTAACAACTGTCATTCTAGCTTACCTTGATAGATACTCACAGAACCTGTATCAGAGAACAGTGGTAAAAGAACAATCACTAAGGATTCGGTTAAAGTCCTCGACTATTTTATGTAACACAAACACTGAGCTACATTATCTTCTATTTTATTTTCAGACTTGACTGTCCCACCTGAATATGCATTTATGGATGTCCTTCCCTCAAGATTCTTTGAAGTGGATCCCCATCACCCAAACTCCTCTCTGTACAGTTATTTCAAATAAATGGTTCGTGTTTATCATTCTATCAGAAAAAGAAAAAAAAAGGTAATGCCTTACTCTGTAAATCCTTTCCACTTCAAGAAGTATTCCACCTTTCCATTTTGAACACGTCTGTCCAGGACCTTCTCCACAACAAATTCTTCAGACTCTGCCTCTTCAATTTTTTTACCTTTGCCATTCTGTTTCTTTCCCATTTTGTGCTACAAAAGAAATTCAGAATGACATTATTAATTCTTTTGCTTTATATGGTTACTTCACTGGCCAAATCCAACTTTGCTTAGAAAACAGCAACGAATCATGTACTTATTAACACTAAAGCCAGAAGCTCAGACTCCTTTTACGTTAGTGCATGTGGTCAGGTAACCTGAGCAAGACATGTTAATGTTTTGGGTTTTTTTTCAGCTGCTTAATGGGACACCCAACACCAGTTTTTAAAAAGATCAAATTTTTTGTCCACATACCCAGTGACTATATACTCCCCTTATAAATATAATTCTCAGTGCTACATGCTCAAAATATTAAGAAGCTTCTAAAATTTAACTCTATGCCTGTGAAAAGGCAGAAGGCAAGGCAGAAATAAAGAAAAGAAATAAGGGAACTGTGAAAATGCATAAAATAGAAAAGGGATGGTACTCAAATAAAGGTGGTTACTACCTGTTCCAAAACAACAAGGAGAAACTGATGGCAGCGAAGTTTATGGTGTAGTGCTACAATAAGCAAAATACTCAACAATAACCCATAACTATTGAACAGGACACATGCTAGGAGCATTCCATCACTGCAGTTTCTTCCCATTCTTAGCCATGCACCTATGTAATTTACAAAGATATGTCACAAAGGTGCATAAATTTAAGACTGCTCCCCTTACGTACAGCACTTAACACATAAATGAAATGTTGCTAACCTAAAAAACTTTTTTCAAGTTTACATTTGATACTTCAAATAATATTAAGTTCTTAAAATAAATATTACATCCACATCATCCTCAAGGCATTCCCAGTTTAATAAGGCACAATCAAATCGTAGAAGGACACATTTCAGAATTTCCTTGTTTATAATCTCAAAAAGGCTGGAACAAGCCTATCGTGTTGTGTCACATTTCTGGAGGACTGGCAAACCAAAATCATTCTGCTTGCCATTTTGGACTGCACCTTAAAAGGAAATGGTTAAAGCTGCAGCCATAAACTTTTAAGCTTTTAAAACATAGTCATGCAGCACCCTAAATCGAAGAGGACAGAACTAATACCTCACTAAAGCACTTTCTATACAATAGAAAGCAGACAAGCAAAAATCACAAAGCACCTTTATTTGCTTGATGGTCTGTCTTTATTCCTCTCTATAATTAATGTGGGTTAGTTTGAGAATATTGCAATTTTGAAATTTTCCTTTTTTTAGACTTTGTAGAATTTTATCTTGATGTGGTGAAAGGTAAAAAAAAAAAAAAAGTATGTTAGACACAAAAAAACCTCTCTCATTTTTGTAAACTGAAGATCTGAAGATGATTCTCTTGCCACAGCCCTGTCTTTGTAACCCTTATTTTCAATAATTAATTTTTTCCCCTCCCTCCCTCTCTCCCCAAAATAGCTTTACTCTGGGTTAGCAGCCCATAAATTGAAGGTGCAAACAACAAAGAGGAGAAAAAGTTTCTAGTTTCTCGTTCAAACAGCAAGTTTCTGTATAGATTATACCTCGCATGGCAATTGTT
Source organism: Platyrinchus mystaceus (assembly GCA_035041135.1). Lineage (NCBI taxonomy): Eukaryota > Metazoa > Chordata > Aves > Passeriformes > Tyrannidae > Platyrinchus > Platyrinchus mystaceus. The sequence goes on along the minus strand of JAWWLV010000088.1, from coordinate 32,913,895 downwards.
TTGATTTGGAAGCATAGAAGAGAGATTATCTAGAACAGAGTATGTATTTCCAATTAGTTTTAAACTGCCTGCATATCCCAGGTGTATTTTGACCACAGCATTCATGTCTGAAAAGTGTCAACTTAAGCACACTGGCTTTTTTTTTTTTTTGCCTCCACAGGAAAAAGAATGCAAGACTGAAAGTGAAGGGAAATAAAACATGAAGACGTCCAATGCTTCTATGAAGGCAGCTTCTTTCAAGAAATGGAAATGTGAGAAAGAGAAAGGGGTAGAGATGAGGAAAAGAAACAAACAATAAAAGAAGCAAAGGGAAAAACAACAACACAGTAAAAGACAGACTCACTATACCATAGTAATAACATTATAATTACTGGTGATGAGGCAAGCAGGCTACAAGTGGGGAACATCTCCATCTGTATTCTCCGTTGGACTAAAATTCTTTGATTCAATAGAAGATTGTTTTCTGGTACTCTTTTCGGCTTCACTAATTCTTGTCACTTAAAGATCAATGTTTTGGATTTCTGTATCAAAGCAACAATTTTGTTTTTTTACTTTCTAAGACTTAAGTATCTTAAGTATCTTCCACAGAAGAAAATTAATGTCATGGGGGTCTGTATTTTTTTCTTGAAGTACAGTAAGAAATAACAAAATCAAGAGTATGCTGCTTTTGTTTTAAATATTAAAGATTTAATTGGGTCTCATGCATCAGCACTGCTCTCCAAACTCTTGAACCTATTAATACTTGATTGCAGAGCCTGCAGAAATACTGAACATGTTAAAAAAGCTGTACATTCTGAGATTATACATGCCCATGCAAATCTCAGCCCACAAGTGAATGTGATACTGACTGAAGTTAAAGGGTACTAAATGTCCACTAGGCCCTTGAATCTCCCTTCTCTAGAGTTGTACATTATAAGCTGTAACTTGGGCATTTAACACTGAAGGCTTGTCTATGGCTTGTTTCCCTTTCTGCATTCAGAAGTCACATCTGACAGATGCAGAGTTATGGATAACCACTCTTTCTTTTAGGGGCAAGGTTAAAACACTGAAATGACACTGTGGTGTGGGGTTTTAACATACAAAACGTAAGAAAAATCAGAATTACAACTCTAGGGCTACCCTATCCCCTAATACATTTAGGTTTTGCATGCAAATACATAATGAAGCAGAATTAGTTACGGTTCCCATGGGAACCATAACTGATTTTCCTGACCTGTGCAGCAAAATTCTTAACAACATCAAAAGATTAAAAATTCTGCATTCGTAGATTTTTTTCCTCTCTCTGAGGCACCCTCTCCCCAGGCTGGCTAACTCCTTCTCTTCTTCAAATTAGGGATAAGGGGTCAATCAATTATAAACAGAAAATTCAGACATTCACCTTGGTGAAATCTTTTAAAATAGGTTGTTATCATACATAGGAAGCACCCCATTGCAGCTCTAAGCAAGGAGTTAATACAAGTTTTTAATATATCTTGATCTGAGTGAACTAGTAATCATTTCAGTAAATTTAAGAACAGGCCTTTTGAGCGTGTTATAAACCAGTTGTTCTGCTATCCAAACTTTAAATTGTGCATGTATATTTTTTTGCTTACTTCCCCACCTCAAACTCAGATGTATCTCACACTACACTTTTTCAGTTCTGTTTTTCACAAAACTATGTATCATTATTAGTTGAATGGTAATCAGCAACCAACTGCCCTTAGAAGTCCATATTTTAATGTCAAGCAAAGCTTTACAGGACTTGAGATCCATGAATGCATCATTAAAATGGTCCAGGAAGGGTTGACATCTGATAATCTCTGCTCCTATGAAATTCAAAGAAACTGTTATTTGTTAAAAATCATTTCAAAAGGCATCTTAACTATATGCCACATCATTTCTCAATAATGTTACTTTTCATCTGTAAAGACTGTCTTTTCTCAGGCAATTAGTTTTCCCCAAATATACACCGGGAGAAATTAAATCAGTACATGATTCCGATTTTTTTACATGTATGATGAATTACATGGTGTGCTGAAAGGAAGCTTAAAAAATCCTTAGTATTTTCTACCATAGGACAGATGAAATAGTACAGAGTACTTTCATACTTTTTTTCCCAACAAGTCTCTTTAGAAATAGCATATTTATTAAAGCCAAAGACAATGTCCTTTCTAGTAGCCTTACGTTCTGGATCTGAAATTTTGGTCAGAATAATGCTGGGGAGGGGAGATGTGGATGTATCTTTTAAATGGAGATGCCAAGTTATAGGTTTGAAGAAAAATATGTTGATTAAATCCTTATATACTTTAGGTGTGCATGAACTTACCAATGTAGTTTTATTGGAGGCCATTTTTATTGCAGACTTGCAGAGCTTTTACTAGAAAAATGCATGACAATTAAAAGGAAGTTTGCATAACTCAAAGAAAGGCATCCCAAGACAAACATGGTCCTTGTTCCAACCCCCATGTATTCACTGCATATAACATTTCTTACACGGATTAAATCCAGAACCAAAAGTAGGTTACTACTTTGTCTGGCATAACGTAGTAACGCACCATTACACTACCAGGATAAATGATACTGACAAAGTGGTAGACAGGGTTAAAAAAGGTTTTTCCCAAGGCCTTCAAGGGCTTAGAGATGTTTCAAGGGAAAAGGGGGAGGACCATCAGGGATGCTTATTTCCTTAAACCCAATAGAACAGGAATTCAGATTCTAGCAGTTGGAGATATACCTAAGGTATATTAACTGCGAATCTGGTGGGGAACAGCTACATATCTGTGGTGTAATGAATCACCCATTACTCTTATATGGTAGCAAATGCTTATAAACAGCAAGTATTTATCTTAATGCAACTATAACGTTGCCTTCTAATTCTCACGTTTGCAAGAGTTCAGGTCCTAGAGCAACATTAACTCAGCTAAGCCATACGTACATATTTAACCTATGCAAATGATGTTGAACGCATTCATCCCCTTTTCCATGTCATTTCTCATACCGACCAGATCCTTAGGCATGTATTGTCCCCACCCCGCTGCGAGCTATAGAACTGTTAGAATTCCCCATTTGCCTGGGCAAGGCAAAAGAGAAAAGTCCTTCAAGGCCAGAATACCTCCCGGACTAAGTAATCCCGCCCAAACCTCCCCTGACAGGGGAGGTGGATTTTGGCAGCAACACAGGCGGTGGGGTAGGCGAGGTGGGAGAAGGGCAGGGGCCAGGGCCCCAGCGCGCAGAGTCTTGCCTTGTGTCCCCCCTCTTGAAAGGCAGGAGAAAGAGGAAAAACCCCAAACAAAACCAGTAACAAATCCCCCATCAGAAAACAGGCAGCCCTGCGGAGGCCTGCTGGGGGCGGCAGCGCCTCGGGCCTGTGGCGGGCGAACATGAGGCCGGCGGGGCCGCCCCGGGCGAGGTAACGGGGCCGGGAGAGGGGGCCCCGGGCCGCTCCCGCCCCCAGGGCCCCTTCTACGCTGTCCACTTGCCCCCACCCCGCGACGTTTCTCCCGGGCCCGGCAGGGACGCAGGGACGGCCGCGGGCCGGCTTTGTCTGCCGCGCTGGTGCCGCTGCCCCCGCCCCCGGCGCTGCCCTCCTTCCCCGCGGCGGCAGCGCCCGCGGCTCCGGGGGCCTCCCTCCCTTCCTCCCTCCTTCTCTCTCTCCCTCGCCGTGCGGGCGCCGGGGCCGCGACCCCCCGGCAGGCCCGCTCCGCACGCCACCCCCCACCGCCAAGGAAGCGGGGGTGGGGGGAAGGGGGGTGGGCTGCGCTCCGCATCTCCCCGAGACGGCCCGCAGCAAGCCGTAGAGGGAAGAGGAATCAGGGAAGGGGACTCGGGAGCGGGTAGGGTGGAAGGAGGCGGCTGCAGCGAGAGAAAATAGGGAGAGAGAGAGAGAAGGATACAGACTTCAATGGTGCCCAGCCGCTTGGGTCTCCTGTCTCCTCCTCGCTCCCGCCCTGCGCGCACTGAGCGGCGGCGGCAGCAACAGCGACATCCGCGGGGGGCTGAGGCAGCGGGTGGGGGCAGGGAGGGAAGGAGGGAGGGCGGGGAGCAGCGCGGCGGCGGCTGGCAGGGCTGGGCTGGGCTGGGCTGGGCGAGCACTGCGCGCCGGCGGCTGTGACGGGGCAGAGCGCACGACGCCGCCACCGCCTACGCGCGAGCCGCTACAACCTCCGACCGTCGTCGCCGCCGGCACAGGAGGGGGGCCAAGACGTCTCTCCAACGCGGGGCGAGCGCAGGACCGCGCCAGGCGTCCAAAAGAAGGAAGATGCCTCGCGGCGACAGGGAAAGCGACTGGGTGAGGTGGGGGGAGCGGAGCGGGCCCGCGGACCCCGGCCGCCATGATGGCCGCCGCTGGCAGTCCGCGCCGGGCCGGAGCCGCCCCCCGCCGCGGAGCGGAGGGCCTCGCTCGTCTGGAGGGGCCCGTGTGAAGCGCGGCCATTTCCCGCGTTGCGGTGGGGAGGCCCGGCCCTAAGCGAGGGGCGGGGGTAGGGAAGCGGGCTCGGAAAGCAGTGGGGCTGTGTGTGCTCCAGAACTGATCCATAAGTAGAAAAAAGGATCGGGGAGCCAGCTTGGGGAGGCTTCTCTGCGGGCGGGGGAGCCGCGGGTGGATCCGCGGTAGAGCTGAGGGGGAGGGGGAGCAGAGGGGGCGGGAAGAAAGAAGCCGCTCCAGCGCCATTTCCCTCGCGCGCGGGGCGGCAGCACTCACCCTCTGTCGCGGTGTGTGCGAGGCCGCCAGAGAGAGAGAGAGAGGGAGGGAGGGGGTGAAGGAGGGGAGGACAGCAGAGCGCCGGAGCAGGCGGTGTGCCCAGTGCCGGCGGTGCGGGGTAGAGCGGAGCGGGCTGCGGCGAAGTCCGCCTTCCTCCGCCGGGGCCCCGCGGTGTGTCGGCGCTGGTGCCAAAATCTGTGTAGGTCGCACTTCCTCCTGCCCGGGCGGAGGGGGAAGGGGCAGGGGCCAGGGCGATGTTTTCAGGGGTACGGTGCAGCCGCCCGCTCCCTGCCAGTACCACGCGTATGGAGGAGCAATGTGGGGCCGCCCCCGGTTAATTATAACCCGAGGTTTGAGCTTTCGGGTCTGCTCGGCAATTTCCGGAAATATAAAATTAAAAAAACAAAAAAAAACAAAAAAAAAAGAACAGCCGTGACACGGTGCCAGCGGTGGTCGGGGCCGCTTCGGCTCCGCTCGGGCACGTCTCGCGAGCCTGTTCCGTTGTCGGAAATTGCCGAGCGGGCTGGGGCGCTCGATAACTGGCTGCGTCTTTCTGTCCGGAAATTGCCGAGCCGGCGCCGAGCGCCATTATTGCCTGCTTCGGCAGGTTCCGGAAATTGCCGAAGTGAGCCGAACGGGCTTCCGGTCCCCGTTCGGGTTTTTCCGGCGGCTGTCGAAGCGCATAAGCTCGACGACGACGGCTTCTTCGGCTCATTCCGGAGACGGCCATTACTAACGGAGTCGATGACTTTTCATTACGCGATAAAAACACGTAGGGGCGTTATACAGAACTGCCGCCCCTTTGGAGACATTTAAGCTCCAGATTCTAGCTTTTTTTTTTTTTTTTATTAATTAATCCATAACATCGGAAGCGAGCCCGGGCTGGAGGAGGAGGGCGCTAGCTCTACGCGGAGCTGAATTTCAAATTACGTAACAGTTCAGGCAGCCATTACCGACCGGTTGTACGGTACTCTCGAGCAGGAATACGTAAACCATGAAGAACATGGTACGTAGGAAGGGAGGATTCAGAGTTTGCTTTTAAGGAGGGAGGCGCATTTGCTTCTGCGGGAGGAGTGAATTTTTCCGGGGCTGGGCATTGCGAGCAGGCTCGAGCCTTTGTCCGCGCGGGTCTTGGCGCCGCCGCCGGGTCGCACTGCGGGCCGGGCGCTGGGTGCGCGGAGGAAGGTTCTGGAAGCGGCGGCTGGGGCTGACGCGCAGCCGGGCAAGGCGGCGGAAGCTGCGGTAACCGCGCCTGGTGCATAGCGCATTCCTAAGCGGTGGCCGTGGCCTGGAGCCGCGCTGCTCCGGAGGGGGACGCGGGACTCCGGGGGTCGGTCGGTGGGCGGGCCGGGGGCCACCTTGGCCTCGCGAGGTGCGGGGCGGCTGGGGCGGTGCAGCGGGTAATGGCGGTGCCGAGGGGGAGGGGTAAAATGGCGGCCTGGCCGAGGATCGCGACTGCCAGTAACTGTGGGGATCGCTCCGGGAGAGCGGGCGGAGGGGGCAGCTGTAGTCGTCCGGTATCCTCGGGGGAGGGAAGGAGCGCCGGAGAGGTCTTCCTGGGGCCGGGTGTGTAGGTGCACGTTGGAAACGCTTTGCAGTCCTGTCCCTGGAAGCAGCGGCTGCTCCCGGGCGCCATTTTCCCCGCCCGGCTCGGGGCCGCGGTGTTCCTGCTGCCGCCACATGGCGGAGCCGGCGCGGCCCCCTCGTCCCGCCCGCCTCAGGCGGGGAGCCGGGCCGAGGAATTGCGGAGCGTTGGAGTTTAGGAGTCCCCTCTCACTTGTCTCCGTCAAACAATTTTGTTACCCTAGTTAGTAATTCTGCGGTCAGCGAGGATTGTCTTTGCGCACGTTGTTGCGATATCAAACACATTTCCTTGCTCCAGTGATTAATATTCCACTGAAGGCTGTGCGTTTTCCAGTCCTTTCAAGTGTTTCTTTAAGCCTGTGAAGGAAAGCTTAGAATCCACGGGAATGAAGATTCTGCAGGGGTTGTAAAGATTTCCTCTCGCACTCCATTCCTGCCATAGGGTGTACCGTGGAAATCTTCAAGGAGGTGTTTCCTCCAGTTTTTATTTGTGGGCCTAGATAGGCATGGAGTGTCGGTGTGTTTTTACCAAATGAGGATTTCCCTCAGGATTTTAAGAGGGACGGGATTGATGATAATATAATTATCGTACATTTTACACTTTCGGCATAAGCTTTACACGGTTAGAGCTCTCTGGACCCTGGTGGGAGGTTAATGTTAGGTTAACCAGAGCTGCTTGAAACCGACAGCACTTCAAACGAGTAGATTCTCCACACTCAGAGGCTCTGTGTGTGTTACTGGAGCAGCATGTTTATGCTGGTTTTGCACGGTGATTTTCATTAAAGTACTGGTAATAAATTTTGTTAATGGTGCGTCCTGACACGTGGTGCCTAGATGTTGTTCTGGGTGGGGTATGATACTGAATGTGCCTGTAAAATGTATTACTATCCTGTTCGATGTTTGTTAGTAATGTGTTGTGGTATATTTTGTCATTGTTACAGCTGATAGGTTCCATTCTTTCCTTGAATTTTATTTACATGTTTATAACTGTTTCCAGAGGTGAACCTAATACTTAATGGAAAGAGCCTAGCTGCCTCCTAAACGTGTTTGATTCTCATATTTTTATAATGTGTATTATTAAATGCATGACAATTGATTATATAGGAAAAAATGTCTTTTATGGATCTATGAAACGGTAACCATGTGGTCGCTGATTTTTAGGCAGCAGAACTGAAGTAATTTCAAGGGAGGATTTTTTTGGCAGTATTATTGCTTAAATAATTTTGACATCTTACTCAAATTAAAAGATAGTAAAACATGCAGCATATGGGTTTTTTAGCCCAGATTTGGTATGCAACATTCTTTACTTTATTCCTTTTATGAGATAAGGTGGAAGGAAATGACATGACATAGAACAGGGGTTTGCTTCTTTTAGACTTTTGTGTGTCATTTTGCCTGTCTGTACAAGGAGGCAACAGTACTAGCTTTGTCTGTGTTCCTAGAAGAAAAAAGATTAGATCCAACAGCAGATTCTAAGTCTTTTCAAGAGATGTTTAAACTGACGGTTCTCAAATATCTAGATCCAAGCCTGGCTTGGACAACCTCAGAAAACATGTTGGTCTACATGCAGGTTGGCTTAATACTTCTAGAAGCATATGGGTGCTGAAGTATTTTGCTTGTTTTTTAAGTCTCATTGTTCTCTAATTTCCTTTTAACCGTTTACCTTAATGTCCAGTGCATAGTTGGTCATGTTGTGTTTTCCAGTTACAACTATCTATGCCTTGTTTTGTTTTTTAAAAAAACAACCCCCCCTAAAGGAAAACAAAACACTCAGGCAGATTTTCTTGATTCTTAAAGTTATTTGTCAGTATAAAGCTAAAATCATTACATTTGAATTCTCTTGTCCTTAGCAAGACAGTTCTCTTTAAAACAACATTCAGAAATCAAAAATTCTATGAAAAGGAGACAACTTTTTAGTGCATTTTTAAATTGCTTGACATGAAATTGTAACAGGTATGGGCTAGAGATACTACCGTGTGTAGAAAACGCCAATTACAATGTGTGCTTGGTATAAAAAGCTGCTATAAAAGTGTTTTGAACTGACAGAGTTTGGAAGGTTGTCCTTCCTGCTTTGGTATACCACTACATACAGAAGTATTACTGGTCCTTTTGTGTTGGGTTTTTTGGAGTTTTTTTATGATGTCATTGCAGCATAGATTTCTGCTGAGCAAGTGCAGTCATTATTTCTCTGTAAAGTAATAAAGTCCTATTGGATGATTTATATTAGTGGATACAAACATGTATTATTTACATTTCTGTTTTAAAGGGAGTTGTTTTGATACTGCTGCTGTTGAGGCGGAAAGGTTTGCTGCTAATTTCGATGGTGCGGGATCCCAGATCAATATTACAGATGCTCTGACTCTCATTTATTTTAATAATTATGGAGAAAATATAAATTGCTGGCCCATTGTAGAACATCTTTAGTTGTATTTCATTTATTTTTACCTTCGTTGCCTTGGGTAAATACCGTGGTAGTATTAATGTACAGCAATTTGAGCTGGAACAGTTTTTAAAAATAAATGTCACCTGGAATAGAATTGGACAATATGAACGATTTTGTTTTCTGTAGTGAGAACTTTCAGGTTTGTTTTTATGTTCCTTTTCTTTAAAAAGCATCTTGTAAAGGTCTTTGAGAGAAATGTTCTGGAAGTCTTTGAGTGTGCTCCCTTGTTTTTGATATTTGGAGAGAGAGACAGGAATAAGCACATTAATAAAATCTGTACGGTAAAAGTGGACCTGTAGAATTGCGTAAGTTGCTTATTTTCTTTAATGGGGTAGAACATTTAGAAGAGTCAATCTTGATTTTCAGAATAAGACTTAACTGAAAGTTTTTGACACGAAAATCTTAGTGTCTAATTTGTTGATGAAAGGGAGGTGTTTTTAATTACATTAATGTAATCTTCTTTTCTGTGGCAGAGGGAAAAGGAGCAGTTCCGCAAACTGTTCATTGGCGGCTTAAGCTTTGAAACCACAGAGGAAAGCTTGAGGAGTTACTATGAGCAATGGGGAAAGCTTACAGACTGTGTGGTAAGTTTGGCATACTAATACACAACAATGGCATGGAACGTTTAGGAATTTTAAATGGGGAGTTTGTTTTTTGGATAGCTCAATGAGAATATGGAATATCAAATTTTCTTAAGTATCTAGTTTGGTTTATACACAAACCAGTCCATGGAAGCAATGCATAGATTTTTCCCTTGCAAACTCTGTTGATAGAGATAGGGAGCATTTATAATCTGATTCCTGTAAAATCCTCCCAGACCACCTAACCATTGATTCCAGCAGTTTAACACTGGTGTCATTGGCTGAAGTGCATAGGAAGTGCTCACACAGAGCACAGTTAGGTCTGTGATTGGTAACATTTGGCAGAAAGCTGATATTATAGTAAGTGGCCTTGATAAAGCTGGAAGAGGATGTCTTTCTCTGTGATGTTTTCATAGAGGCATTTAGGTTGGAAGAAATCCTTAATATCATCTACTGTTAACCCAGCACTGCCAAGTCCACCGCTAAACCGTGTTCCTAAGCACCCGTCTGTGTGTTTTAAATACCGTCAGGGACGGTGGCTTTTGTAGAAGTTCTTCCACGGAGTTTGTTTTGGGAGTACTAAACACCTATTTCATAACACAGATTTAAAGTTTGAGGTCTTCAGAAAGCTTAAAAAAAATTATGGGTATGGGGGGTTTTTTTGTTTGTTTTTGTTTGTTAGTTTTGTTTGGGTGGGGTTTGTTTGTGTTTGGTTGGTTGGTTTTTAGAAAGCAAACATAAATACAGAGGTACCTCACTGATCTAGCAGCATTTCTGAGTTAACAGGTGGAGTTTTGGAGGGCAACAATGGTTTGAATTTCTGTGATGCCAAGCAGTGGCTTTCATGTATTAAATCAGCAGAGCCTGCTACTTTATTATCATTGTGTTTCAAAATTAAATAAAAGAAAATGTAAATTAAGTTCACACGTTTTCTCCAAATACTGTTAATGTAAAGCTTAATGTGAAACAGGTATAAAAGGTTTAAATGTGTTTATTGGTTTTAGGTAATGAGGGATCCCGCAAGCAAAAGATCAAGGGGGTTTGGTTTTGTAACATTCTCTTCCATGGCTGAAGTTGATGCAGCTATGGCTGCAAGACCTCACACAATTGATGGAAGGGTGGTTGAGCCTAAGAGAGCTGTGGCCAGAGAGGTGAGTATGGCTTTGAAAGCAGATACTTTACCTGATTTGAAAAAAAATATTTCTGTTTTGGTCGGACACTTAGGCTTTTTTCTTGTTGGAAATTGCTGTGGTTTAAATTCTCTAGCTGAAAGGCTGTAGTTGGGGCACTGTTGCCCACACTTTTGGTCTGTTAATTGACGCAATTACATAAATGTCTGTAATTATGGTGAATTGTGAAGGTACTTTGGTTGTACTGTTCACGTCTGCAAGGGATTCATCTGAGGTCTGATAGTAGTGTTAGCAAAAACATGCTGAGTGTCTGTAATTATGGAACTGTTACTAAGCCTCAAATTAATAAAGTCCTATCAATCCTTTTTAAATATTCCAGAATCCTTTTGGGGTATTTCTAAAAGGTATATAGTAAGTGACTAAAAGTAGAAAATGTAGTAGGGAAACTTCTTTTCTGGTGGTGATGTACAGAGTCATCTTTGGACTGTGCTGGTTTTAGCCCCAGGCATACCTGATTTTCAGATTCGGGGCACAAATCAGGTGTGTTCACAGGAATGCAGTGAACCTGTAAGCCATGTTACGGTGGCACAGAGGTACTTGGGGAACAAGTGTGGATTATAAGGCAAGTTCTGTTTACCCCATTGGACTCAGGTGTTTAGCATATTTGGACTAATGAACTGGAATTAAATGAGCTGTCCCAAAGGTATGGGGAAATGGAATTTGTAATCACTGGTACCCCTGTTAGCTATTCCAGTTTTCTTTCCATTCCCTGCAGAATGCAAGGTTGGTTAGCATTTGGAAAAAGGTAATTACAGCAGCATATGTGCATAGTGCTTATACACACAAAGCTACGGCTAAGCTTTAGGAGTAAGTCATTCTTAGCTAGTGCAGCAGCTTGGTGATCATGCTCAAAGTGCAGAAATAGGTCATGAATATTTGGAGTTGCCTTCTTATTTTTAAATAGGGGTTAAAATGCACAGTTGTTAATTTGCAAAGGTTGAAGGATATTTACATGAGTGGAAAATGGTTCACTGCCGTTGGGGAATTGGGCAGAGGAAGCTGATGTATCTTTGTTTCAGTTACAAGAATCACGCTGTAGCCTAAGTTATTAAATACTTCTATACAGTTGATCTGTATATTTTTCAGTGCTTATAAGGCTTTTTTAAGGGGGGAGGAAAAACCTCCAAGTGACTCTGTGTTACTTGCCTCCCAAGCAGTGGTGGTGTGAAGGATTGCCAGGGGTATGTATCATAAGAGAGCTGTATCTCAGTGCTTAAAAAATCCTAGTTTATCAGTATTCTATTCCTGAAATTCTGGCAAAATAGTGTTTTGTGAAATGGTTTTTCTTTATGATAATTTAAAGAGTTCTTTTAACAGGAATCTGGAAAACCTGGTGCTCATGTTACTGTGAAAAAACTATTTGTTGGTGGTATTAAAGAGGACACTGAAGAGCACCACCTTCGTGACTACTTTGAAGAATATGGGAAAATTGACACTATTGAAATCATTACTGATAGACAGTCTGGTAAAAAGAGAGGGTTTGGATTTGTTACATTTGATGACCATGATCCTGTGGATAAAATTGTATGTAAGTAAGCTTCATTTCACTCTTTTATTTAGTATTAATCCTTGCAGTTTTGTTAAATGTGTAAAGCTAAACTTAGAGATGATGATTGTTATGGTATATGTTGTTATATGACATAAGTTATGTACTGTATATGTGCTACATCGTGGTTTTGGTGAACTGTGTGGGAACATGTATTTCAAATAAGTACTGTTGTCTTTGTTTAAAAATTGTATGGTGTTTTGTGTTCTTGGAAATGATTCAGTGTGTATGGATTGGAAGTTTGATGCTCTTAGTTGTTGCCAGATCAGTACTTATGTGCTGATAGTATCTTACTTGATATGGTTACAGTGCAGAAGTACCACACCATCAATGGCCATAACGCAGAAGTAAGGAAAGCTCTCTCTAGACAGGAAATGCAGGAGGTTCAGAATTCTAGGAGTGGGAGAGGAGGTATGTACAATTAATGGTTAGTGGTTTGTGGTTGATTTTTCTGTTCACTTTCTGTGACCTCACTCCTTACAAATGTTAAACTGTTACAGGGAACTTTGGTTTTGGTGATGCTCGTGGAGGTGGTGGCAACTTTGGTCCAGGACCTGGCAGCAATTTCAGAGGGGGAGCTGGTAAGACAGGCATGTTTGTAGCATTTATTTTTTTTACCTTACTAATACTGTCTTTCTGTTTCTGGGTAACTTGGTAAGTTCTGCTGCTAATGCAATGCAGTTGTAGCAGTTAGACATTTTTTGGGAAAAATAATTTGCAAGTGAAGTTTTGGGTTCTTTTTAAGCTTCTATTAAAAGCCAGAAGTAAACTAAACTTAATCATCTTGTTTGTTAAGGAATTCATAGACTTCTCTGACTATGCAGCACTCGCCTGACCTTTTAAAACTGGATATCGTACAAATGCAAGAAAAGGAAAAATTGATTGGGTGTGTGTGTATTGAAGTCAAGTGTACATGTCCTTAATTTCTGAGATTTGGTTCTTAAGGTCATAGGAGTTTGAGAATTCAACTAGTTTGGTACAGGTAGATTCAAATATTTTGGGTTTTTTTCTCCCAATAGATGGATATGGAAGTGGCCGTGGATTTGGTGATGGGTATAATGGATATGGCGGAGGACCTGGAGGTTAGTTTACTGTTGTGGTGATTGTTTTTCTGTCATTCAGAAACACTTTTATATTAGTGTTTGTATTCGTATTAATTGCCTAAGCTATTTTGTTTGCTTTAAGAAGCATACATGGTTGTTGGTTCATGTTAAACTTCGATATGGCAAATTTTATGCTTATTTTTTGGACAGCCATGCCCTTTTCTGTAGAATAGGAGTGTGTTAAATTTCCTGACAGAGATTTTAATTAAGCCTATCAGTGAGGCTTTTAGGCAGTCTGTCTTGTGGGGTTTGATCATGGTCCGGTTACAGTGGGAGTTGGTATGTGCCTTTAAAAATACCGTTCGTAGAAATTTGTTTCCAAAACTACTTTTTTTTTTTCCCCTGTAGACTTCTATACACAAGAATAGCCTTTGTTTCTGTATAATTAGAGTGCCTCTTACACCAAAAAGTTCATTTTAAAGGATTGTCTTGTCACAGGTGGCAACTTTGGTGGCAGTCCTGGTTACGGAGGAGGAAGAGGAGGATATGGTGGAGGAGGACCTGGATATGGCAACCAGGGTGGGGGCTATGGAGGTGGTTATGACAACTATGGAGGAGGTAATGTTTAGGCTTGAAACATCCAAGCATTTAAGTTCAAATTAGTAGAAATTATTGGAAATAGGGGGGAGGGATATTTATAAATGTTACCTAAGGAAGCTGTTGTTTTCCAAGTAGTATGACATAAAATGAAAACACAGTTGCATGCCTTGCTGGTAATACCTATGTAATTTCTTTCTTTATTAAAAATTCTAATAATGAGGTAACTTAGTGGTGTATCTGTTTTAGCTCATCTAGGTATTTCTTCACTTTTGTATTGGTAATGCAGGCAATTATGGAAGTGGAAACTATAATGATTTTGGAAACTACAACCAACAACCTTCAAATTACGGTCCGATGAAGAGTGGAAATTTTGGTGGCAGTAGAAACATGGGGGGACCATATGGTGGAGGTATTGTATATGTCCTGCCTTTCCTTGTAGCCAGAGTGGGTGGGCTTTTAGCCCTTTGGAGAAGTAGAAGGGAAGATAGAACATGTTTTGAACTAAAGAGAGGGTATGTTGGGATTAGATTTTAGGAAAATAACTTTTACTGTGAGGGTGGTGAGGCACTGGAACAGGTTGCCCGGGGAAGTTGTGTATGGCCCATCCCTGGCAGTGTTCAAAGCAAGGTTGGATGGCACTTTGAGCAACCTGGTGTAGTGAAAGTTACCCTTGCCTGTGACAGAGGGCTTGGAACAAGATAAAAGGTCCCTTCCAACCCAGGCCATTCTATATAATTCTAAGATTGATGTGTAGAAATTGGGTAACTTCTGCAGTAGATGGACTGCAGCACCCATGTTCTTTCTGCAAGTTGGCTACTGTTTCCCATCTTAAAACCGCAAAGCTTGTCTCAGGGATGAACTTGATCTACAGTGTTTTGCATTTTCAAATCTGCAAAGATTTTAGTTGTTACACTTTGTAGAGAGTGTATTTAATCATCACCAGACTTGTTGGAATTTCTTTTTTCTTTCCTCTTCTTGTGTCATTTTTTTTCCTGACACTTCCTGGTTTTTGTTGCCTAAATGTTGTTTAATGTGGCATGTAAAGTTTGTGAAATGGAAACTGAAACATAAAGAAGGCCCTTTCTTGTAAGGTTTAGCATGCAAGTAGAGTCAGCCCTCACAGGCTCAAGAGAGGACTTTGTCAAATTGCATGTAACACTGTTGAATCTTATAAGATTTCAGCCTGTAGTTCCTTCCTGGAGAAGTCTTAGGAGGTTAGTTAGTGGAAGACAGCGGAAGTTAAAGTCTTTGTTGTATATGCTGTTTCTGGAAGTAAAGTAGATGTTAATGTTCATTCAGTCAAGCTTTGATTGATTGCTTCAGTCAAAAGCATTCCTAGATTAGAAAAGTGAACTGATGGAACTGTTCTGTCTCTTGTTCTGTAATTGCAGGAAACTATGGTCCAGGGGGCAGTGGAGGAAGTGGTGGATATGGAGGGAGAAGCCGTTACTGAGTTTCTTCAAGCATGCCATGGGTAAGTATGTTTATAAGTGTTAAAAATGCAGTGATTCTTGAGAGTAGCTGCAGGAGTTTAAAGTTTATTTAGGATATTGTCTTTCCTTTAAAAAATGGTTAGATGAATAATTTCATAACCTATTTTTTTACTCTTTACTTCTGTTGAAACAGGCTTCACTGTATAAATAGGAGAGGATGAGAGCCCAGAGGTAACAGAACAGCTTCAGGTTATCGAAATAACAATGTTAAGGAAACACTTATCTCAGTCATGCATAAATATGCAGTGGTATGGCAGAAGACACCAGAGCAGATGCAGAGAGCCATTTTGTGAATGGATTTGGATTATTTAATAACATTACCTTACCGTGGAGGAAGGATTGTAAAAATGCCTTTGAGACAGTTTCTTAGCTTTTTAATTGTTGTTTCTTTCTAGTGGTCTTTGTAAGTGTAGAAGCATTCCTTTGATAATGTTAAATTTGTAAGTTTCAGGTGACATGTGAAACCTTTTTTAAGATTTTTCTCAAAGTTTTGAAAAGCTTTTAGCCAGGATCATGGTGTAATAAGACATAACGTTTTCCTTTTAAAAATTTAAGTGCGTGTGTAGAGTTAAGAAGCTGTTGTACATTTATGATTTTAATAAAATAATTCTAAAGGAAATATTGTGTAATTTTAGATTTTTTTTTTAATACTGTAAAATAAGGCAAGGAGTGGGTAGTATAAGGTCCCACAAATAATATAAAGCTATTGTTGTACGTGTAAATTAAATGCTGGTCAGAAAAAGTATGTTGTCTGTAAATGATCAGGTGTAAAATATCTAGGTAACTTAAGGGGTATCTCTGCAAGGAGAAACACCTTTTTAGATTTTTTAGATGCTGCTTCTTCAATGGCAAGGGAAGGAAATAACCCCAGCAAGGTACTCTTCCAGGGACACAGGTCTAGTACAAGAGAACTCTTGAAAACGTCACTAAGGTCAGCCAGTCTTAAAAAGCTGTGCTGTATTTCTGCAAAGCTTTAACTACGGTAGTTGGTTAATAAGGATGCCACCGAAGGCTGAGGGTGTAGAGCAAAATAGTTCTAAGCTTCAGTTAAACTTCTTTAGGTAAGATCTTATTTACTTTTCCTTTCTTAATGTATCAAAACCAAATTTAATATTGTCTGACAGTATTCTTTCAGTATAGTGATTATTGTTATGTAGTTTAACATAGCAATTAATTGAGTTAACAATTACAAATTGAAAAGAAATTTGTGAATCCTGTTTTCTTGTATTAAATTTTTTACAAACAAATTTTTGTTAATTTCAGCTACTTAACATATTTTTTTCCTACTGGAATCTAGCTATGATATGAACCCTGGACAAGCATAGACTGCTGCCACTGTACACTGCTACAGTTGAACAAATGAGACCTGCAAGTGTCCATTAGTAAAGCTTTGCAAGGGTTCCATCCCTGGTGTTGGTAGTTAAAATGGTAGGTCACAAGTTAATTAAATCATACAACTTTATTTTTGCATCCTGCAACATTTTCTTTTTTCTTGGGAGTCTATGCATTATGGTGGTTGCAAGGTAATGCAATGAAGGTAGTTCTGTGCTGTTGAAAATGAACTATGTTGTTACGTGTCTTGTCTGCTGTAATCTATTTTATATAACACGTTTCATCCTGAAGGTTCCCAAGTAACTGTAGACTGTTTACGTGTAAGGAAAAAAATTGCACCACAGAATACATCTGCCTCTGTGAAGGAATGTGTCGTCCATTCTTTTAACAACTGCATAAGCAGTTCTTTAGGAGGGGAAGTGAAAACTTCAAATGAAACTGCAGGTGGTATTTCTTTAGTGTACAATGTGTTTATGTAATTTGGAATTCGGCTAGAATGTTGAGGTTTCCACCATTTTTTATAGTTCTTGCAGCTAACAAACCTTAGTGCCAAATTCAGTCAGCCTTACTCTCACTGCATTGAATGTTTGCACTTCAAATTAATGAAAATTCATCAAGTAATGAATGAGTTATTCAGAGTAAGGGTGGCATACTCTACTATATTTGGTTTTTAAATAAAAATCAATGAAGCCTATCAAAAAAGGCAACCAAAAAATGCCCTGATTTCAAAGTTCCATTGCCTTTAAAAGGCTACCCACTGAAGAACATGGACTCAGCTAACGAAAGTCCTGTTCCTTTTGGGTTAGACACACCAGTGAACTGCTTATACTTTTTTTTTTTTTAAAAATGGCTGAAGTTCCCCTATTGGTAATTTGGTTTAGACATATGTGATAAACATCTTCAGATACACTTTTTTTTTCTTTGGCAGGAAGGTGCCATGCTGCAGGTAACTAATGAAGAAGTGGTCAACCACAGAAACGCTTCAAGAAATAAGAAATTCTGTATCATCAGAAAATAGTTGTTTTTGCTGCCTTCATTAAAAATCTAGAGGTTAAATGAATACTGATAAAACATCACAATTAGTACAGCTCCCTGTAATGCTGGGTTTTTTAAATTATAGTAATAATGTCTTGTAAACCTTTCGAATAAAATTCAGATTCGTTAGGAGAAACAAATCACTAATGTTAAAATAGCAAACATTCTGTGAGTAGAAAGTTTAACTACATATATTTATAACTTTCATAGCTTTAAAATAAAGTATTTTTTATACCAAAGTAGTTCTAGTGTAATGCTTATAAAAACTTAGTGTGTATCTAACATTAAATAATGTTTATGTGTAGCTTTTAAACCCTTTTCATGATTTGAAACATTCCATTTTGAGGTGAATTTAAAACAATCAATTTGATAAGTGTATTTACAAAACTTGTTTCTCTGACCATAGGCATCTGTTCTCTGTTGGGAGAAACAGTGCTGCAACTTAAAAATGCTGATCTCTTTGCTGTTGGACACAAGTGCTTAAAAATAGATTATTTTGGCTGTGTTTGTCAGTTTGTCAAATTGCAATAGGACAATATCCTTTTCACCTGTAAAGAGTTTGTAGGGAGAAGAGAGACTGAATGGAATGTAGAGTTCTTGCTGTACCAGAACTGTATCGATAGCTGCTTCTGGGGGCGAAAAAAAAATTAAAAAAAACCCAAACAAAACAAATACCTTACTAAATCAAACACTAAGTCTGAGCTTGAGAAAACTTCAGTCGGGAATGTATTTGAGGGAAAGTATCTTCGGTTGATACTGTTTTAACCAGTTACCTTCACACATGGTTTATTCTAAACTTGAAATTTATATGCCTAGCTTTGGCAGAATCATCGTGTCTTTAACCTTCTTTATAATACTGTTTAAGGATTCACATGCAACTTTTTTCTGTTTTTTAAACTGAACTTTAAAATACTTGCATAGGTAACCGATGGGCTGCAACGGAAGCGGGAAATGAAGATGAAATCTGCTTTACTTTCTTCTTTCCAACAGAATGAGTTGACCAGATCATAAGGAATTTGCCTTCTTTCCTGTAACTTAGTTTAGTTGATGGAAGTTTTCTCTTTACAGTTGCCAAGTCCCTATTCATACAACATTAAAAAAACCCCAAACCACTTTGAAGGGCCGTAATTAATTCTCTATTTCTGATAGTCTTTCAGTAGTTTTGCAGCAAGGTTTAAAATTCACTTGAATTAAATGTCTTATATTTTCCATAATGAGGATGTTTTTATTTTGATCTGCTGGCAGTGGGGGAAGGGAGTGTATAAGGAGACAGCACTGTGCAAAAATGAAGTTAGCAGATATTTAAAGTCTTGAAAACCTGGTGTTTTAAGTTTCCTGATGTCTTACTGTTGAAGTTTCATAACTTTTCTCTTGGTACATTCTTAAAAAGTTAAAGCAAGTGACAGTTGCAGCATTCACCAGTGAATTTGGTGAGAGAAATCACCATTTTGAGTCAGCCTGATGCTGGAAGTCAGCAACTTCAAATGAAACTACCAGTGTGTGTGGTCAATTCCTGGTCATCAATTTGTAGACAGTGTGTACTTTTAATTTCTATCAAGTTGGGTTTATGTCACTACAGCCTTTGTTTTCAAAGTAAGTGTAACATTACGTGTCAGTGTACTAACAACTAAGGATCAGGTTGTCAGTACTAGGCCCGGATTTCCCCCAGCAAACACTTTCTGCATCAGACTGAGGGAGGAATGAAAAACAACTTGTTGGTTACTGGTATGGGAGCCAAAAAATACAGTGAGTGACTTGCATATCAAGTGATGGTGAAAAGGTCAATACTAGGGGTCTGGCCTTTGAGATGGTGTTATTTACAACGAAAACTGGATTTTATTAATTTCTGTTATGCTGCAGGTGCTGAAAAACTTTTAGGAAAACGTGAACAATTGCTTTCAATACTGTAAAATGAACAGGACCTGAACTTTGTTACGTGTGGGGAAGACAACTGTATTTTAGGTTTATGATGAATGTACATGATACTTTGGGGATGAAAACATACTACTTCTGGGGAAGAAAAACCAGGCCCCAGAAACAGGAATTTTCAAGGACTTGTCTGCTGAGTGTGTTTGGCAGCTTGACCACATCCGTGGTGCAGGATGATTTGCTGGGAATATACTGGAACAGTGCATTCCCTATAGCTGTAGCGTTACAGTTTGTTCTTGAAGCAGGGTGTGTGATGTGAGTGAAACCCCATGGTAGTGCTGTTGGGTTTTTTCCTCCTAAGGCAGATGCCCCATCCTCGTTTATTCAGCCATACCCTTCAGTGTACTAGGGATGTATGGGAGTGTTACGTGGAAGGGTTTGCCCGGGTAACACCGATCCGTTTTTCCAGAAGTTGTCCCTTTTAACAGTCGTGTTCTTGCTTTGCAGCTAGTGTTGATTTGCATTGCAGCAGAAGTTTCAGTGTTGTCAGGAGTTACTCCAGTTAATGGAGCAAGGACTTGTTTATCAGCAGTAAAATTAATGGTCTATAAATAGCTGTGTCACTTGCCTGACAGTGCTGTGAACATATTTGGTGACCACGTAGTTACAAACTATGTGTGACCTCCCATGTTGCTTCATTGTATGAAAAAGTGTGACTGGGGGAAAGTCCTAGACAATTGCTGTTACCAGTACTCCCCTTTCCCGCCTTAGTCTGTTTGCTCTTGGTTCATTTTGGGATGTTCACGTGTGAAAGTGAGTGGCTGATGCACTTAATGGAGTTCTAGCAGCTGTGTAGCAGGTGCCAAGTGCAGCACTTTTATGAGGTACGCTACAGTGATAAGACTTCACATGGTTACACGTGCCATCATTTCTATTTGGTTTATTTAATAAATAGTTTTTCACTACAAACTGGTGTTGAGTGTCCTGTTGCCTCATTTATAGGCTTCTGCTACCTCTCATCAAGATTCTTGTTAATACTTTACTTTTGACTCCCGTAAGATACAAATTCTGTGTGTATATTTTGGGACAAAGATTGACAAATTGATACGAAGCTGCTTTGTCTCTTCATTGAATTTTTTTCTTCTGGTTCTCCCATCTAAAACTAGATTGTAAGCTCTTGAGCAGGAACAGCCTTAGCTTGTAAAATTTGGCTTTGTAAAAAGCCAAATCTGTTGAATAAAACAAACCCATGAAGCTAAAGCTGCACTTCGGTGCTGTAGTTTTCATTCGATGCGTGTGTAGTGCTGGAGCTGGGGGCTGTGACTTCTCGGGGAGGGCTTGTCTGCAGGATGGCTGCAGGAGTGTTCAGCTGCACGTCATAAACCAGGCGGTGGGTATCGCAGGCTAATAAAGTACTTGGCTTGCATTTGTTTGTGGTTGGATGTTTTTCCTGAGAAGGTGTGGATCTAAGGGCAGCCAGCAGGTAATGCTCTGCAGTGCCCAAGCATGTTGCTTCTAGCAATAACAGAGGGGATGTATATGCAGTGTGATATCCCCACCACTCACTGGCTT
>JAWWLV010000088.1:32881616-32891771 GCA_035041135.1 Platyrinchus mystaceus | reverse complement strand
CACCTGGCTTTTCAAGAGTCCATAGAGATCACTTGCCGCTGCTTCTGAAGGAGTGGGCACCAAAAGGCTAAGCCTTTATTACTTTGTGGTTTGTTTTTTTTTTTTTAACTGCCCTTGTGAGGCCCCAAAACAACTACTTGGCTTTCTGGATTTATCAGTTATGAGCCTAGTCGAGTAGCAGAATTTGTGCATGTGGGCAAGGAAATAGGCTTAAAGACCTGGTCCTGCAAAAGGTAAGACTTTCAAATGCTTATTATGTCATTTAATTAAGAGATTACAATCATGCTGACTCAAATATGTACTTTTTCCCCCTGCAACTAGAAATAAAGTTCACAAGTCAGCATATGTTTGTGGTACCTGCTGCATGTTTTGGTTGAAGTTTGTGATCTAGCTATTAGATGAATTCCTTGTGAATACCAGTTAGGATAGATACGCTTCACACTGCTGCTTAACCAACAGCAATAAATTTCATGGCCTCACAAACGAGACTTTCTGGTATGAATTTACACTATGAATTTGAGGCTGTGGTGAAAAAAATAAAACAGATGCACACATTTATTTAAAAGAAATTTTTTAATATAAAATGCTAAGCAAATTGTTCAAACAGGCTGATTTCATTATTGATAATTCAGTGCACTTGGCACTGAGTCAGTGCTCTCTTTTTAGAAAATACCACTTGATACACTATCAGTTTTCTTAAAGATAAGTGCAAGCAACCAACATGATTTACATGGTACGGTCAGGTTTTTTCAAAAGGTATAATTTGGCATTTATATATAAATTTATATAAATATATATATATTTTATATATATTTATATATAAAAAGGTATTTTATTTGGCATTGTAATGTAGTTTTTATGTGTTTGGTACAAGCAGTTTTTTAACATACGTGACTGTAAATTTGCTCCATTGTCATTATGCCATGACCAATGAGAAATTTTTTTAATACCAGTTTTATGCGTTTTGCTTATAAAATATATAAAAAAATATTTGTGCTATCTAGATATTTGTATTTATTTTCATACCTTACAGACTAATATACCTCAATACTCCTTCCCAGTTATTCATTACATGCCTTTTAGGCCATCTCTTTTTGCAACCTTTTCAGGTTGTAAAATAGTAAAGGACAGGATGTTGTAAGTGTGTGAGTGAATAAAGTATCTTCTTTTTCATAGCACAAAGAAATAAATGTTCAAACCAAAAACTTCATTCACAGTGCTGTCAGTGTAAACTCATAGTTACAAGTACAGATAAACAGTAATTTGGTTCATTTTAATTTAAAGATTAGGAAAAATATTTAAAAAAAAATAATCTGTAACATTGAAGACACTTAAAAAATACCAGTTTAATAAAGCCAAAAAGAAAAACTCTAGTACTTATCCTTAAGGAAGGTATCAAAACAGTGGGAAAAGGGAAGGTACACAAGTAAATATATCCCAGTCACTAGGAAGCATAATGGGAACTTGTTCACCATCAGTTGTTTTCATGAAAGAAAGCTGAGAATGATTCAGTTGCAGAGGATGAAAGTAAGACAATATGAAATCAGTCACTTTTTCAGAATCTATTTGCAGATTGACCATTTGAGTTGTAAAATTAATTGGTACATTATCTCTGCTTGAAGCTGTGAGGGTGAAAGTAGTGAGGAAAAATGCAGTAGCCTCCTGGGCCTCTTCTCAAGGGAAAACTAGGAAAAGCAGAACAGTTCTGAACAAATGCAAAGCACAGATTATCTCTTGAGAATACAGGAATCCACAGTGAATTTAAGTTGGAGATGCACTAGAGCTACAATTTTTCTTTCAGTGCTAGAGAATAAAATAAGGCCACTTTCTATATGAAGAATCAAGTACTCAAGACTAGAACACATTTTTCTTGCATGTGTAACTTTGATCTAAAGCTGGCTTTTATTCCCCACGGATGTTCTCCCCTCTCCCCCCATCACCAGCAATAAAATTCCTAGTTTTAACATAGGTATATAAAACTACACCTACGGTGATGGGCTAGCTCCTTTAATTCTGACTAAAACTCTGATTTCCTCATTCAGAAGCTTCAGCTTTTAGAATTTCTAACAAATCACAGTCAGCTGAGTTTGACAGACCTTTGAATATGAAGTGTTTCTCCTCAAGTGTAGTTGTTTCTGTTTGAACTACTCTAATCACTGACCTCCAGTTTTCACAAAAGTCTCCCTATTCTTCCAGGCAAAATAAAACCTATGTGACCTTCAGCCATCTTATCTTTGTTTCTGCTCTTTTGCAGTATCGTTTCTATTCAGATTTGACCAATTGTTTGGGTATTATGAAAACACTACCATTACTACTGCAGTGAATGACGTATTGGTGTGGGTTAACGGGTCTACCCTGGTCATCCCTTAGTCTACTGAAAATGTCACAGTACAAGTTGTTTAATTTTTGCTTTATCTGGCTGATTGATTTGCTACACTGAGAGTGCTCCTTTCTAAGGCTCTCCTTTTGTGTTTGAAGATTACACACGTCTTCTTCCAAGTCAAGAATTGCATTTAGTTTGCGTTTACGGCAATTTTGGGCAGCTACCTTGTTTTTTCCTCTTCGTCTGATGTCACGTAGAAGTGATACCTGAGTGTCTGTCAGCTGGTTCTTTGCTAGCATGGTGTTGAAGGAGTCGATAGGCATGCTCACAACTTCATCGATTGAAAACGGTATTTTCAGAGCTTTTGCTGAGCATTCATCACTGCTATGGTTTGTATCAGTAGAATTATGGCACCTATCCTTTACATCATTCGATTTCTTCATCTGCAACTGTTGATGCTCTGGAGCGGATGCTCCTTGACTTGGCAGCTGATTGTAAGTGTGATTATGGAGAAACTGCTGAAGAGTGGCTTCTCTAGGACACTCTGCATCACATGGATATTCCACATGGTCATATTTAGTGTTTTCTTGGCAATGACCATCAACAGCTCCTACACCATGTGAAGGAGCAGATTTAACAACACTGCTGTACCCAACAGCATCTTCACAGCAGACTGAATAAGAGGTGGTACTGTGACTTGAACTCAAAGACAGTCCCAAATCTGAGCCAGACTCTTCATAGATCTGAGAAACTTCTATAGGACCAAAGTCTTCATCCAAAGCCAAAGACATGAGTTTAATTTCATCAAAATTATCATCATGGGCTGTTAGGTTTCTAAGGTCAGCTGCTGAAACCAGCCCTGTCAAATTTGACCCATGAAGTAGCGATTCTGGATTTGTGATATTAGAACTTGACTGAGGAAAAGACTCTTGCTTTTGTAAATGCCATAGTTTTGAATTTGATTGAGTGGGGTAGTCTGTTCTTAGTAGCATGGCATCAGGAGGACTGAAACAGTGGTGAAGTGTCTGGGTCAAATTTATATTGTGGTGTAAAGATGATGGGTTTTGACCTCTACTAGAAGTAGCAACTTCTGTATCTTCCAGTATGCTCACCTAAAAGATGATGGGGGGGGAAAATGGGATCTTTATAAAATTAATGCCTCTATATCCCTTGCCTACACAGTCACAATCAATTTGTTTTTTAATAATCCACTATTTGACTCTATTAAAGCCAAGTTTTTATATGTCAAACTCTTCTTCTAGCTATTCTGAATGCTGTTTCCTATCTTTACAAAGCATAACCTGTACTGGCACATGGCAAAAGGAAATGGGAAGGGTGCAGAAGTAAAGTGACTTAAGGAATGGGAGAAGAACTTGCAAAAGACAGTGTGGGACTGATGAGTGTTGAGAGGTAGAAATGGGACTGTTGCCAAGTGTACATCAAACTACACTTGTGTGTTACACCTGATCTGGTCTAAGAAAAGGTCTTTCTTGGCGGAGTGGTCATGGCCCTTCACTGGTAGTGGTATTGATGATTCAAGGGTGAGCTGGTTCAATGTGCTAACCTGTTAGAAAATTAACTTTTTTAAGAAGATAAATAGCTCACCCACAGAAGTTAACCAGTGAGATCAGTGGTGAAGAAAAGAGGGGTGGAAGACAGGAACATTAGGATCTTGCTGTCACAGTCTCACTACTTTTCTTTCACAGTTTATAAAGCTTTGGGGGCTGTGAGGTGCCACATTTGGCTTAGCTCTGCTTAACTGAGGTCTGTTGTGACCAGATTTCAACCAAATTCCTTTGCTAGCAAGTTTAGAGGAAACATCCCCCACAAGATCACACCTTTTGTGGATGTCTTTTGACTTTAAATTACCACTCAGTTTTTCTTTACACAAATAAAGCTGTTGTGTGATCCCTCAGCCCTGAAGTCCAAACAGTAAACTGGACTGATAATGCTCCAGTAGCATTAAGGTCCACCTTTTCTGGGCCTGAGTTACAGTTGCTGGGTTCTAGAAGTACAAAGCCACTGCCCGAGATTATGTCAGGTCACTTGCTGACAAACAGAGTAGTCAAATCCATAGATGGATATAAAATACTTGAGAATGTAAATACATTTAGTAGGAAGCATAAAGGATTCCTCCATAGCTGAGCATCCTTACTGTGTTACAGGAAAGGGCTTTTGGATTGCCATTCATTGAACAGACAATGTAAAAAGCACTTTCCACAGGGAAGGAATGATGTACCATAAAGACTGGAACATCTTAAAGTCTCTTATCCTTACTTAGAGCTCAGGTAACAGAAGAAGGTCATGCCTTATTTCTCCTAGGGAGTTACTTTGTATTAGACCACCTGCAGTATAAAGACTTGATACCTGGAAGAAACAATCAATCCATTTTCAACAGATAGATTGTCAGAAGATGGCACTGCATAAATAGTCTTAAATAAAATACGGAACTGTGTACCGTTAGAGCTGCATGAAGGCTACAGCCAAATTCCTTTCAAATAATGAGAACAAAGAAAACTAAACTGATGAACTTCTGCATCTTGTTAGCATGCAATCCATTACCAGAACTGAACAGAGGAGAAAGCTAATTTCTGGGCTGGGAGGCACTATCCAACCTAGAGATTATCAAATCTAGGTAGTTATGTTCCCAAATCTATGAAGTTATATGGAAAACACTACTGACCCTGGAAGAGGCTCCTACGATGAAGTGAATGTAAGATGCCCTTGAAGTATTGCAAAAAAGGAATGTAGAGAGTAGCTTCACAGTTAATGATTGCAGCTATGAGCCGTGGGAGAGAAGGGAGACTCCACTTAAGATAACTACTGGGTTTTTTTGTCAAGATGAGCGCACAGAAAGTAAACAATAGTATCAGAAGAACAGAAACTGAATGGGTTTGCTCCTAATGCTGACTGACCTCATCTGCAGTGAGGATGGGTCTGTTCTCCTTGAGGGTAGTGACCTTGTAAGCACATGACCCAGCATTTGTGTCAACTGTAATCTTTCACCACAAATGCTCAATAGCTGCTACTGCATAATAACTCAGTGTTGCTCTAGAGAAACACACCAAGAGCTGCTGTATAAATATGAAATGGCATTAGGTTTCAGAAAAGCAACTATTAGTTGAACTAATTAGATTGTCCAGTGGCTCCATCCAACTTTGAACACCAGATCACAGTAAAGACGGAGCTCTGTAGCTTTCATATCCCAGACAAGTTCCTGGGGAAAATTTTTCAAGTAGAGCCAATGACAGCTGCTGTAAAAGGTGGATAGGAGCATCTTTTAGCATCTTCAGGTAAGATTTACTACATTCATTTGCTGACATATTTCTGGAGTGGGTGAGGTAGGCTGTGGTTATTAGATGAAATAGAATAAGTCATTACCCAGTAATTGCTGACTGTATTCCAATCTATTAGCAATACCTGTTTTTTCTCATTTACCTCTAGCACGTTTTCCATCTGCGATGACAGAAGCTGTAAACAGCCCTCAAGCGAGAGAAGGGAATCTACATGGTTGCAGTTGCTCTGTGACAGAAGAAAGAGACAGTTGTAAAGGACAGTTATTTTACATAAAAGGAGGTAAAAATCACAGTCTGAGAGGAAACAGAGCACAGCTCTGTGAAATAATGCTGCTGACCCCATCATCAAGTCTTCATACTGACGGGAGAAAACACGTTGCTAGAACTAGCAGAACAGGTCAGCTTTCACAAGGTCTCAAGAAGATTGAGTGCCCTTTTCATTGTAGCTCTCAGAGAGAACAAAATCCAAAATGCACAGAACAGTCCAGTGTCCCAAATGGAATTCTACATCCAAGCATCAAGCTTCACATAAATGGTGAGAGCAGTATAATTTATCATCCATGTCTCTAGTGTTTGTAGGCAAAGAAAATCCTTGCCCACAAGCACAACACCTTCATGATGGAGAAAATAAAACCAAATTGAAAAATGGTTATCTGCAAGTGTTTTCTGTAAACTTTAGAATATTTCAACTACATAAACTGTACTGGGGGGTGGAGGGGAGGAGGCAATTTTCAAGAAGGTGTACAAGGGCATAATTCAGAAAGTTATCATCTAAAGTGATGATTCCTTTCCTGCCCTTGCAAGGCATATTCCATATGAAAAGAGGAAATAAAATATTCCTTTCAAAACCTTAACTCCATTTCTTTTCACTTCTCCTTATCTTTATGATAAGCCCTGTATCCTCCCTCACTTCCTCTTCACAGTTTTCTCTTCTCCTATTTTTTTCATCATTTACTTGATTTATGTCTTTCTCTTCCTCCTCTTGCAGTTCCAGCTGATCATCTTCTTGGTGTGGACAGCAGTCATCCAAAGCTTCCTGACATGCTTTCAGATCAACATCCTGAAGACACAAATAAACAGTTCTATTATGTAACACACTGTCAAAATCAATCTTTAAAATGCACTTTTTTTCTACAGCTATAACATTTCAAATAAAATACACACTGAACAGGTCATGTGGATGAACTGACTGTGTGGACTTTGAGGGCAGAACCAGTGTCAGTTCAGGTGGGCACTGAACCCATTTGCAGTAGAAATGGACACTGGAAACAAATTCTTCTAATACAGATGATGTGATTTCATAAAACGTTTGGGCTATTGATGTCATTTGTATGTCATTTCACAGCAACATATTCGAGCCAGCCACTCGATGGAATTATATATATGGCCAGTTAGCAAAATCCTTCACTTACATGTATTGTAATCACCACTCTGTTTCCCATCACTTCATTACCCATTCCCATTTATCCAAATGATGAGTTTCTTTAATCTCCAGTGATAAAGTTCTTCAGATTTAGTTGTCTCAGAAACAATCTTCAAGTTTTGTTTTATCTATAGTCATATAATCAGACTTTTAAAATGTTTATTATAGGGCTGGGGTATTGCTAGGGTAAGAAGGAATCAGTGCTAATTTATATTTTTTAAAAATGCATATTTATATTAAAAAAACTTTGGTATTTCAGCTTTTATAGGCGAGTCTGTGTTATTAAAATGTGAAACTCAGCAACCAGAAAATCAAGTGGCCACACTGTATTAGTTCCACATATCCCCAACAAAATGCTGTGGCAGGAGCAGAAAAGACAAGCTTTCAACAGCAGCAAACATAATGAGATGGTGTTCTGTTCTAAAAATCACAGTACATGTTTGATATGAAAGCATAAACTATATAAAACCTACAGTTCTAATAGTCATCAAAACGTTTAAGAATTTTAAAATTATTGCTTCATATAAAATACTTTAAAGGTAAAATGTAAAAAGGTTTAAAAACAGGATATTGGAGTAAGATTAAATACATTTTCAAAATAAATTAATATTATTTTCAATTTTATACATTCTATTTAAATATTTTAAAATATGAAAATTCTTTTTATTTTAAACTGATTTTATTTTTTGCTTTCAATTTTTTTGTACTTTCTTTTCGAGATTGGAAGGGAACTTTAGCTTTATAAACAGTCATTTGTAAAAAAAGATAGACATATAGGGAGGGCACTCATCTGTCACTGTGATGTAAGAAGTACTTTCCTTCAATGATGCCTAACACAATTTCCAGTCATTAGAAATTATATTCCAATACACTATGTCTTTGTCAGCTGGGGTTGGAAATGACCAGATGACTTGTTATTGCCAAATATGAGAAGACAAATTTACTTGCCTAAACACGTACATACACGCACAAAACAACAACAACAACAACAAAACCCAACCAACAGTTTTCTCTATGTAGTAAAACAGAAAAAGAGGCAATTTAGTACACAGGACACTGAGAACATGGTATGTAGCTACCTGCAAACACTTAAATGAGTTCAACCGAGCCACTCACAGGCATGAAGGTAGCCCCACAGTTATGTGCTTGCAAGAATAGGGCTAGTCTTTAATTTTACAGAGAACCAAACTAATATTTATCCAAGGAATGTGATCTGCTAATCATTCTAATTATTAAAAGTCATCACCATCAAAAGTGAATAAGGTCAAGGACAACTGCTATGAAAGACCTTAAGCAGCTCCTCTGGAGCCAAGTGGCCTGGAAAGATGCACCTGCAGCAGAGTCTTCAGCTGCTGAACAAAACAGCAAATTCATTATTCAATTGACTGCAGAAGAGGCAAATGCAGGAAATAGTTAGAAATGTGATATCTATGGTGTGATGCCTCTAAAAACCCACAGTAAACACTGGTTTTGAATACGGAAAGTATATGAGTGACAATTCAATGATTCCTATTGAAATTTCTAGGAGTACAAACTTATTTCACTGCCAGAGAAAAGAAAAGCTTGCAGTAACTTTGGGAAGAGTCCATGGCATGTCCCACGGATCATTTTAAACCCTCACAGTTCAACTTGCTTACAGTGCAAATCCGACTGCAAATGATGTTGGTCTGCTAAAATCTACGATGGAGATGGTCCTTTCCAAGACCATTGGGAGAAGAACTGAATTTTTGATGTGCCTGAGGGAACAGCTCTTTTCTGAGGGGAAAGTAAATCCTCCTGAAGTTCACTGAAATTTGTGAAGACTATAATGGATTCAGTTTCCCCAGAATGTCAAAGACAACTGAATTTTCAGGTCTTTTCCTATCAATATATAAAGCTGTTGACCACTAAGGAGATGGGGAATATTTCCAACCACAAATTTTAGGATTTCTGTGGAGTCTGCATTGATTTTTACGTATTTTTTAAGAAAAAAAATACGATCTGCCTATTTTCTCTGCTCAGCCATAGACAGTATCTTGGTACCTTTAGTTTCCAGGCTGAGAGCCACCAACTGCACTACAGGATCACACACCATTTTGCCCTCAGGGCCCTTTGGCTTAAGCACAGCATGAAGGTTAGAGTCTCCGTCCTTTGTGCTTTTTTTTTGTACAAAGTTCCTGCTCATGTGAATGGAACAGAGGTGCCAGTGGGGATGGGATGCAATCATGACCATTCCCTGTAGCTTACCAGAGGGAATGTATCATCTCTTCTGAAAGAGTCTAATAATGCTGCACCATGTGGCTTTGAATATTAGTCTTACTAACACTATTTCTTGCTCCAGCAGATAGCATTAAAATATACTCTTGGCTGCTCACACTGATTATTACTGCAATAAGTTATCCATCCTCAGAAAAAAACCTGTTTTCATCACTACCAGGGCAGTTTCTGAAGGATCTTGGCCCTGTAACCAGCTTTTCACAACAGTGATGGTATAGATACAGGACATGTAAGATTGTTCACATCACCAGTTTCTACATATGGGACCATTTCAGTGAAACCCTCTATGGAAATCAAGTAATGCAACCAGAACCTCTTCCTTTTCATTTCTCAGTTTTGGCCTTTACCAAAAATCCTTTGGATTATGCTGATAAATGTTTATACTCTGACTTTACACTTTCCACCAGCTTGTAGGACTTCCCCAGTGAAGAAGAACAGCTGAACAGTACAGCTCAACAACAGAATGCTTCCCAAGTGCCTGCGCATCACTTGGGATTGACTGCTGGACTACCACCATGGGGAGAATAGGAGGTATGTCTCCCCCAGAAAAAGCCATATTATGTTTTTCAATAAGGCATTTCTTTAAAGATAACATAATTTTAGAGCCTGGATATACATCCAATGACAAGAAGGATTGGGTGTAGACACTACTTACTTAGTACTGCGCTGCCACACTTGGTGTTTCTGTCCTGTTCCTTATTTTGTAATAATGGTGTCAGAAGAATAATTGAATTACAGTAATGCCACTATGAACCCAAGAGATCAGGACAGCATGTGATTGTCTTCATACAGAGAAAAAGACTTGATTTTTGCTGACTGTGGAAGACTTAATGTTACCACCAAGCCCATTAACTGCA
>JAWWLV010000088.1:32840601-32881516 GCA_035041135.1 Platyrinchus mystaceus | reverse complement strand
AAAAAATAAAATCCCAAGTATCTCAAGTTCTTGTCTTGCTTCTGCATTTACTAGTTTGAGTTGGATTAAAGAACAGTCTGAGACTAAGTCTGATTTATGAAATTATACACCAGCCTTGTAGGTGGTGGGCTGGGCTCTAACTGTGCATCTGCCCTTTCCCTAAGATACAATTTACCGCAAGTCAACAATTGGCTTCAGTTTGTCAGTCTGCAGAATATGGAAAATAGTAATTTATGTCAAATCTGCTACTTAAGGTGGTCCAAGAATTAATGGGTAGGTGAGAAAAAGTATGGGTTTGTGGGTGATCTGTCCTACACTTACGTGGAAGGTTGATACCTGTCCTACGCTTAAGTGGAAGGCTGATGCCTGCTCTGGCAGGTTTCCAGAATTTCTTAATCTATGTTAAAAATAGAGCCTTCACTTTCCAATTAAATAAGTCAGAGTATTGATCTCACCATGAACTGGGTGCACCACACATCAAACTATCCCTCCACATATCTCCTCCTCCCCTTGCTTCCCACACCCATGTATTACTTATTGTCCATAAAAGAATGTATAGGGAGCAGAACCTGTAATGATAACAAAAGACGAATAGGCTTATGTGATGCATTGGATGGGTGAACAAGGTACCTCTCTAGAGCAGCAGAAAGCAGAAAGCAGCAGAAGCTATTGATCTATGTGCAGTTAGCAAACAGTGCTGAAACTACACAGCTCAGGGCTACAAGTGCACAGAAATATCTGAACTAACTCTGGAGTAACAGGAAGGTCTTGCCAGAGCAGAACAAAGCAGACAGTTTGCCTGGGTGCACAGGTAGCACTGAGGGGCAGGTGGAACCTGCTACAAACATGCTGGTGCCAGAGCACAGGTACATGGTCATGAT
The DNA here is from genome assembly GCA_035041135.1 of Platyrinchus mystaceus. Taxonomy (NCBI): domain Eukaryota; kingdom Metazoa; phylum Chordata; class Aves; order Passeriformes; family Tyrannidae; genus Platyrinchus; species Platyrinchus mystaceus. The sequence goes on along the minus strand of JAWWLV010000088.1, from coordinate 32,880,635 downwards.
CACAATTATTTGCAAAAACACATTTTATTTTGTGCTTATTACTAATGTATCCCATTCATGTGCTGTCTTCTAACTACTCTACATTACATTCTCTATTTTAGTTGTCAAGCTTTAAATTGCTTCATTGATGTCATTAACCTTAGAGATGCTTTCCTGCAAACTTCTGTCCCTTCTCCTTTATTAACTGCACTTCTCTGTAAAACTGGCCCTGTCCCTGTTATTAGCTGAAAAGATGCAGCACAGGCCTGGTGATCTGTGCCACATTTTGAATAATAAAGTAGCATTTCCAGAATAGAATCATAGAATGGTTTGTGTTGGAATGAACCTTAAAGATTGTCCAATACTAGTAGAAGTTAGGTAAAAGAAATACAGCCTCTAGTAACATAACCAAGAGTTTAATTTTGCTACTTTGTAGGATTAAATACAATTAATAATTAAATATAACGATGCATAGCCAATATCATTCAGCTCTGAGGTTAATGATGTTGCTCTCTGACTGTATACTTTAAATATGTGATGATAATTAATCTTACCAATTGATATCTACTTAATTTCAGTTAAAAAGGAAAACATTTCTTGCTGTTTCTCTATATTCATAACAAGCCCTAAAATATCCTGAAAATACCAGAATAGAAGAGTACTTTATTATTTGAAATGCGGCCATGGTTTAGAAAGCATGGAGGGTGGAATGGTGGATGGAAACACCAATTCCATTTTATGTTATATAGGGCTAGACTTGAAATGACAATAAACCATGCTAACCAACCAATGCAACTGAGTAAATCAAGTGGTGCATAGCTGTGACTCCAAATGTGGCACCTGTAAAATGTTTATGACGTATCTACTCTAAATCCTAATGATACCAGCTGGGCTACAACCAAACACACGTGTGAGAGGCGCTCCCACGTGTTGCAGTGAGATGGTAGCCCCTCTCTAACCACATGGATTTCAGCGGTTTATATAGCATGGCTCAGCTACTACAAAACACACATAATCTGTGCACTCCGTTACAACATAAACACAAAATTAGCACCAACCTACTCCCCAAATGGAGGCAGAGAAAGGCACAAGTTGAAGACACAGACACTGATAGTGTTGCCACTGATTTCAATTAAGACAGCAGTTGTCATGCTGAAAACAGCTCAATATCCCTCTCAAAATGAGCTTTTAAAACACTTTTAACACATAGACCAAACAGGTTTACAGTCCAGCCATTTGGTCCTGCCTGTGTTGATTTTTTCCACCAGAAGTTGATTTCATCATAAAGGATGTATACCTGACAGTAAATGTGATTAAGGTTATTACATTTATTCAGTCACTCTTTCAGATTGAGCACAGTAAAAAACAAAACAGAAACACACCACCCTAAAAAAGAAAAACAAACAAACAAACAAACAAACAAAAACCCCGACCAAAAACCCTAGAGCTCTTTCTTTGCCTCTGCTGTCCCAAGATGCTTTCTATTCCAGTCAGTGAACTACATGACATCAGGGTTCTGTAAGACACCTCCCTCCCTTCCTCCTCTATGTTTACCCTGGATTGGTTGTATATCCTCATTGGTATGATGAAGTCACTACTGAATAAACATAAAAGCATCCAGGGACTACCCTTTCTGATAAAACTTTGTCCACAGCTCAGCTCCAGATGTTTTCCTTTTGAGGTATTCTACTCCCAGCTTTCCTAAGCTACTGACATCATTGCAACACCAAACGCCCAACAACTCATAGCTCCGAACAGGGAGAACTGTTAAAATCCACAGTCTGACTTTATTCCTTTAGTATTTGAATATCTTCACCTTCCCTCTGACAGTGTATGTAATTCCTCTTCTATTTTCCACATCTACCACACTCTGATTCTTTCTTCTTTATGCCCAATATTCCCCTCACCTACTCTCACATGCACTTTTCATGCACTCCCCCCCCTGGAAATACCTTCCCCACTTTCTAGAAAGCAGGAAAATGCTGGTATAGGTCAGCCCTACATCACCAACTCACTCTAACACCCTTCCTGCACACTCCATTGACTTGGCTTTTTCAAACCCTTGTGCCTCCTGCAACATACTGTAACAAAAGTCAAAATCACAGTCTTTCGAGACTATATGTGCCTTGGAAGTCTGAGGTTCTTCTCTTATCCCACCTGTCTCTGGAACACCAAGTGATCCCTCCCACACCTCCTTATTAAACCTAGGTGAGTTCTGGCTAACTGGTAAGAGCCACCCATAAGCAGAGACCCATCTCATTTATCTATTTGCAGATGTTCCTCCACAGCAGTATTTCCAGGTCCTAGTGCTCAGTAAGTTCAAAAGGAAAAGAATAATAATTTAAAATACATTCTGTAAGCTAAGCACACAGCTTCAGTGGGACTGCTCTCAAATGGACTGGAGAAAAGCCTTTAGAGCAAAAAGAAAAAAAAAAATCCGTAACTCAAATTATTCTTCCTCAATGTAAATACTTCAAATGGTGCCTAAAGTCGGGGATGGATTCCTACCTTCCAGTACTTTAATACCATGAAACTCTGCCTCTAACAGTGTTCAAAGAACTGTGCTTTTATGAAGTTTTACATAACCTGACTCAAAAGGCCCTTTTCAAACAGGAACATAGAGAAAATAGTACAAACAATACTAATTATCCACTGTGCTTCTTCTTCCTTAAATTTTGTAATTCATAAACTGTTAATGTTATGCTGTTAATTAGTAATGAGAGTAAGTGTTCTTCAACCAAGTGCAGGAATTCAGCTCTTGGGAAGGGTTTCAAAATCTGGAAAAAAGAATTTAATACATCCAGATATAACAAACCTACTTGATTTGGGTGGGAGCAGACCCTTCCTTCTCTGTCTCAGCCTGAGCTGGAGCTTGTCTTATGTACTGAGCAATAACCTAGCACAGCTACTGCTGCTCTCATTAGGGCACTACCTCTTCCGTGGCATGGGCTGTATCAGTCCTTGGGGGTTCATGTGATTTGGAAAGAACATTTTTACTCTAAGATTTAGACAGATAAAAAACTGAAGAGCTACATAGTCCATTCTTGCCAATCTAAATATTTTCCCATGTATATTCTGTAAAAGACCCACTGAATTTTTAAACTCCCTCTCTTCAAATGTCTAGATACATATATACACACATACATGCACACATAGAAATATTGATACTAAAAAAAAAAAGGGAAAAGAAAATTACTGAATCAAGTAGGACAGCTCTGAATTCTTGCAAGATCTTCAGCTAAGATGTTGTATGATAAGCTTCTTGAGACTCTCTGTATTTGGGAATACTATTACTATATACACAGGACTTCTGCCACACTTGCAGCACTAAGGCCTCCAGTTTCTCCACATGCAGTTTTTAAGGTGCTTCAGAAAGTGTGTCTCTTTTGTTTTGCATATAGACTTAGAGCTTAATGTAACAGCTTTTAGGAGTGTTATTGGGGCAATGTTACACTGAGGAGTTGGCAGAGTGGGGCACAAAATGCATCTCAGGTTATGTGCCTATGGAATGGCTTCTCTTTTTTTCCCACCGTTATAAGACCTATAGTCAGTGTCAGCTGCAAGTCTTGCCCATCTCCCTTTTTTTTCCCTGGCTTTTTCTGTGCTTAAAACTTCAAAATGTACACAGCCACACAGTGCCTCAATTTCAATTTAGTGTTTTCCTTAAAAAAGGTATTTCCCTGAGCAATCCAACAGTAATTTACAAACACACTGGGAAAAAATAAGCAAACATGCCTAACTTTACCTGTGTGAGTAAGTCAATGTAACATATGGCCTACTCAATGTGACCTACTTGTGTGAATAGGTTAGAGTAGGACAAAAAAAGTTAGGCACCATGTGTTCAGTCGTGGATGTCAGCATTCAAATAGGTGCTAAATATTAAGGAGTAAGTGGTGCTCCCCTTATAAATCCTTTCTTAAGAAAAAAAAAACCAAACAGGATTGTAATCACTTTTTTCAGCAAACTGTGAAGAGAAAGACTAGGTGTGGCAAAAACACTGCTGTATCTAGAAAAAAAAATACCAGGAGAAATAATCAGCCCCCCAAAAAGACCAGGTTCACTTTTAGTTTTTTTATCTGTTTCCTTTGCAAACATGCCACTGGAGCCTTAACTCTTGATCTGGGTTGCTCTGCAAACAGGTAGGACCCGAATCACCTTTCATTACTACAGAAATGAATCCATTTCCTTGCATGAACTGATGCATGTTTTCTGGCTATTCAAAGCTAAAGTTTATTGCTTTTTAAATTCTTTTTCTCTAAAGAGGTAACTCGTGGTTCCCAGACAGGAACCCTAGTACCTTAGTCTCAATCTTAAACATTCATGAGAGCCAAATCCACAGGCTGACCCAGACCAGAACACCGCAGAGGCATTAAACTAATACCCTAAGCCCTAGAGCGCATCTTCTACCAACCACCCACTATGACCTACTGTGGGTAATGCAGGACAGTGCAGTATGGACAGGACCTGGAACAAAAAACTTCTTTTTATGTAGTCTCTCCTGTGCTACAAACATTTTTATCCCCGGTCCTGTTACACACATCCATCTAAGAAAATTAATAGCAAGACACTGAGATGATTATTTTCTCCATTAAAAGGTGCATTCCAGAAAAAACATATTTTGTTATTTTTATTACTAAGGCAACAAAATATTGTGGGGTTTACATTTCATCAGCAAATGTGTGTTTGATTACAGAAATGAATGGGCTGACCCCAGACTGCTGGGCAGCAAGCTGAGTGTAGGTACCCACCTGTTTGCTTTACCCATTGTCAAAAATGAAGTACTCAGGCTGCCCTAACACTACACTGCACCTCATCTTAGCACAGGATAGAAAAATAGGCCAGGTAAACTCATTCAGTTTAGCATAGTTCAGCCACTCAATTAATTTTCTTTTTCATCTGCAGTTGTTTTCCAGAGTAGTTTTAAATACCAGATCACTAACAATGAGGACCAACAGCTTGAACTGTGTTGCCAGCAACATTCTCAGCAGGGACTGGAGTCCAATGAATAAAATTAATCCAGGGTTGGATAAATCCAGCTGCTAACTTTTAATGATGCCACACAATACCAAGCAGAACAAAACAAATACTTTCATCTGTTTACACAGACTCCTTGTCTTGATCTAGTGTGGATACGAGAAAAGCAAAAAATAGCTCAAATCTATTTTTACAAAAGGCAAAATGAAGGTTATAAATCAACTGAACCACTCTGAAATCCATTATAGTATTACAATAATATTTTGACAGCACAAGTACACTTAGAGGAAAAAGTTGATCTTTGTTTTAAAAGTGACCTTTGGTAGATTTGACTGTGTTCCATGTTTTGGACTTGCCATGTGCTTCAAGAGAAGTCTGGTGGAAGAGACACGGGGGTTTTCACATAAAAGTCCCTTTACCTTTTAGGTCAAGAACTGAACACTGCCTTATGTTGCTTCAATCATTATTTCACTTAAATAAGATGCACTTAAGAGAGAGGCACAGGCCTACATTTAGCAAAGAAATGAATTATCTTCTCTCCACAGAAAGGACTGATCCCTTACAGTCAGGGTGTTGAAACTAGTTTTGCAACTACTTTAAAAAATAACCAAGCTAATGCATGGGGAAATAGGGAAAGAAAAAAAAAAAAAAAACAAACAAAATAAAAGGAAAAGGAAATCTACCATGCATGGCAAATTTAACAAATATCCATTAATGCTGGTCCATTAATTCATATTAAAAACAAGCTATTCAGGATGGTTCTTAACCAGTTTGAAAAATGGTGGTAGTTCAACCTGATATTTCAAAATGTACCGAACATCAGAGTCACAAACCCACCACCTCGGCATTCCTGTATCTTTTGTATCCGCTCAGTGTATCACAAAAGTCCCAGATCATAAACTATTCAGGAAACAATGAAACTCTATGCCAACAGCAACATAACTGAGAAAAGCCGGCCCTGGAACTGAGTGGCTTGGCTAATCTTTAAACTACAGCTGTGGACAGCTGTACAGCTCTGTGCAGGACAACGGCCTGAATGGGTGCAAGCAGACAAAAGTGCAGTACGGGCTGCATGTGGTGTGACCAAGATAGGGGCACTGGTCAGCATTGCTGGTTACTTACTGCCTCACACGTGTTTTTCAAGGTGCTGCACGGATAACAGAAGGCAGATAAAAGGAGCCTGGAGGTTAGTCCCGGCGGAGTAAGTCCCCCAAGATGTAAGAAATATGCCTGACAAGTGTAGTTGGAGGAGTACAAACACACACGTGCCCTGTGCCAAGATGAGGGGTGCAGTGTGTGATGCCCTATGGAGAAGCTGCATTTCTGCAGCCGCGCGATATTATTACGAAGCCTTTGTGACCACACGAAGAAAACAGAGACGATTCCCGGGAAAATGCCTGGCAGAACTGTCCGCCCTGGCCTTGCAACCCGCTTGGGCTGCCCGCCGTCCGGGACTCCCTGGGGGTCACAGGGAGGGCACGGGCAACCCCTCCGGCGGTGTGCGTCTTTTTTTCTTTTTTTTTTGGATGGGGGGGTGGAAGACAAGCGTCTGGCTCAGAAAACCGTCCTCCTTCACGTCCTCACAGCTCGCCCCCCACGAACACTCCCAGACCGCCCGCCCACCCCGCTGCGCACCCCCGTCGCTCGGCCGAGGCGGCCGGAGCAGAGCCGCGCCCGTCGCTGCTGTGCCGGTGCCTGCCCGTCCGGGACAGCCCGCCGCGCCCTCCTTACCTCCGCCATGGGGCATCCACGCCGCGCGGGGACACCTCACCGCCCCATCCTCCTCCCGCGGCGGGGCGGGGGCGGCTCCGCCCGGGAGGGGCGGGCAGAGTCGGGCGGTGCCGCTGCTCCCTCGGGGCCGGGGTCTGGGGCTGGCACCCATCAGGGCAGCTCCGGGAGGTTCTGGGGGCCGGTGGCCCATGGCTGCCCGGCGCAGCCCCGCCGATCCCCGCAGCCGACGCGCCCCGTAGGTGCGTGTGCGCGGGGCAGACAGACCAGCAGCCCCGGCCCCCGCAGCCCCGGCCCCGCAGCCTGCCGCAAACCCGCCCCGCGCTCCTCTGCTCCCCGCGCACACCCCCACTCCGCCGCACCGACCCTTCCCACGGGCGGGAGGCGGCGCCGGGACGGGACGGAGGCGCGGACACCTCGGCACCCCCTGACCGCGGGCCCGGGAGCCCCACCTGTGTCCTGGGGCTTCCTGCGCGCCCGGGGACGGGAACAGTCTGCGGTTGCTGCAGCGAGCTAGAAATAAAAGAGACGAGTTAGGAAGGACAGCTGGGAGGGGGAAAAAAAAAGGCAAAAAGATTCTCCATCTACCCCCCTCCCTTTTTCTTTTCTTTTTTTTCTTTTTAATTTAATAAGGTAAATATTTAATTTAATACAGGTAAAGGTTTTAACTACAATCACCCCAGTGTCTAAGTATCTCTCCAATAGCTCTGCTTTCCGACCTATTGAACTGCATTTCCCGCAGCACATCCCCTCAGCAGTGCACGAACTTACTCTCATACATGCTAGAGATATCTTTTCCAGCTGTTGTGTTCTCTCTGTCCTCCAAAAAAACCTCTTATCACTTACCATCACTTCTACTTATCTGAGTGTTTCAGACTAGTTTTGGCATTTACAAGGCCTGCGCTGTTTGAGCAGACTCTGAAAGTGTCACTCTTGCAGTGATAACTCTGTATGTAAGGGGTGCAGTGTCTCAGTTTTGCTGTTATCACAGATGACATTTCCCTTTTTCGTTGGGTCCAGTGTGATACCACACAATGAGTGTGTTATAGTTTCCTAGAGTTTTATTGCAACTTGTTTCTTGAATTCCAACACAGTAACAGTTTTCTTTTAAAAAAATCCAAATGTACTGGAATAGGATACAGTCTTCCATTGCCAGCTATTTTTTCTTTTTCTTCCCTGCCAGAGTGAGATCTCTGCCTTTTAAAGTGGAAGCAATGTTGATTTTGGTGTTGGAAAAATAAATTAAATGTGTTTTAAGCTAAACATATTTACAATCATGATTCACTGCACAAATACCAACACAGACAGCCACCACAAATCCTTATATTGCACATATTCATTGGTAAACCTTTTGTTGTTTCGGGGTTTTTTTCAGCATGGTCAAAATCTTTGCACATATTTTTTAAGTTTGTAGATAAGAAATTATATGACAATTGGATATAGCCTGTAGAATTTCTTGCAAGAGATGGAGAACAAAATGAGCTTGGCACATTCCACTCCCCAAGGGAGACAAGAGCCTCTTTGTGGCCGCTGTAGGCCACTACAACAATATATATGAAACAGGCCTATTTAATCGTTTAGTCTTTTCCTTTAAGATGTATTACAAACATTTAACAGAAGCTCTGAACTGTTGCCGTAGCTTTTGGCTGTTAGTTTTTCATCTGAACTGAGTTTTGAGTCACAGAATTACAGCATATGCCAAGTTGAAAGGGACCCACAATGATCATTGAGTCCAACTCCTGGCCCTGCACAGGACCACCCCCAAGAGTCCCCATGTGCCAGAGAGTATTGTTCAAACACTTCTTGAACTCTGTCAGGCTTCGTGCTGTGACCACTTCCCTGGGGAACCTGTTCCAGTGCCCAACCACTCTTTGGGTGAAGAACCTTCTTATAATATCCAACCTAAACTTCCCCTGACACAACTTCAGGACATTTCCTCAGGTTCTGTCACTGATCACCCAAGAGAAGAGGTAAGTGCCTGCCCCCCTCTTCCCCTCACAAGGAAGTTGTAACTGCAATGAAGTCTCCCCTCAGTCTCCTCTTCTCCAGGCTGAACGGACCAAGTGACCTCAGCCACTCCTCATACGGCTTCCCCTTAAGGCCCTTCACCATCTTCATTGTACTCCTTTGGACACTCTGTAAGAGCTGAATGTGTGTCTTATATTGTGGCACCCAAAACTGCACACAGTATTCAAGGTGAGGCTGCCCCAGTGCAGAGCAGAGTGGGACAATCCCCTCCCTTGATCAGCTGCCGATGCTTTGCCTGATGCCCCCCAGGACACGGTTGGCCCTCCTGGCTGCCAGGGCATGTAAAAATGAAAGCTGCCTTCTCCTTTTTTACCTCGGTTTGCAATGTAGTACTTCTCAGAGTTTCTCCTGACTTACTCAAATGGCAGAGTCAATCCCTCTGGCACGTGGTCCTCTGCACTTGTCTCTACATATGGGAAAGCTGGGCACACAGCCTGGGTAAGTGCCACAAAATTTTTACAAGACTTCTGGTCTGAATTCCTAGAGAACAAAGAGTGCATATGTGTCTGTGTATGGAGCTACAGGTGAGCTTAGATTACATCCCAGCTATTTACAGCTCCTAAGCACTTCTATAGTCATTTATTTCAGAGAAAGCTCTCAGTAATTTCAAGTACTCAGTCTTGCATTCAGTGAATCTAGTAAATAACCACTTGGTTTTTGGTTATTGCTAAATTATGATAACAATTACTTTTGTTTAATAACACATCAGCAAAGTTTCTTGCATGTGACATTCCATGCATTATTTCTGCTTATTTCAATTTATAAACTTACTTCTTGTGAAACATACTTTTAAGCAAGGTAAGCTATTCAAATAATCTTCTCTCAGAGAAGCATTAACATCAGCTTTGATAAGTGTGTTGCTCAACTCTTGGTATTGATTCTGCTGTGTTAGATGGGTGCATTGCTCCCCAGCATGCTTTTGTGCTTCATACCAGTGTTGAAAAGGAAGGGCAGGCCCTTTATCATCAGAGCATTTACAGTGGAGGTCAAGCGATGGAGTAGAAATCCTCTCAGCAGCTGACAAATGTGAAGTTTGGACCCTTATTTGGAGCAGGCAGTCACAAACATACAAATGTCAAGAATTTGCTGCCTGGTTTTAAGTTGTAATCATTTTCCTGCTTTATTATCTGACTGGTTTCCCACCCTGGCATTAGTTTATGACCCTGACTGTGACAATGTAGCAACACTTTTATTACTTTGCTAATACTAATGCCCCGTTCTAATTTTACTTTCATACTTTGTGTGTCATAGGAGATTTTACCACTTGTACTGGATTTAGCCTCTCTCCTGCAAATCTTTCTATGCCTAAGTGGCTTCAGTTATCGGTCCTAACAGTGTTAGCTGTAAAACATAACAAAACAGCAACAAAAAATTGTTATTGGTCAGATTTTTGCATATTATCTATATCACAACAGCTTCCACCTTTATAATGGCTGCATCTTCACGTTGATTAGATCACATGCATGTTGAAGCTGTATTTGTCTCATACTGCCTTTTCTCTTGGAAGATTGCAAACAGAGGCACTGCAAATGCTTTGTTTACCTGGACACTGTTTGGATAGCATCTGTTTTTCCTGTTGGGTTTCTTTTGTTTGTTTTTGGTTGGTTGGTTGGTTGGTTGGAGGTTTTTTTTGTGTGTGTGTGTGTGGGGGGGGTTGTGGGTTTTGTGTTGGTTTTTTTTTTACAATTTTGGCATCAGTATAGGTTTCTTTCAAGCACATGCTTGAGCTCTTCCATGGCATCCTTTAGAGTTGGGATGACTTACACAAAACAATTAACCTTTACCAGATTGAAAATCTGCAAAACATCTTCTGCACCAATTCCTCCAAGTGATGATCATGTTGGAAGGCACCAGCTATGCATGCCTAAATAAAAACTGAAGTCCCTTTTATCTTCTGGGATCCTGCATCTCATATTTATTTTAAATCCTTTAGTATGGTTGCTGTTGCTAAAATACCAACAGGGATAACAATAGCAATAACAGTAATATTTGAAGAGCCCACAAAGAACACAAATTCTGCTAGTGACAGGGGCTTTGAATCCCATAATTAAATTAGAACTACCACTTTCTCAAGAACTCTAAAAATCCTTTGCCTTCTTTGAGGACTCTAAAGCAAGGAAATGTTAGTGAAAACTTGACACCATTTTGAATCCAGAGCTTTTTTTTTGGTCACTTGGTAGGGGATGTTTTTAAATGTCTGAATGGCATAGATCTTCTCAGAAGGCAATGAAAAAAGAAACCATCCCTCGTGTGTCTGTGGGTTGGTGCAGTGAGTACAGACACCTGCTGGGTAACCCACTGAGGTGCTGCTGGCTGCACAGCTCACAAGGCAGCATCACCAGTATTTGTGGTCAAAAGGAGCTGGCAGAGCAGGAGATGTGAATTGCTGCCAAGTCATATCCCTCACATCACTTTGTTAGGGACTGAATGAGATCCATCCATCTTTTTCTGGAGTAAGGTCTTACAAGAACCTTGCTCCTGACCTTGCTCTCCTCCTCCCACGGTGTCAGATACTGACCTGCCTGATAAATGAATTCATTTAGTAATGGTTCTTTCTTCTCTGCTATACTTGTTACTTGAGTCATTCAGATGATACCAATAGGTTCTTGACTGCATTTTAAATAAAACTTTTTTTTCTAATTATTTAAAATAATAATAAAGAATGAGATAGTGTCTCCTTAAATCACAGTCCTGGGTAATTACAGCTAGCTTAAGCACTGAAGACCAGAAACCAAACCCAAACTATGCAATTACCATAGCAAAAAAATAATATTCCCTAAGATTCTGTAGGAGGATGCTCTGCCTAAGCAGGGATACAGCAGCTCAAACTCTGTCTTATTTACAACTTATCAGTGAGGGATTGAGCAAGGAGAGTCTGCTGGTCACTGATAAGATCGAGCAAAGAGGGTCTGCTGTTTTTAATGTTGAAAGGTGCTGAGACCAGCTGGACTAAACTGTCAGACCCACCATGAGGACATGCAAGTCAGGTGCTTCCTGACTGAGACTGGGATCAGGAAGGATGTGCAGGCCTTGATATGGAAGTGAGAGTCAGAATTGTCAGGCAGAAGAAACCAAAGGGCTCATAGCACCTTTTTCAGCAATAAAGCGTATTTTGTGGAGTAAATCTGGCAACACATAATCTAAAAATGTATATAATTGACAGTCAAACACTTTATACTATAAAAGGCAAATCTTCCTGTTCCATGGTGAGGGCTTCTAGCATACCTCCCTAAGGTGTGTGAAGATCCTTCCCTGGAGTGGGAATGCCCATCAGGGTTACTCCTCAAGGCTGAATGAAAGAGATTTGCCCACGGTCATTGGTATGAGTGAGTAACATCCATCTCTACCTAATAATTGCCGTTGATAGCTTTAATATAATTGCTTCAATATTGCTTGAAAAAGTGCACTATACTAGCAGTTATACCTATCTATATTGTGTAGTAAACAATTCTGATTAAGGTCTTTTTGTTCCTAGTCATTACCTTTACTGTAATCAATTTAAGTAATTAGGGTTTTTTATCTACAGAAATGTATTTGGTTTACCATTCTTAATCCGGTGAGGCAAAGTTGCATAAAGGTTCAATTACACCTGTATAATCCTTCAGACATGAAATGTTGACAAAGTCTGGGGCTAAGATTGGATCCAGCCACATGTAGACTGCTCTCTGAGAAGGAGTTCAGAAAGCAAGGGGGTCCCTTCTGCATCTCATGACTCAGTGGGAGGACTTCTCTAATAGACATTGTCTGAGCTCGGCTTATGACACTTCTGATTCTGTTGCTTCTGCAGCAGCATCTGAGTTTTTGCATGAGAGGAGCTTAGTTATTCCCTGTGTTTTGGCATGTATGTTTTGGCTCTCTGTCCCCGAACTTTAATAGGAAAGTATCCTAAAACTTATCAGTAAAAACATTGCTGTCTTACTCAAGGTGAGATGCCAGACTCAGGAGCAGTGAAGGTGGGATCACTGCCTGTCTGCAACTTACTCTAACTTCCTTCAGTCTGAAATATATAAAGGATTCCTGGATGGATAACGTCAATCATTTCCACAATATCCTGTCTGTATTGTGCCCAGAGCAGACTGGCAGGTACACTGCTCCAGCTGTGCAAAGCAGGTGGCAAAGTGAAGGGAATCCTATGGAGTATATGTGTTATAATGGCTCTCTCCTGTTTAGCCATGAATGTGACTTCTCAGCACCCTGCACACTTCCACCCTTTGTGATCCAAACAGCTACTCTGCATCGGAGAGAAAACTGAAGTCCGGTGAAGGAAAACCATGCATCTGGGATCAAGTTTTTCTCCTATTTCCTAGCCTACTTAACATGGATTTAATGTCGCCCAACATCTGGGCTATTGCCTTCAATATCTAGAGCTGTATTTGCTGTCCTGGCGTCTAGCAAACTGTTTGCACAACAGTCAGCAACCAGCTACCTGTTGAAAGAAGAAAATTCTCCCATGCTGTTTGCTTCTGTATTAACCTTTTTTTCCCCTTATTCTTTTTTTTTTTTTTTCAAATGTACATAAAGAATCATAGAGTCACAGAATGATTTGGGTCGGAAGGGACTTTAAAGACCATCTGGTTCCAACCCTCCTGCCATGGGCAGGGGTACATTGCACTAGACCAGGCTGACCAGAGCCCCATCCAACCTGACTTTGAATGCTGTCAAGAAATGTTGGGGATTTTGAAGAGAAAAAGGAGGAACTGTGGATGTGAAATGGGAAAGGGTGTAGCAGAGAAACAGTCCTGAGCCATCCAGCAGCTAAGGAGGAGTATTTGGACTGTATTTGGCACTGACATAGCTGGCTGTTATTTATTTTTTATATTCATAATGACATCACTCAGAGTGATACAGAGCTGTTGGCTAAAGCATACGTTCACAGCCACGCTTTCCAAAAATACTGACATTATGCACATAGCTAAGTATTTCTGGAATAGTCCAAGCATCTTTTCAATACTTCAACAAATTATTTTCTTTCCAAAATTTCTTTGTCTTTCACTTATCAGCTCTGTTTACCCTCTCACGACACTTATTGCTTTTTACAAACATCTCAAAATATTTTAAAGTTCAAGCATTACAGTGACGTGAACCAAAAATTCAGACTTCCTATGCCAACAGTAAAAAGCAAAATCTTAGGTTTAGTTGTAATAGGAGATAATACAACCACAGGATTCGTGATTCCCTGCAACCAACACCACAGGATGGTAGACAACTCTGCCTTCTCTTACTCATGCTCTTACTCATGGGAGGGGAGTCTGTGTGTCTTGCTGCCTTGTCTAGTAACCAAATGGGGACCAAAGCACTCTAGTGTGTGTCAGGTTCATTACTTGCATTTGCTTTTTAATTTAGAATTTGCCAATTTTGAATACGCTCCACAGCAATGCCCTTCATTGTCGACTACATAAGTCTGGTTTTGCCTTGACTACAAAGATCGTAACTTCTTTACTCTTTTTCCAGTAGTATTCTCATTTGGTAAACTTGTAGAAGAAAATTAGGAAAAGGTTACAAAGAAATCAGAAGTTACACTGTGACTCAGTGGAAGCAAGATGTCTGATTCTGGCAAATTAAAGTAATCTGTTCGGGCAAATCAAAATTTATTTTAATAATAATTTTTTTCAAGATGGATAACAAGGTTATTTCAGGAAGATTTGCTGCTTGCCTAGAACTCAGGCAGGAGAGAAAATACGATGTACTGAAAAACATGGGTTGTCAAGTTCAAAGCCAACCTTTAATTTTATGCCTTAGTTTTCATATTTGAAATTAACTGGATGTGCATTCTGGTAAGAATTATTACATTTAGATAATAGCTATTAGTATGGAGATCTCCAACTGAGGTGCAACTCTAAGGTCAGAAATCAAATGTGTGGTTTCCACGTAGGATGGCTAAGCATCTAAATGGATTGCATCTGCCATTACCTGTAATTTTGTGTCTTCAATTCAAAACAAAGAGCTTTTGATCCTCTTTTCAGTTCACAGCACTCATTTATTACAACTTTCTCTTTTGAGTATTCAGCTGCACATAATGACACCAAAAAACTAAGGCTAGACATTCATGACCAGTTGATGATACCAGAATAGTACGTCAAAGAAAGTGTCTTGTAGATGACTGGTCAATAAATCTGCTTGACAATTTAATTGGTATAATTGATAAAATCCATACAACTACCAGGGAGGAAATTAAATTACTTTATACAAATCAGATTGGGATTTAGATTAAAATTTTCTGGGTCAATTCGCTCTCTGCAAATTATGTTATGGAAGACCCCCTGGCTTGGAACACACTTATTAAGCTTTCTCATAAAAAGTGTATTAATTTATGTAGAATGGCATAGCCTAATATCCCTATACACAATGTATGTATGTTTCCCATGTGGTCTTCAAACTTCCACATGGAGAAAATACACATATGCACAAAAATGCCACAATAACCACAGGTAGTATTGTTGTCTTATTCTTACATGCTCAGATAGTGCCTTAGGAGACACAACAGGTTGTAGCAATGCTCTGACCCAAGGGGTGTTAAAACACCATTCACTGGTGTTATTCACGAAGCCCTTTTAGTGTATTAATGGTTAGTTTTAGGGCTTCACTGAGTTCTCAGCTAAAGAGAAGATATCTGGAATTGCTGAATGGAGGTCCATGGCTTGAGTTATACAGAGGTAGAAAAACTAAATAATTACAACAGCTTCTTTCAGCCTTAAAACCCATGAAAGGAAATACATTTAATTTTTGCTTTTCCAGCTTGATGGAGAGCAAAGGAAGAGCTTTTTCTTTCTGGTGTGCAGAAGAAAAGTGAAAGGATTTTTGCTCATCCTGTTGTTTCTGAGATGATGCATCTGGACCTTCTCAAGTCATGAAGGACAGATAGGATTGCTTCTTCCAAGTCTCAGAAATTTCTACCTATTTCTGACACAGGAGACTTTAATGTAAGATAGTGATCCTGGCACGCAGCCTTGAACACACATTTGTAGGAAAGCAGAGACACATAGGAAAACAGTGCTCTGAAATGGGAGGGATAGACAAAGCCTGAAAGCAACCCCAGTCCCACAGCCTGCTTCCAGGAGATGGTACTGCAGTCTCTGAGAGAGGAAGATGCTTTTCATTGCAACATAACAGCATCTACCAATTGTCAAGGAAAAGAAATGGTCGTAAGCCTGCTGCTTGTGTTTACATGACTGCATACCAGCTGTACAGTAATATTGTAATAAAAGCTGTTTGGGCAATCATTGTTATGCTGGTGCTGTTTAGCAGCTTGCTTCCAATATTGCATTACAAAAATTACATATTTCATGTAATCAGGTCTGTCTCTTACTTAATCATCCTACTCTGCATATAAATCTCTGAAGTGGACAGGTCTATAAATCACATGCATTTTTCATTTACTGTTCATTCTAAGCCAGGCAGTTTCTTATTTAAATTGCCATATGAATAAATCTAATAATCCTTATTCACTTACATCATCTCAAACTTTAAATCTAGTTCTGACTGAGGTCATAAGTGAAATCAGTATTAGGGGCAAAACTAGCAGCTGTAACAACTATAATAGCTCACCAAATTATGTTAACGGACTGAAATAACATTAAAAATGAGGAAAAATTGAATTACATTATTAAAGCATGCTATGCTGAATCAGGCAAACATTTAGCCTAACCAGAGATCCTGAATGTGCACGTACTGAGTTTATCATCACACTAGTCCCTATACCCTGGATAAATAAATGAGGAGTAAAGACACTCACCCAAACGTGTCTATTTATAAACTACATTTCTATATGGTATTACTGTAATGCAATAAGAAAATTCTAAACAACTGTCCTCACAGCTAGAGCCAGAAATGCACTTACTGCCTTAGAATGGGCAGTTTTTCTGGTCTTTTATTGTGTAATTCCGATCCTTTTAATCACCAATACAGAAGATCTCATGCAGGAAATATCAAAATTATTTCTCCCTCTTCCTGAAAAACCCAACAAATCCCATTTTGCTGTTAAAGAAAATGAAAGAAGGACTGACTCAAGCACTCCATCTGTCTAAGAAACAACTTACAATTTCTATGAAAATTCACACACAAAAAGGAGTGAAAGATTTCTTTGGTGGTGAAGGAAACATATGTCACAGAGGAGGGTCTGAAAACCTCCAGCATTACTCCCAAGGGTGATGGATTTCAGAGGCTTTGCTTACAGCTGCCACTTGGCTGTCACAGCACTTGTCTTTATGTGAAACTTCCTGCAGCAGGTTCTGCAAGGAAGTTTCCCTCCAGAGCTCGGACAGAAGAAAGATGTAGTTCACATTCTCACTGCTATTTTTAATAGTAACTGGACTTGTTATTTGTGTGGAATTGTTATTTAGTGTTTGGATCACTGCAGCCTATAAACAAAACTCATTACATCTACATGTTCCCAGCACTGACGGGAACAACATAAGGATCGGGGTAGGATCCTTCCTATGCTGATCCCTTCCAGCTGCTGGCAATGCACCACACAGGGTCTTCCTTTGCCAGAGGTTGCACCTGGGCCGTCATGTTTTTCAGCTGTCCCCGGGCCTATCTCCTATGAATTTGTCAAATTCCCTTTTGAATTAATCTGCACTTTAGGTCTCCAAAATATCCTCATATGCTGCTTGGGATAATCTGCTATCTGATAGTTTTATTAATTGTCGCTTCTATCATATCATCGGTGTTATGAGAAACAGTAACAAAGCAAAGCAAAACAAAACATTCTTTGCTGTAGAAATGTTACACACCTTTCTCGGTCAAAACTTCAAGTGAGCTAGTCCATCCTTCCAATCCACCTTCTTGCCTGTTTCCACACCTTTCTGCACACAGTACTGGTGGTTTATGCAATGGCATAAAGATGGTTTGTTTCCCATTTGATTTCCAAGACACTATAACATTTTGTTTATTGGTGGGGTGATTAGGAGATCCCTGGGCTTAGCAGGGAAAAGCAAAGCCCCAGCTCCCCAGACTCTCTTGGCACCAGCCACATCAGCATTGCTGGAGCTGAGGGCAAGCCTGAGCATCCCCAGGCAATCATTGCTTCTGTAGATTTCTTCAATTCTGTGCACTTTGAAAGAATAAAGCCAGATTGCCTTTCTGCATCCTTTTGTTATTATAACAGATTTTCTAGAAACAGGACAATTGGCACAAGTAACCAAGAGCTGCTGCAATTTTTTTTTTTTAAATGATTGTCATTCAGAAAATTCATCAAGAATTCATGCACACATAAATAAGGTCAGGATAATGCATTGGAAAACACTCCTAGGTCCTTTATTTTGCCAGCTGTAATTATTTTTTATTGTTTATAAAATCAAATAGTACAATAATGTTTCATAGTCAATATGCAGTGATTACCAGAGCACCATGGGGGCTGGGTGCTCCCTGGGGTCCCTGAGCTTCCCAGGAGCAGCAGGGCAGAACCTCTCAGATAGGACCTGTCTCACCACCCCAGCCTGGGGTCAGGACAGCCTTGGGTAGCCGCAGATCTTAGCATGGGCATCTCCCTGAGGACAGCTGAGGGACCCCAGGGTCATGACAGAGTTCATTACTGGCACAGCAGTGTGGGGAATTCCTGAAATGTGGCAGAACTCAAACCAAGTTCAAAGCATAGAGGACACTTCTGTGCTGAGCACTGCAGGTTGTGATACCTTGTCATATATTACGTAAAATAATTAAATTTTAGCACTATGGGCCTCCATACTGTTAGCCAGTGTCGTATTTTTACTGGGAGACAGGTCATCTGTCATCTTTTAGTGACAGTGACTGAAGTTACAATTATTGGGAATGGATTGGTGAGATCCAGTATCTAATAAAGACATGAGACCTTCCAATAGGTAGAAAACAGCAACTTTTCTGATTGGCAAATAAAGATATTTGCTCAGCCTTTACTTGAATTCAGAGTTAAGTAGTTGCCATGATTTTGTTCTTTTAATCCGTATTATTAAACTATGTTCTTATACATTTTAAATACATGTCTACAAACTAGCAAACAAGAATCTGCAAATGTTCCATAATAAATCCCTGTGGAGCGTGCTAGGTCCTTCTAGATTTTAAGTGTACTTAATAAGCAGAACCACATCTGTGTGTACCAAGAAGATACAGTAAACATCTGCTGCTCTCTATCAAATGGGACAGTGCTGGCTTCATAAGCAACCTCAAAGGAAATCATATTAAGTCTTTATGCTTTCATTACCTCTTCTATGACTTTAGCATTTTCTGTGACTTTGCAGATGCTGACAGCTGTCAAGAAAAATAGGGCACGTTTGAGTTGCTGCCATTCAGTGCAAGAGATCTTCAAGTGATTAACTAACAGAGGTCTTCCTTATTCCTGCATATCACCTGCCAATTCTTTCAGTACATTCAATACTTACACATCCAAAGATGCTGCTCTGGGAATGTCAGATCTTGTTTCTCTCTGCAGACAAGATTTAAAACTAAATCTACCATATTGCCCCTCTTCTGAGATGGTCCTGCACTTCAAGAAAATGTACTGGTTCTGGCTGGGATGGAGTTAATTTTCTCCATAGTAGCTGGTGATACCTTTGAATTTTTAGGATTTTTAGATTTTTGTAGATTTTAATGTAGCTGTATAGTCTGTCACACTTTAGAATAGTAGTTAACATTTACCAAACCCTACTCCCCCATTTCCTATTGAATTTTCTAAATTCTTTAAGTTGTTTAGGCTCCTTTCAAGGTAGGACCGTAGTAAAAAGAGTTCTGTTTAAGAACATTTGCACCCCAGGCCTGAACAACAAGATACCATCACAGTCAAAGCAACCTTCAAGCCCAGATGGAACCTTGGAGAAGCTCCAGAGACAGTGCCTGCCATGAAGAAGAGGAAGATGAGGAAGAAAGGGGTCTTGAGACCTCCGACTCAATTTCCAGGGAGGTGGGCCAGAAGGGCAGAACTGGGGGTGGGAAGTTCTCGGGTCAGACCATAAATTGTGGAACTCCTGGACATAGGGGGCACGTGCAATTTTTGTACTTCTCGTGCCAGAAAGCCTACATTAAAAAGCTGTTCTCTATCTTATCTACTAAGTTAGCCTGGTGAGTCTTTTTTGGCTCCAGATTTTAAGGCAACACTAGCATGGGGCTGTGGTTAAACCATGACAGAATGGAGGGAAGTTTTGTGGACAACTAATCTTCATTTTCAGTAATAACTTTTTTTTGGTAATGGAATCAGAGAAGAAATGGAGGCTTTGGGGGGCAGGCATGGGAGAAGTGTGGGGGTGAAAATTCCCTTTTTGCATCTAGGTGTGCTGGTAAAGATCGGTGGTGAGAGCTCCACAAGCAGAGTGAGTTAACATCTCCTTTTCCTCCAGCTGTCAGAGAGGAAAAAGTAACTCAGAGACTTCTGGGAGTTGCAGTTCTGCCTTTAGCAGAGGAATCTGGCAAAAATCCCTGCTTGAAAGAGCAG
Organism: Platyrinchus mystaceus; assembly: GCA_035041135.1. Classification (NCBI taxonomy): domain Eukaryota; kingdom Metazoa; phylum Chordata; class Aves; order Passeriformes; family Tyrannidae; genus Platyrinchus; species Platyrinchus mystaceus. Next base: position 32,860,525 of record JAWWLV010000088.1, on the reverse strand, counting down.
GGTGTTTATACAGAGCTCTCTCTCCACATGGGAACATTTAAGGAAGTCCAAAGTGTAAACCCCTGTTCCAAAACGTTGAGGAGCCTCCTCTCTTCTCCTTCTCCTGCAGCATTCAAAACCCAGAGCAGTTCTTGGCCCCATACCCCGGGGGAGAAACTCTCTCTCTTTCTTTCCTGCCCTGCTCATTTAACCCCTAATCCTCCAAGCAGTCCTGTTGAATACAGGGATGTCACTTTTGAAGTGCCCGTTTCAGGGCCATGTCATGCACTGCCAGCCTCTTGGCACCCTGAGCCTGGTATCTTCTCTATAGAGTACATACATATAATTAATTTTTTTTAGGGAACTGTAAGAACAGCCTTTTTTCCCTTCTTTTTCTTTTTTTTCCCCCCTTTTTTCTTTCCTTTTAGTAAAAACACACTGAAGCCGTTTGCTTTCATTTAATGGTCTGCTTGGTTAAAATATTCTCTCTGAGAAGCCATGAATTTTGGGCTTTTTTCCACATAAGAGAGATGTTTCATCTCCTGCCTCTTCCTGACCACCACATCAGGAGAAAGAAATTACAAGTTTATGGGGGACCCGGATGCTGTCACCTGGTGGGAGGGTTGGTCAACAGGAAGGGAGGATATTTTTGTTCAGGGTGTGGGTGCTGGTGATATTCACACTTTCAGAAAATCTATGACCATCTTGGGAGCTGTGCTTGCCGTGCTGCCCGGAGACACAGCTTCACAAACCACTCAGCCCAGCCAAAAGCCTGGTACCATTCTGAAACAAAAGATGGGAATTTGAACCCCTTTGGGCCAAGAAAGGAAATCTTCAGGTTACTTAGTCTGCATGAAAAAGAGGGATAATAGCTACTGCTCTAGCTCAGCCTTGTTCTATGTGTCCGTGTACAGACAGGGTGGGTCAGACCTGGAAGATTTTGGTTGCCTGTGAGCCAGCAAGCTGATGCAGGGCAGAAACTACAGCTCGTGCTGCCTGGGCACCTCTGGAAGCAGGACCATACGCACTGCCAGGGGTGAATGTAGGCAAGTCAGGCATCCCCACAGTTCAGCAGCAGCTTTGTAGCTTTATGGAAAACAGTTTTAGCCTCTGCTGCCCAAAGCTTGCCTAAGCCATCTCTAGAATCTGGATGCCGATAAACACCGAAGTGAAGACATGCGATGTCAGAAGGGAGTTGGAAAATCTCATCCCTGTTAAGACTGTGCCGTGAGTACGGGCGCTTCTACAGAGACTTGCCAGGAGGGGGCTCAGGATCTTGAAGAACAGTCCACCTGCACCTTCACACCCAGCCAAGTCCCATCCAGCTACCACGGCCCATCTGCCTTTTCTGTCCTAGGAGCTTGTAAAGGGTGAATGGGTCAAATTCATCCGTGAGATAACACATACAAATGATCTAATGTATTATATTTCAACTCAAACTGATGTACATCTGTGCTTGAAGGTATGAGGAATTTAGGGCATTAGCCAAGTTTCTCCTAGCACAGTAATTCACATTCAACACAAACAGGGAAATGATGCACTGCACTGTATAACATCTATGTCTTATTAAGATCTTTGTAAGAGCTTACATCTTCTGTAAGCTCTGACATGCTTCTACATTAATAGGAACAAATGAAATCATAGAGCAATTGAGCCAAATTAATTACGGAACCATGTGATACAATTTCAAAATTAAATATAACTGCTGCTCCATTTTTATTCACAAATAGGTAAACAAATTCATGTCAAGGTAATGCCTTAATGGTCTGCCAGTACAAAAAAGCAGCATTGGTAGACAGGTTTACAGGACAAGATCTACGAATGTAATTTCTGAGCTTTTTTCTTTCATTAAAGAGTATGCTCTGGACTTGAGTTTCTCTCAAATAAAACACTGGAAAACCCCCTCTGGAAGAAGTCGTTAATATATTTGAATTTACATAATGTATCATGCTCTGTACCTTTAAAACAGTATCAAGCAGTACCTGCCAATCTTCATTGCCAAGAGATAAGGAACAGTGTTCTGTTCTATGTGAAATGCCAACAAAAAAAAAAAATGGAAAATTAACAGTTGATGTGCAAAGTCTTGATTCTGTCAGACCAAAAAATGCCTCTCTTCTGCATCCTGCCTGTTTCTGCCCTCAAATATTTAACATGCTTTAGGGAGCTGTATAAATAAATAATGCTTTTATTTGATGATAATGTTCCAAAAAGAGTCATTTGGGCAGAGGAGAAGGGGCTTCATGAAGGTAAGTCATAATCTCCCATTCTGCAGTCTCTGTCATGGTATAATCTATAGTGCAAACTACTTGAGACAGGGATTAGCTCTTGAATTTAGGTCACTATAGTGTCTAGTCCAAAGCATTAGGTCTGATTTCTAATTCTGCAATACTCTTAATTTCTGAGCTGTTCTGACTGCTGCAGTTCTTGATCACTACTGGTAGATAAAAATGCAATGCAATCAATTGCAAATTATTGGCTGCAAAATTAGCCAGTATTATTATTAGTTAGTTAGTGGTGAGGTTTTGTTTTTCAAATAAATAGGACTATTCCAAGTATCAGCATAAGCTAAGTGAAGTAATTTACATTTTTTTGCTCAAAAAGGAGGTGATGGAGGAGAAGGAGATCTGAAAAAGATAATTTTTGTAAAGGCAGGGATAAATGCAAATAATTAGGGCACACCAAAAATTAGGCAAAACACCAAACCCAGCATGAAAGTTAGAACATTTGTCTTGTAAACACCGGTGGTCTGAAATCACACATTCTTCAAATGGAGGAGCTAACGACCTTCTTTCAATGTATATGTCTTTTTTTTTTTTTTTTTAACCCAAAACTGTGCACTGTTCAGCATCAGAAGATTTTTTTCAGCATAAATTGAATCATCAGAGCCCATATTCATCTGACGACAGTTTGAACTTGATATACACAAGGCTTTGGATCACAGGCTTCATAGCTTACTTCCTGTTCTCTCTTGCTTCTCTGATGGTTGTGTACTTCATCCCATCCTTGATTCCCTTTCTTTTACATGTTAGATTCAAATAAATTCCCTGTCCCTTCAAGGCAGCCTTATTCTTTGTCTGCCTCCATTTCTGCACAGGTCTTTCGGGTTGTGTGAGGTGTCCTAACTGTCTCCACTCTTCTCCACTGCCCTCTGGCATAATTTTGGCCAGGTCTGTGCAGGAAATGTGCTGGATCTTTAACACTGTAGTAGATTAGCAGGTTGCCTTTATCATATTGTTTCTTTGACAAAAAGGTTTTGTAGATACGATAAATGTATAAAACTGCTTGTTCATCACTTGCTGATCAGATGTATTCATGAAGAAAAAGTTATTTTTGCCAGCACATGCTTTTTATTTGCATAAATTACATAAGCAAACCTCTTTTGATGGGGATGAGGCATAGCCCTCACCTAATTCTCGCCTAATGCTCTGTCTTTCCTCCTCTCCTTGAGTCACATGTACTCTCAAGAAACACTTTGCACTTGGATCAGCCACTCCTTCATTAAGATAATTCCTTCTTTGCTTTCAAAACTCTCTTCAGATGTTCTTCCTTCCACTTAGACTTCACTCAAAGTGCCTCCTTCCTCCTCCTCCCCCCCCCCCCGCCCCGGGCACTATCTGCAACCACCTCTTCACTTGATCTTTTTGTTCTTATCTTCTATATTTGGATTAAATTATCTTCTTCTTAGGGCAGAGATCTTGTTTCCTATGCCCTTATGAAGGGATATTTTCACGTTGATGAATGCAGAACTAGGAGAATACAAGGCAAGAAGAAAATGTTTTCAAATCCTATTCTGAAATTTCAGCTGTAATTTTGCTGTTGGATAGGCAAACTGAAACCACTGTTTAAAATCTACCAGTGTCATCTCCAGAAGCAATAAAACCCAAAACCCTCGAGCTCAGCAATTAGAAAATGAAAGAAGACTGCTTTCCATAGATGTGCTATGATTTGTAAAGACCTAGATACAGGAATGAATAGCTAATTCATTAGCACATATTATCATTTAATAGCCAAATCTGCAAACACACCCCTGACTTGAAAGAAATCTAAGAATAGGAGGCATGCAAATTACAGTCATCCTTAATTTATAATCTTTCAAAATCTTCTATCAATGTCTTAGGTTTTTCTTCATAGTTGGTTTCTGCACCTCCTCCACAAAGCAAAACAAGACATTGGTTTATTCCAATAAATGTTGTGCCTGAGGGACCACTATTTTTTAGTAGGAATTAAATAATTCAAGGGATGAGCCCTTGTCATACAGACCTAAAAGGAGTTTTGGTCCATCAGATCTTGCATCTTGTTTCAGAAGTGATCAGCAGGTAGAGGAAGATGCTATGCTTCTGTTCCCCAGAAGGGAATCAATTATTCAAAAAATGCTAATGTAGAAGGCAAGCAGAGGAAAACTTTCTCCTTCAGTAAATTAAGAAAACTTTTCACATCTGTCTGTATCAGAAAAATGCAGATACAAGATGATTTTGGGTTTCTGTTTAAGAATCCTAAAATAAGAGCATCTGCTGGCTGCAAAGGTAATCACTATACAAACATATGGGTATACAGTGAGAGAAAAAAAAAGGTATATATCATCATCTTTTTGTGGCTTGTACAGTAAAAGGCAGGGGTAGCTCACTTGCATGACAAAGGAGGCAGAGCCTTAGGGTACAGATTTTGAGAAGAGTGCTCATTCTTGAAGATAAGCCAGTATATAGATTATTCTTAATGTGAGATCTGAATGCACACAATTGGATTTGAGGGGAAATGGAACTGTGGAGCTGCTCTGCCTTGCTTTCATGGGGAATTTCTACTTCTTTAACTCTTTTGGTACCATGGCACAGCCTCCCCTCAGTGGATTCAGCTCTGCAGATGCAGAGATTCTGACGGCTGAAATTTTTGTCCTGGTTGAATAATATTTTCATTTTATTTTAGAATTATTTAAATCCTGAAAACATGAGTCACAGATTGCAAGTCTCTTTCCAAAGCTTCTAAAAGTGTCATGACCCTCCTGAAGGAGGATCATCATAGACATTTCCTTTGCTAATGTCATAACTCCTTTCTTTCCACCTGCAGCCTTATGACCTGGATTGAATATGAAACCAGTCAAGCTCAAATTGTCTTTTGAGCTTAATAACTGAGACAGCACATAACCTAAAGCACAAGAATAACACTGCCACCATCACGCCCAGCCTACTTTTGGCTCTCTGGCTCCACCACCAAATACCTCCTTATGAATGGGTAAGGCTCAGTTCTGAGTCTCAAGCAAGCACTTTGTCCTGCTTCACCGTGGGCCAGAGCCACTGTACCTCCCACTCTGACAGAAGTCAGGCTATGCCACACACTGTGTTTTGGTTAAGCTGTAATTATTCATGAGTACCAATAACATTTAATATGCTCTACTTCTGTATCATCTTCCAGAATATCCATATTCCTCACAATGGTAGTGATAGGAGTATGGTAGAGAGATATAAGTCTCCAAATCCCATTTTTTGTCTAGAATCAATTTGTTGTTGTTTGCTAGAAGAATTTAGACCCTGTTTTTGAGACCAAATAACAGTCTGATTGCAACTACTCTGCTTGCATATACTAATCAAGTAAATGCAAATGCTTAACACTTCCCTTTGGAACATTTGTGCATATGCTTGTCCATGTGCAGGTGTAATAGTGAGAAATACCAGATTCGTGTCTCAAAGACAACCCCCCTCTGTGCAAAAAAGAAAATTCAGGCATCAACAGAATCAGGGACCAAGTCTCATGGTAATTGATTGACTGACTTAAACTCCGCCTGTTAAAACTCTGATGCCAGATAGGTCTATCAATTAAATATTAGTCTAGCAATGTTTTTTGCAATATGATCTTCAAAATGCTGGACTTGAATTGTAAATTTGTCTTATGGAGTCTATGGACAGATGGATTCCATGGGCTGATACTGAATCAGTGTTATTTGAGTGCATCTTGAGGCATCCAGTTCTCCTGGCAGGCTCTGAAGAACTGCAGTCAGTACGTGTGATTTTGAATTATTTTTCTTTTTTGATGTGTACACCTAGAAAATTTTTTTATTCCCATAATCAATTGTCAAGAAATATATGGCTGCAGTTAGCAATATAATCCATGGGATGCCATTTTCCTTTGTTAGGGGAAGACTTCTCATTTGCACATTTTTTGACATGTGGGGATACCCTCAGTTTGTTGAGATAAACATCCTAAGAAAGTTCCAGTTTGAGACAAGTCTTGGAGCAATCCTCTATAGCATTTTAAGAGGCAGATCAAAACTTATATTAGCTAAAAAAGCTCCCCTCAACCTTTGCATGCATGTGTGGTTGTGTTCTAAATAGAACCTGATGGATTATGAATAATTTATACAAAATCTTTCACCTCCTTTGTTTGCAAATTGTCAACAATAAGATCACAGTTTTCTTGAATTTCTTACTGGAAATTACTCTTTGGGCCTCATTCATTTCCACTTTTTAATGGTTTCTACCTTTTTAGTGTCTTATTTTTCTTCTATTTTTTCTCTTTGGACTCTAACCACATGTGATCTATGTGTGTCACTAACTTTGTGCCTTTGTACACACTTCATATCACTGCATTGCATTCAGACACTGCTCTTGCTACTTTTTGCTCCTAAATCTTTGGAGTCACCTATACCCAAGCAAAATGGATTTAAATGGTGTCAGCTCAGAACAGGAATTTTTTATGCTGGTTTTTTACTCAGTTTACAGACTCATAAATACATATGTAAGTGCAAGGAAATTGAAAAAAAATCCTCAATCCATTGTGGTTCATCTTCTTATTTTACATTTAGCTGATAAGATACTGTAATGATTTTGATAAAGTTGCTACATTTTCACTTAACATTTTTCTTGTCTTGTCATATCATTCTTTTTTCCTAGTTGCCTAACCTTTCCTTTGTTTTTGGCACAACTACCATTTCTGTAAAGCCACATATTTGCCTGGGAATGAAGAGCAGTGACCACTCAGCATTAGTAGTAGCTCATTTGTGTTTCTTTCAGATGGAAAAAGGATAGTCTTGTATTACTCAACCTTAATAATATGATGGGGTAAAACTGATTACAGTTTCCCATCCTATTCAACCTTTCTGAGACCCATTCAGATGCTGTAAACCCCGTGCATGGGGGATCTTTCACCAGTTCACAGAAATTCCAAGTCCAGTGGCACTGCTGGATATAGAATTTGGATCTAATGATTTTTATCACTTGGCACAAGCCCCACTCATCCTCTCTTGATCACACAGACTCAGAAGATCCTCGGGCAGGCTGCATCCTTGGAAGCCTAGTTATTCTCTTCTAAGCTGGAATAAATCCTTTAATTGCAGGGTTCAGACTGTGCAGAATGCCAGGGATGCCAACACAATCACATGTACATGGAGGGAAAACAGGCATGCTGCTGTCCCTAGCAGGAAGTCGCTATGTCTAAAAAAGACTTTTTAGGTTTTGGACAGCTCAGGTCTTATTTTATCAAAAAGAGCATACAGGAAATCTCTCTGTGCCTTTACATTTTCTTAGCATCAGTGTGGCTTTGAGAAAAAACTACCTCTTGGGTTTTTATGGCCACTATGAATCCTGCTAGGATCCTGCAATTTTTTACTTTTGCTAGAAATATGTGGCAAACACTACTGAACTTGAGAGATCTGATAGTAAAATATGATTATGTTGGGGGGCTTTTTCTCCAAGTAACACATGACTGAAATTAAGAAACAAAGCTGGAAGTAAAAAAAACATGGCTATAACAGTTTAAAAATAGAGGAAAGAGGCAGATTTTAGATTAATTTCAAAGTGTTGTTTATGGTTCAGAGCATGAACAGAGTTATGTTCACACCAATGTCGTTTCAGGGAGGCTTTAACTGTGTACACAAAACAAGTCCAATGCTGCCATAGGCTTCTCACTGGACCCACCACTCTTGTTTCCAATGCACTAGAAAACAACAAACAAATTGCAGCCAGAATCCAAACTCTAGATTTGGCAAGAGCAAAACAGAAGTGACAACCCTTTGACTGTCTGAATGATAGAAACAATACTAATTCAACACTGAAGCCTCCTGCACCTAGTACCCAGAGGTTTTTGGCTTCCAGACAGTGACTTCTTTAGATTGTTTCATAAGTGACACTAAAATGTACAAAGCAAAACCCTGAAAGGTCTGTTTGCTCCAAAAAAAAAAAAGGTATTTTAAATTTTGGCAGCTTTGTTACTGTACAGCAGGTGGGGAAGCCATAGGAGATATGGCTTGCGAAAAATAAATATTTGTTCCATTTTCTGTTCCTTAATTACAACTCTCCCTAAAAAACTGAACAATTCTTAAAAAATGCTTCTATATTATTGTCCATCTAACTTCTGACTTCTGCTGCCTCACTTCCAGATAAGTGCCTTGAACACATAAAAATCTACTGGTGTACTCTTATCCCTCCTCCTCCTCCCCCCTATCCTGACAATCAGGGCCATTTAAAATAATGTTTTGTGAATTGTTGCATTATTTAGTTGCTGGTGTCACTAGAATGCTGGTAGGTTTCAATCAACCATTAAAATACACTTATGTGCTTCAGAGCACGTAAATACATCAGTTTCTTATCTCAGGGTCTGACTCTGGAAACAAAAAATAACCCTGAAACCTTTGTGTTAAGTGTAGGTATGCAAAGCTTTGTTTCCTGTATGGCAGAGGCACCAAAACATTGAAACCTCTTATGCCTTCCAGCTTCAATGACTGTGGGCTATGCTGCATACCTAGCTTCACTCAAAGCTGGTTTGTCTACTTTTCTGAGGGAGGTGCAAACTGCCTTTAGGGCACTGCTTTCTTGGCAAAACCACAAGCTGACTTTTTATGATAAGAATTGAGAGGTGCAAGTTAATATCCAGTCCCCAAGTGCACCTATTTTTGTGGTTCTGACTTAACATGCCTTACAGTGACCAAAGTTCTAACAGGTAAAAATAGCTTATGGGGGTCATAATGTCAAACACTGGTCGTGTTGTGTTACCAGCTGGTAACATAAGACAATTCTTCTGACTTTACTGGAATTTGCCCTCACAAAACCAGGTTTTTACCTGGTAGCAGAAAAGTAGGTAAGCCAGCTGCTTGAGAAGAAAATCTGCGCTGTAAAACTGCGAAAAAGCTGCCTAGATCTGCTGCAACACTTCCTATGTGGGACAAAAAGACATTCAACAGTCCTACTCCATTTTGTTGTGGCAGTCCACATTCACCCCTGAGCTTTGACTGCTCCAGCATACAATCTGTGGTGGGGTGTTCAATCACTGCTCTGCAAATGTGTGTCACTTCATCGCAGAACTGTCCTCTAGGCCAGCACCTCGACCCTGTGAAAAGCATAGCAGACTTGCTTAAAATGATGGGATTTCCAAAGGAGTCTGGAGGATTTGGTCACAATGTGTGCTGCGCTGCAGGTTTTCATTAGGGATGTGTTCTCCTGCTCTGCAACTGGGGCACAGGAGCAGGAATCAAGACGGGTACCTGTGCTCTGGTGGGAACACACCTGCAGGTGGCTCGCCTGTCTTGAAACTGTGAAACCAGAATGCGACATCTTCATTTTCATAGTCATTGACACTTCCCTTCTCATCAGGCTCTTCTCTGTGGCATTCAGGGGAACCCTGCAGCACCACGGAGCAAGAGGCACAACCCAGCTACTGGCCAACACTCCCCCTCAGTGTGGCCATCACTGACATGGGGTTGCCAAGGTTTAGAGGGCCCTTTGGGGGAAGATGCTGTGAATGATGGAGTGAAGCAGCTGGCACAGGGGTGTGCAGGGTCAGCAGGCAGCGGGTGGTGCTTGCTCTTCTCTGGTGTTTTATTGCAGAGGGCTTTTCTATTGCCATTTAGGCATGATTTCTCTCAGTCTGGCAGAGTTGGGTACTGCAGATGCCTGGTCAACAGGCACTGCATGGCATGTCTTGCTTCTTGGTGTAAGGATGCTGTGCATGCTGTGTGATCTCTGCTGTGGAAAGGACAATCTTGCTTGAATCTTGTGAGCCCCTCAAAAGCCAGGACCCCAGCCTCTTCCATGGCAGCTTCCCAGCCCATTTTCTGCCAGAGCTGAAGGAGATGTGCACAGGAAGTGAAAGCAGGGAAAAGAGCAGAGCGTGACCACACCAGGACATCAGCTTTGTAAAGCAAATTTGTGAGTAATAATTGGACTGGACAGTTGATAGGAGCATCATTAGGGCTAGATCTCTTTTTGAAGTCTAGAATCCACCTTGCCAACTGCCAGCTACCAGTTTGATGTTCAGCTCTACACACTCACTCTTTCCTTTGAACTGTGAGCCTCACCCAGTATGGGCACTGATGTCAAAAGGTTTAATTGATGTATTTGATTGTCCATTAAGCTGAACAAAGGCAGGACCCTATCTTAAATGTGCTGTTTCATCTCCTCTCTCCACTGAACATCTCAGAAATCTCCACACTTGATACTTATTTTAGGCACTTGAGGGAGGCACCTCCATAGACTTAGCTTGCTGTGCTGCATCAGAGACACTCACAGCACTGTAACCTAGTGACAATAATCTAACACTAATACATGGACAGTAATCTCAGATTGTTTTAGAATGTATGTCAATGATAAACATCTATTTTGTTACAGACAGCATTTGTGACAGCAGCTCTATTCATGTTGGAGTATAATTAAGTGGTCTGTGAAGATGTACTCACAGCATAGGATGATTCCCATATTGCTTTAGACTGGCAGGCTTTTACAAGTCTCTTGGGCCAAATTCTTTACTTCTTTGCACCTCATATCATTAATTCCACCAGGGGAAAAAAATCAATCCGATCAGTGCAGTCACTATGCAATAGAGATGACTTAGCACAGTGGGAAGCAATCAGGAGTCTGAACTGCATCAACTTTAGTCCTTCCCCAGCTTAATTCTTCACTAATTTATATCTTTCCTGTCTGCTCAAGAATTACTGGTTAATGAGATTATTAACCACTGACCCACTCTCTGTCTTAATTGTAAGGGAGGACTGGCAAAAAGGAGAAGTTTTACACACCCCTGAAAGTAACATTGCATCTCTGAGTTTGATTACTACTCTTATTATGAGTGTATTCTGCATTTTCACTCTTCCATCACTTTCCCAGTGCAGATGAGCATAGTTATTGAAAAAGTAATACAGACCACTGTTGAAAACAATGGTTTGGAAAATTGCAATAAATGAATGAGTAACAAATTTCACACCCTTTCATCTGTGTATTACTTGTTTAAAGCCAGTATGAAGGTGAACTTGCTTAAAATAAGCATTTTTTAGGGATTCAAAGGTTTCTGCACTAGTGATCTGGTTGTGTCAATCTGATTGTCACTATGGTTGTTTGGACTCAGCAGGCTATCTCATAAACATAAAGATGGACCTTAATCACTGGGATTTTTATGACCTATCACATCTCTACAAGAAGGTATTTGCTTAACGTGACATAACAAACTACTTTGGCACAAGCTTAAGTCAAGTGAGTATTCCCAATGAAATCAACAAGTCTCAAGCATACTCTGCAGATACTGGGTATGGAAAGCATTATTCCCAAAACTGAGCATTTTCTTCACAGAATTTAAGCTTTAATCAATGTTTAATTATAAAGGCTTCTATTTCAGACATTTTACAGGTAAAATATCACTATGTGTAGGGCCGTTTCACAAAAGACATTTAAGTAAATTCACAGAGAGAACACATCATACTGCATAAGGCAAACCATGTCTGTAATGAATAATGTGTTTTGTGGAGCTTATACTTAATGGAAACATAAGAGAAAATTGCTTCAGGAAACTAAAATATGCAAAGATGCATAGCAAGCACTTACGGTGGTCTCAGTCATATGAAAAGTAATAAAAATATGAAATGCATCCATATGGTTTAAATAAATGGAAGTGTGTGTTCTGAGTTAATGAAAGAGGCTTAGTGGAGAACCATTCCTTCTGCTGCTGGTGAGCTGGGACGTAGCATCACCCTGTGCTCCAGCCAAGCCAGTAAAGCCCCTCTTCTGAGGACCAATGCCAGTATTTCCAGATGTGGAGTGGTGTAGTCAAGGCTACTGTGTTTAATTCTGGCCCTTGGACACTGGGGAGGATTCCTTTGGCCTGAAGGGCCATTCCTGGTAGGGTTCTCATGCCTTAGTGAGGCAAGGTCAAGAGAAGGGGAGAAGGAGGAATCAGGTGTGACCAAAAGTAACTGTTATTGCTACAGTTGTAGAGTGCAATATTACTATGGCAATAATAATTTCTCAAAAAAATCCCCAAATTTGTAACTGCAGCTAGTCCTGAAAGCAAACTGTAAGTTCCACACTATTGGGCATCTGAGGGATGGAACCGGGCAAACAGCTGGAGTTTTAAACTCCTCAGTGGTACCCTGCTGGGCTACTGCTGCTGTCACAGCTGGAAAGACTTTGGTAGGCTTTGCATCACCCTTGTCTTTTAAAGAATAAAAGCAACTAAATGCAAAGCAGCAGTTCTTGACATTGTGCTTTCTAGTAAACATATGGTAGAGTCTCCCATATACCATGTGATAATACAGCTAATAAAAAAATATTTACAAATACATAAAAAACCCCAGCAAGTTATTGACCTCAGCTCTTCAAGATCTTTTTAAAGTGTCAAAAGTATCACACAGCATATTCCGTGAACAATCTTAACTCTGACTCAGTCCTGCCTCTGGGTGGAAAACTGCTTGATGTGAGGCAGCAAGGAGGCTTTTGAAGTTCATTGCCAATTCCCTATCAAGGAGACCTTAGGGTAAATCAGATAAGGCCCTGACTGTACCCCCTAAAACCAGACTCTGCATGTGCATTCAAGTATTCTGTGTGAATGCAACGAGTAAGAACTGAATTAAACTCCCCTCCCAGACAATATATCTTACCATTTTTTGGTCTGAGAAAGATGGTTTGAGAAAAGTCTACGGGGTGCAGAGAAAGAAGAAAACAATGCAACATTTTATGAAATCTCTGATCATGCATTATTTGTTTTCTGCTCCATAAACTATCGGTTTGATAGTATCTTCAGGCTATTGTCCTGATGGATGAGATAGGATCATCCAAACAGGGAGCAGAGCCAACATTACAGGACCCTTGTAATCATGGGCAAAAACAATTTGGAAGGAATTGTGTGTGCAACACACACATATGCAACAAAAATGACTGAGCATTCTTAATTGATTAAGAAACAAAGACTCAAGTTGCTACCCTCATGAACAAAAAATGTTAACTATGTTTGGGTAATTAATATATCTTGTGAAATTTCAAACTAAGTGCAGCTGTTATACAACCACAAAAAGCAGAAAATTTGTGTATAATTGCTCATTCAGCTATATTAATTGGTACTGCAAAATGAATACTGTTTTTGTGTTTATAGGAAATAGAAACTTCTGCAGTAAATTAAATTTCATCAATGAGATTTTTCTGAAGAACCTTTACTGACTGGGTTTCAGCTTAGCAACTTTTGTCCATTTTTCCTTTGAAGAAAATGGGGATTTTGAATAAGTAGCATAAACTAGGATCATATTTATGACATTACAGTTGACCCTGATACATTCAGTCACCTTAGGGAAAGTCAGAATTACTTAAAACACGAGCTCCTTCATCAAGTGCAGTGCTTAGCAGTCACAGCTAGAGGAATGCATTTTATAAACCTCTAGTGGTATTTATTTCTGAAACAGTTTATGCTTTAAAGGACTCATTTTGATAGACATTGTTCCTGGTACATGAAGACTGGAGAAAATGTGATTAAATTATCTTTTTCTTTTTTTTGCATGACAGTGCAATATATGATCAAGTAAATAAAGATGTTTCTATAGGGATAGAAAATGTATCTCAGCTCAGAACCACACAAAATCTTGTAAATAAAGTTTTGGCCTAATAAAAACTATGTGATGAATGTATGGAATTCAGACAATGTATTTATCTTGGAAGCTCCTGAGATCTTGTTCTTGTGTTTCTCTGGAAAGTATATAGCTACTTCTTTTTTTTGGTGTTACAGGATAGGACAAGTACTAGGAAGCATTTATGAAAACAGAGGTGAGATGACCCTGAGGCACTGAGGATTGCCGTTTATTACAAGGACTACAGAAATAAAAAAATGCTGTGATACATTTGAACCTCAATAACTACTTCAGAAGCAATTTTATGGCAAGCAACTAAGCATATTTTGTTGGAAGTTGTGATGTTTTCTTTAAGGAGTCAAGGAAAAAAAACCAGGGCAGGAAAGTGACAATTACCCTGCTCTGCATCAAGTGCTGTCTCACCCTCATGAATCTCACGAAGATTTTGTTGCTCCGTCAGACCTGAGGAGTCTCATGGACTTAAAGCAGTGAGTAGATCCTCCTCTATAGCTCTACATGGAAAAAAACAAACACAAAGCACCAGAGAAAGAGTTGCTGGCAGCAATTTCAGGGGGTGAAATTTTATATCCCATCACACTCGAGGATGAAAGGAAAAAGAAAAAAAAGCAATATTCAGCTCCTGCAATTTTATTGTTAGAGGTTTTACCGGCTGCCCTCTAGTGAGACTGCTCAGTTGCACAGTCCCTAACCTCAGTGTAGGAGTTGACTGGTCAGGAGTCAGATGCTGTGCTTAACCTCCTTATCTTGGTCTGTAGTATTTAGATCTGCAGCATTTCATTCTCGAGCAACAGTGATTAAGCCCTGGACACATGTGGAGGGGGCAGAACGAGAAGGTGTGTGGTACTACCCTGGAAATTTCTCAGCATTGCCTTGATGACAATTAAATGAATTTCTCATTAAAAACATGGATAACAGCATGTAGTAGCTTTTCAGAGTTATTTTACATTCTAAAATTTAAGGATGGGTGGTTGTTAATTGTTATTATCTTACCCATGTGTTTTAAAGTCTGGTTTAGCTAGCTAAGTGTCATACTCATTACAGGCCACCAAGGCTTACAAAGTCTGCCTTGAACATAAAGTTGTTCTTTCTTCACTTCAAGTACCTCAAAACCCCTATGAAACTGTGATATTCTCAGAGTCTTTGCAGCCACAACTTCCAGCATGCTCTGACTTTCTAGGTGATCCCTACCTAGCAAAACCTGTGTTCAACTTGAGGTTCAGGAGTCCTCTTGCTCAAGTCTGGTGCTGGTCAGACCTACAGTAGCAGAGGAGCAGGTCTGTACACTAAGAGTGGGCTTCCACACCTGGACATGCTGCTAGCATGTTTGGTTTAGCTCACATTTGACTTTTGAAATAAAGAGAGAAGGTCGGGCCACATGAAAGAGGCTTGATAACTCTGGGGAATGAGACAAAGGCTCCTTCTTCTGAGTTGCTTTCAGTTCCTATGACCCACATTTTCATACAAGAACATAATTTCCCAACACTCACTTGGTGTGCAGAGGCCTCTCTTGAACCCACACCTGTAAGGGTTGCATGGCCTGCTGTTTTATTTTGCTCTAGTTCTATGCTTTTCCCTCCCTGACACTTTGCTCAAGCTGTACTCACATGGAAGGGTCTGAGCACCCAAAACAGTTGTGAGTGAAATGCTCATACTTTAAGAATCTGCATCAGCAACTTCACATCTTCTGTATTAGTCGGTGTTGGAAAGGATAGGTCAAAACCGTATGACCAGAAAGTTGGACAAAGCCATTTACTCACCACCTTTGACAATGGATGTGTAGCAATAAAATATTATTTTATAGCACTTCCAATTTAGTTTGCAATAATCATAGTTTGGCACATACCCTCTACCACAGCAGGAAAAAACCTATTAAATTGTGTCAGATGTAAGAGAAAAATAACGAAATTTTTCTTCCATAAATCATAAAACCTTAAGTCTTTGGAATCTTGTAGTGGTTTTGTAATCCCAGTCCCTGCTTACATTACTTTATCTTTATGAAGGTGATAAAGAAAACATAACATAGTGTACTTGATTATAAATTATAATTTTATAAGCATCAAAAATGCAAACTTGCAAAGCTTTTGGTCATGCTTATGTTTTCACATGCTTAAGTGCCAGCAGATGTTCAATGATCAATAAAACTCAATTTATATACATTATTCTGAAGCATCCTTGATCATAAATGCAGGCTGGGAATGTCTAACTTCACTCTGAGTAAGAATGATGATAATAGACTACAAAGTTGCAATACAGAATGCTATTCTGGTAAGTTTTACTTCAATTCTAGAAATAAAACATTTCTTGATTTTCTTTGAGGCTGCTGGGACAGAGCCCATGAATTAGAACCTGTACTGTAGATTCATGGAAACAGCAAGTGACTAAAATTAACTTCAGCATTGTCAGGCATGGTTGACTGAAAAGGATCTTGCTTATTATAGTTAACTAAATGTCCCCAGAGGCTATAGACTTTATAACAAGGTGTCCCTGAATTGTGGTGTTTGCATTTGCAGGGATAAACAAACATACCTTTATTGGGGGATGACCACTGATTCACACAGAGATCATAGGAAAGCAGGTTCAAAGATGAACTTCTTTTCAGAACTGACTCTCCAAAGACAAAAACTCGGAGTGTGAGACAATGCACATGAGCTCATGTCCATCTCATGAGAGTATGATCGGAAGAACAAACTATTCTGAAACCAGGTGTCTGTCAGATGTAACAGACGGTTAAAAGTGGAACAAGAAGGACCACCTTTATGCACTTCATGTGTTAAATAAAAAAGATGAAACAAACAGCAGAAGCAAAAAAGGTGAAGTAATATGTTGCCTCGCCTTTTCCTGTCTCTTCACTCCACTTTGTCCACAGGATTAACAAGCCCAGCAGAATTAGACATGAGTAACAAGAGACCAGCCCATTTCTCCTCAGCCTTAGAGTTACTTCAGTATTGAAACTATAATTCCTGTCTTTCCAGATCTCTGCACTTTACCCCCTGCCTTCGATACAAATGGGACATTTGATCAGTCAGGGGCTTTAACTTTGCTTAGACAGTCACCAGACTCCTGTTCCTTTAGCATGCAAAGCCAGCTGTGAGATTGCTGCTGCCCATCCCCTTCCAGCACGGACATTGTACAACGCCATTCCACTGCGTCAGTGAAGAATTTGCATTCGGGAGAAACAGGTTAGGCCAGCCACTTTCCAACTGTAAGGTGTAACTGTATAGTTACAACCCTCAGGTAATTTTTTGAAGTTACTTCTTTCTGTAAACTCCAAATTGCTTTTTCAAATATAATGTCAAATTACTTTCTCTTTTGTTAAAATACTTCCTTTTAGTTGTTAGCTGTAGTTTAAATTGAAAAGAAACCAGCTTGCAGAATTACTCGATAAATCTTTGCAACTGCCTTACATGGTGGAGAAACTACCCTAATAATTATTTTGCTTTACTACTTAAAGCTGGTTTTTTTAGATACCAATGGTGCTTATGTTATTCTTGAGAGTATACCCATGAAATTTTTAGCTGTAAATTTTCTTAGTATAAGACTCCTTTGAAACATGATAAACTGTGGAGCTCAGAGACGCTTTTGTTCTCACTGTAGGTATTTATTTTTGTCACATAATCTTCTGAAAGGGTGCACGTTGTAATTTTTTGTTAAATCATTCATGTACAGGCAATGCCTGTATCCAGTTCTACATAATATCTGTCAACAAATTCATTACTGATGGTGAAAACAATTTTCTGCTAACACATTTTTTGCTTCCTTATGCAGCTACAACCCTTCTTTCATTCCAAAAGTCATCCTGATTCAGAATTCACAAACTCAGTTAGCATTTTATTGCTAATGATACTGGGCTTTCAATTGGGTTCTTTCTCCTTCTCTGCACTGAGACAGTACTGCTAGGGTTTTCTTAATCATTTAGTGACGTACTGTTCAGATATTTGTACCTAACCCACCTGTCATAAATTTCTCAAGAAGCTGTAGTATAATTTTTTTCTATATAATTCTCCTGCCAAACAGTCTCTTAAGCTCCCTCACATGCTAGTACATTCATAAGTGCTTTCACACTGAAATTAAGAAAATATCCTTTCCTGAAAGTGTTGGCATATGTTCTTGATGGAGCAGTCTGAATTGCATACACAGAATGTCATGCTGCCCCCGACCTTGTTTCTCAGAAATGCACAATGGAAAGTTAGCACGAGGAGGGAGGACCCAGCGTGAAACTCCAAGTTTCTATGCAAAGAAGGTCTCGTTGCTGGTTCAGCAGACAGCCCTCCTGTTGCATTAGTACTGAACCATCATTCCAAAATATGATGAGGCACTTTTCAAGACACGTCATCTTCAACTTGTTGCTGTTAAGTGTCTCCTTATGCCATAAAGTAGTT
Source organism: Platyrinchus mystaceus (assembly GCA_035041135.1). Classification (NCBI taxonomy): domain Eukaryota; kingdom Metazoa; phylum Chordata; class Aves; order Passeriformes; family Tyrannidae; genus Platyrinchus; species Platyrinchus mystaceus. The sequence continues at coordinate 32,842,342 of JAWWLV010000088.1, read as the reverse complement.
TCCTGAGCTCCTCCAAGCACTGCATGTGTATGTGTGTGCATTGCTGGTATTCATTCAATATGCACTCACACAATCAAAAATTGTAGAGTGCCCTTTCATAAGTCAATTTTTGAGGCAAAGATACGTCTTTGAGATAACGTTATTATTTAAAAACTCTTATTAAAACAAACTTAGTTTTACACTTGACAGGATTTGATCATGTCTACCTTCAAGAATTATATATTGAATCTTTTCACATGTGTATCTTTCACTGGCTAAACTGAGCAAAAGTTATGGACATAATTCATGGTGACAACACAGCAGACAAAGACAGGACATGGATCCAAGTAAAGAAATATGATTTTCACCTTAGTAATAATTTCTAGGTGTTCTGATATACATCTGGAAGCTGTAGTTTGGATGTAAAGTTTTTGAGTGCATTTTTAAAGGTTTTCTTCTCTGAATATTTTGCCAAATCCACATGTTTTGCTATTGATCTATACGGACCACTGCACTTGAAACAGACTTTTCCACTGAGCTGCTTTCCCAGAACAATAGCAATACCATTCATGTAGGTTTGTGTCCAAGGGACACAGAGGTTGGGCTCCTCTCATTGCCCTCAGCTCCAGGTGTATGTGGCTATGCGTCACAGCTGGCACCGTGTGCCTCCTTGGGCTCTGTGGGACCTTCTTGTGTAAATAATTGCAGAGAGTTGATAAACGGGTACTTTGTATTGTGCCAGTGGCAGGGTTTTGTTAGCACTTCCTTTGATCGTTTCGTAAGGAAACTGCTGTTATTTATCCAGGAGGTACCTACAGTAATATGTTCATTTACTAAGTCAGAACATAAAGGATCAAGCTGCATTGCCTCTAAACTGCGGATGTGCTAAATGCTCCCTGTGTCTGGAAAAAAGTCACACCGAGGAGAGATGTGCCATCTGCAAATAATTTTCTAAGAACTCCAAAGAGTAAGGGACTCTCATTTGAAAATTCTTTTATTTGAGAAATCAATGTGTCTATCCTTCTTTTGATCCTGAATTGCCTTGGGGAGAAATATTTGAGCTTCCTCTTTGGAAAAATACTTTTTTTACACAGCTGTCTGATATATTGATGGTGAAATTCATTCTCTTCTCTGGAAAAACTTCCAGTGATAAGGGGAAGAAAGAGTGTAAACTTCAAAGGCAAAAAAGACAGAGGTCTTCCTTTCCTTTTAGAATATAGTCCATAAATCCTCCAAATTTCTCTAGATAAAGGTGGTTGAGACCCCAAAATGCTGCTGCTGGCACTCACGTAGTCATTGAACACAATCCCACAAGCTGTGTATGGAGTGAGGCAGAGACGGCCTGACTTTACTGGCAGTGCCCCTCATTGTTGAGATGCCTTGTCACCACATCCTGAAGGTTTTGGAGAGTGGTAGTGGAGACTGCCTAGTTAGCAGAACATTTTGCTGTTTCCTTGGCCCTTAACTGGACCTCTTAATTGGTGTCTGGTATGCTGGTACCACCAGAAGTCCTTTTCTTTTGGTCTCTGTGCCAGCACAAGCCATGCATGCAGAGCCCTTATACAAACCAACAGAACCATGGCCTGGGACTTCAACATCTTTTCCTGGCATTTTTACCCTGAGAAACTGGCTCTTCAGCACAGAAATTCTGTATTGAACTCCAAGCAGCTTCACATGATGGAAGGAATTTCTTTAAATTGCCCAAATTCCTCCAAAGTTATCCAATCTTTCTATGAAGAGCTTCAAGCAGGTGATCTCACTG
>JAWWLV010000088.1:32787042-32838079 GCA_035041135.1 Platyrinchus mystaceus | reverse complement strand
TCATATTTACTACTGACACAGTCTGAAAATCTTCCACTTGCCACGTAGACTGGTTCGCATGCCCTGCTCTGGACTATTCAGGCAACTACTCATGGCAGCTTTGTTTCAGCCTGGAACCCTGAAGAGCAAGCTCTCCTGTGCTCAGCTCATACCTAATCCACCTGTGGGATGATTCAATTTTCAGCTAATCTAAACTGTTAACTTATACATTTAAACAAGAATTGCAGCTTCCAACAGCTGATATTTGATACTATAGAGGATATTAGTTACACCTATACTTTACATACTGTAAAGTTCACAAAATCATACTATAAACAGGCATTTGACCAGCTCTCTGTGAAGCCCATGTGCACCACATGAGCAAAGCAGCTGATGAAGCCAGTGACAAAGGTACTTTGTCCAACTTTCTGATGGTTTTAGAGGTTCTGCCATCCAGCTATCCCAAACCGCAAACCAGCAATACAAACCACTGCAACTTGGATGCTGTCTGGGTGTCTTCACCATGTAGCACAAAGCCTTTCAGGCCCCGTTCTGGCTTGAGACCCTGGGTGAGGACACACACTGTGCTTGCTCAAAAGCTCTGAGTAGGCTCCTAGTAGCTTCTCTCAACAATCAAACTTTCTCCTTCCCTCCTCCAGCCATTTATTTCCGCCCTGAAAACATACTGGCACATCCTGGCACAGCTATTCATGTAGCTACATGAGGACCCGGACTGGGGAACTGATCTGACTTAAAAATAACTCAGCAAAAGAAAAGGTTATTTTTAACCCAGCTGAGTTCCCCTGTCCAGTTCCAGGAGCAGTTGTAGTGCCACGGGGAGGGTGCAGCACAAGACCTGCAGGAAGTGACAGCAGTGAAGGGAGAGGTAGGAGCTGCCTGGGCTGCCACTGCTGCTGGGCAACATCCATGTCATGCCTCACTGCTATTTACAGCTCCTGCAGAAAATGCATCAGGTAAGCTGATGCTTGTGAGCTGACGAAGACAAGGACATAGGATGATGTCCTGCCAGCCTGGGCAGGGAAGGCTAGTCTGGCAGGTGTACCTAGGGGTTTCATCATACATTGCTCTCTTGAACTCAGCTCTCATGGTGGAGACAGTGACTGTGTTAGATGGCTGTAATGGTCTGAAGACGGCCTAGTATCTGTGTATACAAACACACGAAGAGAAAAGTCTCTTGTGCTGTAAGTGCTCATTTTCTTCTACTGCAGACTGTGAAACATAAAACAAATAAACCACTGATACGGCCCTATACTCTCACATTTCTGAGTAGCTCATAATACTGATAGACAATCACTAGATCTGCAAGACTTACAAGAGAAGAATGGTCTGGATTTTTCCTCCACATTGATGGAGATCAGGATTAGCTGTGGACACTGATTTATGTCTGCCTGAAACCGTTGTGAGTAGTGGGAAAGATCTGGAGTGCTGGCAGAGAGAATCCTCCTTCCACTTATGCTGATGCATTTGTGTGAGTTGCTTTTCAAGAGTTCAGAGATAGCTGGCTGCAAACATCCTTCCCCTTTAGCCTTTGAACACACTATTAATGAGGTGATTTTCATCTGATGTATTTAATAGGCAGGTATTTCCTTCCTGCCCTTCCCCTTGCTCTTTTGGAATAGCTACATAGCCTCTTTTTGGCAGATGTACTTTATACACTGCGTTCAAAGAACTATATATGAGCAACAGCATGACAGACAACCCATAAAACATGAAAGGGCTGCTCATATCACAGTGCGTGTCAAGCTAATGTTACCCTCCAGCCATATGCAACCATTATACGTACCCTAATCATTAAAAACTGTTTAAAATGCTCTGAGAAGAATAGTACTGCCTTATCAAGGGATAGTATAGGTAATATAAAGATCCTTCTCTAGACTGCCTGATACAGTATTATTTTGTATGTAAATATACAGTATTACTGTAAATATAATATATATGTATTTTTATATATGTACAGTATTACAGTGTAATTATCCTCAGAAAACGAGTCACTTCCTTCTCAGAGTAGCAGGCAAAGATCTCTAGCTTTTTCTGTCATACCAAAACAAAATAGGTTTCAATGGGGTTTCTTCAAAACAGTTTGAAAAATGAAAGCATCTTCAGGTTTTAGAATGTGAGCTCCTTTCAGAAGATATAGCCCTAAATGAAGCCTTGGAAAATAATATTGAAACAATGCTACTCTGTATGGCAAGGGGAAATGTATGTGATCACTTAACTAGCACTTGAAATTTATTATGGCAGCTATTACAAAACCAGATGTTGGAACACACCATTTTCATATGAATATAAAATATATGAATTTTGTTACAATGCACTGATAAGATCTATTGCCTCAATAACTCAGACATTTCCAAATGAGAACAACATCACAGACAATGAGGCTTGTAGGGACCTGTGAAAATCATCTAGTTTTTATCCTTATGCCTCAATGGTTTGTGTAACTGAATCTTAAAACCTTCCAGTTCAGTACTTAGCTACCCTTAGAGTTAGAAGAAGTTTTTTCTAATGTTTAGCTTAATTCTTTCTTCGTTTTAATCCCTTTATTCCTTGTCCTTCCTACATGGGAAACATTTCCTGTTTGGAGTCTTCTGTAAAATACTTCATGACTTTTATCTTGTTGCTCAGTTTTCTTTTCTCTAGATGAAACATCCCCAATTTTAAGATCTCCAAACCAAACTCTGCCTTTTTGGTCTATATCTTTCTTGAAACTCATTTCCTAAAACTGGGCACAGGCCTCCAGCTGAGCTTCCATTAATGCTGAGTAGAGTGGAATATTACTTCAAATGTCCTACAGACAATAATTCTCTTCATTCATCCCACTGTGATATTTACCTCTTTCATAACAGGGGGACCTTGTTGACTCCTATTCAACTTGTGATCTACAACAAGCCCCGGAACTTTTTCTGCAGAACTCTTCCCTACCCAGTTAATCCTTATTCTTTCTTTGTGCAGTTAATCACTCTTCCTTTAATCATTTTGCAGCTGCAAAACCTTTTTCTTATTTGATTCCATTTTATTTCTAGGTGATTTCTTTAGTTTGCCAAGATCCTTTGCAATTCTTCTCCTTCCTTCCAGCCTTCAGGGTTTACATCTATAATATTAATGCATACACATTTTTCCACCTCACAAATAAAAAATATGAAAAGTACCTTAAGACAGACCCTTTGAAGGCCTAATAAATACTTCCTGAGTAGTTTTCTGGCCAATTTTGTCCCCACTCCTTAGCAAGTTCATTCCTTTATATTTAGTTAGCTAGCCCGTTAAGGGAGTTTTTACTAAAGTCATGAAATATGGCAGCTAATCCTTCTCTGTATGTACATGGTCCACTACCTACCAAAAATTTAATTGCTTTGGTCCAATTCATCCTTAACAAATTGGCAGCCATTATTTATCTCACTTTTTTATTGTAGCTGCTTGTAAACTGTTCCAAGGTTTTTCTGGAAATTAAATTTTGGCTGACTCCATTGCTCTTTTCAGCCTCCCTTACGGACAGTCATGTCTCTCCCTCGGTGGTGCCCAGGGAAAAAAACGAATGTAGCTATTTAGTGTCAGGGGATGCCTCTGTTACACAGTGTAAATTACATCCTCCTCTCATGATGACACATGAGATGACAGTCATATAAACTTTTTCATCGTTCTGTGATCAGATTACACCACACAGTTAGTAAAGAACTGGGATCACAATATACTTTTTTCACCACTGGTTCCTCTCTTGACCACAGGTTTGCAGGCACTAGGTTTAATTCGATTGAAGCAAAACTTGCATCAGACTCTGGGAAGTACACTCTTGAGTACGAGAGAGAATAGTGACCAGCATACCATGACCCACCGCAGATCGTGAAGGAGACATTACTTGGGCAACTTATCAATGCTTCTTTGCTCTTCTTCTGCTGGTTCTCCTGTTGAAACAAAGTCACACAGGCATTAGTAATATCTCCATTCAGTAGGATTATTTCATTGCCACAAAACTGACTCTTCTTATATCTAATTTGAAGTCAAGTTTTCTTTCTGCTTTCATTCTCTGATTACAGGTTTGAATAATGTCCTTTTGTCTAGGTAGCTCGCAGGAAATAACAGATTAAGAGGTAATTCATTTTTGTGAGGCACCATGGGTGAAGCCCTGATGCAAATAAAGCTTACAGGATTTTCACCATTGGCATGTCAAGTATCAGAGTTTCACCCTGAGCAGATTTTTATTTTTTTTAATACCAATGGCAAAATAAAAATACTGGATTGAATTATTATTCACCAGTTGTCCTTAGTGCAAATACAGATGTGCACTCTACCCCTGAAAGATTGTCTACAAATTTCCTCTTTCCCAGAGAGTGGTGCTTGGCAAGTGGCCAGATATCAACATTTTCCCTTTGAAAACTATTGATTGTATAGTTCTAACAATTGATAAATCCTTCATTGTTTGAGCCAAACTTTGTCTTTGTTTAGAGGCCAAAAGGAAGATTAGGAAACATTCTTGTCTTGAGGTAAAGAAAAATTATAATATTTAAGTGGAGGGAAGCAAATAACAGTCCAAAGAATATGAAAGGCATCTGGCTTTCATATTCTACAATTTGTTTAAGCTGGTGACTATTTTCTGATGAAAAAAAGCCCTCGCAACAAAACAAAAGATAAATCAGCAAGAGCCTTTACCTACAGCAAGGTATAAAATAAATTATCTAAGCATATTGACCTGTTACAGAACATTTGTAAGAACAAGTAATTTTCCTGCATGACAACACCACTCTCCCTCTTTGTTTTTTGTTTGTTTGTTTGAATTTTATTTTCTAAACTGAGAACAATATTTCCTCTTTTTTTTTTTTTTAAACCCCAGTGCAGGTATGGTGTTCCCAGGGACTCTATAAAGAAAATTTTATACCTTCTGTTTTGCTTTGATTCCTTTACCTTCCTCATCTCACTGTGGATGGAAACACAATGGCAGCTCAGCTGGGATACGTCAGCTTTGACACTGGGTGTTTCCAAGCACCATGTGCACAGTCCCAGCTGTAGAGTACATTATCAGGCAACCCAGTTCACAGCACTGTCCTAGTTTTAGTGGTCTGCTCTGAAGTTTTAAGAATACAATCCCTTTTGTGATTTTGCGTTGTTTGCAAAGCAGAAATGCAGCTTTTTAATATCTAATCATCTGTGTGCAATAGCTAAATAAGTTCACATTGAGACTATTGACTTTAATGGCATCGTTCTTCTGGTGCTGCCATCCTTCACCATGTGTTGCAGACAAATGAGTAATGATGACCTAGATGATTATATAGTTACTCATATGTTATATTGAAGTGGCAAACAGAAATTCATTTTCTAAGACCCAGTGTGGGCAGGAGAAGATTATTTTTTCCTTGACATTTGCTTTTTCTTTTCCATCTATCTGGATAGCTTCCACTTCTTTCAAGTCTTTTCTTGATATCTTCTTGCACTCCTATTTGATTTAAAGTAGAGGAGATGGAAGTGCCAATGCTCAGTCTCTGTTAATACGTTGCCACATGAAATCATAGAAAACTTCAGAGACAGCACAACATAGATTACTCTTGGAAAGGTCTGGAGAGTCTAACTTTCAGTGTCTCACTCCATGTCAAACAACAAATAGGAGATTTCTGAAATACGGCAGGATTCGTGTCTGAATCTTGTGTCTTTTCCATCAAATTTTGATCCCTCTATTTTGATGCCATCTGTAGAAAACAGGATTTGTCTTGATATTTTGAGCAACCATGCTTGTGACTAAAGGTTATTATATTAACACATATTAATAGTGTAGGCCCTAAACATGTCTTAAAACCATCTATAATAAAGGTATATTTAAGGAATTTCCATACAGAAATTAGCTCTAACTTAGGAAACATGTATTTTTAATGATGCAGTATTCAGTGGCTCCTGGCCATACACATCTGACATACTTACCTAACAGCAGCACTCACATACATGGGTTTCAAGGAATCATGAGCCTCTAGCTAAGGTACGGGTGGAACTTGATTCTGGCAATTGTTTACTAACCAAAGTCAGATGTAAGACATTGAACTAGAGTGGCTGAGCTTGGGATGGATTTATGGTGCCAATGCAGAGAGCACAAGTTGTAAGAGCACTTTCACTCCAGTTAATGTTTGTGATGACTCTGTGTACTAGTCCCTTCACTAATGGCAATCAGTAAAGAGCCCAAATTGGTCTAGTTATGCCTGGGAGAAGTAACAGGGAAACAGATCTGATGTTGAAGCAATAAGACCTTTCATATGAAATGATAAAATAGAGCTTGCTTAAGGAACATTAAGACAAGCAGATATGCAGGTGAAGCCAAAGGTCCTTGCACCTTGATTTATCTAATAAATTTTGGCCATCACTTCACACTGCAGTAATTCCTGCACTCCTGTAGACACCTCCAGCCAGCGAGAGATTCCAACCAACTTTAGCTCTCATGCGGACTGATAATAGAGAAGATACCAATCACTACAGTGCAGTGATAATGGTAGTTGGTTTAATCCTTGGCCTTTATCATAAAAGGACATGAGACAGTCCTAAAGACAGCCTCCCGAGATAAAGCTCCAGGCAGAAAACTCTTAACATAAAAATTGCTGCAGAGTGGTATTCAGAGGGGATTTAGGGACACTGCAGAGTAGTGCTCCTCTTTCTTGAAGGCAAAGGTGTATTCAGGGAGTCATGGACCTTGAAAATGGTGGCTTTTGCTATATTGTGGTGGATGCATCTGTGGGAAATCATCATGTTTTTTGACTAATGATAATTTTCTAATTAAGATCCATACTGTTTGGCCTGGCCAAACTATACTGAGGACAGGCAGAGGGAGCAAGATTGATTTGGTGTGGAAGAAAAACTGAGTTGAAGCAATCTTTTTTTTTCTCTGATTTCAGTGTTCATTAAGAGCATACAGCGAAGGCAACAGCCACTACAGAGAAGGAAATATGGTGAAGTGACTGCTCTGAACTGGCATAACAAGTTTTATGCTCCAAGAGCTCCAGAAGAGCATAACAAAAGCATGGTAAAACATGTCATGGTAAAATATAGAGTTTACACATCATGAAAGGGTCTCAGCTTTTGCTACTGTGTGCAGTTTGACAAATGATGCAAAGATAAAAATAATTGATATAAAAAATATGAAAAAAGCATTACCAGGATACCAGTCGTTCAGTGGAGGGCAAAGCAAAACCCAATGAGTCAGTAGGTAATAATAATTATATGGTGAATAAACATGTGAAGCAGGCTACTAGTAATCCTTGCATGTATTGGGAAGTCAGGCTGGGATGCTTGATTCCAAAAGAAAATTTGGTTTACATTAGATTGTTTTATTGTAGACTTCTTGCTGCTATAAATGTTCAAAACACAATCCTATTCCTGGGAGGGAGAAGTCAGCAGCCTTCATTATTGTGTTTACCCAAGTAGCTTCACAACTAGGATTTTGTCCTCACTCTAAGACCCAAATCTGCTTTGTGGCCAACAAAACTCACTTCTTTTTGTTCTACCAACTCCTAATGGACCACCACCCTCTATGTGACAAGCTTATGCATTGGAAACCTGCTGTCGTGCCCCTTGTCATTCCCCTCAGGATGGAGGAGACTCAGTCTTTCCCACCATTCTTCCTATGTTCTTATCACTTTTCCTGATTCTGTCTACTACTCTCTAATTCACCTACCTCTTTAAGTATGTCTGGAGCTAGAAAAGGGATTTGTGCTGAAACTTCCCAACCTCCACTTCTTACACACAGTTTAGCTCTGAATACATGTAACAGTACCATGTTATTGAGTTTGAAATCTATCATATCTTGAGTAGGTTTTTTTCCCTGAAAATATTGTGTTTTTTTCCTATTGTATAAATGTTCATTTGATTTCTTTTCCCAAGTATAATGTCTTGGATATATTTTTACTGAACTCCATCTCATTTGTTTCATTTGGAGTTAAGACTATTTTGAATTCAAATCCCGCTTTCCAAAGCACCTGGAAGCTCTCCCCTCCCTATTCCTCACTGCCACATGTGAATTTTGTAGGTGTATTTTCTGTCACAATACTCATATCATCCATATCAAGCAGAAAACTGATACGCAAGATCTTCCAGTGAGATTCCATTTAAAATGCCACCCGTGCGTGCCACAGAACTGTGTCTGTAACTTTCTGTGTGCAGCCATTTGTATAGCAATTTTACTTGCACTTAACCAGACAACATTTTCAGTTAGTCTCCAGCTTGTTCATAAGAATGTCACAAAGAGTCACGCCAGAGCTCTTGCTAAAATAAAGATACAGCATATTGAATGCTATGAGTGTGAGTTATCTGGGAGATGAAGGAAATCAATCTGACCGGGTGTGACCGGGTTTTGGTTTTACTTTTTATCACCTTCTTATCCTCCAAGTGCTTGTAAGTATATTGTACACTGAGTTGTTGGAGTCTCTTTCTGGGTGTCAAAGGTAGGCTGGCTGTTTTATAATTCATTTTCTCCTTTTAACAGACAGGTATTGTATTATATTTATACTTATATCTATTCTATTCTATCCTAAATTTCCCTCTTGTCCCTCAGGTCAACATACTCCCAGGCAGGTTCTAACAGCTCAGACATTACTGTGACTTGTTCCTTCAGTACTTCTGGATGAATGTGGTCACACCTTGAATATTGCTTTAGATAAGCATTTCTGACTGTTCCCTCTCTGCTCTGGTCTGACCCCTTATTCTTTTGTCTAAACTAATTTCATTAGGCGTTCCACACAACAAACTTCTTTAGTGAAGACTGAAACAATGAATTATTTGGCCTCTGTTGTGCAGTCTGTTATTTGCTCTCTCCGTTATATAGCTATACTTCTTTTGTCATTGTATGTTCTGGTAACATTTTCTGCTTCCCTTTTATGCCTCCTACTATTTGTAATTCCTTGTATGCCCAAATGTTTTGCTTTGTCCTTCCATATTATATACTCAGACATAGAGAGGTGTCCTGATTTTCCAGGATTTATATGGGGCTTTGATTTCCAGGTGCCTAAAGAACACCTTAGAATACCATATCAATCTGCTATTGTGCTTTCTTTTTTTTGTATCTGAACAGTTTATTGAAAAACCTTTAATATGTATTTTTTTCAGTATCAGCCAGTGGTCCTCTATTCTTTTATCCTTCCAATTACCTTCTCAAGAGACCTCCACAGCATTAGAAATCCACATTTTTAGAAATCTGTTCTTTTGTAGTTTATCCTTAATAGTAAGGCTATTCTTAAAATAGTGGTCTGTCATTTCACACCTGCTTTCTTTCACTCAGACTGCCTTCCACACTTTTAAGCAACCTCTCATTATTAGCTGAAACAAATTCAGTTTAGCTGTGTCCCCAGATGTTATCCTTCCTCACACCCCACCTTCCGAGAGAAGAACTGCTCTCTGTGTATTCCATGACCCTGACAGCTGTCTGTGTCCTCCTCTATTGCTTTTCATAAGATATTATGCTATTCAATGTGCCTTGTAGGAGCAAGGTCAACTCTTGAACCTCTCTGCGAGTTGTTCAAGCAAAAACAGCCTCACGTATTTCTTCTTTCCCATGATTTCGTTTTCTCCAAAAGATATCCGACAAGACATCCATCTTCTTCTTTTGTCTCCTCATTTGCAAGCAAAGGTAGTCAAGAAGCCAGCTTCTTAGCTCTCACTGAAGTCAGAAGCAAGTATACAATCTAAGTGCCTTGTTCATGCACAGCAAGTGAGTTAATTACAAGAGGGGATTGGGGCAGGGCATGGGAAGTTGTGTCTATTCTTCTGGGGAAAAAAGCTGTATCTGCGTCCCTGTTCCAGCTCCTTGATTTGTTCCATCAGGACCTCATGGCACCTATGACGTCATGGGTTTGTGCATAAGAAGACTTTGAATTTTCCTGTTTAATCAACATATTACTGATGTTGCATATAGCTATTTGGGATATTCAGCTCTTTGCCCCATCACTCTCTCTCAGGTCTTTTTGTGCTTTTTTGTAACCTCTTCCTTATGGAGACTATTAAAAAAGTACTAATTACTGCCAAGTGAAGGGTATAGTGGTGGCTTTGTGATGCAGATACTGGTCAGCCAGGAACTTGACTGAGACTACAAAATTACTGTAATTCCCATCTATCTCTGGACAGACTCCAGATAGTAGTAGCTTTCAGTCTCTGCCAACCTGGTTTGGAGCAGTTTCCCTGTGTGTGATTTCTCATGTCTGTCAGCCAAATCAGAGAGCCAGTCCAAAAATCTTGTACTTTGAGGGTGTTTGATATCCATGGGAGCTGCCTGGGTAAGGAAACCAACAACTAGTTTATAAGAGATTGGAAAAAAAAAAATTAAAAAAAAAAAAGGGTAGAAATGATATGGCTAGCATTTTAGTTACAAATACAACTGTCATTAAATGTAAATTAACATTGTAAATCAGAATATCTTTTTTTTGTGCAAGTGTTGCCTGTCAGTCCTAATAAAGATTGAAGCTGAGCTGGAATTGTTCATACAGAACAGGAGAAGGAGTTGCAGCCTCCCCTGACGTGTGACACGGTTGTCAATGAAGTGTCACGTTGGTTGTTTTACAGAGCCTACAATGTGCAGCCTGGTGAAAGTCACAGCTCGAGAAGCTGCCACTGAGAGGACCTTCACTCCCCTCAGGTGCAAGTCCTTGATCAGAGAGTAACACCAAAAGCACCGAGAAAATGATCACCCTTTACAGGGCATTAATGGCAGATCTCTTAGAGCCCTGATCTATACACATAGATTTCCTTTGTATACCTCAGGCATTATTATTTAATTCAACATCATGAACAATTGATAGGTATAATTAATAAGATGTTAATATACTTCATACACTATAAGGAGGAAAATGCTAAAGCTTGTCAGAACACTGTCAGTTGTTATAAATGACAAATAGGCAACAAAACTGAAAAGGCAATTTGCCATTCATGTGAGTTACTTTCTAACTGGATTTTATATGTATACCGACTTCTCTGTTCCTGATTCATGGGAATGTTTGCACATTTTCAGATAAAGACAGATTTGTGCTCATCTATTTCTTTTTAGATGTTGCAAGGAGATGAGTAGGAAGCCCATCCTGGACCAGACAGATAGAATGTTCTGAACTACATGTTCAGAAGACAAATGACTGAGAATCCTGTTTGTTTTCATTTAACACAGCAAGTCAGACATAATCACACATTAAATACTATTATGAACTATGACCAGTAATAATCTATATTTGCCAAGTGCAAGAGAAAAGCCAGTTTAAGCACTCCCTGTTCAGCAAATCCTTCCCACTAAATTCTACCTTTTCAAAAATCTCCAGTCTATAAAAACCCTTGCAAAAATCTTGGGATCTAGTGCACCAAAGCAAAGCAACAGCCATGAGCCCTTTACTAAAAACTACCTGTCCTAAGCCTGTAGCAAAGCATATCCAGATACCATTTGCTTCTGAATCCCCATTTATCTCAGCTGCTGGGTAAAACCACAGGGACTATTTTTCAGATATTTGTGGCAAGGTTAAAATTATAAAATAACTCACATCCAAACCTTGAACTGCACCTGGGTAGAAGTGGGAACTAACACTTTTTACAGAGACATGTGTTCCTTGTACACACAAGTACAGAATGCTAAAAACTGACAATTTTGGCTTTAAATGGACAGAAGGACTTCTTTAACATCTGAGAAGACCTCCAAACCAGCTGATCTACCCAGAGACTGGGCAGCTCAGAGCAGGATTGAAGATACATGTCTTTAGTGAATATACAGCACAAGCCTTTTTTTTTTTGTCTTCTCCAGAATTTATTCAAGCTAATATCTAATTAGAACTGAGAACTTGCTGTGCTCTTTGCTGCTGCTGTTATGACAGTTCCTAAAAGCATTTTGTGAACATCAGTTGTGTGTGGTAGTTCTGCAATGAGTTCCCAAGCTACTGAAGGAGAAGAGAGGGACAACATGAGCTCTGTTTTATTATTGCATAGTACAGATAATGATACACTAACCATATCAAAAGGAGCTTTGTAATTATTGGCTCAGGAGATCTTGTGGTGATTTTACATTTAACCCACATACCAGTTTGGTGTCTGCTGGCACATGGTGGCCATATGGAGGGCAGAAAGCATTACTGACTACCACAGGAGAACATAATTTGGAGAGCGGAGGCATTTTCATGTGTTGAACAAAGTTCCACCCACATCATAAATTGGTCATTCTGCCACATCATAAGCTGCAGAAAAAAAAAATCACTTAAATCTTCACAGAGACTCTACAGGACTTCAATCAGAGACTGTCTTCTGTGCAGTCTGTGAATGCACAGCATTAGATAAACAAGCAATAGTCATATGTCTGCTACCAATGTATTTTGCTGTGTAATACCTGTATATATTTTTGGAGCAGTGTTGAAAGGCACACAAACTCTTTCCCTTCCGTGAGAAATGTTAATGAGACAAACTGACAGGCAAAGAAAAGCATGGAAATTTATGCAAGATGAGAATCCATAGAGATTATTTGTAATTGCATCTTTTTACCTGTTTACCTTTGGGAATCAAAGTTTAAAAATGGCTGAAGAATATATATATATATATATATATATATATGCAACTTTGTGTTGATTATTTTGTTTTATCACACACAAAAATATTTCTATGGACAAAACACACTTACCTGTCCACCTACATAAATGTGCTTTTATTTATGTGTACGTATGTGTTCCTCTGCCTATGTGTTTGTTGGGAAGGGGTGCTGTAGAACTTTCATTCAGGTCCTACATATTTACTACCATTTTGGGAAAGGGGTATGATTCCTTTTCTGAGGGGAAAGTGAAAATGAGACCAAAAAAATTCGTTTGAAATTAAATACTCAGTTGTCTTGCTGGTTTTGTACTACAGTATAGCATAAATGGCAAGGGAACTTAAACACATGGAAGGGGGGATTTTGTTTGCATTGCCTAAACAAATATTTTTTAGTAGTATAAAAATAGGTGGAACAGGAAGATAGGCAGGACCAATGCAGAAGAAAAGCATGTTTGTGCCCAATTCACCAGAGAGATTGCTAAAGAACATTTTATCATAATGAAAACATTACCCTTGGAATGCCAGCAAGATCAATGTCAATTCAAGTCTCCTGTTCTTTTTACTTCTAGCCGCTAAACTTAGACTTGTCCTAGAGCTTTTGTGACTAGCTGATTTTTTTTAATTTCAGAAAATGTTCTCTTTCATTCACGAATCAATAGCTCTTTGCTAGTCCTGGCTTTGCTGCTTGCACTTCTCTGTCAGCTCTTGCTAAGGGCTGTTGCTAAGGGCCAGAGGAAGTGGCCTGTCGCATTCTGCTCAGAAATTGGGGAGGAAAAGCACATTTCTGTGAGGTGCAAATGAAGCACTTTGCCCACTGCTGTCCTGCGACATAGGAAATATGATTCTAGCTGGAAAAAGCTGCTCGCGATTAGGATCCCCCTGTGTTTCAGAATTTTGACAGGCTATTCCTAATCTCATAAAATTAGGAGACTGCCATGGTGGGATCTAGAGAGCAACATTTTTCTTATGGTAAAGGACTCCAAGGAATCTGTTTCCAAAGGAAACTTCTATAAATTTTCCTCCTTCACTTGATGAAGCTAACAGAAATCTTTCTGTGGATTTCAATGAGAAAAGAAAATCCTTTAGTCAAACAGTTTTCTAATGCCTTTATTTGAAAGCAGCTGAGTGGGAGATACATAAGTCTGTTAAAACTTATATAGACAACTAATTAAAAAAATCTAGTGAAATTCTCCATTTAATGATACAGATTCTAGCTGGAGGGAACAGAAACCTTCAGACCCATGCAATACCCCTCATTTACTTTCTGATGTATTTAATTTTGAATACAATGATTCTGATTTTTTTATTTAAATACATTTCATGGCGTGTTGTACAGCTAGCTTTGACAAAATCATAGAGTTTTCAAAAAGAGACACACTCATATTACGGCTTACTATGCCTAGGAAGTCTTGCAGAGCCATTACACCACTCTTTCAAGTTGCTCTATTAATAACTGATGACTGCATCAATTAGTAGTTTTACTGCAGAGTTACCCTCCAGCACAGCAGAAATACAGTTCTTTGGAAAGTTGCGTGCAGGGGAAGCTGCGTTATCCAGGTTTCTCATGCACATGAGCTTGGGATCAAACAGCCTGCACTATCGAGGTCATGTGTGCATTGATAAGGACCGATAGTCAGGGTTATATGATCAACATAAACATGAATACATAATCCAATCACATCAGGAAAGCCCATGTGGTTTCATCTGCACTACCCCATCCAAGGGCTGAACGCTGTGTGTATGCTTATTGCTTACAGTGCTAACGAGCCTGTCTTGTCTCCTCTGAACAATCTGTGCTGGAGTTGGAATATATTTCCTGTGGTTCATCAGAAGAACTGGCAAGCAAACAAGGCTGACAGATGTAGTTCAGACTTATGAGGATTTCCTGGTAAGATTGTTTTTTCCCTGTTCAACTAATTATGAAAGTAATGGTGGAGATGAATATCCATTTCCCTTTGTTTGCAGTTGCAAAAGTTTGGCATTCACTGACATTTCCTGATGGTGCAGAAAACTCAGAAGAGTAATGGGTTGCTGGAATGGTTTGGCCTGAGGATTCTTCCTGTGGACCTAAGCGGATGGTGAACTGAATTATGTGTCCTGCAAGGTGTAAGCCGTAAATCAGGCCTGAGCAGAAGTGAAAGTCTAAGTGACCATTAATGTTCTGAACTTCAAACTTCATTTCACCCCTTCAAGACTTGGACAGGACAAAGACACTTTTCCTGCTTTAGAATAAGGAAATAGTGAAAGAGGAAACTTTTGAATTGTATTCTTCAGAAATTCTCAGGAGGTGTGATGAGTGCACTTCCTCTTCCAAGGCTGTTATGGAAAGCCATGGTGTTCTGAAGGAGATGCAGATGGCCTCTGAAGGCTGGTTGTATGATGCTTCATTCAGTGGGATTCCAAGTCATCATACCCAGCCTGTTACCTCAGAGACAGAAGCTGATGTTTTAAACATGATCATGGAGCTGGGTACCTTCTGGAGTAGTCAGGCTGCATCCTGGATGAATACCAAAGCTGCCAAGTGTTCAGCACTGCGACAGTCTCCAAGGGAGCTAGAACAGATATGACCCAGGAAAACCCACAGCTCTGGGATTCATCTGGAAGCATAACATCTCTTCCATCCCAAGTTAACTAAAGCTTTTCCATAAGATTAGGTCTTTCATCAAATGCCTCTGTGTCATAGGATTATTTGAGAATTTATGATGTATGTGTTAAGGAGACTGAGGAAAGGGCTCTTCTGGTAAAGATTAATTTTCTTTTCCCTGAATAACCGTACCTTCCCCAAATTCATGCTTTGATGTAGATAGTAGAAATTAAATACATGTGGTAGAGATATTCTGATTTTAAATGTTCAGTGGATATTATTTTTAAATATATTTTTAAATAGGAGTTACTACCCAGGATTTTATTGCTTTAGGTACATAGCAAGTAGGTTTCAAATAATATTTGTGTTTGTTCCTTGAGGGTGAGCTGTGTATAAGACCATAAAAATTAAGAAAAAAAATAAATAAAGAAGGGATTTGCCAGGCAAATGGTTTGGAGGAGGATTAGAAAAACTGTCGCACAACACAACTGTCACATATGTTTTTTCCACCACCCTCTATCTTCTTTGGTTATTCAGTAGGTAAGAATAGTTTTCCTTTCCCAAATGCTTACCAAACTTCCCTACAAGACTAGTATCTGCAAATGATATCACTTTTACCCAGAGAAAATGTGTTTGCAGGGAGGATGGGGTGACTTCCTTTAATATTCTTTATACTCTCAACTAGTCTGCAGTTGTACTACTGCATTACTGACATTTATTCACTAAATTTTGCCACACAAATTCTTTCCCTCAGCCTTGGTCACCAGTTGAGATTTGCTGGGCTTGAGAAGCTTTAGGTTAGATATTAGGAAAAGGTTCTTCAGAGGGTGGTTGGGCAGTGGAACAGGCTTCCCAGGGAGGTGGTCACAGCACCAAGCCCGACAGAGTTCAAGAAGCGTTTGGACAGTGCTCTCAGGCACATGGTGTGACTCTTGGGGTGTACAGGGCTAGGAGTTGGACTCCCTGGTCTTTGTGGGTCCCTTCCAACCCAGGGTATTCTATGATTCTATAAGAAAAATACTGAGGCCACAGGGGGATGCCCACTGGAAAAATGGCAGTGATGGTGTAGGGCATTAGAGCTTTCACCACAGGAATAGCCTAAGCAAGCGCTTCTCCACCACTGTGAAAGGAACTGATTTAACTCAAACTGCCAATGTAGGGCAGACAGAACAAGTAGGTAACTTCATGACTGTCCCAGCCATTTATGCAAGAAGCATTTGACTACAGCCTGCATAGTTCTCATTCTAGTTATTTACCTTCTTTTCATATTTTTGCAGCCAGAAGATTCTTAAGTGCCTTTTTAGGGCAGGTTTGAATTCAGTGAGACTACTTACATAAGGAGCTGTTTGCCAATTTGAGCAGCATGACCCTTGGTTTCCATTTCTAGGACACATCGTTCAAGAAACTTAGGCCTCTTACGTCAGTAAGCTCTTGGTTGCTCCTTCTCAGTCCTGGTCCTGCAGTCTGCCGACAAGCTTCAGCACAATCCCCATTGAAGTTACTATAAACTGAATAAATTGTGGCTTGTGGTGGATGGTACAGAATCTGGTTGTTTATTTATCTCTGGCTGATTTTCTTGTATCAGTGATTTCTAAAAATGAGAGGTTAAATGCCTTCAAGTCTTTGTCCTAGATACCACCATGTCAGTGTGTTTGAACTCTATAGAGGATAATATGTGTATCCCTTTGTAAATGCCATTCCAATAATGCTCCCTTGCATGATTTTTTTCTGAAAGGCTCCAAAGTAAAGCTTGGTGGGAATTTTCCCACAGTATATTTGTTTGTATCCAAAAATGCTGACTTGCTGAAATGGAACCTTTTTGTGAGAAAGTATTTGTTCTAGTAAGAGGGCTTCTCAGATTCAGAAGTGAATTTCTGTAAGGAAAAAAAAAAAAAGACAAATTTTCTCTTCTTTTCCTCAAAGTAGATGGCTACTCACTGCTCAGGCATTTCCAGGAGCAAATGGGCAAGAGAGGTTCAAACCCCATTGTGAATCAGTGTTAGCCTCTTTCGGGGTCAGCAAGGCAAAGCTGAACGGCTTCAGACAGGGTAAAAAGAGTATTCTAATTGGGTTCTGGTTTTTTATGCCTGTTTGGCATTTTTCTCAGAAATATCCTAATTTCATTCTAATGCTCAACAAAAGCACATTTTAAAATGTCTATTGTTTTCAAAAATACTAATGTTTTGCAGATAGTCTTACACTAATCCAGCAAGGATCGCCTTGCAGATCCGTTCATATCATCTTTAAAAGGAGGGTGCCTGATTCACTCTGCTGGGTTCTGTAATGTATATGGAGACCTTCAGACCCTTCGCAATTTTTTTAGGAGACATCTGGGGTTTGAGCCTGCAAATATAAGTTAGTATAAGCTGTTATGAGCTTCAGTTACTGAACTAATAGAGGTTTTCATACACTTGATGCCAGCATGTTACAAATTGATAAAAGTATTATTAAAGTCAATAGAAAGATTTCTGCTGGACTTGAATGAAAGTTCATTATGTCCTTACATCTTAAAGTTTTAATTTGACAGCTGATCTTGTCTTATTTCATCATGTTCACATTTTAGCAAAATTATATCAGTCATGCATCTCTACAATTACAGAAAGAACTATCAACTTTGTCTACTTTTAAGAGAGAGTGAAGGAATTGAGGAAATCTGGATCCTTCTCTGACTTACCACTGACTTGCTTAGACTATCTGTCATTTATTAACTTTAGTAATTAATTTTATGACTTTAAGATGCAAGGAAATTTAAGCTCTAGGAAATATAACATTCAGTATAATATTGCATTACAGTACTCATAATCTTAATTTACTCAATGGCAATTTCACAATTAGGACCTTATAATGCAGTTTTAATGATCATTTATTATAGTAATGAAGACCAGAATTACACAAATATAACACAAATCATATTTAAACAAGAGCAATCTCAGATAATAACAACTAAGAATTAGAATGATATGCCACTGAGTTTCTGTGTATCATTTTTCTTTTATCAATAAGTAATGCTACAAATTTTCATAATATGAATAGTTTACATTTGTTTTAAAACATTCTATAATATTGATTGATGCCTTTGGCTGAGTACTTATTGCACAAATACCTTAAAAGTTCGCCAACTAATGAGAAAATTAATTTTCCATCCTGAATAACTGCAGTTTCCAACTAGATTTAAATACTAATTGTTACAATGTACTAATTGCTTCAAAATGAAAAAAAACCACAAAACATCAACAACAAACCAAACCAAAATAAAAACACAAACTTCGCCCCCCCACTTTACTATTTCACAAGGCTGGCAGAGGAGGACCCCTGCAAAACAGTCTTCTGTTCATAAAAGTAAATACTGTAACAGAACTGTCCCATCTTTTAAGTTAAGGCTACTATCTGTCAAATATTGTTCAGCCTTACTTCACAAAAAGTCACAGCCTCATCCTCTCTATTGTGTGCTTTTGCCTGTCTCTCATAGTAACCACATACTTGAATCTTCTTTGTTGGAAGCATGCTGAAAAAACAGATGGACCCTTAAAGTAAAATGCAACACTAATTATAATTCCTTAATCTTCATTTGTGAGTTTTACCTTATAATTTAAATTGCAATAATACTTTTACTGAAGTTTATCCCACTTAAACTGCAAAAAGCATTCTAGAATTAAGTAAAATATTATATCACAGTGGTTTTAATATATTTTTGTTTTATTTTACTACAGTATTATTTTTTAAATTTTAGATGAAATATTTTAGGACATATTGTATGTCTTGAGGTACATTTTTTAGAGTGGTAAATGCACAGGTTTCCAGCAACTGGTAATACTAAAACAAACACTTCTTCAAAACAGTGAAACATGTATCAGAAATCAGTGGTCAGTGACCAAAGAAAATCAACTGACTTTTGAGAAATCCCAGTGTAGTGTGCATTTGTAGGTAGCAGCATTTTACATTTGGAAGCTTTCTCCATGAGTCACGTCCTAAACCTCAGTTGTAACTGAAAGAAGATGTTACCGCTCCAGCCCTGCGTGCCTCCCCAGCCACAAATGCCAAATCATTCTTCAATTAATAATGTGAATGATGAAAGAATAAATAGCTTTGCCTCTTTGCTGAACATAGTGTCTCAAAATGCATGTTATTCAGCACAAAGCATCATAACACTCAAAAACATAACACTCTGCTGCGTGTTGTATGGATCTGTACTCACTGCTGCAGTGAGAGATTCTGGTGGATGAGAAATAGCCTCCGACAAAACCAGCGGATAAAATTATTAAGTAAAGATAAAACTGTATCAAGCCTCCCCAGAGCTGTGAAACAATAGTTAGCTTACACTAGTCTTGACTCTGAGCCTGAGAATGCAGTGGTTTCTCATGTCATTGCACCAAGTACTTTTGCTACATTTTAAGGCATGATGCAATGGTTTAAAAAGCGGAAAATATATCTTGCAGAATATTCTGGCTGAAATCCCAGGTCCACTAAAATCAATGGGAGTTTTTACTCTGGTTTTATGTCATGCATTGATTATTTCTCCTCCCTTATTCTTTTCACTTATACTCATTTTGGGGTACTCTTTGGTACATGCCACGATATTGGAGTTCATTAAAGCACTGCATGTTTCATTACATAATCAGAAGGCAAGTTTGCAGCAAACATAGGAACATTATTTCTATTTGCAGAAACAAAAGTTATGCATTTTTCTTCACAACTGTTTTTTGATAGATATATGATGGATAAGGGAAAGAGGGGGTCTATTAAACTTTAAAAAAATTGATTATATATCTGTCACATGCTTTTTTTTGTGTATGTCACCTGCAATATGTGACCTTCTGTTGGATATGACTTAAAAGTAACCGCATGCCCTGCTGTAAGTTAAACACTAGAACATAAATACCTACATTTTATCTGAAGCAGACAATAAAATAAGAAAACATATTTCCATTTTCTGACTGACCTCAATCTCTGAATGAGGACCCCTGCACATTACATTAGCAGGCTGGGCTCCATTACACTGCTGTATGCTCTGCTCAATCTACTGAAATATTGATTTTTTTACAGAGCATACACACTGTAAAATCAATATTCCTGTGCACACAGCTGAGTGGCAGTGGCATAGCTGGGGCCTACTCTGTGGCCTAGAAGAGAGACAGTATGTGGAGGGAGTAGGGATGGAAGGGAAACAGGAAGATAAGAAATACTACTACACATGGAAAACCGCAGCAAGAGGGAATAGTGCTGATAACTGAAGAGCACGGTGAAGTGCAGACAGGGGACAAACAGGTTTCATAAACATAACAAAAAGGCTTGGGAAAGACTTGCCATTTCTGCTTTGCACACAAAGGAGCTAAAGAAGAAGAGACAAAAACTAATTTCTAACATTTTTCAGTTTTTTTGCTTTCAGATACTGAAATGGCAACCTCAGGTTTTGGTTAACAGGTATCGCTGTGATCCTGCAACAACAAGGACCACTTAAATGCTGAAGTTCACTAGCACAACAATGCTGCTGCAGGACAGGGCCCGCACATCTCCTCCCACGAACACCTTTATATACACAGTGCTCGTATCGGCGAACCGTTCTCCTGCAACTCCTCAAGTGCCTGAAGTACAGCAATAGCACTTTTATGGTTGAGGCCTCCATGACTGGAGTAGCCCTGGATCAGTGCTCCAGACTGTGAGCGGTGTTAGCCCAGTGAACATGCTGAACAGTAAGACTGGTTTAAGTTCTAGGCTTTAATTCAATATAAGAGATAAAAACAATTGCAGTTATTATTTTCAAATCTTTATTTAGGCAACTGTGCACTGTCAGTGTACTACGAGTTCCACACGGAACTAGCAAAGTCCTGACACCTTCTCAAGAGGAGAGCAGAGAACATCGTTTTCAGACAGCAAATGTCCCTCAGCTTTCCTTTTGGGGAGAGGGAACACATTCTTCAGTAAAAGCTATTATATTCTTTCCAAAGTCCTTCAAATTCGAAGCGGGAACCGGAGACAGCCGAGGATTCTCCTGCTCTCACCCTCCACACCGCAGCCCCGGCTGCTGTCTCGGGGGGAAGCCAGGACACCTGAACTGGCCGTGGAGCAGGGCACGGCAGCAGTCAGCGCCCAGGGGCAGCACCTCGGCCACCAGCTTACATCGAGTCACTCCCCGCGGGCGCTGCGGGAGGCGGGCCGGGGCCGCCGAGGACGGGGCTGGGCAGGACCGGCCGGGGCGGTACCGCTGCGGGGCCGGCGCACCGAGAACCGGCGCGGCGTCCCCGCCCCCAGCGGGCCCGCGGGCACCTCCCGCCAGCCCGTCCCGCACCCCCAGCTCCGTCCCGCGGCCGCCCGAGCCGAGTCGGCAGCCACGAACCCCCACGGGCCGACACCGCCCCCGCCCCTCCCCTGCGCACCGCCCCCCGCACCGGCACAGCCTGCGGGGCCCCGCGGGCGGCACCGCCCCCGGGCGGGCGGGGCGGGGCGGGCGGCGGGGCGGGGCCGCCTGCGAGGCGGCTTTGGCGCGGAGCGGCGACAGCAGCCGTGACCTCCGACCCCGCCCGCCGCCGGCCAATACGAGCGCGGCTCGTCCCCGAACCCAAAATTTCCACGTCGGCAAAAGTCAAGATGGAGCGGCGGGCGCGCGGCGCGGGCGGGCGAGCGAGCGACACCGGGCACCGCCGGCACCGCCGCCCCGCGGGACGCGGCCGCACCGCGCCGGACGGGGCCACCGCCGCCGCAGGGGCTGCGGGCGGCGCCGGGCGGGCCGGACCTGTTGCGCTCGTCGTCGGGGGAAGGGTTGGCGGGGCGGGGGGGGCGCCGCTCGGGTCCCTCCCGCGGGGAGCTGCGGGGCCGCGGGGTGATGCCCGGCGCTGCCCGGAGCCGCCGCAGGGCCGCGGCACCGAGGCTGTCAGCGGCAGCCGGCAGCCCCCGCTGGCTGCACCGGCAGAGCTCCGGGCAGCTGCTCGGCCGCAGCTTGCGCAGGGCGGCCCGTTAGCTCCGGGTGGCGGGGGTTGGAGGGGTTGCTTTTTGGATATTCCTTTAAGGAAAAAAAAAAAATCTCTTCGGCTTCTTACCCCCCTTCCCTGGCCAGCGGGTCTCCCGCCGAGCCGCGGGGGAGGAGGAGGGGGTCCCTTCCCCACCTCTAACCGTGCGCGCCTTCCCTTCCCAGGCAGGGAAACTTGTGCCGGCGGGCGGCCTCGGCGCCGGTACCGGCGGAGGACTGGAGCCTCCGGAAGCAAAGTTCTGTGACACTCCGACTCTGGGTACGATAGCAGTCAGTGCACTACAGAACTTTGTCTCCGGCGGCGGCGGCGGCCCCGGCGCCTCAGGTGGACACGTCACTGCGGGGATGGCGAGCCCGGGCGCTGCCGAGCGCTGGAACCTGCGCTGCAGCCTCGGAATAAAGTCTGTGCTGTCGTGGCCTCCCGCTCTGAAGTTTTGTTGGGGTGTCTTTTTTTTTTTTTTTTTTT
This sequence comes from Platyrinchus mystaceus, assembly GCA_035041135.1. Classification (NCBI taxonomy): domain Eukaryota; kingdom Metazoa; phylum Chordata; class Aves; order Passeriformes; family Tyrannidae; genus Platyrinchus; species Platyrinchus mystaceus. The sequence goes on along the minus strand of JAWWLV010000088.1, from coordinate 32,815,558 downwards.
TTTGATTTTCCACGGTAAAAATAGCGCAACATCTGGGTACCGAGGGTTATTTCAGTGCAGTCAGGCCGGCCTGGCTGTCGGCATAAATGTGAAACTAACTGGTGCTTGGTGCAGCTGAGTCGCTGGTGGGTATGTGAACGTGCTTGACCCTGCGCCTAACTCTGCATTGTTTTAAGTGTGTAACACAATATAGTAGCTTACCTAGGGATGGGAATGTGGTAAGACTTCATACTCCTAGCAAAAATCTGAGCCATAGAGCCCTGGTGTAACACAATGCAGTCAGTGTGCTTATTCAGTGTTTAGGCCTTGCCTTGTGGCACCGGGCTGTTTTCCTCCATAGGAACCTCAGACTTCCAACTTTAACCAAATAGTAGCTACAACTTCAAACCTCTGCATATTCAAAGATCACAAGGTTTGTTGTGAGTGGGTACTGCAAGGCTTCATCCTCACTTATGCGGGTGGGAGGCTTTGGAAGGAGGATAAATGGCATCTGTATTTATTAGTGCAGTTGCAAGGTTTTATAACATAACCTTGTTTGACACCTGCACAATACTTAACATGGGACAGTTTTTAAGGGCTGAGAAAGGAGGGGCGAAACTCAACTTTTTTCAGTTTAAGTTGACATCTGGCAGAAGTACAAGAGCTGGCCTTCCTTTCTTCAGAAATTTAGCAGTTTCTTGATGTGTAAACTAAGCTGTGGAGTTCTTGTGAGGTGGATATGATCAGCTGATCAGCTTTCATCATAATGAGAGTAATATGGAAAAACATTGCTAGAGGGTCAGATGGAATAAGGTATGGCAAGTTTTTTTAAATTGAAAACCAGTATGTGCTGTAGAGTATGTTAGCTAGGAAGTCTTTTGCAGGAGCTGCATTGTATGGCAGATATGCTGTTTTTATATTTATATGTATACATATGTGTGTGTGTATGCATATATGTCAGAGGTCTCATATTCTGTTAGCTTTTTGTAGCTAATGATCCCCTTTAAGCTCACTAGAAACCTAAATGAACTTCTTTCCTTTCTGCCAGTCTGAATGTGGAAGGTACAGCAAGATTATACGGTTCATGGAATTGGGCTGGAAACTGAAATGCTATTCTAAGTACATGCTTTTTAGCTCAAACTGTTTAATCAAAGGGTAGGTAAAGTGAGGAGCACTTACTGTATGGCAGCCCATGTGACCAGCTAGGGCTATATTTGGATGCTGGAGGTTTAAGGAATCCTTTTTGCTAACCATTTTTGGCCAATTGCCTGCAGCTTTATGTTGTGCAGTGTGACGTCTGCTTAAAAGGACTTGGAGGTCTGGTGTCTGCAAACTGTTTAATCAGTGCAGTTATAGGGAAACACCTTGTACTGTCAGGGCTAAACTCCCACTGTATTTAATTTAGGGGTGGTTCCTGCCTAGCAGGATAGGTAATGCAAATTGCAGTTTCCAATTTTTGTACTAAATAGCCTTTTGGAGTGTGTGTGTTGGGGTGCAGTAGAACTTAAAAAGGCTTTTAGATACTCAGATTTGGTGGTTAAAACTCTACATAGATTCTTACAGTTCTGGAAATCAACGGACCGGAGCATACGCTTACACTTTCTGGGTAAGTGTAACACGTTTGTAACATCTTAGGTTGTTGCAGTATAAATTCAGCTCAGACTAGGGGGACACAATACTGAAGTCACTTGCAGTGTATTGGGTGTGATGGCAGATGGCAAACCTCAGTCCAGCTGTGGTGGGAATGAAGAGTTCATCTGCCTTCTCTTTAAAATGTTACAGCTGGAACTGATACTCTGCCTGCTTTAGTTTCCTGGTGGTCAGGCAGACTAGTTGTGAGTGAATACTGCTTGGTCTCTTGGTAGCTCTCACTTGTGCTTGCCACACGTCTGCAGCATGTTGTATCTCCTGTCCTACAAGTAATACTTGAATAGTGACCTTTTGGTGACACTTCTGCTTTGGTACAGGAAATCATGTGGCCTTCAGATAAGAGTAAAAAAGATCTTAACACTTCCGATTTTGTGCTTTATTTTTCACTGAAGTGTATGGGATCTGAGAGTACCCTGGCATTTGAACTTTCTCATTTCTTTGCAGTGGAAGACTTATGAAGCAAGCTTGAGGTGTGTGGCAGTGCTTGGGGCCTTGAATGGGAGATAAAGTTTTGGCTAACCTATTAACAGTAGTTTTTGATTAAGATGAAATTGAAAACAGAAAAAGAACTGGTGATGCTATTTAATATAAAGTCTGAATGCCAAACTATAAATGCATTTATATACGTTATTTTCCAGTGACTCATTGGCATTGTCTGCTTCCCTTCCAGTGCATCAGTGGAGACGTACTCTAAACTGCTGCTTTATTTTTCAGTGCTTTTTGACACTTCAGAGTGTCTATTCCAATTACAGAGCTTTCCTCATTGGAAGAGTGGCAAATGAGCATGCTGAGTAAATTACAAGAATTTCCAAAATAGTACAAGTCTGTTATTTGAAGGGGCAGAGGCAGAGGAAATTATACCAACCTATTTATTGTTCTGCAAACTGGAGAAGAGTAAAGGAGTTTGCTGTAAAGTAGTCTGAAGGTTGAAGCTGAAGGGGTCTGAGCATGGCCCAGCCACCCTGCTTATATTGATTTAGCTGTACATACGTGCTTGAAATCTGGACAGAGGTGCTGAAGTTTTAATTCAGAATTTTAAAAGAGTCATTTTAGAATTTTAAAATATAAACAGTGTTATCCCACGCCTTTTTGTTTCTTTTGGGTTGGGATCTCCTTAGTTGCCAAGATTTAGGTATGTCTTGCACTGCTGGGAGTGATGATGGGCCAGTGTGCAAGTTAAAGAGTTGGTGCTTTTTTTTTTTTGTGCTGTGAGAATAACTAGAAATGCAGGGAATATAGACTAAAGGCAAGTTGCACAGCCTGTAGCTGGTTAGTCTCAGAATGCCACTGGACCTGATAGAGCTGAGGAATGTGCTTGCTTTAGCTTCCAGAGATTGGATTTTGAGCTGAAGTTTTAAGCAAAAAAATCTAACTCTTTTACAAAAAAATGCTGTTAAAAGAGATGAAAAGGACAAGCCTTTCATGTGTGTTTTCATGGAACTGACTTGTTCTGTTTTACTAGAAACAGAGGTAGACTTACTGACTTCTAGCAACTGTGTGATAAACAATTTATAAATAGACCATAGAGTCCCAGGAAATACAAATAAAGTATTGGAAGTCATGAGCTGACTACCAAAAACCCTGGAATATTTATATTTATCTGCCGCTTGGCCAATTACATTCAGGAAACTTCTCTGGAACCACGTAAAGTGAAGTGCCCTGAAAGCCCACCCAGAGCGGCAGCTTCTGGAGTGTTTTTTGTTTTGCTTCTGGTAGTAGTGATGGTCTTTTCCCAAAATCTTAGGGCAGCAGGATGGAAATGTTTTGCAGGATACCCAGGTTACCAACACACAAGAAGCAGAGTTGCAGTATTTGAGGTGGGTGAATGACACTGTGCAGTGCAGTTGGATCCAAAAGAGGCAAACCTGGTCCTGGCACAAACAGGACATTGAGCTGTAAGTAAGTGGATTTGTAGGATTGGAAATGAACTGCTAAGCAATTCCAAATTTATTTTCCATTTTATTTTGGGAGGGAAGTAAAAATTACAAGGTCTTGAGAAATGCCATTCAAATAAGGCTGTTTTCTTGGGTTGTGTAGCAGACAAGGTAGGAACTCAGCCAGGTGCCCATTGTGCTTACTGTACTCTGCAAATAATCTCTGCTTTAACCAGGATTTATATTTTGGAATACTGATGCTAATACTACTGAAGATACCTTAGAGCAGTTGAGTCTATATTTAAGATATTAGAGGTGGTGTGCTGAAAACTCATCCTAATTACTTGTAGAATGAGGGAGCTGAAACTTGGCTTCATATAGCCAACATAAAAGTAAGCTGAATTTTATATATGTATATAAAGTTTCTGAAATGAGCATACAAAATCCTGAGCCTTATGGAAAAACAGCGTTAGACTATTGGTGAATGATTGCCACTTCATTTTGAGTTAAGTTGGGCTGACTTTTTGTGCAGTGACAGTTTTTATCCTGTCTGATTGCTCTTACCTTTCAAGTTTTGGAAACCACATTCTTGCACCAACGCTTTGTCTCTTGCAGTGTTCCTATGAATGTTCTTCATCTGTAGTAAAAGGATTAATTTCTCTTTTTATTAAAAGTGAGTCTCAATGCTGAATATTGACCCACTTGCACAGTAAAATATTAAATGTGTTTTGTAGTAACTTGCAGTAGCACTAGTTGTGAAAATATCATTGACAAAATGGGAGACTGAAACCAATGGCAGTGGCATATTTAACTTGAGCGACTAGTCCCATTGAGGTAAGCATAAGCTATTTACTCTGCATTTTGGCAGCTGGGTGACTTGACTGTGTCTAAATTTATATATATAGCCAAGTAAGTTCAATTGCAGTGAGTTCTATCACTTTTGCTGTAGTGACTCCCAGCTCCCATTAGCACATCCCCACATTGTGGCTGACTGTAACAGTTTCTTCAAGTGCTGCTTCCTTGCAAGGGGCAGAGAAAGGATGGTCTTTGTTTGTGGAAATGTATGTAGATACAGCAATCAGCTGTCATCCTTTAGTGTCTTCTTTTACACAAGCTGAAACACAGGAGGCTCTGTCTGAACATCAGGAAGCACTTCTTCACTGTGGTGGTGACTGAGCACTTACACAGGTTGCCCAGGGAGGTTATAAAGTCTCCATACTTGAAGATATCTAAAAGTTGTCTGGATAGAATCATGAACAGTCTGCTCTAGGTGGCCCTTCTTGAGCATGGGGTTGGACCAGATGACCTCTGAAGTTCCCCTCCAACCTCAACCATTCTGTGATTCTGTAATTATTTTCCTCACTTTATATACAGTAAACTATTTTGCTTCTGTCTTTTTCCTATTCCACAATTTCTTCCATTGCTACTTATTGTCACATGTCCTTTCATTAATAAAGCAGAGGGGGGGAGAAGGGTTACAGGTCAATATTAATCTGAATAAGTGTAATATAAAGCCTGTGGTGATCACCTTTGACACAAGTGTGTTATTTAGCTTGAGTTGAGTCTTGAGTGTTTAAAAAAAAATAAATCCTATCAGAAGTATGTTCTTGATTTAACCTTCATAAGTAGTAAAGTACAGGATTAAATATGTGTTTAATGCAGAGGAATTATCACTTTCCTGGTGACTCTTAATTCTTAAAAGCAGTGGGTTTTGCTCTTCAGTTATGGCTGGGCCTGAGGAAGCAACTGAAGCTCAGAGATTTCTTTTGCATAAGGCTTTCCCTGTGCAGTGATGTCAAGAGACTGATGAAATATTCCTGGTGTGATTGCAGCTCTTAATCAAACTGCACCAGTGCCAGTGAGACTTGCTCCTTACCCCTTCATCAGGGAAAAGGAGATGTTTTGAGGTGGGGTAAATCATGGAAGGGCATGACAAACCACACTTCCATACAGAGGGAAGGACCTTGCCAGGGCTGAAATGTGGATGAGGTGAGGATTTGCTGCAGTTGAATATGAAAGGAGCTGCCAAGTAGTGTCAGAATGGTACGAAGGCTTCAAATAATAAGGAATATCTGCTTGGCTGCACTGACTCCTTTTCAAGGTTGCTTGTGTTTAGTCTTCAGGCAGTTGCATCACTGCATCCCCCACACAGCCATTAAGGCAAGAAGCTGATAGTGTAGAGCAAGCCTTGAAGAAAAGGTACATTTCACACTAGTTGTTAAACTCTTGTAGTCCTTGCCTTCAAGAGCAAATATGCTGCTGGAGAGTTTTTGCTTTGCTGCTGCTTTGTAACATACTGCACTCTCCTGCAGGTGTGGCTTGAGGGACCATGAGGAAGAAGGAGATGTATATACATCTGGGAAGAGAAGCAAAAAGTGGGAGAGAACAAGGTAGAGGGTGGAGAGTGGAAGAGGCTGTAAAAGTTGCCAAAGGAGCAAGATTTAGATTCTGCTGTGAAATTTGATGTCCATGTGACCATGATTGGTAAGCACTTTTCAAGATGTTAAGCTGCTGGATTGTACATTGACCAAGATAATTTGGGAGCTTTACATATAATTACACTGTGTGAGAGGAGCTTTTGCCTCTTGAGATACTTTAATAAGTACCTGAAACATGATGTTCATAAAATACTATAATTGCGTAACATGGGACTAAAATTTATATTGTGCATTAATTTGAAAATAAAGTAGACTTCAAATTCTGCATTTTTATGGCTTGTATAAATCCATTAGTTCAAATATGTTAGCTAAAAGAATGAGGACTTGCAGTACTCAAGCAATTGTTGTTGGCAAACAAACTATAACTAACTCTCTCTTTAGAGAGAAACAGGAGACGCTATAGAACACTGCCATGAAAGTGGAGCTGTTAAACCCTACACAGTAAACAATCAATAGAGTCCTAAAGAAGGAGGGAAGGCTCAGAAGTTCTCCAAGGTGATTTTTTCAGACAACAGCATTATAAGGAAATAAATGGATGACAATAACTTTGATTTCCAACCTGATGTGTTCTCTGCCAGTCAAATCCAAAACGGAACTGAAAAGCATGAAATAGTTCATGGAGGCAAAGCTCAGTGGTCAAGAAGAGCTCTGGATCACTCCTGGAAGAGAAAACAGGCTCAAGTCTGCAGGAGGGTGCTTGTCTTATAAAATCCTTTTTCAAAAATATTTTAAAATAACCTCTTCAACTTATGCTCACTTGTGGGTTTATGTACTGGCTGGTTTGTTGAAATATTAATCTTGTAGTTTCATTAAGCACAATGCATTCCATGTGGGTTTGATTAAGAAGCAAGAATAAAAATACAATGAAAATTGAATTCTGTCTTTAAAATATTTCATTACTCAAATTGTATGTTCTTGGCTTAATGGTAAGCATTCAGTTCTGGATTGGTTCACATATTGTTTAAATTTTGGTGTTAAATATAATTGGGATCAAGCAAACAAAATGGGAAGATGTAAAGGCAACTTCTAGCAGTTGGATGTAAATGAAGGAAGGGGATGTGGGCAGTGTAGCTCAGAGCCCAGGTTCTCAGCATTTAGTGCTGAGATACTTCCTTCAGCGTTATATGGACCACTTGCCATGTACAGGAAGCAGCATGAAGGCTGGTGAAAGCATGGAAAGCCTGTATCACAGGCCCATATTGATTTTGGTCTCAGTGCTTTGAAATCTTTGTGTTTAAATCACATTAAATCGCCATCTTATTTTTAGGGTAATGTTAAAGTGATGAGTTTTATATAACCACATTTGCTTTCTGCCTGACAGTGAGATGGGGTCAGTCTCTTCTCCCAAGTAACAAGTGATAGGACAAGAGGAAATGGCTTCAAGTTGTGCCAAGGGAGATTTAGATTGGATATTAGGAAAAAATTCTTCACTGAAAGGGTTGTCAGGTATTGGAACAAGCTGCCCAGGGAAGTGGTTGAGTTGCCAAGACATGTAAATGCGGTGCTTAGGGACATGGTTTAGTGACGGACTTGGCGGTGCTGAGTTAACAGTTGGACTTGGTGATCTTAAAGGTCTTTTCTAACCTAAATGATTCTATGATTCTATTAAGCTCACTAAGGCAGATATACTGGTGACAGTCACTGTTTCAGTGTAGAAGACAAGTAGAAGTACTGCTAGCTATGTAAAACTTGCAATGAAATGTCAGTCACATTCAAAGTTATTGAATGTGAAAAGAAACCTAATAAAACACTTTGAACTACAAATGGATTTTATAGTTTCCAGACTGAAATTATTTCCCTGCACTAAGAATAAAAAACATTTGAGAGGACTTGATGTTGGATCATGTTTTGCCAAATTGATGCTATTTATTCTGCTTCATAAACTGTTATTTTGGGGTGGAGAAAAGTTGAATGATATATGATTATCTAAATATATACATATAAACACACATATATGGATGTAAAAACTATAGCTTTATATTTGGATGTTTATGAAGTTTTTTCAAGTGCATGGTATACAGAAGGGATTTTTTGAACATAGATTTTGTATAGCCAAAACGTAATTCACTGCAGACACTAATATGTCTGCATTTTTGAGGTAAGATTTAATTACACCAGATGTAATAACAGAGTGGTTGCATACAGGAGGGAAGGAATACCTGTGTGTAGCGTTGGGCAAAGGATGTCAGCCCTGCCAGCTTGGAGAATTCCTTCTGAGCAATGAGCATTGCAGCAAAATATCCATCTTGTCCAAGTCACTGTATTCTCTCAAGGAAAAGGGACAAAGAATTAAAGGATCTTTTCACAAGCATAGGGAGACTTTTCAGGACTGTATAGACATGATGTATAGACAAAGTAAAATATTTGGGAGGTGGGGAAAAAGTGGGGAAATACAAAAGTGGATTTGCCATTCTACTTGGGGGAGGGTTTTTTTAATTAGCAAACATTTTCATCAAATAGGGAGTAAAAGTTATATATAGAAGAACAAACACATAAAGGACGTGCTGTGGAGAAAACATGCAGTTTTCAAGTGCTTTGAGTATCAGAGTTTGGGAGATGTAGTTAGGCTGTAATGCATCCAACAGAACTGGTTTGGGAGAGAGTATTTGTACGTCTACTTGGCCCAATCTAGTAGTTTTTCTAAGGGTAAGGACTATACCACTGTTGCACAAATATCCTCAATGATAGAACTGGGGACAACAGGCAATGAGTAGAGGCTCTGAGCAGCTTTGGATATAACTGCTAGATATAAAGGGTGATAGGGTCTTGTTCAACCAAAACAAGTGGGTGAGGAGCTGGGATGGCATGGAGGCAGGGAGAGAGCGTGATGGCTGGGGATCTGGCATGCAGAGAGGTGATGCAAAGCCTCTGAGAACAGAGGATAATGTGAGGAAGTTTGTGTCTGATGTGGCTGTTTGAATCATCAATTGCCAAGCAAGGCTGTGAAGATGCCAAGTATTTGTGGGAGCCAGATCTTAAAAAAGAGAGTGAGGAGCTGAAGGCATTTGTTAACAAAGACACAGTTACTGTACATGATGGTGGAAAGCACAAAAAGCACCCCAGCCAGAGGTGCTGAGGAGTTCTTAGTGATAAAACTGTCAAAACTGGAGCCTGGTGGTTTAGGTGGTAACAGGAACAAAGTCCTGATACATTCAAACAGAAAAGCAGCTTTGGCTTTAATCCATAAGTGTGAAAAGTTTCATGCCTATTCATGAACAGATGTTTTCTGTAGCTTGGCATAACACATTCTTCGTGCTCACCTAAATGAACTGGAAAATACTACTTCTTAAATTGACAAATACACGATGTTCAGGTTGAACATAACCATTGTATAAATGAACATTACTGTTGCAAATGTACTCTCTGTAGTATGTAACAAGAGTGCTGTGAAGCAAAGTCTGGACCTAAACTACATGCCTACCCATTCTCTCTCAGACAAAACCTATGTTTTTGTGGGGGCATAGTATGGACAGTGAGCTGGGCTGCAGCTCTGGAGCAGGTCTTTCAGGTGACAAATAAGGCTGCCAGCAATAGGGTGCCCTGGTAGTGTATTGCTTGCCCACAACACTTCAAATGGAGGTGTCTTTGGACTTATTGGGATTTCTTTCTAAGCCATAAGAATGACCATCCTTATAATATTATAGAGGAATACTTGAAGAGTGAGGAAAGTCATTTAGGGGGGTGACAAACCTAAGAAGGGCTGGAGACAGTTTATATTGACTTAAAATGAAGAAATAACTTACTGCACAAGTTGAAAACACAAGTGAGTTTCTATGCTTGATCTGTGTCCAAGCCTTCTGCTGAAGATGTGGACAGTCCATTGTGTATTGACAGTCATGCATAGTCTTAAGTGTTTGGGTAGGCTCATAATTAACATGATCCAGCCTTCTCCTGATAGAACTTGTTTGATATTTTTATTACTGCTTTGTACTGAAGAGCCAGACCTGCAGTGGGCCTCCCTTGTAAAGGCACTGGTCCTCTCACTTTGCTGAAGCACTGATGTGCATTGTGCCTACTGGAGCTACCTATCGTGATTTGGAGCTGGTGACAGGGCAATGATGCCTAGGAAAAAGACACTTTTGAAGGCATTTGAATTTGCACGAGGAACTGCAAAACTAGGGATAAGCATCTTGTTAAGTGCATATATTACATTGTAGCCTATTTAAAGTTGTTAAAGTTTTTGCTTTTCAGCAGTCACTGTCCCCATTCAAAAGTGCAGAGGTTTTCAACATGTTCCATTTTAATGTGAACACCAAAGGAAAAAAAAAGAGAGCAGGCACCACAGGGGTTAAGGTGCTTACTAGCTGGAAAAGAAAGGAATGGTAACAGGTAGCAGCCAAATGCAAAATGACTGGGTTTGGCCTGCAGCATTTTGGCAGGAAAAAATTTAAAAGGCGGGTGAGAAAGGCTCCCTGCTAAATATTTGCAGTAACGAGACAGTCCTGTGCATGCCCATGGGCAAGATCTGCACCAATAATCCTATCAGTTTGTGAGTTTCTGTGTCATACTGTCCCTAATGAATAAATCCCTCGATATGCCAGAGACACTTATTGCTGATTCATCTCATAATTTCCTTAGCATTGCTTCTCAAAATTATTCTATGGGAGAACAAAACTAAAACCCGTCTTTTCACTTCAGCACTTTCAAAACAAAAAGGTGTCTGCAGTGTATCGCAAGTGTTCAGTTACTCAAAACCAATCCTTCCTATGTTTATTTGATTCCTTATTCTTGCGTTTAAATCAGTACAATGCTGCCAAGAAGACACGTATTGAGGAGTTATCTTGTAAAAGAAAGAGTCAAATTTGTCTGTCTTTTTCAAGGAGATACCAGACTACAAATGGATTATGAAACATTACTTAAGTCATTACTAACCACAGCCTCATAAAAGAGGAACAATAAAATCTCAGATTCTCTGTGTGGATTTGAACTGTGCAATCAGAAAAGTTTCTTAATGGTGGAGTTGCATAGAAGACAAAAGAAAACCCAGCATATATGAGGTTGCTAGAAAACAGAATGATCAATTAGAAGGGTTTTGCTGACATTATATACATTCATGTTCATAGTTACAGGACTCCTCCTCCCCTGCTCCCTCACAGTTTTTGTAAGTATTTAACATTATCTGAAAACCTAAGCTGGATTGAAATCTGCACCTGAGTTTCTAAGTATAAAAATGAAACCTCAACCCCGTAAAACCAAAGAAAGTTTTGTTCATATTTGAAAGCTGCTAAACAAAGCAAAAGATAAAAACCACTTTTTATATTCCAAAATACATGATTCTTCATCTTTAAATATGGAGTCCCTTAGCTTTAGTTATTTGTAGTATTAGCATTATTCATCTGAGCTCATGCACTAGAATATTTATAACTCAGAGCAGGAGAAGTGAAAGACATCAGATGTAGAGAAATATTTCCTTCCTCAGTGCTGGGAGGAATCCGGCTGCTGCTGTTCATTAGTGAAGGTTGTGCAGCAATGTTCTGCAATAAGTGACACTGTGGCAGCTTGATGGCTGGTTTTATGTGAGGTATTAAGGGCCACCCTGGAAAACCAGCCTTTGTTTAAATGCCAGTCAAACAGTCGACAAAACTGATCCCGGCAACAGAAACAAACTGCTTTTAAAATCACTTCTGCTTCCAATGCAGCTCAAAAGAGAAAAAAAAAATGCACTGTGAGTGAATGACATTACTGTATCATAGCCCTTGCTCACGTGTCCAAACACTGCACACACCTTTGAAAATTCATTCTGCCCCAGTTCTGTCGATGTGCAGCATCCCATTTGGAGCTGATGGTCGTCCTAATGGGAGTAGGGTAGAAACAACAGCAGACAGTGGACAGTGTATTTTCAAACCAAAACAAAAATAATATAAATATTTAATAAAAAATAAATAATAATACATTTAATAAAAATATAATTAATAAAAAAGTGCTCATCCTCAAGAGCTCCATATATATGTGTAATAGTATGATACTATTTTGGGGAGGTTTGTTTATTTTTTCACCTTAAAAAAGTAACAAAGACTGATGAACAGAATAAACTGTTAAAAACATGGAGGACATCTGAAGCTCAAAACTCAGAAGACAATTTCCAAGACTGGTGGCCATTACTGTTAATTCTGTTAATCTGCTCTGTAACCTCTTGTGTCATTTGTTTTTCAGTTCTTTCATTGATGGATGTCTCTTGAACTGAAAAAAATCCAGTTCCTGTTGGTATGAATAATAATATTTTTTAAAAAATCTAGAAGACTCATAAGTTGTACCATGGTCCTGCAGCAGTTGTACCAGCAGGCCAGTATTATGTGTTCCCCTGCAAGTCACAAACTGCCCATGGCGATGGTCACAATTTTGTCAGGTACTTACATAGCGGTAAGTAACGAAAGCTTCCTAGTGCTGCTATAGAAACAACATCACCAGATAGCAGCAATAATGATGAACCCTAAAAATTAAAGTGACCATCTCCCAACCCAGTTATCCTTGGCATTAAAGCCACTAATCCTTATGAACTCAGCTTTATTTTGTGGTCAACCACCACCACCAATATTAAGTGAACATTAGATGTTATCATACTCTTTATACAAGTGATGAAAGGCCACTGCTCCTCACAGTAATTGAAAGGGGACTGGTTTTTTTGTCGCAGTGAAGGAACTCCGTTACAGATGTTACTTTATTACCAATGGCAAAGTGCTGTAGGACTCCTGGTGTGTTTCTCCCTCTGAACAACCCCAGCAGAAGTTCTCAGGGAAGAATGATGTGAAGCTAGGATGGCCTTTGTCAGCCCTCAGACTGACTCCCTCCCTCCACCAATGCTTACAGAAGCTGATGGAGATCCTTCGGAAAGCAATAATGAAAAATGTGAAATTTATGTGTTTGGTGTTAATTCTGTGCATCTGCTTATTCCACAGACCAGGTGCTGGGGTGTATGGACCAGGCAGGAACAGTGCCCTCGTTCAGCTAGGCTGGAGCATCCGCAGGACAAGGACCAGACTAGACCTTCAGAAGTAATTTCAAAGGCCATGACAGTCACCAAGATCCATCAGCAAACAGGGTACTGGACACCAACTGCTCAGCCATGCCCATTTCACATAGCTAAGAACACCACCACACCTCTCCCTCCCACTCAGCCGCTAGCAAAACCCACTCCTGACATAACCCGACTAGCAAGACATTCTTGAATTAATTTCCTTCTTTCAATAGCTTCTTGAGGGTTTCAGATAGCTGAGAGGACTTTACCCCATCAAACAATCCTGTAATACTCACTATTCCTCACCTCAAGACCTATAAAAACTACACTTTTTCAATTCTTCTACCAAGCTGCTTCTGTCTCATAAAAAATCCATGTTCTTCCCTATGGTGTAGAAATCCTCCCAGTAATTCTAGCCATTTGGCACTGAGAACAAAAGCTAGTGTAAATTTGCAGTGATATTGGTAAGCAGAAGGCTAAGAACCAGCCTGCTGAAGCTGCAGAGAAAGACAACATAGGAGCTAATGTTCTCCTTATCTGGAAATGTCAGTGCTTGATAGGAATCATTTGAGGCATTTGAAACTGGTTCCATTTTACAGAAACTCAAATTAGCAACCCACAGAGTACAATGCTGAAGCAAATGGCTGCTTTCCTTCCAAGCTCTCCAACATAATTTGTGGAGAAGATGCTTTGCTCCCTCAGGAGGTCAGACAGCATATTTTCCAATGAAACTCTAGAAATATGGAAAAAAATATCTGAGAAATCCTTTTGCTCGTGCCAGTATTTTAACTGCATTCTCACATATACATGAAAACCTCCCTGGTTTTCATCCAGGGAGGAAAGCATTTAGTTTAAAGATCAGCCCTTATACTTTTCTATGGTATAAGAAAACTCAATTTGAACTAATTTCAAATAATCTACTTTAAATATACTGTAAACTAGGAATTACCTAGATATGATTAATAAATGGTGATATTTAACACAAGGGAAGAATTTTTCAGAAGAAATATTAACTAACTACACTTCTTTTCCTTAAAATTTCTTAGCTCAAAACACTTAATGATGCCTGTACTACCTATGACACTTTGTATTTAAGTCCTTGTTTTTAGGAAGAGCTAATATAATGTTTTAACTTTTGTCCATTTTAGTGCTAACCCTCAGTTTAGGGGAAGAAAAAAAATTAAGCAACCTTTCATATACTGTAAATAGTATAATTCATCATCCCACTCATACATTGTTTATGTGATTGCTATCATGCATACTGATTTAGGACACTGATCCATCATTTCCTATGTTCCAGGCTGGCAAGTGGCTCTGTGTTAACTCATTCCTCATGTGTCCTGGGAATGCACCCATCAGAGAAAATTCCCTGGCACTCACTGAAGAGCTCAGAATACATCTTTTTTTAAGCAAAAAGCATGTCTTAAATCTATGGACTGTCTGAACAAAGCTTGCATGAAAACACGAAGAGCGACTCTATCTTAAATAATGCAAAAAGAGTTTAAAAATTATGAATTCTATAAAGAGTGGAGAAATATGCCCAGAATATTCAGAGATTTCAGTCAGTGATCAGTTAACTGGAAATAATGGTTAAATATCAGGAAATGTGAAATAAGATTCAATTTGTTTATGCCTCAGGTGTGGCCCTTCCAATTTTTAATCAATATCTGGTAGGTTTGTAAATATTTTAAGACTGAACCTACCCTTTTTGCATGCAGAAGGTTAGATCCTCAGTTGCCACAAGATTTGTTACTGATGAATGTCTGTAATTAAGCAAATTACATCAAGTATAGTTTTCTTTATATGTCTACTTTTTGGTATGACATTTGGTATTTTGGGACACCAACAGGTCTGAGAGGCTCCCCAGGGACTACCCATTTCCAGCTACTGGCAGTCCAGTTTCAGTGCTTGGCCACAGACTGGGGGCATAGAGGCTGGGACACCATCTGACAGATTTATTACTGCATAAGTTCCTCTCTGAAAACTCAACACCCTTTGGCCACCCCAGAGATGAGACATGACGTTTATACACATAGTCAGGTTCAGCCCCAGAGAGTTATTGCTGTAGCCTCTATCAGATTCCTTGGGGGTGTCACTACTTCCTTTCTCTGCCAGGGACCTTCCTCCCATGGAGGGATGAGGCCTATTTCTTTCCACATCTCCAAGAAAATTATAGCAGTGGAGGCTCTGCTTTGAGCTGTCTTTGTTTGGAGAGCTCCCTGGTGCTCCTTCCCACTAGGCTTCTGATCTGCTGCTGCTTTTTGAGATTACCTATAGCAAATCAGTTTTCACACAGCTTTGGTAGAATGTCCCTGTCCCCTATCTCTTCAGAGGGAGAGATGAACAGCTGTAATGATGTCACATATTGGTGTAGCCTGGCATGGCAGGTGCCATTCCTCAGCCCATGGGGCCAATAATATCAAAGATGTGGCAGGGCTTGGGAACAGACTTGGGTAAAATATGTAACCATAACGAGGCAGTAATATGGGGAAGGAAGATGATTTTGGTAAAGGGTATCCCTCAGCTAGGTTATCAGTCTACATGGAGATTAGAGCTCCTACCACAGATCACATGTGCCTGGAGTCAATATGGATCATTTCAACTAAAAAACACACACATTCTGTAAAGGTGTCTTTTTTCCCCAAAAAATTCAATTCAGGTAAACTCCATGGCTATTGAGAACAGTTATTGTCTTCATATGGAGAGCTTTGCTTTTGTATGTATCTAATAGGAGCTTGGTTTTTGAGATAAGTCCAATTTGATTGATTTCTTTCATCTGTGGGAAATGTAATTTCTAAGTTGCCCTTATTTTGGTCATTCATCAGATCTAGGCACCCTTACTATCTCATAGCACTGCTGTTATATAAATATTGCCTAGAAAATGTTATATAAAATTACTTAATCTCATCTAAATACATTTGGCATGGGGCTTTGGTTTAAAGGAATTCTTAAAAGACTACAGTTTTATAATGTAAGTGGCCAATTTTTCATCTAGGTCTGATAACCAGTTTGGTTAGAAAATGTAGAGGTCATATGACCCCCTAAAACAAATCAGTAACACAAAGTAATGAGTGGTAGCATGAAGCAGAATAGTTTTGTTTTCTGTTGGGGAGGAGAAATTTATGTAGGGCAACAGTTTGAGGCACTCCTAGGGCATCAGTGGAGTGCTGTGGGAGCAGGGGCTGGAGCAGGACCATGGGTGTCACAGCAGCAGTCCTGGGGTCAGGAGATGGGATTCATGGCCCTCAGCCACCACCATGCTTGGGGGTAAGGGCCAAGTGTCAAAAGACTGCTGAACCCCGTAGATGATGTCCTTGGTGTTTAAAGAAAGAGGGGAAGAATCATCAAAGGGGAAAACTACAGACTTAGCAGGATGAAAACGTTCTGGTTTCTCAGATCTTGGTGTATCTGTGGGAATATTTTGTGATCAATGCCCTGTATCTTTACCTCTCCTTCCTGTTGTACTGATAAGAAATGTCTTGGTGCATGTGTGGGAACTGAAGGCTATCACTTTAGGAGATTCACAAGGAGGCATCCCTAAAAGCACTGAGCAAGTCTGTTTGTTTAGGGGAGAGAACCCCAGTACTGGGTGCTAGCTTTCGTTGACATGCCTCCTTTATTTCGAGAGAAGCTGATGAAGGCAGCTGACCATTCTCACTGTGGGAATGAGAATGGGTCTGCAAGAACATACCTGTGCTAGCGATGCATCCCAGTGAGGCATCCTTCCCACCATCTGCATTTTGGATGTGAAAAAATTGTCTGGTTCTAGTGTAGGCTTTTTTGGTGACAAGTGTTGAGCATAACAGGCATAGGTGCTTGTTTCCTTTTAGCAAAACTGATATCCTGAAGGCTCTGTTTCCAAAATACAACATTGAAAATTACTCTCTAAACTTTGAAACTTTACGTGTTGTGACTCTCTTTTTAGCAGATTTGAGAAATTATTTCACATCAGCAAGAGTTATTATTCTGCTTCTTTGGAAGGCATTTGTCACTGGTATCTATAAAAAGAGACATTTAACAGAGTATTTAAGATAGAAAGGCTATTTCTTAGACCATTTACATTTGTCTCAGGGAAGTTACATGAGGGTCTGTGATACTTCATCTGAAAGGCTTTGCTTATCATAGTTGGAAACATATGGGTCAAAGAACAAAAGCGTTAGTGTTTGGTAGCTAAGGAATAGTCTCACTTTAACAAAACATCCACCTGGTGACCTTTCAACACACACCTGTTAGCAAAGAGGACACTGTTTTATGCAAGCACAAAGCAAAACCATCATATAACTGCTGTGCTCCTATTTTGCCCTAGTCAGGCAATTCAAACCCTGCCATCTTTCTCTAATATAATTTATATTATTTTGTTTACTAGTTTCTGCTTGCAAACTGCAATGAAGGTGGTGTGGAAACGACTGTCACTTTCCGAATTTGACATTTGAAAATAGAATACCATTGGCACAGAGACTTGCTCAGGCTGTGATGAGAAGAAACTTCTACATATCTGCTAGGACTGACTTGCATTTCAATTGTGAAGTACAGACATGTTTGGTTTGCTTGTGTCTTATGTGGCTATTCGGATGATTTAGGGAGAAAAAATGGTGCTGGAGGATATCCAAAGGTAGTGAAGGGTTTGGAGCACAAGTTTCATGAGGAGCAATTGGGAAAGCTGGGGTTGTTTAGCCTGAAGAAAAGGAGGCTCAGAGGAGACCTTATCTCCTCCACAACTACCTGAAAGGAGGGTGTAGGAGGGTGGGTTCGGTCTCTTGACCGACTGAGGTCGGTCTCTTGATTGTAAATATCTTATAATAATACAAATTACTTCACAGGCTTTGGAAAGGATTTGTCAAACACAAGAGGCTCAAGAGAAACTTCCTTGACTGACTTGGAAGAGAATGTTGAAAGATGTGTAGTTTTCAGTCTTACTTGGGTACATTCAATTTTTGGAGAAGATACCTGTGGGCAAGTGAGAAGTGCCAGGCCCTAAGATCTGGATAACAAGGATACAATTTTCTTTGTGTATCCAGGCTATTGTGCCTCAGCTCTTGATCTCTTAATATGAGGTCCCTTGAGCACTGATTACCGCTGATTTGGTATTTTGCACCTCTTCATCATTAGCTGAATTCAAATCAACAGATCTTTTGGGACAGTCTTAAACAGCTATTCTAGAGTAGCACTCTTCTGTCCCTGTCATATATGTGCTAACTAGAGATCAAAAACTCTGCATTTCTTTTCCACCTGAGCCACCTTGTGGGCCCTTTTCCTATAGCAAAAACGTTACTTTTAAGAGAAAAGATACCATTCACAGTGTACGTTTCAGGGAACCATAGTGGAAACTGATGAAGAAGACAGCAGCACTGTGAGACTTGGCCCATCATTGCTTGATCACCAGACCCTCCAGTGACCTTTTAGAAATTAATTAACTTGTTATGATGTAGTTCCCAGAAGACCAACACCTCAAAAATCAAGATTGAGCACCTGGACAGTCATGTCCAGATATAGACATGGACATAGACATGGACATGAGTATGGCAACTCTTGATTGAGGTTTGCTCTCTTGATTAATACTGGTCCTGTCAGGACTCTAAAAAATACATTCAACCAAGTTCACCAACGGATTTTCTTGACACTGTTCTCACACCAGAAAGAAATCTGGGAATTCATAAAGTTAGGTTTAACTTTCAGCCCCTGACAGAGAAGACTTTCTATCCGTGGAGGTGGGAATCATCTGTTAAGGTGCTCTTCTTATTATACAAAGCATCTCAAATGGTGCCCCAGAGGGCAATAGTGTGGGAGAATCTTAAGCCAGTGAAAATGCAGTGGGTCCCTGTGAAACGGTTTTCATAGAATCAGAGAATGGTTTGGCTCAGAAGGGACCTCTGAAGATCACCTAGTCCAACCCCTCTGCTGTGGACAGGGATATCTGCCACTAGAGCAGCTTGCTCAAAGACCTGTCCAACCTGACCTTGAGCACTTCCACTGATGGTACTTCCACAACTACTTCAGCAAGTGAAAGGAAGAGTTTAACAGAGGGGGATTTCTGTGCCCTTCACAGCCAGCCCATGGAGGCTTTGTTATATTTTTTTCACAAGCAAAGAGCATTCAGATGCTTCTAGGTTCCATCCTTGGTTTTTTGAATCACATATGGCAAAAAATAGGATAAACAACAATGTCAGCCTCCAGAAGTCAGTATGATGTCCCCTCTTTCAGCACAGGACCCTCTGATCTGTTAGTACCACATCTCTGGCTCCTCTGGAATGGAAAATTCAGCAAAGAAGACATTTCTGGATGATGTTTTCTAGCATATAAGTAGTGGCTGTGGTTCCCAGGGCTCCTTCTCAGGCACAGAGTTCCTAGAAGTCACTGTGGTTCTCCAGGGGTGAGGGAACTCTCAAATATGAGCAGGGAGGGTTCGATCACTCAGTTAAAGGGGAGGCACCATAAAAATACTCTTGCCGTGCTGCATCCTAAGTGTGTCAAAACCTGGCCTTGGCAGGCAGCAAGTGGGGGGAGGTCCAAAGGTTTATTTTTTAAGTTCCTGGATGGGCTGTTGAGCAGGTGGGTGGGGAACTCTGGCATTGCTGGCTGTGGCAGTGAGCATGAGGGCAGCTCAGTATTTTTAATGATGAGGACCAAATCACTCACTGTAACCCCATGTCAAGGAGCGCAGGGTTAACACTCGGCTTGTTGTGTGTGCTTGGGTGGTGAGACCAGCAGTTGTCAAATTTCCAGCCTTTCCCTGAGGAATTTATCAACATGAAAACAACCAACCAATATTTTTTATGTTTCTCTTGCATTTCTCAGGGTTGCTGAGCAGATTTTTCAATTCTTTCAGCTCCACAGCAGAGCTAAATTTTCTGTGTGACTGTTGTTTTCGTTCCTGTCTTCCCATGCCTTGTTTTTTCTCTCCAGATCAGAACCTTCCTGATGCTCACAGTGCTTGGAGAAAGCCTAGCACAGGCTAGATGATGATTCCTTGGCCTGCTAGTCTCAAAACCTATTTATGTGAATGTACACCATCACATAAAAGTTTTTTTTCTGTATCAGAATGAGAAGGTTTGGTGGTTTTTGGTTTTTTTAGATTAAAGGTAACATAAAAAATGTTTTATCTGCTCTGGACTGTGCTTTGAGTTTCTGGGTTGCTCCATCAGAATCTGCTGATAGTGCTAAGCCCTGAAATGTGAAAACAGCTACTTTAGCTGTCACATTACCAATGCAATGACTACCTTTGTGATGCTTGCACAACAAACACAGAAAATACATACATAATTTTAAAAGGCTTCTTTATGAGGTTTGTATTGGAGCAATTCTGAAACAGCAACTTTGCCTGCTGGCCTTGTTGCCTGCCCATAGCTAAGATCGGGCTTTGCTCCATACCCTGAAAAGATTTGGATTTCAAATTAATTTGTGCCTTTTAAAAAACACAAAGGCCCACAAATATTCCAGGGAAAAATGGAGACGATTGCCCAGTGAGACAATAAGCTGTAAGTGCTCTGACCTCGCAGTATCGCTAAATTATTATGTTCCTGAACAATACTGTATTGTGGAAACAAGAAGCACTGCCTGCAGCCTTCTGTTATCAATCAGCCAGCAGCACAGCAATAAAGTTATTTAACTCTCACTCTCAGAAACACACCAATCAATACCACTGTGTATGGAGCAGATATGGACAGCCAGACCATGATGTTTAATTAATTCTAAATTACTATTAGTTCATAAATGACCAGACTTCAGCTGTGTAAGCGACAGGATATGACTATCTGTATTTCCCAAAACCTAACAGAGGCATCTTAGACCACAGCAAGTCAGGGAAAGCTGACACAGCTGAGCAATTGCAACTGCTTGGTATTTTTAAAAGCAGTTCTCAATTTCTAGCTGATGTCACTAGCTAAAGTGAATTGGGTCTGTGCAATGATGGCACACAGTCTTTGTTCCTAAGGCTTGTGCCTCAGCCTTTTAAATTCATTCACGTATGTCTTTAAGTCCTACTGCATCAAGCTGGGGTTGGATTTTAGATATGCTTATTTAATTTGTACTTCTCTTTTTATTTTTGCACAGATGCTACTGGACCTCCAGTTCTCCCCCTCTACTTTGGGGAAGGACTTTTGCTTGCTTGTGGGGTTTTTTGTTTGTTTGTTTTTTGTGTGTTTTTATTTGTTTTGTTTTGTTTGTTTGTTTGTTTTTTGTTGGTTTTTTGGATTTTTTTCCCTGTTTTGTTGGTTTTTTCAATCCTTTTTCATCATCGGGCTTTGTACTTTTAATTCTGTCACGGGGAAGGAGTGGGAATAACATGTCTGTGGAGATACTTGTATGCAGAGGGATTTGCCGGCACTTGCACACCTGTGGTGTGGGCACCCACAAGTATAGGCACTCGCACGTGTAGGCACACAGGCACATTTATTCCTAATTACAGGCATTAGGAGGATGAAGAGCTCCACAGGGAACCGGGAGGAGCACCCGGAGCAGAGCAGAGCCAGCTGCTGCGCGGTCGCGGAGCTCCCCCTGCTGTCCTCCCGCCGCCACGCCGCGCTCCTCCCGCCGACTGAGCAGGGCTACGCGGGATCCTTAGGAGAGCTCTCACACCTGCCTGTGCGGGAAGCAGGTCCCAGGTACCCACCCGACTAGCTGGACATTTCCCAACACCACACCACACACGTTTCTCCTAAAACCTCTGTTGCCTAATGTGAGAGGGAAGGCTGGTGTGATGTCCCTACTGCAGGCAGGGATGAGCCACGGACCTTGCAGCCAGGGAACTTCTCTGTGGCTCTAGCAGAAGCATCTTTCAGTTTGGACTGAATATGCCCTACAGCCCAGTGTTTCCACTGAACAAAAGTCGTGCTTTCTGGTCACCTCTCTCCAGCCTGACCCACGTCCCCCTGTTTCACCAGCAGTGCGTATTCCCTCCTATTGTATTAAAGAAGTGTGTGACACCGAATACAGCATGCAGTGGACAGCAGCATTGCCCATAATATATAATGATATGAAAGAAGTTCCCTTGTAGGTTCACAGGTTTTTTTTCATTGTTCTGTCACAGTAAGTGAAAGGGATTTGTAATTGTGCATATCTCACAAAGGTGAGTGAAATGATTCCTGCAGCTGAAGTTATGCCTGTGCAGATCTGACTGTGGAAGCTGAGACCTAATATTCCTACCCTAATAGTCTGGGCATGAGCCTGTAACAGGCTCCAGCAGTCTTGGGCCAAGGCAAGCGGAGATGGCTGAACTGTCCACATCATCCAGATTAGGAAGGGATCAACACCACAAATTCTCACCTACTCTTAAATACACAGTTAGTCAGTGGGCAGGATGAAAAACTTGTGCCATGATATACAGTGAAATTAATGGAAGGTGGGCGGGAGGGAGAGGGGGAGAGGAGAGGCAGTGCTATGAGAGATATGTTGCCTTTGAGCCCAAGGTGATCTTTTGGCCTTCTGGACAAAGCAGAAATTCTCTGCTATATGATTAAGGCAATGCTGTGACCTGGCCTCTTTCTAGGATTGCCAAATCATCTGGATTATAAAGAATAACCTCTATTATTTTTTCATTGAAAATCCTGCATTAAAAGTTTATGAGTAATGGACTTCCTTGGATGTTCACTGCATTCACTGCTTGTCTGACAAACCAAAACCTGCAAGACCAGAGATGCAGCTATTTCACACAAGCAAATAAATAACGTATTTACTGTACAAACTACCCTTCATGCACACTGAGGTCCAACTCACTGGACAAAGGCAATTCATCTAAGAATATCCCAGATTTTGATAAGCAAAATGTAGCAGCCCTACCTAGTGTGTAGCCCTATCTCTGCAAAAGTAACTATCCCTTCATGGGCTGCTGGGTTGTAAATCATGGGTTTTATTTCTCCATTGCAGGAATGTACTGCAGATTTATAAAGCATTTAAGACCCTGTGGTTAATGTTTCATCTGTTCATGAATATCCTGAGGGACCAAACTATTGTTTAATCTTCTACAAAATTAACAGTGATTTATAAAAAAAGTTGTTTCAAACATCTTTCTCTTATTAGCAATACCGCTGAATGTCAAAACCAGAACCTAGATTTATCTACTGTTCATGCTGCACATATAATATATAATGCTTTCTGCATTAAGTAAGGAAAAAGTAAATATTGCTCCTGCTGAGTGAATGTCTACAGATAGATGGCTTCATTTTTAAGGTGATTTGGATCTAGATCAACATCCAGCAACTTTATGAGTAGAGCACTGAGTGTGCTAGAGGTCTCAAGCGCTTCTTGCTTTTAAAGAGGCTTTGCAAGTCAAAGTGAAAAAAAAAAACCCAACCAAACAACCAACCAAAAAATTAGTTTTGTTTGCCCTGTCTGGCTGCCAGAGTGCTGCTTGGATTTCCTCATGTAGTTCAGGTTGGAAACTGGGGACATAAAAATCACTAGCTTTTGAAAAACATGATTTAAACTGGGAATCAAAATTAGAACCTGCTACAATTGTAGAACTTCTGAAAAGGGACTGAAAATGGGATGACCAAGGGGCATGAGGTCTCACAGACTCCATTTCGCAGAAGATAGTGGAGAAAACCTTCTTTCTCTTCAGCCTTCAGACTCTGAAGGCAACAAGCCCTTCTGCATCATGTCACATGTCTGGTCATTTATAGGCTGAATGCAGACCTCAGAACCACCCTGCACCTGGAGCCATCCCAGTCCCACCGGCAGGGCAAGTCCCAGGTCCCAGCCTGAGCTCAAATCATCTTTGCACAGCCCTCAGCAGCAAGAAGTAAGAGGAAAAAATTGGGGTTCAACATCAACATCTGTGACGATGCATACAGGCAAAAAAAAGCAGTAATAAATATTTGTATTTAGTCGCTTCTCAAGGGGCACATTAAAGGACGAAGTGTGTTTGTTTTTCCCGGTCAGAAACAACAGTGGGACTTGGGGGCTGAGGTTGAAAGTGCATATCAATAATTCAGTGTAGAATATATTACGAGGATATAGTGTAATTATCAAAAGCAAAACAAAGAAATGAAGAAAAAGTCACTCCAGCTCTCCAATTACATTTTGTCAGAAAGTGTTTTTCTTTTTCTTTCTATTTTTTTACCTTTTTTTGAGAAACAGAAGCGGAGTCTTTGGTTAGCACCTCTGCACTTTTGGTTTTCAAGCCCATATGAGACCCTCAGACTTTTCTGCACAGAGAAGGCAAGATGCAAGGAAAAAGAAGTCACTGAGCTGGAAACTATTTTCTCTAGGAGCACAAGCTCAGTTAATAATCACGGGAAGTTCAGAATTTAAGTTACATTTTAACAAGTGGTGAGATACAATAAGTATCTTAAAACTTCAGAATGTTGTCAATCTCCCCAAGAAACCAGAACTTGCCTTATGGAAACAGTGGAACAAGCATAGGAATGAAACTGAAAATTTTGGTGAGTTTGATCATGTTCAAATAAAAATTCTCTTTGTTTTCTGCTGTATGTTAGTACAGGGAAGTGCATAGGTGAAAACTTCATGTACTTGAGCCCTACCTGACTCAAGTACATTTTATTTCACTCCACATTCAAGAGCAATGCTAATTCTTAATATCATTGAGTGAAATTCAAAATGCAATGTTCAAAATTGGTGTGTGCAATTCTCATGACATCAAGAAAGGTAAAGATGGGCCTTTGGTTTCAAGCCTTTTTTCATCAATACTATGGCTGTGCCATCTGAACAATGGCCTGAGAGAAGGAAAGATTTGAATTCATGAAGTGAGGAGCATGATGGAAGAGAGACTCCACTGACATTATCTCATGCAGCTTCCCAGGACCAGCTGGTATAAGCAGAGAAATGGACTTTGCTTTGTGAAAGATGCCCTTTGGTTTCACTCTCCCTTGTCAGGAAAGAGACACTGATGGTGCCAAGCCATCAAACTTCAAACTTTCCATGGTTTCAGAGTATATTTGCCTGCTGCAGCAGAGTCTCCGGAAATGAGATCCAAGAGCCAGCATGGATCTCAAGGGGAAAAAAAAAAAAAAAAAAAAAAAAAAAAAAAAAAAAAGCAGCTAAGAAGCTGTTACTCTAATCTTGCCCTTGCCCTTACTTTGGTCATCCTGGCAGGACCTAAAGCAAGGATTGTCTTTTCTCTTTTCTTCCTTCTACTCTTCCCCTACCCCACCCTTACCTTTAAGACTATTACTAGCTATTGATATTGTACCATCATTTGGTGACATAATTAATTATTTGGGCCTTATTTTACTGTAATTCTTGGCAGCTCTCCTTATTGAAACTCTCAGCTGCCAAATGAGGTAAAAACAGACATAAAAATGTTCATTCAACATCTGTACATAAAAAAAAAATCATCCTAGCAATAAATCACTGTCTCAATTATGGCTTCTTCTGCCATCTAAATGGTTCTTCTGGCTGAACCACAAATTATAGCAGCAGAAGATTAGTGGGGAAAGAGCTCCCTTCTCTCTAATTTTAAAATAGGTATGTAGGATACCTGTGCTATCAGAAATGCAAGAGTTATTCAGCAGAAGAACAACTTCTGGTCTTCTTAACCAAGAGTGAGGGTGACCTTTTGTTAGAAAATAACCATATGAGGCGTAAGGGACAAAAACTGTAAAAGTCAAGACCTCGCTAATATCACAAACACGTTTTTAATCACGATAGATGAAAATAGATGTACATACGCTCGTGAGCTGTTAAAAGCAAAAGACTGCTGAAAAGCAAGTGATATATCACTCTTTCACTGAACTTTCCCCATATGGTTCTCAGGATCCTTCACATAAAAAAAAGCTAGATCTCTCTTATTTTATTCTATGTTTTGGAAACCAATGCAGATAAGGTGTTAAAGATGTGAGGTTTCAGGCTCACACAGGAAATCTCAGCAGAAGGGAGTATGGTTCTAAGAATGTCCCCTCCTCCCCAAACTGGGAATTTGGTGGCACTCCATTCTCCTGACTCCAGGGGCAGCAACCAGCCTGTGAGAGCCCTGTGTGCTGGGTAGGCCCCATTAGATAGCTGGCACTGCACAGCCTCTTCATAGGACAGCAATTCACAGCAATCCAAAATGGCCTAGAAGTATTCTATTGTGATTGAATAGACACCACATTTCAGTTTAGTTGACTAAAAAGCTATACTTGACCAAAATAAGGTGTTATTCTACCCATATTCGAGTAGTATGATTTGTGGAAGAAGGTGTAATAAACAAAAGAGCATGAAACAAATTTAGCCTTAGTTTATATTCTCCATTGATTTCAGTGGCTACAGAAGAGCTCCAGTTTTGTCCCTAATAAAAAAATCTGTTTTCCAGAGATAATGCACTCAAAACATATTATGAGACTCGTATAGGTAATAGTGAAAAGAAGAATTTGGACACAAGTAAAAGGCACAGTGGTGAGAAGAAATCTCATTCTGAGTAGAAATCTTTCTACTTGGTTACCACGCAATCTAATCCTGACAGTGCACTCCACTTGAAAAATGACATCCCTATCTTTAAGAATTGAAAGGTGGAAGAAAAAGCAGGCACTCGGTGCTTTAGTCTAAAGCAATTATGAGCTCCTCACAAGCTCGAAGACAAGAATTGATTTTCATTTCTAGATTATCAAGAGGTGGGGGCAAGTAGGTCAGGAAATCTGACCCTATCTTGACCTGGTGGATTGGATTGTTCTCAGACCTGTTCAATATTGAAAAGGATTGTTTGGGATGGAAGAGGGGGAGGAAAAGAGAAATCTTTTGGCATATTTTGTGCCCACTAATACCTAAGATCTTTTTTTACCTCATTTTATGATCTTAATAATTCAACATACAGTCAAGTATTTTTAAGTGCTTATTTGAAAGACATTTGCCCATAAATGACCAAATCTGATACAGACAGCAGAAACTGAGGAATGCTGAATCAGGAGAGTGCTAAAGCGATATAGAAACAAGCACAGTCTGCCTTTAGAGGGGACCTGTAAATCTTTAGATCACTCCTTTGCTATACATACACCTATAAACCAATCAGACAACCTATATATTTTGCTTTATATTTGTGTAACGCTATCTATTTCTAAAGACTTCTAACCCCAAACCCTTCTCCCGTTACTTGGCTTCCACAGAAATTTTGTCATTTACTGAGGTGAGACATTAAGTGAAACACAGTGAAGCCTTGCTAATTCAAGTGCATAGGGACCATATCACTACTCGGATTACCGAAGACTGGAATTACTGTAATGTTGCTTTATTTTTCTCTTGATATTTTAGACAAACTCATGCACCTTTTTTTTCCCCATTATGAAATAGCATTTGGTATACAGGGAATAATACACAAGTTAAACAATAACTTCTAGGAGCAGGTATGAAAAATAACTTCTAGGAGCAGAAGGAGGTCAGGAATACATCAAACACAAACATTGTGTTTTAACCTGGCAGGCAGGTAAACAGCACATGGCTGTTCAACGACTTCTCTTGGCCTCAGTGGGATGGGGGAGAGAATTGGACAAAATGTAAAATTTGTGGGTTGAGATAAAGACAGTTTAAAAGGACAGAAAACAAATGGAAAAATTAATAATAATAATGACAATAATAACAACAACTATAAAATAATTGCAATGTACAAAACAAGTGATGCACAATGCTATTGCTCTCCACTCACTGCCCAGACAATTCCTGAGCAGCGTTCCCTGGCCAGCTGTCCCCCCAGTTTAGATACTGGGGTATATATGTTATATGGTATAAAATATCCCTTTGGCCAGTTTGGGTTAGATGTCATGCCTGTGTCTCTTTCCAACTTCTTGTGTTCTCAGCCCACTCGATGGCTGAATATGAGAAGCTGAAGAGTCCTTGACCACCACTCAGCAACAACTAAAACAGCAATGTGTTATCAGCATTATTCTCATCTTAACTCCAAAACCCAGCACTGCACCAGATACTGGGGGGAAATCAACTCTATCCCAGCTGAAACCAGGACACTTGTTGTGGGGGTTATCATAAATCACCTCCAGCACACAGCTAATTTATTCAGGTACAGGATACCTCTCTTCATGTTGGTCCACTTGCCCGAGTGACATATCATCCTTGAAGGGATACTTTCACACCTGAACAGGAGTCGCCTTCGGAGCCTTTGGACTCATGACCCTTTTCCAATCACTTTCTCAATGCCCCCTACCCTGGAAATGAATCCCAGCTGTTTGGCATCCCTACCCTCTAATTCCAGGCTACTGGCCCTGTTATCCCAACACTGGAACAGACAAGGGACAATGTGCTCACTTGGAAGATGGCTAAAATCTTTTCACATATCTCACTGCAAACTCAGGGATAGAGATTGGGTGGTTACTGCCTTGTTTATCAGTTCTTGTATCTTCCTACTTCTGTTCTCTTGGTGGCATTACTTTGGAGTAGTCTACCTCATCCACTTCTTCCCTTAGTAAGGGAAGAGTTTCTTCCTTTATTAGATGAGTTGACTTCTTCCAACATTTCTTCTTGTGTATAGGAGTGACTGATAATGACAGAGGTTGGTTCTCCAGTTCTGCCATGATGCCTGTCATGGGGGTTGCAGTAGCTGCAATACCTTGTCACCCTTGCCAGATTAGGAGACCTTCTCTTCCCCTGGAGGGTACTGAGTAGTGCTAAACAGGGCTAAGTAGGCATGAGCCAGGTCCCAGCATCCTGCAATGATTTGTGTCTCTCTGGACCTGCCAGTGTCA
>JAWWLV010000088.1:32748321-32772772 GCA_035041135.1 Platyrinchus mystaceus | reverse complement strand
GGGACTGGGACTGGGACTGGGACTGGGACTGGGACTGGGACTGGGACTGGGACTGGGACTGGGACTGGGACGGGTACGGGACCGCCCCGGGGTATTGCTCTCGGGGCTGCCCCGCGCTGCTGCTGGGCAAGTGGCAAATACCTACGGGCTGCAGCGGCGAGACCGGGAGGTCAGCCGGTTCCGCCGCTTGAGTATTTATTTTTTCAATCTTTTTCCACATCTGCCCCGCGACATAAAAGAAATTGGGGAACTAAGCACAGGGACACCCGGGAGCTTCACTGTCCTCCCCGAATTCTGTGTAGGGCGAATTTCGTTTCCATGGCCGGGGAAGTGGCATTTACTTCTGAAGTTAATTACACAAAGCAAACCACCTCCGGTTCTCTTTCCCCCGCAAGGGACGGGACAGAAGTGCTTCGGAGGTTGGTTCAGTGGCAGCTCCGAAGCGGCTCATTCTGGAGCCGCCGCTCCCGGATCCGGCTTTCGGGCTGCCCGGGGCCTCCTCGGCCAGCGGCGAAACCCCCGCCGGGGGCTGCGGGACCGGGGGCACCACCTGGAGCATCATCCCACGCCGGACAGGCAGGCACGCACGCAGCGGGCTGACCTGGGTCGGGGCCACCCCCATTAGCACCTATGCGGGGCAGAGAGCGGCCCCGAGCTCTCCCCGCAGCCCTCCGCGGTGCACAGCCCGCAGCGGCAGCCCGGCGTGCCCGGCTCCTATCGGAACGCTTCGGGTGTGATTCAAGTCTGCGTGCCCGGGTCCCTGCGCCGGCACTGCAAATATACACATACAGGGATGGGTTTCTATTTTATACGTGTAATTTTAAATGTAAAACAAGGAAAGTTATCCTCTAAACAACGTCCCCGAGCCGATGAGCTCACTGAATCTGCTCCTATCTTCTCCAAGCACCGTGATTATCACAGCGAGCCCCGATCCCTTGGCCAGGGCTGGCCGGCGAACTCCCTCGGGCATCCAGCCACCGCTCCCTCTGGGTCCTGCCCGTCTTCTTATCCCGCTTTCGCGGGGTTTACATTTTTTGTCTTCAGGGGAGCTTGCAGTCCCTTTTCAGCTGTTGTTCAGTATGGTTTAGCAGACGAGGCACTCTGTGGCCACTGCGTACCATTTGCTATTTAAACAACTTTTAATGGGCTACGAAACATCATGCTACGCCTCTGCCCGGCGTGGCAATAACGCAGAGGGGTACAAGGACACATCGTGTCTGTGTGAGCCTCTCGGAGTCGGGCTGTGACGGCTCGCAAGTGCTTAAGTGGGAGAGCGCTTGAATTCAGTGTTCAGCATTTAGAAATAAGCCCACAAAAGAATTAATGTGATGTTTGTATGTAGCAAGGAAAGGGTTTTTCTCTTGGGGTGGGGGTTAAGGTTGGGGGGGGGGAGAGAATATTCTGCTTTTGTGATTTGAAAAAAAAAAATAAATTAAAATTTGCGTGATGTTCCACGACAGTTTATTCTGCAGTGACCTAACACAAGAAAATCATTTCCCTTTTATAAGAGAAGGGTGAAAAGCCACCCTTTTTTGCCAGAGAAATTTTACCAATATCTCTGTAAAACGTGGCTGGAAGACAGTGGGGCTGTGTGTGTGCAGGAGAGGTTAGCAGGGGGATAAAGAGGCTGTGGGCATTGGGAAAGCAGCGATCTCTGAGAACCCATGTGGAGTTGCTCCCCCCTTCTGCCCTTAAAATCCTAAACAGACATTCCAAGAAGGAGGAAACAATCTTGATTTGTTTTCATTCGAGGTAGTAAAGCAAGACCCAAACAGAGTTAGAAATATAAACCAACTGAAAGATCTCCCAGCTGTTCAGTGCTGCTTCTAAACAAGCCTGTTCTCTTTTTCTCTCTCTCCCCTCCCAGATCTCCCTGGCTTGTGGTTTCTTTCTAAATAAGGAAGGTTCTCTAGAGAATAACTTGCTGGAATTCACTCCCACAAGAAATGACTGCGTAGTTTGGTGAGAAGTGAAAGGGGCCTTGAGTCGGGGAGAGCTCAGGGAAATAGAGATAGCTCCACAGTCGAGGGATATATCTGCTATGGTAATGAGGAGAAACAAATGCCATACTTCAGTGCACAAGTCTGATTACCCACTGGGCTTGGAAAGAATCTCCTCTCCCACCCCCAAATAATCGGAAATAATTGACCCTGTGCAAAATTGGTCCCCACTCCTCTCTTTTCCCGGTGTACCGGTCATTCCCAGGGACTGCACTTGGAGTTAAGCATGCCCTGAGGTGAAATGCATGTGTTTGCTGATGAGCTTATTAGGGTTCCTGCTGAACCATAGCATTCCCACTCATTTTCTCCCCTCCTTTAATGATCCTCTGCCCCTAAACCCCCTCCCAGTCCTTCTCCAGTATCCCACTTAATTTCTGGCCTATTCTTGGACAACCATTTCTTTTGGTTCTATTCAGGCTACTTTGCACCTTCAGGGTTTTGAATACAGAGCCTCTGGTTTTCTAGTCTGTTTTCATACAAAGTCAGAGAATTGTGACTTTAAAATGCTTTCACTGCACAGTTTTTTTGTTTCTACAGTGCAGGCTGTCTCATGAAAAACTGAAATCCTCCCCATCAACCCTCGGCTTTCTCCTTTCCATGAAGTTAAGGCACTGCAGAAGAATGGTGGCCGGAAAACAGCCAGATCCGTGCCGGGGGCGATGAAGCAGGACAAAGTACAACTCGGCATCTTTCCCACACTGTCATGTCTGCAAATTCGACAAGGGAAAGTGATTCCCTGGGGGGTGAGGGGTTTGGAGTGTAAAACTAGCAACAACAAAGCAACCAAGCAATCAACAGAGAAAAAAAAAAAAAAAAGAAAAAAAGAAAAGGAAAAATAAGGGCTTCAGCGCCCCTCTCCTTCCCCATCTTGGGTTGCAGCTATTGCCGTGACACGGATTATTTCCTTCAACACTGATGCGTTTGCTTGATGTGGGACTTGGGAGTCTGTGCATGTGTTTATCTGGTATTGGGTGTTATCTTTTTGCCCTGGTTAGGGAGCGTTATGCAGTGTCGTTAAGCGCTGCCCCCAAATCTCGTGAATTGCGTTCCCAAAGCCATGAGAAGTGTAAGGGGCGGTTTGGGGTCAAGGGGAATTTCTTATTAAGAGACACCCGATGCCATATATATATGTGTGTGTGTGTGTGTGTGTAGGCATATGCATATATAAGTGTATGTATATATGTGTGTATATTTATATGTCCGTATAAATGTGTATACATATAAAAAATAACAACACGTGTGTGTGTGCCCGTGTCCCCGCCTGCGCTCACGCGTGCACACACGGGTGCAGCCCGTCCCAGGCAGTGACGGCGAGCGGCCACCGGGGGTCAGCAGACACCGAGGAGCGGCCCCGGACGGGACGGGCGGGGCGCGGCCCCTCCGACCGCCGCTACCGCACCTTCCCTTTCCCGGCAGCTTTTCTTTCCCGAGCGACTCTGCCGGCCGGTTTTCTGCTGAGACGATGGGTTTATTTAGTACAGTGGGAAAGCTGGTGAAAATTTGGCTTAGTAGAAGCTGAATTCCTGTAAAGAAAAGCTTGAAATATTTTCCACACCCATGCCCCGATTCCTTTAGCCTTAGCGAGGGAGTTAATCCCTTTAAAAAAACCCAACATTTCTGCAGCTTTAAAAATATCAAGACAAACTTTTGAAGTTATTGTAGCTGGCTTGGGAAGATTTTCACATCACCTCCCTCACAGAAAACAGCAAGACAATGCTGGAAAAGATGAGGGCTGTCTTACTGTCACCTAAATGCAATTGTGGGGTCTTAAGAAATCCTAAGAAATGATGTGCTTTTAATTCAGGAGACACAAAGCAGGCAATGTATACACAGACTGGAGCTGCATATATAGTGGAGTGTCTTTTCACTTGTGAATTTTCACTTGAACTTTCTATGCAGCCAACTTTGTCCATCTTGATGCTTCTTTGAGTTCTCAGCATCATCATGTAATGAAGTTTTGAGACCCCAAATGGCTGCAGTAGGCAAATTTGGCCAGTTGCCTTCTGTTGGCACTTTCATCAGCAACCTGCTCATAAGCTCCAGTTGGGGACCACCACCAGGTCACTTACCCAACTGCAAGGAAGTGAGAAGCTTAAGCAGTCAACCCTAGAACAAATAAAACTCACAGAAAAGAGATGTGTGTCATTCTAACAGTGATTTGTGTGCCAGAGCAGGTAAAAGAGACTCAATTATTTTGTTGATGGTTTCGCATTGTGCTCTTGCAAAGTGCTCTTGCAAAACTGCTCACTGAGGACAGAATAAATTGGTTTAAATTTAAATTTTTTCTTCTAACACTGTAAAAAATGGTCAAATGTTTAGACTTCATGCATGCTGCACAATGTAAGTGCTGTGCTGGACAGGGCAGATGGATTCCCAATGTTACACTGCCCGGTCCAAGTGATCATGGAGCTCAGCGGACTTTGTGAATATGTATTGAGTCCATAACCTGTGGCTGAAGGTCCTGATCCCTCTGAGTCTGCAATAGCTGCTGGTGACATGGTAACCGCAGTTCCTGTCATGTCAGTGATCGGGAGATAAAAGGCTATTGAGCACAGGGATGCTTGGAGCTGAATAGGAGCACTGCAGCAGTTTCAGAGCGAGAGTCTCTATACATGACATTCAAGACAGATTCTTTCTTCTCTTTTTCAAAACAAAGAAACAAATGAAACAGGAAACACTCGGCAAAGAAGCTCAGATGCTTTCTCATCCTCCTCCTCCGGGCCTTGGTGCACTGCTCTGTGGATGAAGAAGGAGCATGACAAGCGTCACTGTGAGCTTGCAGCGAAGTGGCTGATAACACAGATGATGTGACGTACAGGCAAAGAAAGGCCTCTGCTCCAGAGGTGCTCTGGCCCTACTCCAAGCACAGCTGATAAGCAGTGTTGAATGTTCTGCCTATTGGCAGTAATGTGATCTTTCCAAAGGGTAACGTATTTTAGTTTGGACATTGCAAGCCTCATTGTTGACCAGCCAGATAAAATGACTATTCTGACATTTTGCCTGTGCTGTCACCTACATGCATAAAATATCATCCTGAAAAGCGGACATTAGTGTTTCACTACCCAGAAAAATAAGCCAGGTTCCCTGCAGAGGTGTGCCCAGTGTGCCCAAGTAGGTATGTGCATGACTGTATCCCAAACCATTTTTTCCTGACATCCCCAATAATTACTTGTACTTGAGGAAGCACCAAGATATGGCAGTTTCAGCAAAGATTTCTATTACAGGAAGTACTAACGGGAGTTGCAGACCTTAACTCCTCATCACAGTACCTGTAGCTTAGATATCTCAGGCCAGACTTGCACTACATGAATGGAGTCAAGAAAACAGTGCTTATTTAGCCCATTTGGGAGATCTGTCTCCCCGTGTTCTTTATCTGTTTGCCAACATAAAGCCTGTCATGGAGCCTTATGTACAGTGTTTTGGTAGTTTCTGGATAAAGTCTGGGAAAAATTTTCATCTGGTTTTTGATAGCATTGTCCTGTTGCTGTATTTTTTTCTATATATAAAGTGAAAAAACAGACCAAGAGGCAGATGCATATTTTTGGAAGGCGGGAAGCCCCTCTCATTTTGCCCAACTGTGGGATTGTAAACAGAAATTCACTTGCTGTGAAGATTAGGAGTTGCAGCTCTCAGAGGGT
Organism: Platyrinchus mystaceus; assembly: GCA_035041135.1. Taxonomy (NCBI): domain Eukaryota; kingdom Metazoa; phylum Chordata; class Aves; order Passeriformes; family Tyrannidae; genus Platyrinchus; species Platyrinchus mystaceus. The sequence goes on along the minus strand of JAWWLV010000088.1, from coordinate 32,767,134 downwards.
ACATGGGAATGAATGCTGTGGTTGATGCAAAAGCTTTGAACTGCAGGAAGGAGTAGCAGAAGGGTAAACAAAGTGTGTTTGGGGTTTTTGGTTTGAAAAATAACCAAAACCATGCATCAGGGGAGAACCCAGAAAGTTTTCTTTCTCATGAGTCTGAACTTTAGAAATGGTTCTCCCCGGCCATGTGAGAACCGTCCATACAGACTCAGGTAAGACTTATGCAGTTTGGGGAGAGACTAAGTATGAAAACCATGTTGCAGTTACTGCTGAGAATAGGATACCCCAAATGAGAAAATTTGTCCCCATGCTCTATACCTTTTTCTTGGCAAGGAAATCTTGGTGGCTCAAAGGTGAGAATCCTGCAAGTGCAGTGAATGCAAAGAGAAACACTGTGCTTTGCACTTCCACAGGTCCATAAAAATGTATCTTTCATGTGCCTATGAGCAAGGAATAACTAGGATTTGCATATTGTTATACTCACATCACAAACAAAGCAGCAACAGGAAACTTCAGAGAAGAGCACATTAAAATTGCCTTACATTAGGTGTAAGAAGCACAGTCCAGGGAACTGATACCATGGCCAGGGCTAGCAGGACATGACATGTTTGTGGTTGAGCTGGGGAACTATGCTTTCTCTTGGGACTAGAAGTGCTGGGGAACGTGTCCCCATCCTATACCCACAAAGACAAAGGTTGAGGTGCTCTGAATGAAAGGGGGTTGAGAATGTAGCTTTTCCATCCTGGAATGCACTGTCATGGATCTCTAAAAGTGCATGTAGGTCAGAACCATCCCAACCTGTCTACACACAACCTCGATCTTCTCCTAGATACATAATTGTGAAAGTTGGGTCATTCTTGTGTGTGTGTGTGCTTTTTTTCCCCAGCTATTTGTCATTTTTGAAGGCTTCAAGGACATGAGTCGCCTGGAATGTCAGCTATGCATCTGCCACAGGAGGGCTGCAATAGGCCCCTTTGGGCACCTTGCCCAGCACAAGCCACAGAGCCTCAGAAAGGAGGAGGGATGGGGAAGGTGCTGGGGTGAAGAGCTGTGGAGAAGAGTGATTTACGAAAGAGGTGATTTGAAGATTGCTCTGCCTCAGGATATTTATCTGAGTGTGAAGGTAATTGATTGATGATTGCCAGATAAGGAAGAAGTCTAGTGGAATTTTGCATAGATATAGGCAATATTTTCCATGTAACTCAGAGGAACTTCCTTTTGATAGAAAGAAAGAAAGATTTATCTATTTCTTTTTCTTTTCTTCCCTCTTTTTCTTTTCCTTCCACAGGTCCGTGAAACTAGTTTTCTGAAAATTAGCTGTTTTTCTCCTTCCTGCTTCCAGAGATGGTGCTTCTGGAAAACAAGGTGGAAGAGCCCATCATGGTGTGCAGAGTGCAATGATGCCCCAAGGACTGTGGGCAACTCCCATCCTGTGACAGGGGGTTTCTGTGACCCTCTGCTTCCCCAGAAACTGTCCTCCCTGTGGCAGCAGTTTGGGAGCAGCAGACAGAGTCTGAAAGCATTAACAAAAAGTCTCTTTAACCTGTGACTCACCCCCTTCCCCTGCCTGACAGGTCTCTGCTTGAAGGATTTACTCTGCCCCTCAGTAATTTTTTATTTGGGCTGATCATCAAGTGCAGTGATCCCTCGAAGGGTGTTTTATTTCTTAAGCAGGCAATCTTCAGCAGGGTATAACTTCAACAACCCTCTGACATAAACTTTCAGGCCTCATGCAGTGATATATTCACAGGTTTAAGGGCAGAGCAGGAATCCAAATGAGTGGGACAGGTTAAAAATAATAATAAAAAAAGGCTTTTCCTTTCATGTAAGAACTGGCTGATTTGTGGTTTGGACACCCCCACTAGATACTGAACAGAGGGCATGGAAAAGGTTTGTTCGGCTTGAGCTTGACTTTCCCTGCGCTTGTAGCTTTTGGCAGGGCTGCAGTCCAGGCTGGTCCCCTGCTGGCCCCGCTGGCTTGCTCTCTCCAAGGTGTTGACAGAGTTTTTCAGCTGCACCAGAGGCCGCAGATCTGGTGTCAGGCTTTGAGATACACGTCTTGATAAACACATCTGCCTCCAGCAATTGGCAGTGCTCTTTCTGGAAAGGAAAACAAAAAGTGGCTTTATGTAAACAGGCTCAGCGGTGTGTGGGGTGCAGCACAGCATGGCTTAGGAGGCATGGCTGAGCTTTTGCCCCTCCTGCCACTGGGCTTTCGTTGATGGGGAAGTGGCCACTTGCTGACAAGGCATTGGCAGGGGCTGTGTCTTGCCAGGCTGTGTCAGCAGCCCCTCTCCACTGGCTGCCCTCTGCCTGGGTAGAAGGGTCGGCCAAGCCACCATGGCTGCCCTGACAGAAAATGTGGCTCACCCCACCGCCCAGCAGGGCAGCCTATTGTTATTAAAATGTTCTCAATGCATCTACTTCCATATAACTTGGCCCTTTAGCCACCATCAGTTTGAAATGCTGCCCAGTGGTGGCTGTTTACCCTATCAGTGTTGAGATCACTGATGTTACTCACAGCCCGTGGAAATGGACGTATATAGGTCTTGATGAGACGGCATGGCTGTTGGGAGGGCAGAAGACACCCTTAGTCTCAGGAAAGTGCCTTTCCTGCTTCCAATCCCTGCTCCTCTTTGGTGTTACCTGATCGTAGAAACATACAATCATTAGGGTTGGAAAAGACCTCTAAGATTGAGTTCAACCATCAACCCAGCACTGTCAAGTCCATCATTAAACGTGTTTCCTTTGAATATTTCCAGGGATGGTGACTCCATCACTTCCCTGGGCAGCCTGTTTTAATGCTTGACCACACTTTCAGTGAGTACATTTTTCTTAATATCTAATCTAAACCTTCCTTAGCACAACTTGCAGTCATTTCCTCTTGTCCTAGAGCTTGTTATTTTGGAGAGGAGATGGACTCCCACTGAGTGGTCTGTGCCTGGAAGATGGCCGGGAGAGGGATCATCTCTTGCTGAACATGAGTGCTTTGTAGAAGTACGAATAATGACACGAAGCTGATCTCTTGCATTCTGAAAAAAGAGCTGCTAGCTATGGCTGTGGCTGAGGGAGAATGGGTTTCTCTTAAACAGAAGTAACAAGGTTTGGTCAGCACTAGCCCTGTCCCAGGACGATGGTAATTCCCCTATGTGTCTCTTGTAAATGGGACCTTATTTATCAGGCTAATACAGACACTGACTGGTGGTTTTGGACTGATGCTGTAACAGTACAACAAGAGTTGCTAAACTCCCTTGCCTGTTTACTAAGGGAGCACAGAGTGGGGAGCATTTGAAAACCAGCACAGCTCCTTAGAGCCTATAATCATCACCTTTTCTTCTGCCATCTCCCACCCGATCACTGTTGCAGACTGCTGTATGAAAGAATCGTTTAAGTCTCTGCTCAGTCACTTCCTGGAGCCCCTGAAGACAACTGTTGGGTGCTTTCGCTGCACCAGACTCTGGCATAAATGCAGTTTGTAAATTTTAGGTTCTTCCCACTGCAAATGGTTCTGCCAAAGGCTGATGACACTACTGTTCAACAGTTGGTACCAGGTTTGACAGTTGTTTGTCAGGAAAACAAAGACTGCTTAAGCTCTAGGCACTGGATAAAAATCTTAAAAAAAAAATCAGTGGACTTAAGAAAATAAAAATCTAGAGCAGATGTTGAATGTCCCTTCTTTTTATATTTTATCCCCCCTGAGGGGAGAAAGGGAAGAAAAAAACCTTCTGCACAAATGCAGCTTAAAGAAGGAAATGGCTTCCTGGTGGGGGCCTTCCTTTATATCTTGAAACTCCTGAGGCTGTCTGCTGTTCCCTGGTTAGTTATCAGGATAGACTGGGGCACGGCAACCGTTCTGCAAATGCATTCTCCCCCAGGGCTCAGGGTGTTGAACAGAGCTGCTGGAGACTTTTACCTTCCCAGCTGGGTACACGTGGCAAACTTCACTTTGCAACTGCACATTTGTAAGGTTTCCTCTGGGGCTCATGATTTTCCTGTTTCTGAAGTGGCTGGGGAGCACTAAGCTTGAAGGGCAGGGTGTGTTCGGAATATACTGCTCCTTTTGTATATTCTTCCCTTTCTTAAATCAGAGTTTGATTTAAAATGCTGTGGCTTGAACAATTCAGTGCAAGCGAGAAAAATAACACAGTGGGGGGTAAGAACAGAGCATGGTTTCATTCTCAGTCATACTAATCATCTGCCTTTACAACAGACTGCAATATGTTCAAGGGAGTGATTTATCCCTCAGCAGTACAAGGTGACTTTAATAGGAGACTCCATCCTTCCATCCAGAAGCCCTTATCCCTCAAATGTCTTTTATTCCTGTCAAATGTATTTTCTTCCTATAAATTCTCTTGCACAAACTATACTTTTGAAGCAGTGGGATTATGCATCTCGTGCCTTGTAAACCACTGATGACTTTGGCTATATTTTGGGATAGGAGTGTGTGAGGATCAAGGAAATCTGGGTGCTATGGAATGTGAAGACTATTCCCCTCTCCCCATCTACACAATTAGCAAGGTCACTGTGCCTTGTAGGTTGACTTCTATAAGTGGAAAAACATGTAAGCTCTATCCTTTTTTTTTGCAGAGAGCTGGTGTGGCTGTCATGTGTTGTTACCTGTTTGTCAAAAGAACAACACCGGTGTCATACAACAGTCTGGATGCAAATAAGGGAAAAGATGCGTGTCCTGGATTGGTAAATGGAGCCTCTGTGTTTGCTGTGACCTCTTCTTCCTCTGCTGATTGTGGATCATAACGATCGCTGCCATTTGGACAGGAATAATTAATGAGGTAAGTGTAGGTTAGTGGCTTGTGAGCAGCCAAGGGCAAGGCTGCCTGTCCATTTCAGCTCAGCCTAAACCATGGGGGGCACTTCCTTCCTGAGTCAATAGTGATCCTGTAATGCTAACAAAAGACCCTCATTGATCATTGCCCTCTGGTAATTGCTGCCAGTGTGAGCCTGCCTCTCACAACTTGTTGACATCTCCGGACAATTTGACTCAGGCCCTTTAAAAGGTCTCTGCAAAAGAAGCAGGCTGAGGTCTGTAACAGTGTAGGTCAGGAATGTAAGGACAAATGAGATTCTTCCCCAAAGATGCCAGGGCAGGATACACATGGAGTTCTAAGTCAAGACACTTTTATGGTGTTATAGGACGTTTCCGTATCTAGCTTCAGTGCTATTTTACTTCTCATTTACCTCACTGGGAGACCTGGCCAAAAAAGTGACATTCCTGTTCCACAGGGATTTGTATTGTGCATGTGCAGAATACTAGCATTGACTTGAAACAGACACAAACCAAACCAACCTTTTTGAGGGAAATTCTATCCTTCTCCAAGCTGGAAGTTTCCCATATTCAGGACGGTCTTTGTTTGAAGGTGTTCTCAGGAGTTTCACTGTGGATCAGTTGTCAGGTTATGGAGAGCTGGAGTGAGCTCTGTGGTATATATTCTTGCCTTGACATTTCTTTTCGTAAATTGTCCTGGGCTTGTCTGTACCCTGCTTATAGACAAGCTTTCTGGGCAAGTCTCTAGATAAAGGCCTTATATTCCAGGAAGATTCTGAGAAACTGAGGCAGAGGTTGCAAAAACCTTGGCTTGGAAGAACATTAGTACAAACTGAGATGCTTCAAATGAAACATCCTGGGTACTAAGAAATTACTCAACAGCTCTATTGTCTTGGTTCTTTGATGCCATAGAGACTTCTGTTCCTGGTATATTCTTCAGGAAACCTAAAGAACAGAGTATTATTTCAAGTGAAATTCACCATGGATTGCTGGAAAAAAGAAGGTAGAAAGAAAATAAATCCAATGAGAAGCACCCTAGCGACTCTGCATAGAAATAGAATGGGGAGGGCCAATTTACTACCACTGCTGCTTCATTCCATGGCTCTGGGATGGAGAGGGGTGCCTCAGGCAAGCATGGCCAAGAAAGAATTGGACACCCAGTCTACACTAGATGCTGTCATGAAGTAAGCAGAGGTCCATGACATCATTCCAGCTTGGGGAATGGAAGATTGGTCACAGAGGAAATGAATTTCTTACTCAAAGGTTGAGAGCTGGGTTCTTCATGGAAATTTCATATTTCTGCTTTTTCTTCTGGGTTAGCTGGTAATGCAGTCTTTCAGCAATTGATAGTTGTCTTGCATCTGATGTGCAGGTTTGATGTTCTAGGAACACCAGATGACACTTTACCCTTTACAATATTGTTGAATCGATAAATGCAGACCTCGTTTATTAAGTACAGCTGACATTGTCTTGCCAAGGACTCATGTAAAACAGATCTGGGTAAGACTGCAGTTCAGTAATGACAGCTTATATTAAAAAAACAGCATAAGGCTTGAGCTTTACCACAGGATATTGGTTTTCTACAGAATCTAGTAGAGTAAGATCAGTGTCTCATCTTGCTGGTATGGATAAGTACAGTAACATGCTATGTGCTGTATGGAGATCTTTTGAAAGACACTGGAAAACTAAGGGATTTTTTCAGCTGTCAGTATTCCTGTAGTAATTTTGTGAAGAGATGCCCCAGTACCCATGGCCAGCATCTGCCATTCCCTCCTTCTTGCACTATTGCTTTGTGAACTGGTACCATTTATCCACCAGATGTAGCTCCTTCAAGTGGTATTTAGAGGAAGGCTTGTTAAGGTGTGAGATGTCTTGCTGTGTAATATCTGAAGTGAGGTGTTTATCAACAGCCAAAAATGGCTGTATGTTGTCCCAGCCCCATCCTGGTTATTCCACTCTTTTCTGTCCTGCATACCGTAACGTGGCCTCTCAGTTGAACTCTGCTGTTTACCTGCCTGGCCCACAGTTAGGGCTGGTACTTCACTGTGATCCAAGTGACCTTCTGGGAGAGAGCAGGGTGGACAGAGTAAACAGACAAACCTCAGCCAGACCCTCAAAGGTCTGACTGTGAGTGTGTTGCAGTGGTCCTCTGTAGTAAGTAGCACACTGGCAGAGCTGTGGCACACTGACATTCAGCCTCAGCCTTCTGAATCAGCCCTCTGAAATCTGCTCAGCATATGAGAACCTTGAGACATATTCACTGGTGAAGAGCAAGAAGACTCTTTTCTTTGCAAATGACAGTCAAAACTGAACATGAGTCATGCACAGACCATCCTGGTCAGGCTTTCAAATAGCTGATTCCCAGGTCCAGGAAAAGTGCTGCCATGTCAGTCTAGCTCCTCATGCCTCTCTATCACACTGCTCAAAACGGTATACCTGAGAGTTTGTAAACAACAAGTGAATTTCCTTCCTTCAAATGCATAATCCCAGAGAAAAAAGACACCTCTGCTTTCTGTGTCCAGCCCTGCTATTTCTTCCTTGAGCATTTTCTTTACCTTGTCTAACAGAATTCTGTCTTTTGACCTCACTGCCTGACTCAGTTGTGGCACCACTAGAATGACTAACAAGAGTGTTGCTGGAAAGAGATCTTAACTGGAGAAGTAGTTATGGAAACAAACAAGCATTAGAATTATTCTTCTGGCTCCTAGTTTCCTTAATGTCTTCAGCTTTGAGCCAGTGCAAGGTATAATGAAGCGACTCATTCCCCTTGTGCAACACATCTTTCCAAAAAAGAAATCCCTCTTCAGACACTTTCAGGAATTCTTACCTCCTCCCCAGCCAGAGACATGGAAAGCTATAATATTTTCCTGACATTTTGTATTACTCTATTCACAGAGACTTCTTTATTTTCCAAATATGAAAAGAAAATAGCATTTCTAAAATGAGGCATTGTGTGATGACTATTTTAAAGGTAACGTAGCTGTTTCTTCTGGAATACTGTTTTTCTTGGTCTTAGCCTAAACCTCATTGGGGTCTTGGATGCTACAAGCAGACTAGCATTTCCTTAGCAACCAAATAGGAAAATAGGATGTAGCCTGGAGAGATAGGTACTTCCCATAAACAAAAAATGATCTAGCATAAAGCATTTGCAACATCAGAATATCACAAGAAGCATATAAACCTTAGTAAAGAGAGAAAAAGAATAGCAGTCAATTCACAAAATATACATTAGCCATTCTTGCAGAGAAGCAAGACCTACAAAAAATGATCTGTGAGTGAGAGGTCCAGGGTGATGCTTGAATCCTTGCTTGTTCAAAATAAGCTTTTGGCCTGTGAGTCCTTCAACCCATCTTGGTATGATTTGGACAGCCTGAAATATCAAAGCTAAGGGAAAATTGAGAAGGGAAACAGAAGAAGTAAAACAGGGACAAAGGGCTGGATAAGTTTCAAGGTGTGGTTTTGTGTGTATTTGCATTTTGTTCAAGGGGAAGCAATCAGAAAAGATGTAGAAATACATACCTGTTTAGACTCCATCATGGAATGTGCAAAAAATCAGGTAGCAAAAAATCAGATAGCTCATGGGCTGACTGGGAATTAACTTCTCCCTAATTTAGATACCTAGTTTCTTCAGGTTACTTCAGAAAGCCCAGTCTGTGTGTTTGTCAGCTGCCACAGAGTGAGTTGGGGCAGAAATGAAGGTCTGTGGAGTTCAACTCTGTCCCAGGTGCCCCCACATCCTTTACTCCACAGTTTTCTGTCCCTGTGTGGCATTAGTGATGGATGGGTTGTTGTACAAAACTCTGCTCAAGATCACATTGTTGTGAAAGGCCTCTGAATGTGGCCAGTCTTCCAGTGCTTGTAAAACATTGCACCTGTTGACAATATGGAAGAAAAGTAGAAAACACTGCAGTGTAAGTATTGCATTATTAAGTGCATTTCTAAACACTTGTCTTCAAACCACTGAAGCCTAAATCTCCAGAAATGACTGATTGGCTTAAAAAGGCCTGTAATGTGAACATCATGCAATTGATTTTTTTGAAGACAATTACCTGGGCAACATTATTTGGGGGATATGTTGGTTCATGGTGCTTGTTATCCAGATGGGACTGGATGTCATTAACCATCAGAGAGTATGGAAAGGAAAGAGCAGAATATGTATTATTCCCAGCAGGGTGGCTTTTAACCCCTTGATGAAGGGAGCCAGAATTTCCTGAGGCTTAGGAGGCAATTCTGGTGCCAGAGCTAAAGGAGATATGGAGTTCATTTTATTTTGAGGAGGTTTTACGAGTTGATCTCTGGCATTTCACACAGATGGATTCCACCACATTGTCATATGTGCAATAGTTTTTTTTCTCCCTGACAAAGGTAAAGCAGGGATATGCAATTTGCATGAAGGCTAAATATATATCCAACCAGGAAAACAGACAACTGCTTTCTTCCTTCAAAGTATTTAGCATAATTTAATATTTTGGTTTTGTTTCCACTTATTTTCTAGGTGCATTTCAAAATGCTGATATATAAACCCTTTTCCAGTTCACATTTTAGCTATATTAGAGCTCTCTGCATTTTTATGCTAAGCTTTGAGACTACCCAGGAAACTAGAGTTTCCTGTGCCTACTCCCTGTTACCACCTCCATCCACATTCACTTTAAATTGATCAGAGTTTCAGAAAAAGCTTCACCTTGGCTCCTGAGACATGCTGAATTGCAGCAAAATGAACTCGACTTTTTGGCTCTGCAATGAAATCTGAAGGTCCAGGCATTTTCTCCTGGTTTCAGCTTTCATAGGGACAGTTCCATGCAGCTTGAGTCCTTTGAGAAGTGCCAGGCTCCTAATGAAAAGGAGGTGGAATTGCTAGTTGAGGTTTCATGAGCAGGTGGGAGGGAAAGAAAAAGTGAAATTCTGCGTTACCCAGAGCTTGTGCTGACAGATGAATTAAAATGTAAATCTAGGCTAAGATTTCCAACACCAGGACATAAAGTTAAGCTCCTGGGTTTCTCCTCAGTCTCTTAAATAAATTCTAATTTTAAGAAACCCTAACTGCTCCAGCATTCCCCTGTAGAAAATTTAAACAGGGTTTTAGGAGAATCCAGTTATAAAAGCCTTGGCCCAGTTCTCTGAATATATGCCACTGTAAATCATGATTCACAGTTAAAAAAGGGAAGGAAACCACAGCTTTAAAACTGAATGAGATGGTGTTCTTGTCTTCAAAGTATTTGCAAAGTGTGAAGAAAATATTCAAATCTACACTAAACCAAAAGCGAGACTCAAACCAAAACTAATCACCAAACCCAGAGTGTGCTGATGTGTTCAAGAGAGAAAAAAAAACCCTCAAAAAATCAACAAAAGAAAAACCCAAGAAACAAAGAAAAAAAAAGTCGCATTTTCTGGAGTGAATCCCTATGTTGAGATTTTTGGGCAAGTCCATTTCTCCGTCAGAAAAAAGGCAGGAAAAAAGAGTCCTACTTGAATTTTGCTGCTTTGCAGTGGGGTGTGCTGCTTCCCCTGGCTGTCTTTTTGAGAAGTATAAAATATCTGAGAAGTATAAAATGTCCAAGATTTATTTAGTGAACCAATGAAACTGAGTTGAGTAGTTCTGCTGAAAAGTGCTGCTGCTCATTTGGTCTCTTTGCTTGGCCTGGAATTGCCCTTGAAAATGTGGTCCCTAGTCAGCTACCTCTGGAAATTTCTGCCTGGCTCATCTCCCATGCCAATGTGAGGCACACAACAAACAGTGTGAGTGTGCATCTTTGATGAGATCAAAATATTTCATGGTCACATCTTTTCTGAAACTTGCTGAGCTGATTTGCTGAATCAAGACACAAAACCAGTTTGGGATACCTTTTATTTGGCTGACTGAAGCTGACAAATAGATAACAGATTTCTTTTTGTACGTTGCATGGATGTCAATGAACCCTGTCAAGTGGCTGTGCTGCAGTGGGATTTGGATAACATTTTCTCATCCCTCATTCCACTAGGAGGATTGATCCACCAGGGTTTGTTTTGGCAGGAGCTTGCCTGTTGTGGATTGTAGAGTGCATGGGAGAACTTCCAGTGGCTAGGGGTGGACATGACATTCTTTTAATGAGATATTTTGTGAAGTATTTTACTTACTCTAAACATCAGAAACTAAGACTCTTTTAAAAACAGGAAGAAAATAATGTCAGGAAAATGCATAAATAATTACTTAGATGTCTTTGGGTACGAGGTCTTGTGGTAACAGAAGCGTGACATGACACTTTGCAAGGGAAGAGACCATTGTTTTAAAACAATTAGGCCCATTCCAGCCTATAATTTCCAGGGATATTCATATCTAGAATGACAGTAACTTCATGTATGCAAGGAATACAGTGTTGAGAAAATGAGGCAGCAAAATAATCCTGCCTTTTTATAAAGTGAAGAATGTTTTTAAACCAGGCAATAATCACCCATTCCAGCCATAAATTCTGGAAAAAAGTCCATGTTGAGTTCTGAAAAGTCACCAAATTCTTCTTCTTGTGAGGCTGGAAAGAGCTGGGACTATCTGTGCCATGGAATATTTTGGGCTGGGAACTCGACTCTTAGTTTTAATCTGAAACAGCCTTGTGTTTGGTTGCATATGCCAGCTGCTGTAGGCTGCATTAGGCAGCAGCACAAGCTTTCCTGTGCAGGGATGGGAGGGAAAAAAACTGATTTTCTGCTGGGACCACAGGGAGTCTGATGCTGGATGATCTGGGCAGATGCTTGGAGAATCGGTGATCTGTAAACAGAAGGTTTGACACAAGCTCTTCAGCTGTGTGTGCAAAGCCAGCCTAGTCACATCCCTTCCAGGTGAGGTGAAGCCTGAACAGGTAGTGTTGTTGGGAAAAACCTTTGCAAGTTGAAAAGGATGTCATGCTGTCCAAGCCAGGAGGCTGTGCTCAGCTGCTCAGGGCTGGAAGCCACTCACTGTCCACACATAGTGATACCTTTACAGTGGTTGACTTTACAAGATGCAAAAATTGACTCTGCTCACGGGTCATCAGCTCATATTGGCTAATAAAATCCACACGCTACCCACAGGCACTGTTGGTCAATGTGCCTCCTTGCTTATGGCTGTATAAAATGATACCATACTGTTTGGCACAGCTGTACACGGGGGAATTACATTTAAATTTGCCCATAAAAGATCCATTACTTTACAGCAATATTAAAAGAAACCATTTATGAGTGTTAAATTTTTATTTAAATATAATCCTTACCATGTGTTGGGTGGAAAAAGGCAGCAGCCTGTAACATAAAAAAGGTATTCTCAGTATGTGGGGCTTTAGAAGTGCTTCATTTTCTTGACTTTTCTGGGGCATAGTGAGTTCTGTTTTGACTGAGGGTAGTCTAATCTCTGCCTGGCCAAACCATGCAAGAAATTGTCTATTTATTTATTTAGTTGATCATGCAGTAGCATAATGTTTTCCATAATTATGTGTCTGAGGTCTGGCATATGAAGGAACTGAAAGAGTGAGCTATTCTGCCCCCCGCCCCAAATATCACCTAATGCAGGGTATATGGTATGGTCAAACACTGTGCAAGCAGCTGTGCCCTCCCCATATCTCCCCACTCAGTGTTGCAGGTATGGTAAACATAGTATGGCATACAGACCAGGAAACCACAGTCTGATTTTCCTCTAGCACCAAAATAACACAATTTTCTGGTGTTGATGAGTAGTGCTCTACTCCTAATACTCCATGATGGATTGTTCCAAAAGCCACCTTAAGCTCTTGCAAACCTCCTGCCAAGCCTGTTAGACAAGGCAAGAGCTCACAGCCACTTATCCTTGGAAGACTCTTCTCAGGCTGAAATCCCACTGCTAGCAGGGGCAGTGGGAGGCATGGGGAGAGCATAGCTGGAGCACCTGACGTACAATTGATGTAGGCAGTGGCCCTAAGTGGCACAACCTGCCACTGCCAAGCCCTACACTGCTGTTTCAGAAAAACACAGGCAGCCACTACTGCTGGCTTCCCCAGTCGCTGTGCCTAGAGCCTCACTGACATTTTTATTAAACTGATTTTCACCAGGAAACTTGCTTTCGACACCACGTCTGAAAACTTTCCTCTTTTGGGGAGTTCCAACATTTTTGTCAAGAAAGAGAAGAAAAATCAGTCAGGCCAAAACATTTGTGTAAGAAACATAAATTTTTTGAAAGGGAGCAGCTGCTGGATTTTATAGTTTTCTTTTGTTTGAACTTATTTTTTCCTTTTTTTTTTTTTAAAGGAAAAACCTGACCTATGTTCTTTTTCCTTTGTGCTTGTCAAAATTTTCCTCAAGAAAAATATTTGATCATCTCTTCTTATGGCTATGAATGCTACTGGAGGCATCTCACAAGGCTTCTACCCAGAGAGACAGAAGAGGGAAGAGCAAGAAAGATCCTTGCAGCCTTTCCCTTTTTAAAGCATTGTTTCAGAAGTGTGCAGAGATTTCCTCAGAACCAGTAATACAAAATACAGCAGTAGCCATATTTATTTTTTCAAATCTCCAGGACAACTGGAAATATTTTTTTCTATTGACCCAAAGAAATTATTCCTATTAATCTAATTCATACTGAAATGTTGGTGCATCCAGCTTATCCTAGTACCTATGTAAATAGTCAACTAAAAATCTGTGTAGAGTAATAGTGTCATTTTTACTTTACAAGGCAAATCTTGACAACATACTAGCTGTATTTTTTTTCTCAGCATCCATGTCTGAAGACATTTTCATTCCTTACAGGAGAATGAAAAAACATGGCATGCAATATGAGGAATAACTTATCCCAGATAAAACACGGGGCAGAATGCAAAGAAGAACAAAAAATAATTTGTTGTCCGGTGTTTATTCTGTAGTGATGCGTTTGTGTTGTACCATTTTCCATGCTTTTCTTGTAGCATTTTTCTTTTTGTTTGTACCTTACAAATGTTATAAGAAATGAAGGGGGCATAGCAGAAAGGGTGAATAAAATTTGCTTATCTGTATACATAATTAGAATTGGAGCAGGACATCAACATGGATTAAATAAGCAGAAAAGAGAAAATAGTAAACTTCATTAAGCATTATGTAAGCTAGTACAAAGCATTGCCTAATGTAGCGTTGATAAAACCATTGTAACTTTTTCTAGGCTAAATTCTTATGCTGGAATAACCATTTGTTACACAATCAGTGTAGGTCAGTGGCAATCTTCGGATTGGGCCTTAAATCCAGGGTGGCTCTGCTGGAATTGGTGCTGGTACTTCAGATTAAGACCACAGTAACTGAGATGAGAATCTGATCCACGGCCTTAGCTCATATTGTTCCAAGAGGAGTAAATCTTGTTAAGTACGTGTGATTCTTTTTCCTGATTTTGTGGGTTCCCTCCAATATTCCAGCCACTCTTCCCTTCACCTCTAGTTGCATGGCAGTTATTCCCATCAACAAGAAACAATGGATTTGCTGTAAAGTCACAGAGTGGAGCAGAGATTAAAGTTGCTCTTGCAAATACATCCAGTGCCTTCAGGAAGATTAATCTGAGTGAAGTACCCAAAAAGCTGGAAAAGCCTCCATATACTTCTGAATGCACATATTATTTGGAGCTGATTGCTGTTTCTCTGGTGCCCTGTAAATCCTTGAGGAATGCAGTTGAGACCTCGGATCTTCCGCAAAGGGATTTAAAGAGGTTGTGAACAGAAAAATGGAAGATTTGTCTGACTTTTATAAATCTGACAGTTTTAGTATATTTTTATAGAGAATTTTTTAGTCATACATTTATTAGTAAAACTATGCAGCTTGAGAGAATCCTACATGAACCATGCAGTCCTATTAGCCATGGCTGTATTCAGTATTCGTAAGTTTTTGCCAGAAAATTGGGATCAATAATTTTCAGGCAAGAGGTTTTCTCATGAGCTCTTTTCTATTTATTACTTGTGATTGACCACATAGCATGGCTTTGCTTCCTTACTTAGGTAATAAGGATGGGAGAATGGTAAGTACAAATAATGAATAATGAGTTTCTGTATTTATGCAGAACCAGTGGCCAAAAATCTTGACAAAAAGTTGTCACACTGAGATAATGCAGCTCATATTCAAAATGTGCAAGTGGATTTATTTCACTTCATGACTCCTGGTGTCCTACACAAAATAATCCCCTTCGGGTTTTGGTGGAATTGCTTAATTTAATTCTTTTAAATCCAGATATAGCAGTGAGTGTGATTCAAAGATAAGGGGCAATCCAAATGCTCAGCCTTAAGGGCCTTACATGTCTTTTAGGTTCCCAGTCTGCCTGAGCTATCCATGTAGGTAGGAGTATTAGCTGAAGAACAGATCATAGATACCTTTAGGAAAAATGCTGTGAACATTCTGAAATTGCTGAGTCAAATTCTTCCTCATTTTTTGATATCAAACCAATTGTTGATGTAGATCTAAGGGCATTTGCTCTATGGACTGTAGATTCCATGAACTTAATATAGATGCACAAATGACATCTTAGTTAAAACTTTCACTAGAATAGTATTTCTGACTGTGTATTTATCACTGTTTCTCAGGGGTCACTTTTCCAATCAGGACAGAGACATAAAACAGTAACTGCTGAGTAACTAATCTCAGACACAAGAAGTCTGGTTTTTTGGCAGGGTGCATTTTGGGACAGACAGCGACAATTTGCAAACGTGCTCCTGTTTTGGTAAACTATCACACAGAGAGAGACTTAAGATTCAGACCAGAATTTCAGGACAAAATGTGAGAGAGAAACCCAGGTCACTCAGTAATCCAGAGGGCTCTTCTGGCACGTTAGAAGGGTGGAAATTCCCATAGCTCAAGCATTTGGGAAAGAGTGTTTCCTGGTCTCTGCCATGCAGGCAATTCCACTTCATACAAATCACTGTGGGTGTCCTTTAGCAGGACACTGAATCTTAGTTACTGTGATTCCAGAGAGTGTCTGGATCAGTAGTCCATCATAACATTACTCGCAAGCATGGAAAGAGGGGGAAGAGAGGAAGTTATCTTCTGCCTGAAATGGAGTGAGAACACTTTTGAAACTTTTTGCTATCTCACTGTAGAAAGGCAACATTTTTTACCCATCACCAGGAATGGAGAGTGACTAGAAAAGCAGTCCATGGCCTGTAATCTGACACAAATTCAAGTCACTAGCGTATTGGTAGAAAACAAATTAATGGGAGAACCAGTTCTTCCCCCTCTTGCATTGTAATGTGCTGTGTTGAGACAAGGAACTGCTGTTTCTCTGTTCTGTGGATTTTCTGCACCATATTTTGAGTTTTTCTGTATTACAGGCTGCTTCTGATTCTTCTTTAGGGCAATATAGGTGTTCTGCTGCATTCCTGTCTAGGCTAAGTGTAAGGACAGACCTAAATTCTATGGAGCGTTTGACTCTCGTCAGAGGAAAAAAAAGTTATTTGTCTTTTCCTGACTTGAATGTAGGTTTTTTTAATAGGGCTAAGTGAGAAAAAACTTATTGGTAGAGGTTTTTTATTTAGTGCTCTGTAGAGCTTTGGCTTTTATTTAAAGATATTTCTTTTCCTGAATTGGATATTTTAAAATTGAGTTTGACTAATGACCTTTCAGAAAAGTCAGGCTGTTTGTCATCTTGCATGAGAGAATGTAGTTGGTTGCAGCCAATTTTATTTAGAGATTTATTTAGAGATTTATTTTTTTTTTTGTTCCCATGCTGCTTACAGAAACCATTTGAATCTCGTTCCCTGGAGGAGAAAACAAGAAACATATTTGTGATCATTTGTTAATGTGACTGTCTTCCCGAGATGCAGACACAGATACGCTTGGTACATATCTTTGGCCATGCAGTTTTGTGCCTTCTGTGACAGAATGGAATATGCTCACTATACTGACTGCTTGCCAGAGTGAGCCCAAGAAAGAGTCAAGATTTATTGCACAAAATCATTTGTAGGAATTTTGCCTTTCTATGGAGATACCCAAGATGTTTTCCTTCTTGTTCTTACGGTTGCAGGTGATTTACATAATTGTTATCACATCTGATATACTCCACTGTACATCACTTTGTATGTGGTTTGTGCTATTGAAAAAGTGAAGATGAAATTCTGTGGAGTATTCAAGTTGTTGCACATGTATTATTTGACCTTGGATTACTGTGATTTTTTTAGAAAAGGGCCAGTAAGGCTTGGTATGTAGTGGATAAAGCACTAGCTTTGCTCTTCAAATATTTTTATTAGAAATTTGGATCACGGTTCAAATCACAACTGGAGAACTAAATGAAATGAGTCTGTGTTTTCATCTGAGTCCCCCAATGGATCATAATCCAGATCATAAAATATACCACTTAAACTTTGGCAGTCCTGTGTTCTCAGGAAGCTTTATTGCTTTGCATTACCTTAACTCAAAGATAGTCCTTACAGGACTCAGTTCAAGCTGAGGTTATTCAAAGAACAAAGTTTGTATTTCTAACTAAATCTGGTCTGTGGATAAATGTAAGCCCTAACAGGTTTACAAAGCAAGCTCACATACCTTTCTGCTGTATCTTAATGAAATTTAGCTGTTTGGCAGGAAGGAGTGTCAAATCATTCCCCCTGTATATCCAAAATGCAGCCAGAATGAGGTGGGGACACCTCAGGAAAATTAGCCCTAGAATCCCTAGAGCCAGAAGCCTTCTGACATCATCACTAGTGGCTCAGATATTTTAAAGGAATTCAGCTCAATTTAGGATCAATGGATGCAAAATGTCACAATTGACAGCCTATACTTTTTGCTCCTTACACCTCTCCTTACCTAAGTGTCTGTGGGTCAGAGTGTGGCAGCCTGCTCCTTGCCTGAGGGGTGACTGCTGTGGTTTGTGCGCTGCCTCTTGCCAGCAGAGCAGCCCGTGGGCCTCAGGACCTGTGCTGAGCCCAGCTGCATCACAGGAATGGAAGCATAAGTGGCTAGAACTCCTCTGGGTTTACATGACGTAACTGGAGTCTTCTCACTTTAGCCCTCAGCATCCTGTGCTGCCTGCATTTGATGTCATGAATGTGTGCTATTTTTCATGCTTTAATAATAAAAGTGGTGCCTTACTTCAAAGGAAATCGGGCTTGGAACATCCTGTAGCATCTCAGAGACAAATGTGTTATCAATATAAACACCTTTTCTTAATGATCGATCTAAGACATAGCAGTCCTTCCAAAACAAGAGGCATGGATGCGCTGTGAATTAAAATTTGACATCTTTCTACGCACACCAGAAATAAAGGGAAAAGGTTCATGCAAATGTCATGGATTGTGGATGGATTCCATCCAGGTGAAATTCCTTCTGGTTATTTTAAATGTAACAACAAATGACATTAGAAGCATTTTTTTTTACCCTGAAGGTGAAACACTTTTCATAGTGTAGCTTAAAACCAGCTCTCAGTTGCACAAGTGTAAATCTGTGCCAAATAACTCCAGTGAGGCCAGTGGAGTTATTGGGGATTTACACGGGTGTAATTCTGAGTAGAGTTTGACCCTTTGTGAATATAGAAATGCACTCAATTTATTGCACTATTACACCACAAGCAGGTGTGCAGGGACATCCACTGGGGAAGGAAAAATACAAATCCTAACTACAGGTCACTTCATATCCTTTTTCTCAGGCTTGCTGTATTTCCAAATCAAAACTCACAGACAGAACAAATCAACTTGTACTACTGGGTAATAACCACTCAAGGCCATTTCACCTTCAGCCCTACACAGAGCAAAGTGGGGTGTCTTTACTCCTACTATCTTCTTTTACACTTTGTCCCCTTCCCCAGCTGTAGTCTTACCTTATGAGGAGTGTGATGGCAGGAACCGGGTAGGTCTTTTTATGCTAACCTCTCATGGCATCTTGCTACATATATGTGCAAGTGAATGACTATAAATGCAGATGCATACACACGGGGATACTGTGCTTGTGATGGCACCTTTGATGATCTAAAATAATTTGTGTGCATGTAGCTGTCAGGATGGGTTCCTGATGAGATAGATACATACAGGGCCAGAACTGTAGACCAGGTTTATTGCTTATCATCCGATATTGATTCAAGGTTGTTGCTGCCACAGTGGCTACATAATAGTATTTTTAGGAGCAAG
>JAWWLV010000088.1:32700636-32741626 GCA_035041135.1 Platyrinchus mystaceus | reverse complement strand
AGAAGTCAGCTTTGCTAATTTTGCTGTGTCTTTTTCCATTTTTACACAGCAAAAGCTGGTGTGTTGTGGGGGGAAAGGACTGTAGGAGTAAGACAAGAAAAATTGTCAACCCAGAGTTGAAGCAGTCATTGTTTTTTATCTCTAGAGAAAATAAAAGGTGCCAAAATGAAGATTCTGCTCAATGCTGAACAGTCACTTTTCTGTGAATGTATCAAAATTTAATTAGCTCTTATAGAAGCTTTGGTATTGATGCAGAGCAATGGGAAAACCTAAGACATAAACCAAGAATATTTGTAAAAATGCTATTAAAGATTTCTCTTTTCAAGAAGTGACAGATTAACTAACAAAATAATCAGTTTTACTGGACAAATTGGTTAGAAAAGTGTGTTGTCTGGCTTATCTCCAACACCAATAATACCATTAAGAGCAGCCATGGAATTGATGCCAAATTAAAAGAAGAACAGTCTGAACTCTGAGTGACAGAAGTGGCCTTCTGCCAGGAAAGGCAAGTATGAATGCACAAGGAACATATTCTTTTTGTTTTTGTATTTACATTTGGCATTAAGAAACCACCAAAGGGCTGTTAACATCTGAGGTGGTATAAATCTAAACACGTAAAGGACAGAACAGATTTTAAAAGCATTTCCCATCAATTAATCTTGAACACACAGCTACCAAGTATTCTCACTCTTTGAGTGCAGCACCACAAAATAAATTACCGTTTCACATTTTTATTAGCATTTCATTAGAAATAAAATCCAAAATGTTTGACAAACCATATTTTTAAGAGTTTCTGAGGGTAGGTTTCAGGCAAGAGAGATATTTTTGTGTAGTTTGTAGAAGGGTTAGAATTTGAGATCTCTGAGGCATTTACTTTTTTAGCACTGAAGAGCCTGCCCTACTCCTGTTGGGCCCTTTTTTATTTTCCATGTATACCTGAGATCTAAGTAAGGCTCTTCCTTGAGGAGGGTGCTAGTCACCCTGAGGAAAGGAGTTGAAATCAAGCCATGAATAATAAATGTTTGGGAAACATTTTTGCCTGATGATTGAAACTTTACCAGTGTACTTAACACCATAGATCAGATATTAGCTGCCATAAATTGCCTTCTGTGGAGCTACTTTACTTCACACTCGCTGAGGATCTGGCCCCATATGTCTGATTTAATGGCAACTCCAGATCAGTCTGAGAGCAAGTTCTGATGTGTACTGAATGGCTGCTTTCCAGAGGTTAGCTGGTCCAGTCCAACAGGAGAGGCCCAGACTGTCTCTGATCTCACTTATTCAAACTAAAGACTGTGAAAGTTGTCATGGTCCTGTAATGAGATGAACTGAAGACCAGTCCTGCTGACAGATCAGGCCAGATCTGCAAGCTGCTAGGGAAGAGTCTTTCACTGCTATTTGCAATCAATTTTATGGACTGGTCAAAATGTTTCCATTTCAGATGTTGACAAAAATGTTGTTGAAATCATAATACTGACAACCCAACCGCCATCAACAAATGGGACTTATTTTTGTGAAGACGGGTTGCTCAAAATGCTCAGTTGGAGGCATATGGAACACCGTGAATACCAATGGGATAACAGAGCAGTGGTCATTGTTTCTGCCACAAAGTCCAGAAACAAATTCAACCTGTAACAAAACCAACCAACCAACCAACCAACCAACCAAATCAACTCTGAAATCTGTTTAACTATAGCAAGTCGTTTCAACTAAACCCTACTAAATAAGTGGGCAACTCTGCCCTCAATATGTTCTTGTTCTGAGCATAGTCAGAGGTGTTGGTGCCAAAAGTCAACATACCATGAGTGTGGGGTTTTTTCTGACTGTATCTGAGCACGGGAAGTGTGAAGTATGATACAGGGGAGCTTTCCTTGCACTTTCCAGCCTTCTTGGATGGAAGGATCAGAAAGTTTGGATAGGATGTGGGTTATACTGGCACTCACAAACGCTTTTCCAGCCCAATTCTGGTCTTCAAACCATCTGAGGTTTACCCATTTCTAATATGTTTAATCTTATCTAATCTGTTTTTTATTTAAACAAGGATTAATTGCATTTCTTTGTTCTTTGGTGACTTGATGCTAATCACATGCAGCACACTCCTTAGGATCAGTTACATGAATGCCTGAATTGCTACCTTAGATGATGAAAAACATCTGTGAGAGGAAGTGTAGCAAAGGGGAAGGGGGAAAGAGGCAGATGGCTGTATTTGGGGCCTTAGTTGTCATGGCAGGAGCACTTTTCAAATGGCTCAGTGGGTTCCTCTCTCTGATTAGAATTTCTAAGTGGGGTTTTTTTCTACCTTATTCCTTCAGTTCTGGTGTTGCAAAATTCCTGAAAGTCTAAAATAACCCAAAACTGTCTTTATCAAGCTAAACTTGTATAGCTGGCAAATTCACACTCAAACCATATTAATGCTGTTCAAGAAGGTTTCTTGCATATCTTAGCAGTGACAAAATCCCTAAGATGTGCAGTGGGCTCGTGACATTGTAAGATGAAGGCAAATCCAGAAAAACAAAGTTAGAGAGACTGTTGCTTTAGCATAAGCAGATTGGAAATTGAGGGCAAGATGATGCTGTGATGCCCATCAAAAAACATATGTGACATATGTGCTGTTAAACACAGAAGCAAAGTGTCTATCAAGCTGGGACATCCATAGATTGGACCACAGTTCAGACATATATATATAAGAAACTTTGTTGTTGTCAAGAGACCACAATATAGACCCAAACTGAGCAGTGCTGACATGACTTCAGTTTTTTATTGAACCTAGCTTTCTCAGTGGCTAGGGGAAATAGCTTTCAAAGTTTTTCTCAGTGTGGATCTGTAATGGTTTTCTAGGGTGTCCACAGAGAGAATAAAAAACTATGCATGACAGATTGGCTTTTCGTATGCTGCCTTAGAAGTGGTCCCTCTGTGCCCAAGGGTCCACTGACTGTCAAGAATACCTTTGGTCTAGGGGAAGTCTCAGTCCTAGTAAAGCCAGTGACAAAATTATGGGTTTCATAGTAGTCAGAAATGAAACCTCAGCAACTCTTGTGGTGTTCAAGAAAAAAAGAAAACGTTTCATTTCATGACTGGATGGGAGGCTCAGTAATGTAGACAGTTTGTCTTGCAGCAATGCCAAAAATATCACCTGTGTTTTACAGGAATAAGTAAAGGGACTTCAACAGCCCCGTCTCTGAAGAGTGGTGTATCAATCCAGGGGTTAAACTTATATAAGCTCCATAAAAATGCACAGCATCAGCTCAACTGACTGTTGATGGCCTGCTTTAAAGGGATCTTGTGGGGAAATCAAAGTACCTTCCACACAAGTGTCAGTTAAAGGGCTAACAAAATGTCCAACACTGCCCAGTGTCTAAAATTTAAACCAGAATTGATCAGCTTTCACGGTATTTAAAATGAATGTTATAATTATGTCCAGAGTATACCTTACTTGCAAGTCTATTGGCTGTCTTACAAAGCCTGAAACAGTCTGGTTGACATGTCTTATTTCATGTATGCCCTTGAGTATGCAACATATTTAAATCACACTGGGCATAGTTAAGTATGTTTTTCCATATGTTACTTTAGTGGAAAACTAAACTGAGGCTTACCTGCAAGAAGCAGCATTTCAATATGTCAGCATATTCATACTGACTGTAGCTCTTGCATAAGTCAGCAGGAATGAGCACTTAGAAAAACTCTCTTAAGGTAAGCTCTGGTATAAAGTGTGTATAACAACATTTATTTAACTCCCACAGGAGTTTATGAGGCTTAATTAATGCCAGCAAATTGGTTTAAGATCGTTTTGTGAAAGATGATTTAAAACTGAACTCTTGCTAGTGTTTCAGAGCTGTGAGATCTCCTAAGGCTTTGGGTTGAGCTGTGGAACACAGCAAAGCGCAGATGTGCAGGTGTATTTGAGCAGGTAAAAACTAATGACCCGTGTTCTCTGCTCATATTGCAGGTTGTTCTTCAGACTCAAGGCTGATACACTGAGCTAAGGAGATGAAGGCACTGGTCCTGCAGGTCCCATTATGCCTGCATGAAAGAGATCTGTGCCAGATACCTTTGCAGCTTGGGTTGATGCTGGCATTTTTTGACTTGTGAGAAAACATAAGTGTGGTCTGGCGGACTAGCCTAGACTGCCCTGCTCAGCTGGGAAGATCTGCCTGCCCCAGATACCCAGTGTAGCTGGCTCTGAAGAAGCAGCAGGGATGGGGGGATACAGCAAGAGATGTTTGTGTCCTGAGCACCCTGAGAGAATTTTGCTTCCCTTCTCCTTGCCTTTGGTACTCTACTCCAGAGGGCAGTGAAGCTTCACACAACCCATTTGCTCCATCATTGCTGCATGTGAATGACGGTAGAGCACATCCAACAGAAATACCACATCAAATGTGCAAGAGGACAGTAATCTATGAACTTTGTGCTATTTTACAATGAATCAGATCCAATGCATATGGTCTACTTAAAAGCCAAACCAAGCTAAAAGTTCAATTGAGACTGGCCAGAGGAAGGGAAAACATCAGAAGCAAATAGCTGCAAATGTAAAGTTGCTTATGTTGGAGCTTCTCTTTTTTTTTGTCTGAGACTTGTGAAGTTAAATTGCAGATTCCTTCTCAGGTATCTTCCTAAAGCATTACTTTGCAAAGCTTGGAATACCCAGGATTGATAGACTTAATAGGTCTTTTACAAGTGAAATCTTGGAGTAGATTTGAAAATTACTTAGTATCTAGTTTAAAACAACAGCAACCATCCTCATCAACTCCAAGCACTCTTATCTGAAAACCCAGATGGTGCTGCGTGATTTTGGAACTAAGTAAGGAGCTGGTTTTGGCTTATAGTGTCAGGCACTGCATATGAGTGCTTTATGAAACCCATTAAGGACCTTCTACCTCAAGATGTCTCTGAAGGCAGACACAATGATAAAGAATAGTGCTCGAGAAGATTGTGACATTTGACTGGGTTTCCATTAAGATAAATTGCATATAAAATGATAATTGATTATGTATCCACCCTGGAAATATTTGGACTCCTGTAGGCAGAATGATGGGTCATTGGAATATCAGACTGAAATAAACCTTCTAAATGTGCTCACGGGTTTAATTCTGTGGGTTAACAAAAGCGAAACTAATGGCCTGTGAAGGTTATCCATTTACAGTAGCCACAGATCCAACAGTATCAGAGACAGACCTGAAGGTGTTCCTTGTTCCTATGGACAGGTAGCCAATGCCCAGAGACCTCTTGCTTTGGGAGCTTCAAACACATGCCTCTTTCAGAAAATTGTCTGCATTTCTACAGAACACGAGATTAGCTGAAGGTCTCTGATCAGCATTTTTCTTTAACCACCATGTAAACAGGAAAGTTCTCTTTATTAGGGGTACAATAGGTGAGGTCAGAGAATTTTGCTGTCTAATAAAGTTTCTGAATCCTCAAACTTCATAAGTCCTAGTGGATTTTAAACTTTGAATTTATAGGATATGCTTCTCTTTACCAAAATCTTGTAAAACAGGCACCAAGGGGAACATGAAAAGTAACCTAGTTATAAATACTTGAACTATATCATAAATTGTACACTAGAGGCAAGAAAGAAGGAACTCCCCAATACAAGAGACAAGTCAGTAAATGTGGAGGACTGTGATGCCAGAATACTTTTCTCCCATTCCATGTCCAGTGAGACTGAGATAGCAATTGCTTCAAAAAAAGCCCAATCCCTGTCACTGTCTCTTCAGCTCTACTCACCATGTTAAAAAAATTAAGGAATCATTATTTTAAAATCCCAACTGAAACATTTTATTTTGGTTTTCACTTTATTTTAAAAATATCTATGCTTCTTAGCTTCACTCGTGTCAAAGTATTGGCTGTGAGGAATTATAACCTGATAAATCTAAGAGAATAGGAAGCTTTGTTTTTGAAATGTTTGGGAAATTAATCTGACATCTTTACCAATAGAGAAGAACAAATACTAGTGCCTTGCTCCTGATTATGCTGTATTTTCCTATAATAAAAAGTAGTTTTGCCTGTGAAGCCATGTTAATCAATGAAAACCACTATTTGGGATTACCTGCAGTGATGAAAGACTGGTTCTCATTCTCCAGAAATCTGGGCAACATTTAAGGGGCTGTGCCAAGCATCAGAGGAGGTAGGATTTTCTCCTTGAGTGCAATGGGAGATTGTTTTGGAAGTCTTAGGAGGTTTCTTTAGTGTGTCATGTCTTGTCTTGAGGCCTGATCTAGCTTCCCATACAGTCAATGCAGAGACTCTCTTTAATTTTCGAGTGGAAGCCCAAATCAACTTTCTTAAAGACAAGGAAACCATTAAACAAATACACTAAAGCAAAATAAATTAGTTCAGCCAGGAAAATAGTACACTATTTATGTCCTTTGTAATGTTGCTGACGAATGTCTTGTTCTTAACTTCCCTTATAGCCTTTTATTTTGAATTAACAGCATGGTTAGCTTAGAGATGATGCATGTTTCCTTACTATTTAGGACATATTTTCTATGTCATATATGGAATTTTTGGACGTTTTGCCTAATGAATGTGAAGTTGCCGTCACTTCCGTGGTTTCAGTCTGGTCATAGTTAGAATTTTTCAGACCACACACACAGTCCAACTTCTT
Source organism: Platyrinchus mystaceus (assembly GCA_035041135.1). Lineage (NCBI taxonomy): Eukaryota > Metazoa > Chordata > Aves > Passeriformes > Tyrannidae > Platyrinchus > Platyrinchus mystaceus. Next base: position 32,735,025 of record JAWWLV010000088.1, on the reverse strand, counting down.
ACTTTTGGCAAGAAAAAAAACCCAACTGGGCTCATAAATTATATTCATAAATACTTAGTGTACTCATATGTATGGCTTTCTAAATAAAGAGTAGGAAAACCAAGACCTGAGGAAACCTGGTAATTCTGGGGAAGAATAATCTATTTTGTTGGGAAGAAAAACCTTCTACAAAATCAGTAGAACTATAATTTACTCCTGACATTTAAAATAAATCATGTTTTTGTACAAGTATAATGCAAATGGAACTACTTCCAGAAAATCAGTATGGGCTTTGACCAACAGAATTACTTGAAATATTGAACACTGGAAGTATTCAGCAATAGTGAACAGCATAGGAAAACATGATTTATTATGCCAGGAGAGAGACTTTCTAATCACATGGATCCCATTCTCAAGAGTGGGCAGTGGTCTTTTTCTGCTCATGACCCTTCTCTGCTAAAAGAAAAAATGGGCCGCAGTAGAAGTGTTGGTGGCTTGAGGCTGGTGAGAGTAGCAGAAAGAAATCTTCCCAGGCTCCTCCCTTGAGCTCAGCCTTTCTTGTCTCCTGCAGAAAACACAATTAATATAGCTTTTTTTTGGGGGGGAGAGGGGTGTGGTAGTGGAGGGTGGTGTTTGCTTTTTTAAATTTCTTCTTGTATTGATAAAAAGATGGGGTTTAGGGTATTTTTTTTTGTGTATGCAGAAACAGTCTTAACATGCTTCTGCAGCTTTGCAGAAATTATTACAGTAATAATAATATTAATAATAATAATAATAATATGAGCGACACAGCAACACACTGTGTTTGGATCAACCTAGCTCCTGAAAAAAGCCAAGTGTCATCTAAGAAATATATAATAGCTTCATATAATCATAGAATGGTTTGGGTTGGAAGGGACCTTTAAAGATCATCTAGTCCCTCTTCCACTGTAACATTGCTCAGAGCTCCATCCAAACTGACCTTCAGTTGCTCTTGACCTCAGGTCTGGCCTTGGTTTGGCCTTCTGTGAGAAGGCTTATACCACCTTCCCAGAAGGATTAAGCTCTCTACAGTGCTGGTTGTTCAATCCATACTATTTGGTTGCCTTTGTGGCATACTGCAGAATTTTACGCATTGGAGACAGGAATGACAATTACACCCAAGGCAAGATTGTTGCCTACAGTTTAAGTAGCATCTTGGTTTTAAATTCAACACAGTTTTCATAAGGCTTACAAAGAAATCTCTCCTCTCATCATCTCGTTAAAATTCCCCCCTTTCTTAGTATGATTATATTACATTTCCTATTTTTATTTTTTTTTTTACATAACGCTATCCCAAACTACCCTAAATTGTTTGGTCACCGTCTATCATTTGGGTAAAAAATTTGTAAGGCAAGCTAAAAAGGGTCAGGGGAGATGTTTGTGTGCAGGACCCTATCAAATTGCGGCAGTGAAAGAGTTCAGAAGACATATGTGACCAATTTTCATGGGTAGCTGATAGGGGAAGAGTTGCCTGGGGTAAGAGCTGAAAATCATGCATCAGTGAAAATTATCACCCCTTGAATCTGTGTCCAGATGTGAGTCCCTCATCTGATCTTGTATTATTTTCAGGTGTCCATGTCTTTGCCCAGGTATAGGAATGGACGCTTTGAGGTATGTCTTTGGAATATATTTCAGAGTCAGACATTTGATAGGGCTGTGAGAGACCTTTTTTTCTTCACTCATGCTGTAGTGCTGATCATTGATAAAACATACACAGAACATGTGAAATAATTGCTCACCCAATTTATAGTAGTGTAAACAAGAATAGGGCAGCCTGCTCTGTCACTACAAAGCTGAGGGCTAAGGTATGAGAACCGTGAATAATGCTGTTAACATACCTTTAAGTTACTCCACATTAGTCCTGAAGGCTCTTGTTTTACAGATATAGCCATAGGACAAATATTTCTTCTGCAGAAGAAATGACATAATCTTTAGACACTTTATTCAGCCCCATTCAAGAGACGGGTATGCCTGTCTATAGGGCCCTGGGGTAGTACTTTGAATGTTTGGCAGGGTGGTTGGAGAGGGCAAGGGTACATGGTGTTCATGCTCTGTCCCTGTTTGTTATAACAATGGACATTTCAAGCAGCGCTTATGAACTTGCATCATGTGATGGGCTAGTAATTAGCCTGGTGGGTCACAAGGCTGAGGGACATTACCCTTACGGCACACACTTGAAATGTGGTGTAAGAATGCAAGTGAAATGTTTGAAGGCTTGGAGTGAAAAAAGTTCTCCAGACATCCCAGTGGAGAAGGGAATCTAGGGAGCAACTCCAAAGAGGATTTTCTATTGGAAGGTACAGCACTGTGGCAAGATCAGAGGGAAGAGATGTTACCTACATGTAAATTCTACTCAGGCAGAACTGAAATGGGTCCAAACTGTATAGCAGTTATGTGTTCTGAAGTGCATAGCACTTAGTAAACTTAAATGGAGACTTAAGATGTTTGTGCTAGATGGAGAAGCACTTTTCTCACCGAAGGAACTTGTAAAAGGCACAAGAGAGTGCAGAATTCAGCTTCATTTGTACGTACCTGTTTGGTTTTTGTTGGAATATTGCTACATGACTCTTCATCAACTCCCAAGAAACCTCTTGGATCCCTATTCCCTGGCATCTAAGCTCAGGCTTAGGTGATTTTTTTGACAATGTTTAAGAGTGACCAGTGTTACTAGTCAAGAATATGATATCCTCATATCATGTTGCCCTATGCTGTACTTACTATGTTTATGTTAAAAAAACACCCACTACTGGACTTTAAAACACCAGACTAGAAAGATGAAGAGCATGTTTTGGAGTTTCAAATGATACATAATGTTGATTAATAGCGACCTAGAGGGTCAACTGAAATTTAGGGCTAGAGTTTCTAGTAATGGAGGAGAAAATTACTGAAAAGCAAAAATCCTAGTTTTCCCCCTTTAGGCACAATAATAGCCATTGTCAAATTTCAGAAATATAATACTGTGGAGCTGTCTACTGAAGGAAGCTGCTGAAAGCCCTATTAGTAAAGTCATAGGGAACAGGACTGAACAAATTTGGGGAAGGTACCCTGGGGAAAATTCAGGAGGGCGGTGAGATGATCTGAGGGCTCTTTTGATCTCTGCTATTTATGATTTTAAACCTTGGTATTACTGCCATATTACTGCATAGCAAGTAGTGAAACAGGAGAGAAGGAGCAAAATAGTGGGATGTATTGAAAAAGACAAGCAGATTTCTGCTGATGTGAGAAATAAAGCCAAATATCAGCAGACATTTGGAGTGGAATAGGTGAATTTCTGCTGTACACTATCTTTAGGGGTGAATAACTTCCCAAAGGCCCAGGACATAGGCAGAGGGTCATACCACACTAAACTGGGTTGTGCTGAAAGTCATCTAATACAAGGGAAAGGAGAAGGGCCCAAACTTTAACCTCTGCCTGAGGTCCCCATAAATCTGATGCTGACTCTGCCTGAGAATGCCAGAGATGAGAGCAGATGGGTAGAGGGCAAGCCTTGTCACACCTGCAACCCTTATTTCATTCCTGTCACAGCTGCAGCTCCTGTCTCTTGAGGACCGACACCGTTCCTCTTGTTTCATATTCCAGGATGAGGTTGCAGATCTGGTAACCAATACTGGAGGACACCGTGGGGTGGGGCAGAGTGCTGGAAATTAACCTCACTGTATTTTCTTTTTCTTTGTATATTCTGTGAGTGAGCCAGCACAGCTTAACTGGCAAGGCCCACAGAAAGAATAAATCAACATAGTGGGAATGGAGCTGCCATGATTTATACAGCTGAAATCCTTGTGTCTGTATTTTCAGTTTGCTTCTGTAATTTATTGACTTTTTGTCCTTATGGTTTGACTCTGCCTTCCTCCAGGGGTATCACACTGCCATTCCCACTTCATAGTATTTCATCACAAAACAGAAAACCACTTACTCTTCAGGGTTTATTTGATGTCTAAGAACTCTTTCATCTCCATGATGCTATTTTGGGATAAGAACCAAGGCATTCTGGATGATATTACAACTTAAAGAACACTTGTAAATACTTCATTATCAAGAATGACCTGTTCTCAAGCCCTCGCATGTGAGAGTTTCAGATCACAAGGAGGTAACTGATGTCAGTCTGTCCCCGATGAAGGAAAAATAACAACTTCAGAAGATGAAGTCCTTAAAGACCTAAAAATGGAAATTGATTCCACAAATAGGAATTGGTTACAGTTAGGATTTTTGTGAATTTACGATACTTATGAAAATGCTTCTGTCTTCTGACTGAGCTACGTGGCATGGCTGTGCATGTTAATAGGCAATCAGGTAAGATTCCTCTCTTTGACATAAGTATTTGTGGAAACATCAAAATGATAGGTGTTTCATCTGAAATTGAATCCAGAAAGATAAACTGAGATAGGCATGTGACAAAAGCATGATTTTTACCCAAGTATGGCAGGAAGAAATAACCTGTCAATATATCATATTATGATGTGATATGATTGCTCATGCCCATTTTTTTCACCCTAAGTGGAGGTAAATACATGAGAGGGACAAGACAGATATGAAAGATATTTCAGACAGAGATTGCAGACAAGAGAGACAGAAGAAGAGTGACTGTGAAAGCATGAGAGAGAGGCAATTACTTCTGAAGATGATTAGACAGGTTCAAGTTCCACTTTGTATTAGTGTTAATTTTGAAGAGTTCCCTTGGGTTCACATGATGCTCTTTTGGGGTTTATGCTGGGCAGCTAAAGTCACAGGCAAGCTCACCGTTTCATGTAAACGTCATCCCATGGAAATAAAAATGGAATTTAACTGAGTTTGATAGTCACTTTTACTGACACTTGGTTTTTAATATTAAAAAAATATATAAATTCAAAGAATAAATAAGTAATCTCTTAGTTTAGTCCCATAATGCATTCTACATGTCATTGATTCCTCATTCAGTAATTAACATGAAACAAATCAGGAATATCTATGTTACTGTTAACAACTAGAGCTGGGCTTGATAACTACCTGCATTTGTATCTTACTGTGTGCCTGCCTTTGTAACTGAAGATTAATAGCATTATTGTTAACAGTTGTGGGGAAGTGGTCTGCAATGAGATGAACATTTTAAAGTAGTATTACCACTACTGGTGTCTGTTCATGAAACAATCATAATATTTAATGATTTTTTTTTTGTCTCACAAATGTTAGTCACCACCGTCTTCATATTCAAATTTACTTCCTATATATAGGAGTAAAATGGTACATGGAATTTTCCTGGTGTCAGGTTACCATCTATCGCTTCAATTATTAGACAAAAACTTGAGGTGCCTTTGTAAGCTTCCATAGCTGTTGAACAAGAAAATACAGCTTGATATTTTTCATGGCTTCCTCAATGTTCCTACACCCATGCAGGGCTAAAAGAACTGGCTGAACACCATTTTCAGCTGCTGAAAAGATATTTCACATACTACTTGTAGAAACAGTGATTTCAGTCAACAGTCTTCTCGCGCATAAATGTTGGAAATATTTTGAAACCAAAGCTCATGTGGGCTGAAGAAACTGAAAAGTTGCAACTGCCTAGTTGGTGATGCCAACTGATGCCATCAGGAAACCATTTCTCATTATTCTTATCATTTGTAAAGATCAAGAACACTGTTAATATTGTAGATGTTATTAATCTAAACAAATGTTAAGGGAAACAATTCTGTTTTAATGTAGGCATGGTACTGATACTTTTATGCATCACTTAAACCCCAGTGCCCTATACTGTATGATTTCATCTCTCTACTCTGGGTTGTCACATGCACCATTTCCTGGTGCTCAGGCAGATGGTTTAGTTAACCATTAGTTTGTTAGCTTCTCCTGATTCTAAGCTACAGCAGTAAAATGTTAGGAACAATCCTGCTTGTCAAATGTTTTAAGCACCAAACTACTTTAAAGTGGCTTACTTTATATTAAGATGTTTGTCAAGTCACAGAAGCAGGGAACGTGTGTGATCCATTTCACAAGACTGAAATCTAAGGATTTACCTAAAGACACAAGAATGTTGTGAGGTAATGTTTATAAATGTCACAGGTGTTGTGGCAATTGCAAATTGGCAGCCTTACGTCATCCTTCTCTAATTGGCTTTGAATTCCAGTCTCCAAACAGTCATTTGAATGTCAGAAATTTCACATAATGCTTGAAAGCAGAGCAAAACAACTCTTAACCAGGGAAAAACAACCCTAGTGACTATCTCTGGTGCATTCCACTGCCATTTGGAGGTGTGAGCTGGGAGGGTAGTGCTGGGATTCTGGGGGTACCCAGTTTCCATATGGGTGACGTTGTGTTGTGATGCATCAAAGTGTATTTCCACTGCTAGCAAAATGACCTAAACTCTCCCAAGAAGTTATCTTCTTCAGTGAGTAAATAAATCATGTATATAACATCGAGCTGTTGTATACTCAGAGGAAAAATTAACTCCTTATATTAATTAGAGTGTGTGATTTAAAAATTCAGAGATGACATGAAATGCAAAGTTCAGGCTCCTGTTAAGTCAGTTGTAACTGTCCCATATGCCTGTGCTATAAATGGACATGGGAAAAAGGGAAGTGAATATGTAACTTATGGATAAGTATAAATGCCATTTAAAATCCAAGTCCAGAAATCACATAAATACATATTTATCTTTATGACTGTGATTGACCCTCTCCGAGCCTAAGAAAGTGAATGGAACTATTCATATGTGTAAAAGTTAAGCACATACTTCAGGCTTTTACTGGACCCAGGATTCTCTGTCCTTTGAGATTTGTACTCTTAAACATGAAAGGAAATTCTGTGCCTATTGTCAGAAGCAGACCTATCTAGATTATTTTCTAGATTTTTGGAAACCTTTAAACCTTTATACTTTCTATATTCTGGTTGAATAATTATTTTCAGTGTTACTAAAATAATGTCAGGAAACACACTTGCTTATCTTAGTTCACTAATTTCTTGGATATGTTCCTTTGCATTCCCCCTTCAAGTCAACAGAAATACCCACATTAACAAGATTTATGCTTTTATTACTAATAGAGACATAAAAATACTACTTTCATTTAGAAAATTCAGATTACACAAACCAGTAGGCAGTTGCCTTTGTGACAGGGCTAATCTTATTTACAACTATCAAGGAATTAAATAGCATGTGGCACACTGGGCTTTGTAACATGCACCCAACAGTAGATAAGAACTTAGGCTCTTCTTGCAAGCAGCAGTATCTGAAAACACTAAGTAAATTTAAAATTAACAATTATGTTCTCCATAACTTTATGAAATATGTTCAGCTGAAAAATTAATAGAGGTCAAACTTCACTTTTCATTGCACATCTTATTGTAAGGAAGGTCAGTTCCTTCAACGTGTATTGAATAGGCTTTAATATTAGGAAAAAAATCTGGATATTGAGAAAATCAAATCAGTGTCTACTTCAACAACTGTACGTAATTATCTTCCCATGAAAAAGAGCTTTTTATGTCTGTTCATCTATTATTCTTTCTATCTCAAAGGGGATAAGTTAGCAGGAAAATCAAAAAGAGCAATTAACATTCAGAACAATGACTGCTATCTTAGGAACCAACTCAAAAGTTGCTAAAATGATAGTTGGGAATCTATCTGTGATGTCCCTTGAAATAAGGGATAGTCAGAGCAAGAAGGAAAAAAGTGCCTCCTACCATACACTCATACATATTTAAAAATCGAAAGGTGTCATTTGATACGGCATATAGTATAATTTAGATGGGTCATAATAAAGAAGCTGAGTGAAAATCAAAATACAGATACAGAACCATGAACAACGTCATAGTATGATCACTGAACTTACATTTTGTGGATTAGCTAGAAAGAAATATAAAACTTACTGCACATTACTGGCAAGTGAGTAGGGGATATCACTAACTTAGAGCATATTATAGAGAGGAAATATTAATGTACAACTGGAAGATCCAATTAGCATGTCTGAGATTTCACATCCCCAGGAACTTGGGCATCAATGTCACTACTTGCTCTAGAAAAGCCAAGCAGAACATGAAACAATGAACACACCTGAAATCTGGGCATTTAATGTAGGAAAGTAACAATTATTACAATATACCTGCAAATGCTCAGCACAGGAATATGTAGCTAGGCTGCAAGCACAGAGGGGTGCCATGAGTGTGGGAATTTGGGGCTTCCCTGCAGTGAGTTGGTATGTCCCTCTGGCACACTGTACAGCACAGAACTTGCTGTTGTTCCCTAACAATTTGCTGTTCTGTGCCATTTGCCTGTCCACGGGCAGCTAGAGGCTTCTGCTTTGTGTTTTGAGTGCCTTGGTTCAAGGGCTCTCTTTTTGATCACACACTTGCATTTCAGTCATACAGCACCTAGGGTTCCTATCACACATCACTGGTGTCTATTGGTGCTGTGGCAATACAGATAGTGTGGTTCACCCTAATGTTATTCGTTGTGCTAGATGTTTTCCCAAGTTTAAGAAAAAAAAAAAAGTTGATTTCAGAGTTGTCTGTAGTTTAGGAATGGTATTCCCCAGTTTAGTGCTCCCACCAAAACGTGCTGGAACTTGTTTCCCCTCCCTCTCCAGCTGGAAGCACAGAAAGCGAAGACTGTGGGTTGAGGTAAGAACAATTTAATGGAAACACCAATGATACAAGAACACAAACAGTAACAGCAACAATATTAATGACAAAAGTGTACAAAGAGAGGGTGATTTACATGCAAAATGCTTACCAAGCCCAGGACAATGAAAAATAATGGTGGATGGGTTCCCTACCCTGTCACGCTTTATACCACCACAAGCCACACCCTTTGTCCTGGAAGCCAGGGAGCGCCTTACCTCTGTCCCAGGGATGATGAAGTCAAGTGGTACAGAATAACAGCCTAGACATGCCCAGAAGGCTCCAGGCTCTGCCCTCTCACAACTGCTGAAAAAAAATTAACTCTGTCCTGGCCGAAACCAGGACAACAGTGACTAAAATATCAGACATGTTTTTCTAATGAAACAGATTTCGTTGCAGCACGTAAAAATAAATAAAGATATCCAAACCATTTAGCTGACTGGGTCTCCAAGGGCTTGGGTACACGTCAGTAAGAGTTTAATGTTACTGCTAAAAAATAAAGAGTCTTCTGTGATAGATTAATTGCATAAGGTTGCTTGCAAATATTAAATAATTGATAGAGATTCAAATCTGAAGTAAATAAAAACTGATATTATTTACTTGAAGTTTTCTTCCATCCCTTACAAAAGTAATGCCTATTCCCCAGTGTATTTGAGAGAAGAATGTAAATTTGTTGCTTTTGCATTCCTTTCTTTCATGCTCAGTTACATCTTCTGTACACCTTAAAATTCTTACCACAGCTGGTGGCTTTCCATTTCAACAACTAGATTAGGACTAACATGAGTGACAAAGTACAACTCCCTCTTGTCCTCACCTTGGCCTTGTTCTGCATTTAAAACCATGCTGAAATCTTGGAATTAAAGGAGTAATCTCTCTTCCCAGAATTTATCAGTTTTGCTTTAAGGAGATTTTTTGCATAATACAGGAGGGAGAGTTTAACAAATGGACCCAAAAGGCAGAAGAAGGAGACGAGAAGCTGTGAAAACCAGGCAGTTGTGGGTAGGCCAGGTATACATTGACTCTCAGGCCACAACTCTTTTGCTTGGTCATCGCTTCCTGCTCATCAAATTACAAATACATCCTTGTATTTGTACTGTATTCTTGGCTGCATTTGTAATTTGGTATCTTCAAGTTTAGCAGTGGAGGCCAACTGAATGCAGGAAGCACGTTCTGGTGTTGTTCACTGGGACTCTCATCTTCATGAGTGTGTCTCCTGGCTGATGCTGGTATTTTCATTGTGAAAATAAATACAGAAGGCAACACTCGGAGGCCATTCCCCAGCTGGCTGCATTTACTACAGAAATGAATTAGCAAAAAAATGAAGCAAATGTGATTGCATTTTATGTTGGTTTTCTTCCTAATAACTTTTGAGTCCACAGGCCAATTTCAACTCAATTTGACAGAAGGTAAAAGGCTTTAGGATTATTACCTTCCTACAAAGCTGGGGAAAACAAGCATCTGGATAGAGGAGATAAGGCCAAATGAGTGCCCTGCAGATGGAAAAGTAAACAGATTCATTCAGCCTGACAGCAGCCTGCTGGCCACCAACACAGGCTACCCATGTCACTGCCTTTTCCTTGGTGAATGTGTCAGACGGGATGTAGGTTGGAGACAGAGTAATCCTGAGCAGTGAAGGAATGCTTATACAGTATATAAAACATATTCATATATTTATGATCAGGAAAGATTTTGTATAGAAGGAAGCCCTGGGATCCATTATTTTTTGGGAATAATAAATACAATTGCAGTCCTGAGCAAGCACTGACATTCGATAGTGGACCCTGCTATCCTAAAGTTGTCCCTGTGTATGAAACTCAGATTAGGGTAGGTGAAATGAGGAAAACTAGGATAAAACCAGGATACAGATAAAGCTAGTATTTTGAATTACTTATAGACAATTATCTAAATCTATACATCAGCTTAATATCTTATGGCGTGATTTCTGTGGTTCTGAATAACTCAAGCACTCATCAATTTATCACAGGTACTCACATTCAAGTCAGTTCTCTTTAGGTGGCTAGATAAATGTAGATTGAAATGAATAATTCTAGATACTTGAATTTGGTTTTGTGATCTGATTTTCAGAGATGATGAAAATTAGAAACTCCCATCTGAAGCCATGGACAACTGATCTTTGCAAAAATAATTGAAAAATTACCAAATTTATGGTTGAAAGTTACCTCTAGGTCTTCATTTTGGAGGGGAAGTAATTAAAATATCGAGTTTTATTGTGAGAGGATATCAAATGGAGAGCATTTCTGAGAAACAGTGTTATCTATTTTTCCAATGGATATTTGCCTTCATTAGCTAAGAAATTATCAACAGGCAATCAATAATGGTGGTGCTACAGTGTCACTGTACTAAGGAAATATCCCAGGACAAAAAGAGAAAGAGAAAAATGGTTCAGCTTTTACCTTTACTGTGGCCTTCATTTTTCCACAGCCACCCGTTAATTTTTTTAGGACTGTGTGGCCCACCAAAAGTCCTCCATTTCCTTCCTCCCTCCCTCTGCATCTCCGTGTGCCCTCCATGGGCAGATTGTAATTAACTGAGTTGTTGGTATCAGAGTCCCATAGCACTTCAGGCTCTTGAAGAGATCGTGCTGCAGATATGCTGGGAACTGATGAGGTTTTCGGTTGACATTCCCTATCCAGAGGAGCTGGTTGGGGTGCAACCTGAACCCACACTCTTTCTAATTCTGGAGTTTCAAGTCTGGCATTAGAATAAGAGAGAAACTATTTTTCTTTAAGGATTATTATGGACTGAGACTATGTGGAGGACCCCACCTTAGGTCTCACAACTCATATAAAGTTTGAACAAAAAAAAAAGCAAACTGCTGTAAAAGCTGTAAGCTCCTATTATCCATAGAAACAAGAAGGCTGAGTATTTTTGGCAGAGGAATTGCTAAAAGCATTCCAGAACAATCTGAAAATGAAATGCACTGTATAAAGCCATTTTGTAAACTAGAAGTGGACACATTTAAAATGTACTTAAAACAAAAAAAGTGCTGAAACAGCAACTTTGTTGTTTACCTCAGGGACACTGGCAAAGGAGTAAGGTCTGTCCCACTGTGATTTTAGTATTAAAAAGACATATAAGATAGTTTTTTTAAGGAGCGTATTATAGCAGACTATCAAAAGACTTCAAGCACACCCTTATTTGGAATCAAGGTTTAACTACTAAGATTCTGGCCTGCAAAGGCATTTAAATACCACTTTTCTATTTCCTGAATGCCAATTAGTCATCTGTGCAAGAGACTAGAGAATCGAGTCTAGATTTCTATACTATTTGGATTGGTAAGAAAGCTGAATGCAGTAATGGATATATGGTGTCCTTCTACTTTGGTGTATCTCCATTCACATCAAATCTCAAAGCAGAAAGAGGCTTGATACAAGGGAATCTCTCCACATTTTCAGAGTGTGAGAAAGACTCGTGTGTCTCAGGGCAGTAAGCAACCTCTTCCACTCCACTGAGAGCTGAAATACAGATGTACAATGTAGTAGAGTTCTCTCTCACTTCTAATGACCCACGCTATGTAGAGCTTTGCCCAATGAATTTATGCAGTACTGTCCCTGTTCGTCCATGCCATTCTGGTTCATTCTTCTCTACATAAAAATGCAGAGAGTCACAAGAAGACAGGGTTCTCCGGTGTTTCCAGACTCCTGTGATACCTCCCGGTGTCCACAGAAATAGTATAATCACAAAAATAGTATATGCTGCTCTTCAATTCTAACAGAGAGTTAATTCTTTGTCAGTTTTTGTGCCATATCAGTTAAAAATGTGCATGTTGAAATACCTTAGAGGCAAACTTAACCGATCTGATCTGGAGATCTTCTTACAAAGCATTTACTAGTGCTTCCTACTGCACCAGCACCATCTTCTTGGTATTATTGCCAGAAGAGTATTTGTCTTTCTCACTGTGAAGAAAAGGGCACAGAAAACAGGGAAGCCCAAGTGATCACTGCCTCTCTCCCCTTGCATGCTTCTTATGTTAAAATCTGGCAAGCTCTGGTTTCCATGGGTTTGTGTGTGTGTGTGTGTGCTTGGAGACTGTCTTAATTTGCATGGTTCACTGCCAGGTGAGAAAGAGTAATGCTTGAATGTACAGAGCAAACATAGCTGGAGTATCAGACTACATCTTGCTGGAACAAATTGAAATGGTAGCTGCTCAAGACTTGCAGTCCTTTGGCAGGGCTGTAAAAATACAAATAATACTAAAAGAAGGGAGACATTCTGACCCTAGCAGCAGCAGGACGCCTTTGTGTGCAAGTTCATCCAGGATCTGACTAACTGTCTTGTAAGGTCCATGTGGAATGTGTGAAGATTTGCAGTAATCCCTTACTGAAACAAGACAGAGGACTTAGCAGCTGAAAATGTCTCATGCAGCAGGACCTTGGCAGGGGAACAACTCTCTGCACAGTTCCATATGGAGTTGAGCTATTATACTTTCGTGTAGCTTGGTCTTAATGCTAATGCTTGAACTAATGCCTTCCTAAGACCAACAAACTAAAAAACTGACCAGCCAGCCAAGGGAAGGAGTAGAAAAGAGCTGTGAACATTCAGTGGAGCTGGACAGTCCCATAACTATTCGTCATGACAGAATTTTGGCTGTGATGCTCCAGCCTTGCCCCAGGTGTGGTGTAAGACCCAGAGGCACCACTCTCAGGCTCTCCCTCCCTCTCTCATTTCATACTTTCTTTTCCATACCTTCAATGCTCCTTCTTTAGCAGGCTGGTCTCCCAGCACTGGAGAAGGAGTCAGCCTGCCGAGTTAAACCCTTGAAGTGTGAGGAAAAGGTCTATGAGTGTCACAGAGGGGATGAGTCTCCAGCATCTTGCTTGTGTCAGCCCTGCCAGGAAGAATCAGTCTATATCATGGTCTGTAGGCAGGGATTAGTCAGGCAAAATTATTTTAGCTCCCTGGGATTTTCGCCCAAATAAGCACAGTGTGCTGTAAAGTTACTAATTAATTTAGTTTCAGGTCAACTGTACTAAGATTATTTATATTACTCTTACAGATAAGGATTTGGAAGATCAGAAAGACTAAAGTTTCCCAGTGTTGGTCCTGCCCCACCAAAGCCTGTCAGTCCTTGCTGGTCTATGACAGGATGGAGGGGACAACCCAGGCAGTGTGTCCTGACTGCAGTGTGTCTCAGCCCTGCTTATTGCCTGACTTCACACTTACAGCTGGTAGCTTGTTTGTGTTTCACACTTTACTTCTTTCCCACTACCATCAGTATTAATAATTCTTTCTGCAGCACTTTGTCTAGTGAATGCAGCCCCAGCTACTGCATCAGCCATATAAATACAGGCAGAACCTGGCTTCTGTGTGCATGCATTTGCGTGTGTGCATGCACATATGTGTGTGTAAGAATAACAGTCCTATGAGAATTTTAATGTTTATAGAAAAAGCAGAGGGACTGAAGTGAGACAAGATTTCAGATGAAGAAAGAGGAGTGTTTGTCACTGGTATTTAATGTGGATTATTTTTTAAAGTAAAGCCCAGCTTACAATAGAAAATAATCAAGGGGCTGTGCAACTTTGGTGTGATATTTTCTAAGTGGAAAAAGACCAATTTGAAGCCGTGCAGCCCTTGCTCTCTGGCACGGAGTTAGCTCTCTTGCAAATACAGCCGCACAACCAAGACCACATTTCCTTTTGTAAAGAGATTTCATTTTGGGGGGCAAAAGGAAAACATGAATACCGCTCTGGAGCAGCACTCCTGGACTAAGTCTCATATAATAGTCCTAGAAAAACAGGGCAGATGATGTCATGGCAGCTGCTGATTGTCTGACAGACAGTTTCCGCAGCGCAACATGAGGCCCTTTGGTCTCCCTGTCAGGGAGATTGGCAGCTGAATGGCACCAATGAGCGCTGGACTGTATTCCCTCTGGGAATGCTGCCCTCATTGATGGACAGAAAGCAAAGGGAAAGATTGTCTTTGAACCTGAAAAGAATCCCCTTTTTTTCTTCCTAAAGCTCCTGCCCCCACTCTCCGCAGCTCTTTTTTCATCCCCTTTTTTAAAGGTGTTTTGTTCTACAGCAGTTACTGAGCTTAATGGAACTGAATGACTTTTCCCCTTCACAATCTGTCAGTCAAAAGCTCAACTCCAGAGCTGTTAAATGAAGTCCTTTCAGAGTCAGACAGAGGAAGAATGTGTCAGTCATCCAACAGACCCTGTTGTGTTTTAATCTGTCAGAGCGGTGATAGGGAAAGCAGTCGGGCTCGGCAGGGGCACGTTCCCAGCAGCAGCAAAGAGGCCCTGACAAATCCAGGTGCTGGAGCCAAAAAGTCAACCGGTCATAAACACGGCAAGGTATGGTGCTCTGAACCCCCAAATGCTTTGCTTTGCAGTCGACTGTGAGATGTTTGGGCAAACTTTCAGCAAAGGTTTCGCTGTAAGCATTTCTAGCAGAAAGCCGGCCTTTAAGCACAGGATGGGTCTGTGTAAGGCATGGCTTTCAAATTAATATAACTCCTAACTAAAACACTAGAGACAGTAATCCTCCGGATGAAATGCATTTAGATGGACTATGATTCCAAGCTATTTCTGCCGAATTACCTTAATTTTTTGAGTTTCCCCCATTATATGACATTCCATTAATCTTACCTATTAGGTTAAGAGTGATGTGCAATTTGTTCTGGGGTTGAACAGTTGGTCCTATTCACTCAAGCGCCAGTGTTTCACTATACATTATGAGAATTGCCCACTGTTGCTCTAATAAGAATAATGACCCTTTACTTGCATTTTAAGGGTTTGCTATTTCAATTTTTTTTTTTTTTTTTTTTTTTTTTTTTTTTTGTCAAGGGAGTAGATTTAAACAAACAGCTCCTGTTCTTATCAGATCTCATAGGAAATGTCTTTTGCCTGTTTTTACAGAGATGGCAAACTGTGGTTCAGCACACAATGTAGTTCTGTGTTACTGTGGCAGCTGGACTTCTGATGCACTCGAATATGCTAGCTTTCCATCTGTAAGAAAGTGGGTTTATAATGTGGGTTTATGTCCCTTGCAGGCCTGTTGCACTTTCCTTCTAGTTTTGTGTATCTGTGCTCTGATGCCCGGCCCAGTAGAGTTGGTGGAGGGGATTCCCTGTCTGGGAAGGATGCTGCATGGGATTAGCATCTTGCTTCCCAACCTGTCAGTCTACTTGTCTACAAAGTCAGGGAAAACCAGTGGCTTCACAGCTTGTCATTCACTAGTTTAGACAGTCCATCATGCCAGTATCTGCTTAAAAGCTGCAGCAAAATTCAATCTCTCAGCCTCCTTCTGCTATGCCCTAAAAAATTTCCCTTGTATTTTCTCAGTCTGCCTGTTGGACTGTGACCAGCCCTGAGTAAGGACTGTTTTGGAGTTTCAGCTGCTTCTAGAAACCTGCCTTTCATGAATTCAGACAACTATGGCTATAGAAAGTGTCATTGTTGTAGAAAACTGCCTGTTTTGGTTATCTAACAGGTTAAACTCAGAGATATATGGCTTGCTAGGACAGAGTCCTAAGAACAGCACTTGACTGATACAGTGACAGAAGAGGCTTACAGTGCTGGCAACTTTTACTATAAATTTTCAAGTCAGGGGGTATGTCCTAGGATAAACAGAGTGCTTTCCTTTCACTGAAGTAGAACAACAACCAGAGCTAACAGCCAGTGGGGTACAGAGCCCTGGCAGGGATCTAAGGTCTGTATGGAGTCACCTCTGCACTTATTTCCTTTCATAGTCAAAGGAGAAGATCAGAGAAAGATAAATTTTTTGAAAACTGTCTAGGTTCCCATGTATAATTTAGTTAAAAATTTCTGTAGGTAGAGAATAGCCTGAGTTCTTCTCATCCTGCTAAGCCACACAGGAGACCCGAAAAGGATGGCAAGTTGAAGTTGTTTGCATTTTGCTGCAGAAAGCTGCCTGCATTTGTTTAAATTGACTAATGTTCTCTAGGAACCAAGCTTGTTCACTAAGTAATGGAATTAGTAGGGTATCTGCTCTGTATCTCCTCTGCCCCAAAAGGGAAATATTGCAGTGTGGCTGGGATGGCTAACACAAGTCCCTAAGAGGGGAGCCAGTTTCATCTGCATGGACTCTTGCTCCTTCTGTCACTCAAGGCTAAGCTTCAGGCTGAGGGAGGTGTGGGAGGGCATCAGTGAATGGAGTCTGTTGTCATGTAGATTATTTATCCTCAATGTGGAGGAGTAATTAGGCCCAGAGGGCAGTCCATCACTGTCCTCAGGCTGGATTAGTGGAGACGGACTGGCTCCTCTTCCAGCATGCTTAGAAAAAAAACTGTGCTGCACACTGGGCCCCGTGTGGAGCACATGGTGATGGTGCATCTTGATGTGGTCAGAAAGGTCATCGTCCCCACTGAAAGGCAAGAGAAGCCCGAGGAGGATTGGCTGACAAAGGCGGTGGCCTCTTGTCTGCGCATGGACAGGAATGTAATTGCTGAACATAAGCTGTCCTTGTTTCACAGAGAAGGATCAGACAGCCCCGTTGGAGTTCAGCTGATCTAAGGGAAAGCATGGTCCTTTATGTGTATTGAAAAACTCTCTGTAAAGAAAGTTTCCTTTAACAGTGCCTTAGCTGATAGCTGAAACAAAAACCTAGCCACACTGCCTGGGCTAGCCTGCAACATGGGCTGCAAAATGTGGGAAAGAGAATTTCTGCACTCTCATAATGCACTGAGGTCTTCTCAGGCTGGTTAGTGTCCTTGGTCTTTTTATTTTTGTTTGTTTTGTTTTGTGGGGTTTTGTTTGTTTGGTTTTGGGGTTTTTGTTTGTTTTTTCCTTCTTTGGTTTGGTTTTGTTTTTCTCAGATCCCTAACTTACAATTAACTAAACAAATTTCCCTTAAGTGTAGGTCTGGCTATTCTATGTTTTTAAGTATATATGGTATGATCCCATGCAAACACAGGCAAGCAAAATATAATTCCATTGATAGGAATCAATGATGTATCGGTTTGGATGTCTATCTATCCTGTCTGCATGCTCAGCCATGGAAAATCTTTGGGCTCTAGCAGCTTGTCGCTCACTCAGCTAAGTAAGTTTTGAGCCATCTCAACATCTGCTTAAAAGTGGCCAGACTACCACTGAATAGCAAAGGCTCAATTCAACCCATATAAATGGAAATTTTTACTGCTGGCATAAAAGCATTTACAAGCTGAGACATATATTATGATGGGAATGAAAATAAACCCTTAAAAAAATCTGCACCCCATTTGTTCAGGCTGTGCCTGAATGTTCCCATGCTGAGAAGCACTTCTTGCTATTTATTAACTGTGACTTTAACTAGAAAGTGAAGCTGTTCATTCAAATAAAGTACATTCCTGGGTCTCCTACTGGAATAGCTGTCATTTTGCTGAAGGGCTATATCTCACTGATACATATGCCAGCAGTAATGGCTGCCCGATCATGCCATGTCCTTATACATCCAATATTCCCCACTCCTTGTACTGACGATGAGAGCAAGCCCTGAAACTTCCCTGTGAGTTTCCTTCCTGTTCCAAGAAAGACAATAAAATATTTTTAACAAGGTGTTACTACTTATTTTTAAATATTTGTGTACTGAATTTTCTTGACAAAAATCTGTGAACCTGGACAAATAGTCATAGTCACACACACACACTTTTAAACACAGTTGGCTCTGTCTTCACCCAGCACAATCTGCAGCTGCAGAACCAATTAGTGATATGTGGGTGGGTGGATGTATTTTAGGGAGAAGTTGTTCAAAATTTGTACTTTTATGCCCAGAAGGGTTTGTATGTGTGTGTGCCCCTGCTAACTGCACAGGGGAAAAAGTGCAGGTGTTCCTGTTTGCGAAATAAAGCCTAAAAAATCAGAGACCAGGTCAAGAGCCCAATGAACAGGAGATCCTTCCTTCATTCATTTCCTTAAGTTAAGCCCTAATGTGCTGCAAACTTCTTCTGGTTATTGTTAAAGGGGAATGGAAAGTTTCAAAAAATCTCCCTTGTAAAGAAGCTTATATTGCCCCTAAAAAGAAAGGGGGGGTGGGGGGAGGAAAGACCCTCATCTGTGGTATGGTGATTTCAAGCAGTGAGCTTGAAAGTCCTGCTTTTAATCCAGGCATTTAATTTTAAACAGGTGCTGCTGTCTGTCCTGCTCGGGACCTGGGAGGTGAATCCCCATTGGTGGATTCAAGATCCTGGTTGCTCCAGGGAAAAGATTGTGCAACTTTTCCTGCTGCTTAAAGGTGGCAGCTTCAGATTCCCTGTGGGTGAAGGAAGAGGTTGGAGCTTGGTGCAATGGTGAGAAGAGGCAGGAGGCTGGGGGCCCAGGGGCCAGGGCTGGGTTTCAGTGTTGGGTAACATGAGAGTTGCAAGCCCAATGCTGTAGGTAGACTGTTCTTGCTTTTGCAAGGGAGTCGAAATATTATTTTTTCTTTCGGTGACATTTCCCACTTGGTGGTCCTACAGACCATGAAGTGGCATTTTCTTCTCCCTAGTGATTTACACTACCCCTATATGAGGTCCTCGACCTGCTGCTGGACCTGCACAGCCATATTCTTTCAAGATGTTTAAGCTTCTTTTCATTAAGTTTGCCCCAGTTCTTCCGATGCTGCTTTTCACCCTTCCTGTTGAGTGTTATAGCAGGATATTAAACTGGCACCCTCTGTTACACGTTAAGAAAACAGCCATGAAACTTGAGAGCTCGGCGGACACACCTACTGCAGTCTCTCAGTGAGGGCATCCTTTGAACACTGGACCCCCTTCCACCCGGCCGAGTAAAGTCGGATGCAGTGGTCAGCCCCTACAGTGACAGCCCCGTTGCCTTCCCACGGGCTGGTGGGTTTGCCTTTGGGATGAGTGGCAGCTGTACCTCAGGGGCATTGCCCTCATGAGGGCAGTGGGAACCATGGGGTTTCCAAATGCTCTGCTGGGGCCTGGGAGCTGCTCTGGCCCACCAAGGGCTCTTTGTTCCTGCTCCTTTCTTGTGTGCAAATAATTATACGTGCAATTTAAGTGACCTCAGTGTCTAACTACTTGATTTGAAGGCACGATTAAGTACCTAGACATATAAATAGCCTAAATTGGATCTTTCAGTTAATGATTAGAACAGCAATACCGGCCAGGTTAGGAAACTTTGACCTTGTACCTGAAAATTAGCTATACTGTACATTTAAACTGCCTAACTTCTTGAAATCTTATAGACCTTGGCTTCTAGTCAAACCTCTAAATGTCAGCTTTGTTGACTAGGAGTACATGTCCTCTGGGGACTGTTTATTGTGCAACAAAATGCCCTTCTAGAAGAATTAATATCATCCTGTCTTTTTACCCTTTCAGTCAAAAGGAGCAAAATGTGGAAGAAATGCTCCTTTCCCCTGAACTCAGTGTTGTGGGATTATTTGGAAGGTGCAATGCATCCACCCTACCTTGCTGGGTGTACTATCAGTTCCAGTAGTGCCGTTCAGTAAACCTTCTGGAGATGTGGATGAGGCAATTCTTGCTCAAGAGGCTCTGTTAATGTTTGCAAGATAATTTGGGTAAGTAACTGAGACCAGAGTGTATCCTCGCCTGAGTTGCATGGAAATGCAAAGTTCTCCACTAGTATAATAGATCAGACTCTTCTTAGAAAAAGCCTTTTTGCAGAGAATAAAAAAAATAAAGTATTTGAGCTGTTCAACAGCCTATGTAGAAACACAACACTCCTGAATTTTGTGGGATCAAAAAGGGTCCTTCAGCTGTGCCTGTGAAATGAACAATTTCTTGTACTGGCAAAATCCAAAATGCGTTGTGAACCTTTGAACTCAGCAATAATCCACAACAATGCTTCCTGGAAACTGCTGTTATTATGAATAGATGTAGCCATCTGGATATGTCTAGCTATTGTTAAACATGATGTTTATATGATGTCATATGCATCTATGCCTCTATAAAGAAAGAAATGCAGTTTTCTGCACCAATGATTTTTTATTTTGAAAGCTAACACAGTAATTTTCCACCCTTTTATGATTAATGTATCCTTTCTCAACCATTCTTCATCAAAATTGTGAACTCTTTAAAAAAGCTGCATCTGTAGGTCACTATCTAATATTTATGAACTTACTTTCTTTTATCATCTTCCCTGGACCTGGAATCTCCCAGGGGTCCTCAGATCACAGACTGAAAACCAGTGGGTAGGATACACCTTTCTTACCACCTGGAACAAATGATGATGTGAAGCTCTTAATATTCCTTTTGAAGGGATCATCAGGCTACACGTTCGTCATTTACAGGGAGCTGGTGGAGCGCAGGAGTAGGGGCAGCATCTGCTCTGTGTTCCCACTGCAGAGTCCTTTCCTTACACATCAGCAGTGCCACAGTAACAAAGGACCAGGCAGGACATGGGTCTGTTTTTGACTTAATGTGCTCAGCTCCATTAATAAAAAAAAACTAAGTAACCATTTTGCAACATGGGTTGTGCTTCCTGTTCTTTTCATCAGTCCTGGGGGTACCGAGATGTCAGCTGTGAAATAACCTCCATCAGTGGGCTTCAGCCTACAGTAGGTACTTGCTTTTGTTACTGTACACACACAGTGCTCAAGGCACGTGGGTCCCTGACATGGGCTTGCAGGTTACTGGTTAGTAAGATGCAATGCCCAGGCAAGTCTTGATGTCTGCCAGGACTTGGTGCGTGTCTTGGCTTTTCAGAAGAAGAACAGTTTGGGAGTGATCCTGGGCTGTGTGGCATCATAAGACAGCCCGCACTGTCAGCATGGTTTTAATTTGACTCCCAACATGCAGGGCCAGATTTGACGGCCTCCTCTGCTCCTTGCTGCTCAGTCCATGAAGTCACTCTTCCTTTGCAAAGACCTGTTCTTGCCTCAATAAATAGAGCTTTCCACTGCCATTGTTTATTTTACTGGGAGGGAACTCTTTGTGTCACCTTTCCCTTTTTTAATTTCAGCCTCTTATGGACTACATGCTGGTTTGCTAAACCTGCCAATCTGAATGAGTAGCCCAGGGAATACAAGTTCCTATGGGATAAATGCTCTAACTTATGACTCATGGACTAGAATAGTAAAAGCTGATGCATAAAGGGCCCTGGGCACTAGCATACCACTGATGTTTTAAATTTATCTTCTTCAAATGAGAAAGATGTTTTTCTTCAAGACATACAAAAATATACCAGCTCAGTGCAATCTAAATGAAGTTATGTGGGAACACTGCTCTGCAGTGTATTGCCAATCTTTTGTGTTTATGTATAATTTTCCATGGGGCATTCCTGTCTGTAAAACTACTCAGAGCGCTTTCCTGTGGACTCCTTTTGACTGGCAGGAATACTAGCAGCCCTAAGTGTCATGTTGTTCATTTGCGCACAGTGTTTTTACAGCTATTCAATAGCATCTGTGAGTCATTTGCCTGCTGAGCCGCAGCTCTTTGGCGTGTGTCAGGTAGAGGTCTTGGGCGAGCAGGGAGAAGGAAGGAGGGCTTCAGGGCTTCTCACCTCTGGCAGCTGTGATCCAAAGGGAGAGTGGGTGCTGTGGTCAGCTGCCCTGTCTGCGTGGTTTTGACCCCAGGGAAGGTGTCAAAGTGATTGGTCCATAAGTTCCTCCAGGATAAATAAAGTGGAAGGGAACTGTGGACAGTTGGATCCCTAATTATGCCTTGCCACTGCAAGACTTGTTTAGAGAAGGGGCTGGCTTCCAAAAAACAGGGTAGGTGATTTCTGTCCCAGAGCAAAATGAAGCAAAGACTGATAGTCAGTTGCACGTGGATATCCAGTCCTTCTGGTTACTGGGTCCGACTAGGAGATGAACCTTGCCTGTATCTGCAGACGCACACATCATTTTGCACAGATTTATTTCCAAGGCTTGTGCATTGACTTCCACACAGGATCTGCTAGGAAAGCAGCACTTTTTGAAGCCATCTCACTGATTCCAGTGCAGTTATTTCAGTGTCACAACTGAAGGTCCTGGCTATATTTTGAGTAGAAGAAGACTGCCCTTGGCTATAGGTGAGATCCAGCCCGTGTATCCTGGCAGTGAGGTGCTGCAGAGGAAGTGAAAATGAGGAAAGTGAAATGAGGAAAAACAGAGAAGTGCAACACTGTGGCATGCTGGGCATTAATGTTTCTGTAGAAAGGGTAACAAAAAACACATTTTTTTGAGTTATTTGCATCTAATCCTTGGACAAAATTGCTCTGCATGACTCACTCATTCTTCTGTTTTCCTTGTCATACTGAGTTCAATGTCACACAGGCTTCTGAGAATAACCCTTCTGTAGATTTTGGGCAATATATAGAAAGGACAAAGAGGTGAAAAAGGAATAAAAGGATTTTATAAAAAGGCACAGACTACAAAAAAAGGCAGAACCTCTGGATCATCAAAAGTATTCTAAAAATTTCCTGAAGGCCAATGTCTGCTTTCTCAGCCACTCTTTCTTAACAGATTTCATCTGCACCAAAAATAAAATTACCATCCAGGTTGGTTTTGGATTCAGTTTATAAAATTGATATCTGTGGCAGATGCAGAATTGAATGTTGAATGTGATAATATCTTAGATTTCAAGTTCCTGTTTTCATGATCTGTAATTGTAAGACTAATTGAAGTCTTTCAATTTTACAATTAAAGGCATTAGAAAAATACTGTCATTTTTCATGTTTAAGACCACAGCTGATGTGAATCCTATATTGGTCTTGAAACTGTAGTGAAAAGCTGAAAAAAGAGCAAAAGGAAATGATGAAAAGTTCTTATGTTCTCAATTATTTATTCACTGTTTTTTCCCCTTAGTTTTCACTCCAGGGATAGTAATGAGTTTTACGAATGTAAGGTGTCAGCCATAGGCTTTTCTGTTGAAACCTCTAAATTTATGGCTCCTTGGGGCATTACAGGCACGGATAATGCATAATTTACAAACAGACTTGAAACTTTCATCTTCCTTTTCCCACTCCTTTTCAGAGCTTTTTGTTCAAGGAGTGATTTGTTTTGCTGTAGTGGAAACCATATGCTCTTCTAAATCTCAGCGGAGTGTAGAAATTCTGCAATGTTGCCAGATGTTGTGAAAGAAACTTCACCTGACAGAGAGTTACACACTCTTCTCTCCTTCAATCAAAAACGTCTTTCTAAGGGGGCATTTTTGCCTGCTATTTGGTGCTGGGCAAGAGGAGATCAAATCACAGCCAGCTTCTGTAGGCACAGTCTCGACATCAGATTCCTGAGGTCTGTGCCCTATATCTGGCGGGGCAGGAGCTGGAAGCTTTAGTGATCCACCTCACAAGAACATGGGTCGATAGCTCTTAAATGGGAATCCTGCTTCTGGCATTGACTCTTCTTTGTCACTAAGGACTTACCATACTGGATAAAACCAGTCTAGTTGAGAGTCAGAGTGACCGTGGCCACACTGTGATTGCTGCAGAGAAGGTGGAAGAAACATCACAGTTGATCAGATAAGGGCTACTTTGACTGAGCTGTCTGTTATTTAGCAGTTAGCATGTGACTTGAAACAAAAGGCTCTGTGTTCTCCCTTTTTTGTACTCTAACAGAGGATAAAACATTGGATGCTCTTTTTTATTCTAAAAATTCCCTAATTCTTGAGTGTGTCTCCATGAGTGCTTTTCCTTGTGGCAGTATATCAGTGTTTAGGTGCTCTGGGTACAAGAGCAGGGGAGGATCAAATCTTCTCTTCACTGAAAAGTGCAAAGTTGTGAGGACAGCATCCAAGCCTAAGGATGCTGCAGGAAGACTGGTTGACCAGAGCTGCACAAAGAGGTGTGGATCCTTATACAAGCAATTTATTCCCAAAGTGAATAGGGCTTGAGTTTCTTAGGTACCTTTGTGGGCAACTTAGCTGCAGGTTGTGAATCCCTGGAAGTCTGGAAGTTGGTAAGTATTTACCAAACCAAGTGGTTTGGTAAATACTCCAGTGGCTGCCATTTCGGCTACACCTAAAGTGAGGTGTCAGTAACCTGAGAATTGTGTTAACAACGTGGTTTTGCCTCCACTCCCAGTGTGATTAAAATGTTATTTCATCTCACAGTTTAACTGGGAGCTGTCTTCAATGTTCGTGTGACCATGGGGAGTCATGAATATCCCAGCTGCATTACCAGTGGAGTTAAGGCTTTCTATACAATCTTTGTGACAGCTAGGGTCTGAGACCTGGACATGGGTCTTGTCACAGTGTTAAGGATGTCCCCCTCTACCTCCCACTGATGGATTATGACCATGTGGTGAAGCTGTCCATCTGGTGAATCTCAAACTGCTTTAAAACTGACACTGAGGCTGTACTTGCTTCATTTTAATGCCTCTTCCTGCATTACTTGGACACTGGCACTGTGCCTCTTACTTCCACCCAAGCACCTGAAACAGCTACAAACATGCTCTTCTGGTTTACACCATGTCTTAAATATAATCATTCCCAGCCCTTGTGGTCATACTGCCTACAGTACAGTTATCTCCATCAGGGAACAGGAGACACCAGATAGGGAAAACAAATGCAGATTTTGGTCACTACTCTAATATGTTGTGGATATTTCTCAGGATATTTGAAACAGAGCAGAAAACTTTCTGAAGGCAGTTCCCAGCTCATTCTTCCTTTGGGGCACCACTGGTCTCCTTGTGCAGTGTTGCCCTTCATTTCCCAGGCACTGACAGGATACTCCCTTCCAGATAAACTGCTGATAATGACTTATGACTTTGTTTCGTCCCAGCCCTTCAGTAAGTCCAGACAGATTCCCACTGGTGTCTTTGTGTAGCTTTCCTTATTCTTCTTCTGCTCCACATGCTCCTCATGCCTCCTTGCAAACAAGATGCTTCTCCTGAGTTTCAGGTAGCCCATTGATCTAAGCTACATCCTTTTCAGCATTTTTCACTGGGATTTACTGGATGGCTGCACTTACTGGTCTGGAGATGTGGATCTGTGTGGCAGAGCCTCATGCTTTCCCTAGCAACAACTCTCAGCTTCATGTTGTGACTGATATTCACTGTCAAAACTGAAAAATATTTAGTTTTCTATATATTTCATTTACACTTACCAACATGCTGAACCCCATCTGCTATGCTGGAGCTCCCCTTACTGTACGTGATGGTGTGATAGACTGTGATTTGGGCCACTCTTTTGTTTGGTTTGTTCTGCACTGTAGTGTTACACTTCATTCAGAACTCAAGATTTCCAGCATAAGTGAAATGCAGTGCTCAAACAGTATACTGTGAGGTTAAATGGAATGTTTCAAGTACATACAAGCACACCTTACAAATTGATCCCTAAGCATTATAGAAAATTAATATTGAAGTTGTGTCTTTTTTCAACTGTAATACGTAGTTCTCATAAGGAATCTTTCTGACACATAGAATTGTTTATTATTCTTTTAACTTACAAACAGGATGAAGTTTGATAGCTTTATTCAGCAGGGCACTGTGGAAATACAGCAAATCAGCACAAATACATGGCCTGTCACAGTCATTCTTGTATAAAATATGACTCACAGTTTCGAAACATATGGTTACACAAGTTTTAATTTAAGTGGCATCTTCTTTAGTCAGCAAAATGAGGTCTGGCTTGCTTGTGGGAAGTGGAGTCAGCACCTTCACCTGCTGAAGTGAAAAGGCTCCCCCAGTGACCGGCATTGGTTTCCGCTGCTGGTGTGTATGGCTGAACAAAAATGTGAACCTTTGCACTTGATGCACACAGGGAAAACCCAAGAGCCTTCCCATTCATTATCTGCAAGCTGCTAGAAATGCAGATTATCACATACCTTGTGGTCACACAGCCTGTGATCCCACTGCCTGAAACCTCCCACGTGGATAACCAGATGCACCCCATACCAGAAGCACTCAACTTTGCCACGAACACTTGTTTTCGATTTTGCCTCTCAACCTCAATGAGAGCCCCATACCATTCCATCTTGCCAAATATCTATATCTCTATCTATATCTATATATCTTGTCACAGCTTATTTTACTGATGCATTGGATAGATTTAAAAGCTTCCCTCAGTCCTAGAAAAGAAATGATAATTAGCACCTACTCTCACAATAGGGAACTATCATCTCTTCTGGAGGAAAGGAATAGGGCTTGTCCTCCCACTCCTGACAGCTGCTGCTGGGAGACATTTCTGGGCTGTCAGAGCCTCTTTATGAGGAGATTCTTTTGTAAGTCTTCTAGTTCTACACTTGGCATCTGTTTTTTCCTGTGATTTTTTTCCCCCACCTTTCTCAATGCTTTCCCCATCTAACTCATTCTCTACTGCCTCTCCCTTATGGTCATTCTTTTTTTCCACTTGGTCTTTATTTAATGATGAAAAATATTTTGGGGCAAATGAAATGTAAATTGAATCTAGATTTTATTTCAGGCTTTTCTGGAATTTTGACAAAGGGTGAGTTTCCTTTGGACTGGGTAGAAGAGTTGACCAAAGGAGGAAAATTGGATGGCCACTGAAAAGACAGATATTTTGCTGCAGAAATCTAATTGCAGAGCAGTTCATTTGCAAATGTTACACGTTTACAAATGTCAGGAGAAGTTATCTATAAAGAGTTTGCTCAGGCTTTCCCAGCACACTGAAATAGAATCATCTGACTTTGTTTAAAGTTTTTTGATCCGAAGAGCAGGAGAACTTTTAGCTCATAAAGAGTATCTAAAAGTGTGTTTGAACCTTTGACACTGAAACTGAGGAAATTAAACCAGCTGCTACCAGTTTCTCTGGAGCCAGAAAGATGTAAAGCTTACAGAAAAACAAAATGGTCTTTTTTCCTCGTATTGTCACTTTCTACAAAGAAAAAAAAAAAAAAAAGAGAAAACCCCCCTATTTTTGGAAAGGGGAAAAATATCTGTGCTTGCATTTTTGACTGTAACACAATGTGTGGCTGATAAGAGGCTTATGGTTTATATTGTTATGGTAGGGAATGTGATGACTTCTAAAGTCAGAGCAAGGCTGGAATGAGGCTGGCTCCTTCTGCTGCCTTTGTCCTGTCCTGAGCTGCGCCCTACCAGTGAATTGCACAGTATCTTAAAGTGACCTTTCATTTAGGCTGTATGGAGATAGTTTTAGTCAACTGGTAGGAGCAAGTGACCCCTGACCTTCTCATATTCACTGAGTGCATGGAGGCATTTTCTGCTGCTGATGGGTGGTCCCAGTAGACAGTGGCCATAGATGTCTGCTCCTGATAAATCCAGTGTTCAGCTAATGGGAGGGGACCTGTCACTGACTTCACTGGAGAGTGAAATATGAAAGCTATAGTCAAGTGTTTCTGCTGGCTTTTAAACTCCATCACTGGCTGGTGAAGGCTGAAAACTCTTGACAGTGCCTTGCACTGCTTCTGGATAGGTTTCAGTGCCCCCATTAATTCCTTCCACAGCTGTTCTGCTCCTGTGCTGGGGACCCAGCTGCACCATATGCAGACAACTCTGAGCTCCCTTCACCCTGATAGCTGGGAAGCAGGGTCGGTTGCTGGTCAGTTTTTGCTTTTTTTCTGGAAGTTGCTTTGTGCATCTGGTAGAAAGCAAACTTGACAGTGTTCATCTTAGAGTGAATTAGCCTGTAATTAGGGCTTTCTGCACTGGAAACCTTCAGGTCAGAGCCCATTCTCAGTGAAATTTCTGCTTCTTTGGTCACAGCAGCTTTTCAGAGTGGTTAGCCAAACCCACTATCGCTGCTGATTGGAACAGCTTATTCATCTTCAACCATCTCTCCTGCCTATCCCCTTCTTGCTCGCCTCCTTTCTTCTGCTGCCAGTAATTTCTATAAACTATTGTATGCTGCTCAGTGGCAATAAATATTAATAAAGGTATGTCACTTTACTGCTGGAAGAGTGGGAGAGGAGGTGAGCGATGCATGTTTTACTTCAGAGGCTTGGCTCCCTTTGGCATGCCTTTTCCTCCCAGAAGAATTGCCAAATTATACTCTAGTTTCC
The DNA here is from genome assembly GCA_035041135.1 of Platyrinchus mystaceus. NCBI lineage: Eukaryota > Metazoa > Chordata > Aves > Passeriformes > Tyrannidae > Platyrinchus > Platyrinchus mystaceus. Next base: position 32,706,617 of record JAWWLV010000088.1, on the reverse strand, counting down.
CTTCCCAGATGAACTACATCCTCACATCTGTCTGGCTCTACTCCAAGCTGCTCCAAGTCAGTAGGAGCTCGGAGAAAAGTTTAACATGCAAATTGAAAATGTCAAATTTTGGCTTTGTTTATTGCTAGTTTTGTGGAAAGGAGGAAGTAGAAAGTCTTTCCGTCAGAACAGCTCACTGTTATTGTTTTGCTTTGAGTAAATGAACCTCTGAATTGCAGTAAAATGAGTGTCTGGGGTGGTAAAAGACACCAAAAGGACAGTTCTGTAAAGCAATCTTGGATGTGCTGGAAGAGTGTGGTGCTGAGAAGTGTGTGACATTGTGAGTGTGCCTTTAAACAGTTGGACTTTTTGGACACTGGAAAGCAGTGAGAAGAGACAACTGCACAATGGGTTTGTTGTTGTACTGAAGCAGTGTGTTGAGACTTCTGAGCTCAGTGCTGAGACCTTTCCATATGAGTGCTATATACTGCACTGACTCACTATTTCACTCTTTAATTGCATCATTTCTGTTTGAAAGACACAATTCCGTGATCACATATTCCATTAAAACTGAGAACATTTGTTTATGCAAATTTAACACATCCTTTGGGAAACACAATTTCCATGAAGGGTTTTTGGGGTGGTCAAGGTGCTCTGCTGAGAATGCAATGCATTTTAATGACACAGAGCAAGAGTATTTTACAGAGATGATGTTTTTGTCTGGGACAAACTAGAAGAAGACCAGAAATGGTGGTGTAAATTTGAATAATAAATATTAACAATTCTGCACCAGAGAATAAATGTACCTGGAAGTGAAATAAACCCAACAAAGTATGTGACTGTGGTAGGACTGATGCTGTCACAAGTATTTGTGCTCCTTTGGCACAGAAAGGGACTGATATGAAGGCCCCAAGCAATGGGAAAGTTGTTCATGGGAACAGACATTAACTGAAACAGACATTAGCTGAACTTGAGAAATGGAGGAGGTAATGAAAAGATCCAGAGTTGAGGTATGATTCTGGTAAATATGAAAGGAATTTATCCATAGCTGCTCCTACTGTGTTTATTGGGTTAGTTTTCTTCTGGCTGAGTCGTAAACCTGGAGATGAACAACTTTCCTAACACAGCAGCAAAGAAAAAAATGCCACATGCCACCTAAAACTGAGTGTTAATACACGGACAGAGAATAACGCCATGGGCTTAGCTTGGTGGTGTAAAGAAGTTCATGTCCTTATTTATGGAAGCTGAAATGTTATCTTAAGTGGACCATAAATCACTTGCTACCATTGCCAGGTTGGGTCTGTCCAGCACTCTGCCTAGAACAGAGACAAGTTTTAGCTGCAGAGGTGTGATTCGTATATCTAATGCAAACCTGATGGAGAGGTGTTAATAGCAGGCACACAGTGGAGCATTCCATGAAAGTCCCCCAGTATGTGTCACTTAAAAGATGCCCTACAGTTTTAATTAGAATATGGATTATGAAACCTGTGATGATTCCATGATGAAAACCTGTATGAAGTCATTACCAAAAGAACAGTATTCTCCTAGCTTCCCTCCCCCATTCAGAGAAGCAGCTCATCATAATAGAGGGGATTTTCTCTAAGACAGCAGAAAAGTGATTCATAGGGAGTTGAAGAAAAATTGTTGAAAAAGATAGATGAAGGCTACTTAGGGACAGAACAAGAGATGGGCTAAAGATTCACAATGAGTAATGATACTGAGAAAGTTGTCTAGATTTGTTGCATATATCAAAAATACAGACCACACTGAGTGGAATAGTCTTATATTGGTGTTCCAGGGAAAAATAAGCACTTTACCATCTAAAAGTACCTACTAAACTTGTGAAAAACTGAAATATATTTCAAAATATGAAATATGAAAATATGAAACTGAATATATTTGGGCAAAGTTACTTTTTAATTGATACTTTAATAAGACATTCTATTATTTTTTCAATGTATTTGATATTTTGCCCAGTTTTTTTGTTCTTCTTGAATTTTTACATGTTGAATTAAAGTGGAGACTGCTTTTAAAGATTACTTATGAACATCCAATTTAAAAATAAGTGTAAACAACACTGATACAGGTGGGACTAGAAAGACAGATTACCCTATGGTTGTTGGTACTGTCCTTTTAGTTAAAGTGGAACCCCTTGTTACAGAGTAGTTCCTCTATTGCTCTTTTCTGTGGGGCAAGGTCTATTGAGTTAATCACTGCACTTAACTAAATCTGGATTTGAAATAACTGGGGAAGAGTATAATTCTATATTTCTGACTCTGAAGTCCTTACCCATGAAAGTAGTGTGAGTTAAATCAATGAGACTATTCACATGGATGAGCATTAATCATATGAGTAATGAGAAAAGGTTGAAGGGTCATTCTTAAAGTTGCTAAGAAACTTTGCAGCTGCTTTGTATGACCCAACTATCATTATATTTCCCTAGTTACTTCTTCTAATGCAGTAGTGATTAATTAAACTAGGGTGATATTGACCCCAAGACAGTTTGTTCCCTGTTCAAGCCCCCTCTAAATGGTGTCTTGAGGACTGAAGTGGGTGTGAGAGGTGTGCAGGCCAAAGCCTACAGCAGTGCCTCTGCATGAAGTGCATTCCATCCTCTGCTGGTTTCAGATTTCCTTTCTCAAGAAAATTGTCTTGGCGCCTGAAATGGAGTTTCCAGTACCCATCCCCCTCTTGACATCCCTGTCTGAACATATCAGTTGTCATCTCATGCTATGGCATACAGAGTTTAGTAGTATTTATAGCTGGCCATGGCCATGAGGAGAGATTTGCAGTATCTCTTCAGTTGTTCCACATACACCTGTATTAATTACTTCCTTTGCTTGCAAAAGTAAACCTGCATCTTCCAAAACAGCAGCAGCCTTGAGGCCAAATATTCTCCCAAGTGTTTTGTTCCCTCAGCATTTACAGACATCAGGATGTCATTTCTGCTAAGTCTGACTGCCCAGGGACTGTCCCTACTCATCTGTAATACCATTACCAGAAATCTCCATCAGTCTTGAAGCTGAATGATCCAGCAACCCATTGCTTCACTTCTGAATTTGCCTTCTGAAGGGATAGTCACGGCCATATCAAAACCATCTGCTTTTGTCATATTGAGGAGAACAGCATAGTGTATTGTGTGATCTGTATTAATGGCAGAATTTTCAGGAGCATAGGAAAATATTTCCAAGCCTCTAATTTTTTTTTAAAATTACTGTTATCCTTGCTTCATATATGGCTGCAGTGCCACATAAGAAGAACCTTATTGTACTTATTCACCCTTTCAGGAGAAAACTGTCAGTCCTTTCTCTTGGTTATTTCCTTACTCTTATAAATTTATTTTTGATTCATTATTGTCTTGGTTCACACCTTAAGAAGAGCCTTAAGAGGAATGAGACACTTTGGTTTTGGAGTTTTTAATTCTCTTTTGAAGCATATGGCCATTTCTGGAGACCCAGTACCTAGTGATTTTCTGCATCAAGGTGTTTGAGTTCTTAAATATCTTCATTAAACTAGAAGAAAAAATTAAAAATTACAATGATAATAGGCATTCTTATCACAGGTAGTAAAGTATAATGTCCTGTACAACTTGTTATGCTTTTACTGATAAAAATACTCATGTCAGAAGAAAAAAAAAAAAAAAAGAAAAAAACTCAAGAAATGGTGTGGGAGGTTCCCACACTTGATTCTCACTTAGTACCTCAGAAGAAGGTAGACCTCTGCCATCATGCCAAGGGAAAACATTATTTCCAATTTCAGATGAGTTATTTCTTACCCAAATCTGCACTTATTCTTTCTTTCCTGCTCCTTTATACACTTTGCTTTTGCATTTTTAATGAACAATTGTGTATCAAGCCAGTATTGCACTCAATAAGTTAGCTGTTTCCAACAAAGAAAGAGGGAAACAAGAAAACTTCCCTTCATGGGAAAGAGCTTTTTAAAGAAAGGCCCACATCACTGGCTTAAATCAACAGAAGAAAGTGTGTTCATTTAGCTATCCAGAAAGTCCTAATATGTCATCATGTCATGTACAGCATTCGGCTGCTTTAATAGTGTTATCCTTTTCTCTTTTTAGAAAGGAGTTCATTTCAGTAAGCTTGTAAAGTACAATATATTGTATTAGAGGTTTCATTATTCACAGGGACCAAAAGAAAAAAGAAAGATCTTTCCACACATGATTAATACCTCAGCTGAATACCACGTGCTGGATGTGGGCCATCCATCAGCGATTTAACATCTGTAATCTGGCCATGGTGAGTCACTATTAACATCATGAACAAATCATGGATGCTCTGTGGTCTTATGGTTTATGGGCCTTGTATGAATTGAATGTGTGTTCAGCCTGGGGATGAAATGTGGATGGTCTAAATTAGAGGCAAAGGAAGTTATGAAATGGAGCCTTTCCATTTATTTATTTATTAAGTAGATGTATATGAGATCTGTTTGTAAAAATCTGGCTTTCAACCCTTCCCTAACAGGGAAAGGTTAGAGGATGGGAATCAGTGGGATTTAACAAAAAATCAGTGATAAGGAATAGTAAAACAAAGGGAGGTGATCAAATCCAACACACAGGCACACCCTTTAACCTGTAAAGGCACTCACAGTGTTTGATGGTAAGTCTGGTTTTGTTTAGTTACACCCAGCGCCGTGAGCTGGGGGCACCTGCACACCAGTATGGTGGTCAGTGTGGGGGCTTCCCCCCTCCACTGTTTCCCTTCCTGAGAACAGATGGCCTTTTTGCACTGTGTTTGCTCAGTGCTTTGACTCTGCCAGCTTTAACTTGAACAGGGAGCTTACAAATAAATGAGGGAAGAAGAAACTGCCCAGGAATAACCTGATGGTATTTATCTCCTTCATAGGCTGATGTGCATCTGTAGCTGGACTCATTAATTTGTGAGCAAGGAAACCACTCCCCTGGCTAGACAAATTTTCCTGTGCCATGATTGTTTTCATTCTGGGCATGCTGACAGCAAGTGGCATGTTTCTGTGATGACTCAGGTCCTGCCATTACCCTTTGTCTTCTGCCCCGTTCCACCACAGAGATACACATGCTAGAGGTCTTCTGATTTGTGCTCCTGGGGGTGCCAGGAACAACATGCTCAGGGAAAGCACTCGCCCCTGGGATACTCCGCCTTCCTGGGTCTGACAGGCAGAGTTTGTTGCCCATGAAGAAGCACTATAGAGTTTGGCTGGTCATTCAAGCATTTTCAAAAAAATGAAGGTGAGTTTGGATAGGGAGAATCTTTTTCTTTCTTTGGCTTGGGGAGTTTTACAGTGGCTGCTGTCAGCTTAGATATATTCTGTAATAAATGCTTAAACATACTGATTGCTCCCGCAACTTGATTATATGATAGTTGCTTTGGTAATGCAAATAAACAAATAAATTGGGACATGCCTGGTGCTTCTTGAGGCTGCAGAGCTGTATAATTCATAATTTTCAATCTTCTCCATTCATGAAGAATAAATCTGATGCAATCCAGGCTTCTGTTATAGTTTTGTCTCTGCCTTCACAGAAAAGCAGCGCAATAGCTCTGTCAGGGTAAACTAGTCAAGATCACTTTCTAAAAGTTCAGTTGAATGGCAGGTTCTGGAGGGGAACATGAGCAATTTCTGTAAATTGCCTTCAAAAGTAGCACAGAATCTTTCAGTCAATTCCAAAAGAACTGTTTACTGTTGCATATGGCAGTCATTATTTGGAATAATAAACCCACTGAGAATCTGAACATGCATGGGCCAACAGATGGGTCATCTTGCTTAGCAATTTAAACAAGTAATTTATTTCAGTCACTAGGACAAAGCACATGAAGATTATTAATTCCCTTCCAAGACACATGCAACAAGGTCCCACAACTTTCTGAATCTTGTAGCCATTATGGAAATGCACACCTCTTTGGGATTTGGGACAATTTTTGCTTGCTTGCAGCAATTTGTTTCATATTTCTTACTGATAAACCCCATTTTCTGATTCAAATTAGAGAAGGTAAGAAATTAATAACTATGAA
>JAWWLV010000088.1:32668346-32700536 GCA_035041135.1 Platyrinchus mystaceus | reverse complement strand
ATTTGTTTCATATTTCTTACTGATAAACCCCATTTTCTGATTCAAATTAGAGAAGGTAAGAAATTAATAACTATGAAGTTATAATACAATGCAAGGTCATCTGTGTTTGGGCAGTACTATACAAAAGCTGTACACTGAGCAACAAAAACCAGGAGTCACTTATTTTTAGAAATAATTATGCATCCTATCTTTCTCCGAAGTGATTAGAGCTTTTATCAGTCAGGAAAAATATGTAAATATGTGCTTCAGTTATCTCTGGTAGCAATAAAACAGAATTTTCTACCTTATGGTGTTCCAATTGCATTAGTTACCAAAGTCTCCTGTTCTTTCCCTTTGAAAGTAGATGTTCACCTCCAAAAACCACTGAAGTGATGACTCTGAGAATTCAAAATTTGCTGTCATCCCCATGGATCAGGCAGTGCAGACAGCACAAGGACCTTGGTACCATTGTGTGAATGTGTTTCCACTGTGATTTGGAGCTATTCTCATCAGGGTGATTCCAAGTCCATGGAGTGCCCCAGAGGGTTTGTTGTGACCGATAGCAGGGTGCAGCTCAATCTACCAATGACAATGATTTGTGTAACATTTGCTCACCAGTCCCGTATGAAGATTTGCTGTGGGCTACCCTACATCTCTAGTAGGGGAGTACAGCATCACTGTTACAGAACAGAACGTTATCCCAAGCTGTCCTACCTCCAGATGGGTCAAAGTTTGCTGGCATGCAGGAATTCTGCAAGAGAAACAGAGCTGCTTTGGGCACAAACTGTCTTTGCAAAAAAACCCCACTCCATGAGGCTTCAGAGTGTTAGCGTGCCTGATAATTCGCAACTGTAAAACAATACAACCAGAGGGGGTCATGAAACTACATGAGTGGTTTTCACACCAGGTGCCAGAGCTGCTGCACATGAGTTCCATGGAAACCTTCCCACAGGTCTCTTCCATGTGTGTGTCACAGTGCACCCGGAGCTCTCTGACGGCAGCACCATGTGGTTTCACTGATCTAGGTCATGCTCAGCCCTGTGAACGATGAGGTAAGAAAAATTAACTGCTTCTTGAAGAGCCTGATGGGCTGTAGTGGGAGCTGAGGCATGCAGTGAGCATGGTGGGTTGACAGGCAGTGATCGTGGTGGGTCCCCATGCGGCAGAACTGCTGTACCTCTCCTTGCAAGTGGCAAATGCAGTCAGATATATTTATTTAAACCAGAATTCATTTAAACCTCCTTTCAGACATCAAGGAGCTCATTAAACCTACGTTACTGGATTGTGTGCCTGATTTTTAACAAATAGCAAGCTTTTGTAAATACATAGCATGTTTACCTAAATGTCTGCAGTATGGTCAATGTTATCATATAAAATTTAGCAATTGATATTTCATTTTGAGCCATAAATGTTGAATGCATTTTTAAAATGGATTCTAAAGTTGCAATATTTACTCATTAGCCAATGCCCCATGTGAGCAGAAATAAAACTTGTCACCACTGCATTGTCCTAGGCATTAAAAAATTGTGAGGGAGTTGTGAAGGGAAGCTCCTTTCTCTGTTGAGAAATCTGTGGCTGGTTTTGAGAAAGCTTTTGGAATGCTAAATGCCCTTATAAAGCAGTAAGTACCACCCAAAGATGGAAAGGGAGAAAAATTTTAGCCATTAGATAAGCAAAATAACAATCCATCTCCCATGCATACTCATCTCATAGGCTACTTCTCCTCAGAATAAAAAATTGCTGCCAAGCTTTTAAAACTCAAAATATTTTGCTTTGACATTTTCAAAAGGAATACTTCTGAATTTAAAACTTCATAATAATTGTTTCATCAAAAAACAATTGAATTGAAAAAGCTTGGACACCCTTTTTTTCCCCCCAAACCAGAATGAATTTGTTTGTCTTTCACCACAAATGATGAGACGTTACTAGTTTTGGATCTGAAACCCATTCCCTTTGAAATTGTTCTGCTTTCTTTTCCCTCTCTGCCAAGTCCCCAGGGCACCTGAGCCTTTCACCAGTCTCCTGACCTCCATTCTTCACCTTGTGCCCCCAAACCAACCACTTTTCTTGGGCAAATGCCACCAGGCAGGGAAAGCAGTGGGGACTGGCTCTAGCCTGTGTGACCTCACGAAGCCCCTTCAAAACTGAAATGGAAATTCCTGTTGCGAGCCAGCTGGTTTTGGATGCATTAGTGGTTTAGCACTACTTTCCCTTTTATCTCTATTATTTCAGCAACATCGCTGTGGTTTCTAAACTCTTTGGTTACAGCACACACTGCATCTCCTGCCCATCGCCTTCAGAGCCTGCTAATGCCTTCAGTTTGTTTGAAGAGCAAAGCCTTAATGAACTTTAGAGAAGAAAAAGTTCCAGATGTTTTGCGAACTATCAAAATACACTGGATTTTCTTTTTGTAAGGAACTTTTCACAACCCGATAAAAGCCTATTTTCTTAGCAAACAGATTATATGTCAGCCAGAGGTGTGGAACCTTAATGGAAAAGAACCATGTGCCAGTTCAGGAGAGAAAAAAAGCAGTCTCCTACATGCTTTCTAATTCTCTTAAAAAAAGAATCAATATCTAAGAAGAAAATTAAAATTAAGTGTGTTAAATAAAGGCAAAATATATTGACACAGAGTTTTACTTACCTTTTTTTTTTACTTTAGACAGAAAAATATGAAAAAAAAATCATAAACTACAGCGTTTTTTAAATTTACACTGAGTGAATCTTTACAGGGTGTGGATGAACTGGGCTTCATTTGCTGAAGTGGTGAATCTAAATCCCATTAAGGGACCAAAACTCTGAGCTATGGTAGTACATTGCCTGCATCTTGCATTATGTATGTTGAAAGGCTGGCAAACTGACTCAGCAGAAAAATTATCTGTGTGAACATTATGTTTTGTGTCATGATGACAGAAAGTGTTTCATGGAAATGACACCTGATGAAGTACTTTTCATCAGCAAAGCTCAGAGTGTTTCAGGGAGAAGATAAGAGATACCTTGTTTTACAGGTAGGAAAATTAAGATACAGCAGCTTCCAAGAGCAGAGCTGCAAAGGACAGGAATCTCCTTAGGTATGAGCCTTTACTCTAGCTACCATACATTGCTGAAAGGGAATACAGGCACTGGAGAGGTGATTCTGGAGACCTTCTTTCTCTCTCCTCCAATGGTCCTGTGCAGGGCTTTCAGGATTTCAGTAAAGCTTTCCATACTGTCTCACACAGGATCCTTCTGGACAGAGTGTCCAGCACACAGCTGGATAAACCCATCATGTGGTGGGTGAGCACTTGACTCACAAGTCAAGCACAGAGGGTAATAGTGAATGAGGTGACATAAAACTGGTGACCTCTCACTAGTGGGGTTCCACAGGGCTCCATCTCATGCCCTGTGCTCTTCAACATCTTCTTGAATGACTTGGACGCAGGACTGGAAGAGATACTAAGCAAGTTTGTAGATGACAGAAAACGGGGAGGAGCTGCTGACTCCCTTGAAGGCAGGAAGGCCCTGCAGAGAGACCTCAACAAATTAGAGGACTTGGCAATCACTAGCCTTATAAAGTTCAACGAGGGAAAGAGCTGGATTCTGCTTCTGGGCTGGGGCAACCCGGACATATGGACAGACTGGGGAATGAGATGCTGGAAAGCAGTGCCATGGAAAGGGACCTGGGGGTCCCAGTCAATGGCAAGTTGACTATGAGTCAGCAGTGCCCTGGCAGCCAGGAGGGCCAACCATGTCCTGGGGGGCATCAGGCAAAGCATCACCAGCTGGTCCAGGGAGGGAACTGTTCCGCTCTGCTCTGCACTGGTGCAGACTCATCTTGAATATTGTGTGCAGTTTTGGATGCGCACTATAAAAAAGATATTAAGCTACTAGAGAGTGTCCAAAGGAGGGCAATGAAGATGGTGAAGGGCCTTGAGGGGAAGACATATGAGGAGCGACTGAGCTCACTTGGTCTGTTCAGCCTGGAGGAGACTGAGGGGAGACCTCATTGCAGTCTACAACTTCCTTGTGAGGGGAAGAGGAGGGGCAGGCACTGACCTCTTCTCTGTGGTGATTGGTGACAGAATCCAAGGGAAGTTTTGTCAGGGGAGGCTTAGGTTATTATTAGAAAGAGGTTCTTCACCCAGAAGGTGGTTGGGCACTGGAACAGGCTCCTCAGGGAAGTAGTCACAGCATCAAGCCTGGCAGAGTTTGAGAAGTGTCTGGATGATACTGTCAGGCACATGGTGGGACTCTTGGGGATGGTCCTGTGCAGGGCTAAGGGCTGGACACGATGATCCTTGTGGGTCCCTTCCAACTCGTCATATTCTGTGATTCTATGATTCTGAATTCTTCCCCTGGAGGAAGCTTTATGCTGCCCCAGACAACCCTTGTTTCTGTGCTTTTGCAGGGGTATGAAGGATTTGCAGGTTTGGCGAAGGCCCTTGCTGCGCCAGTTGCTGTGGATTGGAGGTGGAGTGCACTCCTGGAAATCTGAAAGCCAGACAACATTCCCTCCAAAATTGCTGGGGGCCATATTACAAGCACTGTCTGCCTGTGTGGTCTCTCTCCTTGCACAGCCTGCAAGGCAAGAGACTGGCTTTAGCACAGTGGGGACATACTATAATGCTCACCAATTTGCAGCTGGGAATGAACCCAGCAAACAAAGCTCCCATGAAAGGACACCCAATAGGAATTAGGGGGATAATGAATAGAGACACTTACAGACCACACGTGCTGATGGATATCATTCACACATGGATGACTAGTCTCCTGCTAATAGCAAGGCTCTGCCAGTGGCCAAATTCCTTGGTACTCATTGTTTTGCCATGTTACAGGGATTAAAGTCACCTGTTGCATTTGAATTTCTCTACTGACATATGTGGGATGATGGTCCCCAACGAAGGGCTGGTAGACACTGATCTCTTTTTGTTGATTTAAATATCAATTTTGTAATTTTTTCTTGTTAATTTTAAGCCATGGGTTTACCTTTAATGAGTTTACTCATTATGGCTTTTCAGATATATATTTCAATACAGCTTTGGCATGATTGTGAGTTCCTGTGTCCTTCCATTAGGGTCAGTACCAGTAGGCAGTTACACCAGTGTAGGTCTATATTAAACTTAAAAATGTATGTACTGAAAACCAGTATGAGTGCAGTCAGACCCACTCACTACCACCTAAGTAACAAACAGTAAAAAGCTCTTCAGCTTTAGGATAGAACAGCAGCTCATCCTTTGGAAACTGAACATCAGAGGAGATTTAGGGAGTTTTGGTGATGCTGACATCTGCTGTCTGTGCTGCCTTGCCCACCTCTCCCCTCCTGTCTCTGCTCATGCACATAGTGAAGTGCACTGCGGGTGTAGAGCCAGGAGGGATATTTACTCCTCCCTGTCAAATGCCCTTCAAGGGCTCTCTGGGCCCCTTGTGCACTTCCCTTAGACCAGGGCAGTGAAGGGGAAAAGCTAAAGGACTAGTAAGTCACAGTGAAGAGGCATCTGGCTGGTTCACATCATCAGTGAAGAGTGCTGAGCACTTGCAGTCTCCTTTTCATGCAAGCTTCCTTGTGAGCCTTGGAGATAAGTTATGTGTGCAACAGACAAAACCTCTCCTGGGTCTAAAATGAGGCTTATGAGGAGCAGGAAGTGTGTGAACTCTGGAGAGGATAAAGAATTGGGAATTGGGTAAGAAATAAGATTTGAAGTGGAAAAGCATAAGTAAATCAAGCAGAGTTACACAGAGGGCATGCTGGTCTGCATGAGCTGTATTAAAAAGAGCAAGGCAAAGCATGGGGGAAGATGACCTCGTTTTGCGATAGGTGGTAAGGAGTGTGCATATGAAACCAAGTGACAGCAGGGTTACTGCCTTGAGTACAGTATCATAACAGAAAATGTATGGACCATCAAGTGCAAACAAAAGGTCATCTTGTTTAGTTTGAGCTGGCCATAGGAACACGATCTGGCTTGGTGCTAGAAAGAGTGATTACAATCGTTCCTTTGGTGCCTTTTTTGGCACCAACTGAAGCCAACTGAAAGTAGAGTATAGGAGTTAGAGCAGTCACTTTTCTATGTGGAGTGGCAGTATAGTGGCTGAATGTGTTGATATGCCATAAAAAGGAGGAAAAGATACCTACAATATGTTTAATTATAACACAATAAGATGCATCCATCAATGGGTAATAACATACGTAGTTTTTGATCTCAGCAAAAAAAAGCCCAGTCCCCTGTAAAGGCAGAGACCCTGTTTTCTGAGGAAAATGTAAAGCCTGACTTTTAATGATGGCAGAAAAACAAAAAGAGGAGCTAGAAGAAGACAAACTTTCCACAACTCAATTATGAAGAAAAGTTCATTTTGCACTGCAGAAGAGGTAGGTTGGCTTTTGATCACACAAACATAAACAAAAACCCCAGACACTCGAGGTGCAAAAAGGACACATCCCCTTGCTTAAATATAAGCCAAATGGAAGAAATTCAATGTATAAAAGGATCATATTGCATTACTTTTGAGTGGAGGCCTTACTGAAACCAAATATTTTTTTACATGTGATGCATCAGCAGGGTTCTGGAACTCTCCTTAGGCGAAACACAGAATACGTTTGTTCAGATTTAACACCTTATATGTGCAAAAAAACCCATTTCCCCTGCCTACTGGTTGAGTTTTCCTTGGCACCTATGACAATTCACTGGGAAACACAACAGATTAGTGATGGTCTGGAGGTTGCTAGAGTCTACCTAGATGACACTTAGGTTTTGGGAGAAAAACACAATCAGAGGCTCCCAGCAACTCTGGATTGAGCCACATCTGTTAGACAAAAGTTAAACAAACACCACCAGCATATAATGGAAATAGCACACGTGAGAGAGCAGGAAACAGGGTGCAATATCCCGAGCAATCACACTAAGACTGTGACCATCACAAACACAGATTCTGAGTAGGTAAAAAGATGTTACAGAGATTATGAATTGTGCAGAGAAATGCACGTCTTGATTGACTCCTTGAAGGAACAATCCAATACCATAGGGGCAGAGGATTGACAGAAAATATGTAATTGCCCTGGAGGTAATGCAAGAGTTACAGAAACCCTACCTCTGAAGCTTTCTGAGGAGAAGTAAAAACCTAAGATATCCCCAGTCACTTCCACATCAAGGGCACAACAGATTAGAGGTGGTCTTTCTGGAGCCTAAAAGCACTGCAGCTGCCTCAGGGGAGATCCACCTGGACACATGGCTAATAGGGCATTACTAATCACAGTCAATGTTGTACACTTAGAGCCCAAATCTGCCTTATTTTCTATCATGTCTGGCATGGACTAGTACGAGCAGCCCTGCTAACACAGAATCATATCAATGTATATAAATACCTGAAGGGATGGTACGAGTTGATGGAGGTGAGGCTGTTAGTTAAGTGGTGTGGGCTTTCAGTCCGTGAATTATAATGATCCTGAACAGGCAAGTATGCTGGTTGAGTGAACTGGTTTCTGAGAGACTGTGCTTCTGTCAGTTTACTGTACCTCCAGCAGGAGACAAGGAGCTCTGTTGTGCTTGTTTTGCTTTCATAGGTCCTGTCTGTGTGTGCTCACTTGCCTTTCAGCAAGTGCTGCTCTGTGACAGGTCCATTCTGTGTTGATCAGTGGTCTGCAGCAGCAGAGTATCTTAGACCTAACTGAAATTGTGACATAGCTGAAAAAAAATATCAGGACTTGGCAGCACTTCCTGTTGCTGTTTAATCTAACATAAATGGAATACCTCTTAGGAAACACAGTAATATGTGCAGCAGACTGGAGGGAATCATTCTTTGCCCTATCTGCAAGATGAAAAAGTTGATGAAAGAGCCTTTTGGTCTTCATACAGTAACTACACGCAGGTAATTGAGTCTATTATTCATGCACAAAAGGCTAGGGTCAGCCTAGGTATAAACACCTACTGCTGCTCTTGTAAGCTCCTGCTAGAAGAATTCTTACCAAGGAAGCTTAGGGGGATACTTCATGTGGAAACAAACATCAGGCAACACCACAGGGAAACATTAGGAAATAATAAGGAGGTAAGACATGATATGGAAAGCTGGTCTTCTCACGGGATGTATTAGGATGAAAGAGAAGAAAATAGAGAAGGGAAAGCTGCTTGATGTAGAGTCAGAAAATAGGTCTTTAAAGCTGGATCTGCTAGTTACCTTTTAACTCAATATGAGCATGGGCTTTTTTCTTACCTTTCACTTATGGGTATCATATTAACAACTGTTCCTTGCATTAATTCTCAGCCAAGAATTGTGGCATGTCTTTGTGTCATTATTCTTTCTGCAAGTGCTCCTGTTCCATTTATTTGTCTGCAGTAGATACATGTTTAAGCTGTGGTACTGAATTTCTAAGATGATGATACTTTTTTTTCCTTTTGTTTTCACAGAATATCCCAGGAATGACCCAGGAATTTCCTTTAGGAGACTTGATTCATCCCTGTTTTTAATTTCAGTCATCTAATATTAGATTTCAATATTTGCTCAAGACACCTAGTTCTACAAAGCAGAGGGGTGTCCTGTGGTTACCAGGAACAAACAGAGCAGTGAAGTGAAAAAGAACTGCGATATTCATGATGCAAAGAAGAAAAAAAAAGGATGCAGGACTGTAAGAGCCAGTAAAGCTGTTTATATACTCAAGGTGATTATTAGCTCGTTCATAATGGTAAGTTTCTGGCAAACATTCTTCACTCTGAGGAATATGTGAAGTCACTCTTAAGCTAGAAGCTGCTATACAAATCAACAGATATAAGTCCTTTCATGGTTTTTTAAAACTAATCTTTTATATGACAAGTTTGTGATTCTGGAAATGCCATTGCCAAATATTTTGATGTTCTCATCTGCAGTAGAACAACAAAAAGCCAAATTCTGTGGTTTTACATTGGCAAAGCCAAGACATTGCCCAAGAAGACAAGCTTGACAATTACTATCAAATTTTCCAATAGCAAAGCAGATGGCACAGATTATTGTACACAATAAACCATTCATATGGATATACCACAGCTGGACCCAAATTAACTTTTTTTTCTTAAAAAGAATCTGAAATTTGAGCTGAATTGTGGAAGGAAACACTATAATTTTTCTACCATCAAAAAGCACTTGATTTCTTGTTGTGTAATTCTAGTGAACTGAAACATTTTTATAGAAATAATTTCAAATACTCCAGATGTTCAAAATACTTCTATTCATCATGGTTACAAGTGACTCTGCCAGGCTTCAATGACGGATTTCTTCCTAGAAAATTTGGGGTTGCTTGAGTTTACTGGGAAGTCTCTTCACAGAGCCTGTGACCTGACAGTAGAAAACAGTGTGTGTCTTTTCACAGAAGGCTTGGTTGCCTCTTCATCATCTTTATTTTAAGAGACTATCTGCTTTATCTCAAGATGGATACATAACTGGCTAGTCATTTTTGAAAATTCCTAGCAGAAACCATCTATGTCTTTAAAAATTAGATGCATTATTTTCTTTAGAAGTTGTTGAAAAAGGATCAAGGTTCACTGCTGGAGAAGGAAACAGAATTTGAAACAGAAGATTTTGAATGGATCTAATTGGTCTGGAAATGTTATGGAAGCATTGCCATTACATTCTGATGAAAGTAGATTTATACTCTATTTTATTTTTGCTATGTGCTTGTTAAAAATCTTTGTCTCTATTTTCAGAGCTGCTAAGATGACTAACAAGAATCTGCAAAAGTTTGTTGTGGTTTTTTGTTTGGTTGGTTTTGGGGGGGTTTTGTTTGTTTGTTTGGTTTTTTTGTTTTTGGTTTTTTTTTTTTCAGTGAAATCTAGGTAGATTGTGAATAGTGGAAAAATATTTGTAAGGGGTTAATTCAAATTGTGATCTTCTGTAGTGGTGCAGAAAACAGTGTGCAAGTTCAGGGATAAAAATGTTTATGAGCAGACAAAAAAATATCTCTCTGTCTTATGTTATTACAGTAGTTTAGTAGGCAATAACCAGGATGTTATATTTTTTCTTTTCAGGGTCTTAAGCAATTGCTTTCTTCCTTCACTCTTAGTAAGATCCTTTAAATAATCCTCAGACACTTATTTTTCCATAAATATAATGGAAAGTTATAGGTCATTATTAAAGACATTCTTGCAATTCTGCAGAATATTTAATTTTTACTCAGGATTGTTTTTAGAAGCTGACAGAAATTATTGAATATTGGTTTAGACTATTCTCTAAGACTTAAACTATTTTCCACAACGTACCCTTGAGTACTTGAAGTGTTTGCTATACGTCTGCTTCCAGATCACTGGTGGACTGTAACCCCAGTGACTGTGCCTGGGCAGTAATGAGCTGTGACTGGATCACTATTTCCTGTCCTAGGCATTTTAAAATGAAGATCCAGCAACTGATTGAATCAAATAAAATATATAGAAAGACTGCCATCTATTTTCAGCTTTTAACCAAGGGTATGATGTTTCTAAAAATAAGCCTTTTTATTGGAATTATTAATTACCCCTGTGTGAGAAGTATAAAAATTTCTCATGAAGATGCATTCAGGCTTTACACAGAAATTGCTCTAGTTGCATTTATATTCTTTCGGCATTTGTTTTCTACCAAAGACATTTTGCTCCCAGCATAACCGATGGAAAATGAAGTAAGTTCACATGCTCAACCATTTGCATCGGAAGTGATGGATTTTATAGGGGATGAGACATCAATAGATCAGGTTTCCTCAAGCCATTTAGCAGGGCCCAGGTACAGAGGCAATTAAATAAAACATACACCGATCTGACTGCATTCTTCTCAGCTAGGAACCAGATGCACAAGCAATTATGTGATGCCAGTCACTAAGGTGCTGACAAAAATTACAATCAGCAATGCAATAATGTATCAAGAACATTTTATGTGGGGTTGGACACTGTTTATTAACAAGCACAAGGAGTAGCAGGGTCATACAGAGTAAGAGAAAGAATACATTTATACTCTGTTCCCAGCTAATAAATTTTATAGCAGCTTTAATACTTTTAGGTACGTTGCTGAAGGGAAGTGCTGTGAGATCCAAAAGGAAAGATTTAAAATGCTCTAAAATGCTATAATCCTGTTTATTGGAAATTTGTTTTAGCGGGTTGCTTTCTGTGAAATAGTCAGGCTCACAGTTATGCCTCCTTGTAATGTGAATTAAACTCATCTATCTGATCCAGGAAAAGAATTGTTTAATTAGGACTAGGAATGATTGATCAATACAGCTCACATTCCAGAAATCATGTAGCAAAATATTATTGTATTTGTCAGAAACTGTACTAGAACTGAAGATGAAAAACCAAGCAAAATCTATTAGTTGTGATGTTGAATTAAAAACCTGAGCAGCCTCCATCAGAAACCCAGGTTAAATTCATTGGAGGCATTATTCATCCTTAGGTGCTGCTGCTTACCCAGCTCCAGAAACTCACTGGGATTCCTGCGAAGTAGGGATGAGGTGCCTGAGGGATGGGCTTCCCAGCCCCTGCCCAACACCAAGACACTCAGCAGCATCTGCTCCACCATCACAGTGGCCACCACAGAAGCCCAGTAAGTCAGTCCCAATTCCTGTGTCTTCAGGGTTTTGCCTGGTTTCAGTGGGCAGTCAGATGCTTCCAGTGACTCTGGCCATCCACATACACACAAATTACTCTTTCATTTGAGGCCTGGAAGAAAGTACCCTTGAGGTTTATACAGATTAGAAAATATCCTTGGATAAAGAGTTACCTGACAAGTAATAAGAGTTGTGCACTGTTACTATTTCAGTTATTAAAAGGGTCTGATGCCATTAAGATTTGTACATAAACATTTTCCCTTAGGAGTATCTTTATCTGATAAATATGGCATTCAATTTAAGTTTCATATGAACTTCTGAAGTTCTTCTGTTGATCTTTTTGTTCCATAAACCTATTTTTGAGCAAAATCTAAATTTGTGTCCTTTAAAACTGCCCTTTGCAAGCTGGCCAGTAAGAGCATATCTTTTAAGTTAAGAAAATAAATGCCATTTTTTCTGGGGTTTGTTGGGTCCAGCCATATGTTTGATTTTTAAAGGCAGTGCATTGCTTGTCTTTCTATGAATGGCTGGACCTACTCATCCATGGCTTTTATTTTAAAATTAATCCCATGCCTCAGTCAGTCCTTGGAAATACAGAAGCCTGGGCTGCAGAGCCAGGAGTCTTTTATATTCAGCAGTTATTTCTTGGAGCTGATGGGCTATAAAAGGCCTCTTCTGAGATCTGCATCACTGGGAGATTGATAAGCTGGGCTCTGAGAAGGACTCCTGTAATTGTGCCCTGATGCTTTTTAAAAATGTTACATCTTTGTATGGAAACGAAAAAATGTAGTTTTATTTGTCCTTACTTTTTTCTTAAGTTCTGGTCTTCCTAGAAATGTCCATGTGATCAGAGACACATAAGTACATAGTTTAGATAGCTATGCCTGTTCTTTCTGCTTTTGTGGCAATTCAAATACAGAACGTATGTATGTGAATCTGTACATCGCATGAGTATGTCATGCGTGGGTTATGGGCTATGTTAGCATGGGTTGCACACCATAGATATACTGAAAGAATATTAAAGTTGCAAATTCAATCACTTAAAAGTTGGGAAGTCCCTGAGAAAAGTACACTTTGCTAATGGCTGGTATTTGCTGACAACTGAGGAATGCAGAGGTGGAGGACTCCTAAAACCAATTCAGCTTCAGTAGGAGCTGGCCCTATCCATCCATTCCCTCCTAACCTAATGCACTGACACTCCTCTCTGTGTCTGCCATGCTACTCCTTGTTTTGCTTCATCTTTCCTGATCCCTTGCTCCCTGCTTTTCAGGTGTGTGTGCCAGGCTTGGTGCCTGCCATGGCCCTGGCTCCCCTTCCTCCAGCTACTGCCGCTGCTCAGTCCCACTGCCCTCAGTGGGACCAGTCCACCTCTGCTTACCCTTCCTGGCTGGCTCTGGAGGGGCTTCCAGCTCCATGCCGATCTGGAGGGATGCACCAGGTTTATCAAGGGCATAAATTTTCTGCAGTTTTTGCCACTGGTCTCCATCTGTCTCCTGAGCAGACATGATTGGCTACCACTTAAGGTCTCATAATGTACTGAGACACAAAGTCTCACCAAATTTGCAGAAATTTTCACAGCATGTTCAGAAGGCACATCCTTATAGGGAGGACAGACCTGACATGCCAAAGTCTTCTTCTCCAAAGTTAGGCGGACAATAGCTTCTAATGGGAAGGTTTTCAAAGGTTTTTAATGTTCTTGTATGGGCTCTTTTCAATGACTTTATTTGCAGAGTGGCCAAACTGTTATAGATGAAGCATAAACAGAAATCTGAATGTAAACCTGGTGCAGAGAATTTCAGCTTAACTGGTTATAATTTACTGAGGTCACTGAAAACAGGATCTTATAGAAGGAATTAGTAGATGCCCTTAATAGTAGGATTTCTCTCTGAGAAAATATACCAAAACATATTTGTTCTGTCAGGAGAAATTCCTCAGTGGTTTATGTGTCCTGAATTGGGTGAAGATCCCTCCTAACCCATTACACACAGAAATGCCTTGGAGTTAAAATAGCCCAATGTATTTTACACTCTTCTTGAGTGAATACTTGCAATGAAACAATAATACAGATTTAGAATTTGAATAACAAAAACGTACAATCTTGATAACTAGCTGTGAGTAAAACTTTTTTGGAGTCTTGAAGCTAAAATTAACCATCAGAAGGCAACACTTTAAACAGCAATCTAGTAAAGCATGTGCCATCCACATGATAAAATACCCTATGGTAGGGAAAAGGATCCTTCATTGATAACAAAAAGGATAAAAATAAGTTAATGTTGCATTGATGTGAAGAGGCTAAGTGTATATATATGCATAGATCATGATCTGCTGTTATTTATTTATCTCTAGTTGTCTCAAGACCAACATTTCTGACATTTCCAATTGTAATAGCATAAAGTCTATGATTCCAGTGTGAGCTTTGATAGCAGCATTTTTCTAAGCTTCATTTGGTTAGGTGTGTTATTAGATTATCCTGTGGATTTGTCAAGATTTATAGCAGCAACATTTTATGTGTTTTCTTTGACAAACTCAATATCATGAGAAGGCACCAGAAATAAACCAGTTTTTTCATCTTAATAGGCATGCATTAAAAAGTTTGGTTCATCAGCCTGCACAGGCTGCACTCATTTCTTACCATTCATTGTCTCTGGTAGCTCATATATTTACTAGGTGATTCATACTGCTGCAGTTCCCATGGCTTTCAGGATGTGGAGCTCTGCAGGTTTTATTTAGCTTTAAAAGTTATTACTTGGCAAATTCAGGCTGGCCCCTTCTTACCCTTTGTGAGAGAAAAATGTTGTGAGAAGTTGTTATCTCTTTCTCTGTGCACTCCTCAAACTTCAAGCAAAGCCTGTCTCAGCAAATGCTCCTCTGGTACAGCACAAGGTCTCTCTAGAGATGGGCCTCATGGAAACATGGGATGTGGGTAATTTGCTCTAGGTTAGCCAGTAGATGATGAGCACAGAGGGGCTGCTGTGGGGCAATGTTCATTTCAGCTTTTCAAAAATGCCAGGGAAGAGGTTGTTTTTTGATTTGTCCTCCCGTGATTTATTGGCGTGTCCCACGCAGGTTAAATCACCAAAAGGACTGCAACAATTTTCTGCTTCTTGGCAAAAAATGTAAATTTTGGTGTGCGGCCTCAATCCTTTTACTGTTCCCTGAAATAAATATTCTGGTTGTGAAGACAAAGCAAAATCCAGTCTGGAGGTTATGCTAGGATAGAAACCAAAAAGGGTGTCTCAAATGCTCTGACTCCTGCTAGTTTGCTGACAGCTGACAGGCAAGTTTTGCCCTGGCAGATTTTCTGATGCTGGAGTTTCCATCCCCACATGCCCGTTATGTTCACTGGTGAGCAAGGGGAACAGTGCATTTTACCGACTTGAGGCAGATGTTGTTTCCCGAGTTCCAAGCTCTTGGATCTTCTCTTGAACTGACAGTGAAGATACAGAGAGAGCTAAGATAGAGATGGAAAGGATGGAGGGTCCGAGTTCTTGTCATTAGGAGGTTTACTTAGGGGCATTTGTAAAGGTATTTCTTGTTATTTTGTTTGCAGTGCTATAAGAACCAGTGCATCTAATCAGAGTGGGCCCCTCTGGTGGTGCGGTACAAAGAACGAGGAAACCTCCATGTGCTCCCCAAAATGCTCACAACTGAAGAGATGACTACCCTCTTATTATGCATTCAAAGCAAGTCGAAGAGAAACTGAAACGGAAGCTGGAAGCTGCAGAAATATCTGAGTGCTGAATAGGCAGCTGAAGGAAGCAACACTCACATTCATCTTTGCATTCGCTGAACCTGACCACTGGCAAAAGAAATTTCAGATACTGTAAACTGAAGCAAGAGGAGATGAAGAAAGCATTTAAGGATGTCAGAAGAAGCTTGTCCTCCTCAATTTTGACATCATATACTTCTCTGGCATCTAACAGTCACACACAAAGAACAAAGGTGAAAATATCACATCAAGAATCTTTTAAGAAGCAGAGTTTGACCCATATACAATTTATCCTCTTGCCTTGCATTTATTAATGTTATGGTTTAGAAAACATACAAGCAGGGGCATGGATAGTTTCCAATCCTACAACAAGATGTGTTCTGGTCTGTGAGGGATCCCTGCCAACCATCTACAGGCAGTGCTGCTGGCTGGTGGTTTTGCCTTTCTTTCATTGCTATGGCCACAGCTACACATTTATTGGCACAACTTTCATGCCATTGAAAGAGTCACTTTCATATAATATCCTGTTCCTGGACTAAACTGATTACTGCTGAATTTGAATGACTGCACTTGTTTTCACTTTGGTTTGTGGTACTACGTTTAGCAGTAATTAACATCTCTGTTCCTCAGGTTTCCTCCAGATACTGGCTATTAAATTAACCAGTGTTCCATCTGGAACAGCATACTGTAACCAGTGCAGTGGCCACTTTCTCTTAGGCTGGGACACTGTGGAAGCTCTCCTTCCTTGCTTTTCTAGATGGTAGCAAAGCAGTTGCTGGTGAGATGGCAATATCAAGTGCTGGGTGTTGATACAAGTATGCCAGTAAGCATTTCTTATCCTGTTTCATTAGTATTTATTAGCAGTAATTAACCTGTAAATAGGTAAGGACTGTGAAGGCTGATCAAAGAGCTCTGTGGTAAGCAAGCTTCTTCAAGATAGCTGATACCTTTCCATGCTAGTTCTTTCCATACTAGTTTTTTCCACACTAAATTGTAACCCTGTATAGCCATTTGATGCAGACAGCAAATGCTGCCCGGCCAAGTGTGCTGTAAAGGTGGATCTGCAGTGAAGGAGAGGGGGAGCAGGTAAGGACTCCTTCCATATAAACCTTCCTCCCAGTTACCTACTGGGAATCCCCTCCACTTCTGTTTTTGGGGTGATAATCTGTAAACAAACAGGCAAAATCTTACTTCTCGTTCTGTATGTAAAATGCTGCTAAGTTTTTTTATTCTCCAAATAACAGAAACTATATTTGCAAATCACCTATCTATCAATAAACTCTGCTGCCTGAAAGAATGAGTTGGAATAAGGGAAAAAAAAAATCCTGTCTTCTCCAAACTGTTATCAAAATTTTGTTTTAATGGCAGTTTTGAAAACAACTTTAGTGGTTAGTGATAAATAAAAAGCAAATAGTTCTGCTAAGGAAATTTAGGAAATCCCTTTATCAAAGATGACTTGACTTTTTTTTTTTTAATAGCCTTTTCAGTTTTAAAATTGAACAAGACTTAAGACTTGGAGAACAGTCTCTTTTTTTCAACCACTCTGACTCTTCTCAAAGCAGCATTGGACATCTAGAGGAAACTGAACTTTTAAGACAGGTATCCTAACTGTAAGAAGGGAACTGAAGATATCCTCCTGACTTAAGAGTGCTGAAGTTGATTCTGCCTAATGTATTTACTTCTTAAAGAGAGAACTCACTCGAACAAAATTTTGTATCATGATCTGGTATTAAAACCACAAAGTTTATTCTGGAGACTTGTTACTTTCCCTGTCATGCTGAAATGACTGTTCTTTCTGTTGAAGGCTATCTTTTCCTGAAATTCTCAATCCTGTAATGAATCTGGCATATGATAAGACACAGAAACCCTCCTGTCAGTTTTAAGGAAGATGGGACTTCTTAAACCAATCGAAGAAGAACCCACTCAGTTGCATGTGCTCATTGAATTTCACATCTTCAGGTCTGCAGAGTCTGGTTGATGGGAAGAATTTTCTTGGTGTTGGCTCCAAATTTTCTCAATTGATTCCTTGTGAAACATGAGAAAACGCAAAATTGGCCACTTTTAAGAAGGGTTGTTGCGAAATGCCACTCTTTTGTATAAACTCTTACAGCCAACTGGTTTTATGTCCTAGGTGACGGCCATCAAAAAAGTGTAGACTTTCTCTTTCTTACTGGGACAAATGTTTCATCCTGTGGATAACTCTGACACTACAGAGAGGGGCATCAGAAAAATAAAACCAAGGTAATAACACTGGGCTGAAAATAGAAGAGTAATTTAGGAAAGTATGTTATTAGAGTTGCCATTTTTGTAGCTGACCTCTTTAGAGAAAGAAACTTGTCTTTACATCTGCACAGGCCTAAAGATAAATAACTCTTTTTATTAAAAAGTTGAAAAGATAAAAATCCAAGACCTTTGTCAAGGTATACCAAATAAAATGTGAGTGAATCCTACTGTTAATTGTGAAGGGTGCTCCTAAACCTGTTGCAAGTATAATGCTGATAGTAATGAATACAGCTGGCACACAATGTCAAGCTTGGGACGGGACTTGCAGGAAGAGGGATATTACAGATGGAGAAGAAAAAGACTCCAGTTATAGACTTTCAGTTTCTTTAGGAAGTTAAATATGAAGAGTTACAGCTTTGGTTTTACTGTCAATCATTCTCAGGGAGATGGGGTTATTTTTTGCTTTTAATCATACCCAATTTTTTTTTTCCACTCATTGGTTGGAAGTTAGACTTGTATGTAGATAAGCATCCTGTGAAGTACAACCCATATTCAGTACAGCTTAGAAGAGCAATCTCTGCTGCCTTGTGCTGTAGCAGCAAGATTATTGTACTGTATCGGCTGGTGTTACACACTGATGAGTAACAGCTCTTTGGTGCATTAACCTTAACTCCAGGACATTCATGAAAACAAGTCTGGATTGTCAGATCCTACCAGAGGCATTACTACTATAATCTATATTATAGCTGGTACTCAATATTTTATTAGAATGGAGAATGGTATATTTTGATCACTCAAAATGAATAATTCTTGCAATTCAATGTTTGAACCATTAAATGATGTTTCTGTAAACAGAGATATATGTATCCAATAAAGATCATCAAACACGGAGCTCTATGGACACTCAAATATTTCAGTTTGGGGCATAAAAGGTTTAACAGCAATAAAATTGAAATCTATGCTCTTTTCCTTTCTCCTCAAGGGATTTTAAAATTGTTTTTCCTTCCTGACCTAGAGCCAAATGTTTGTGGATGAAAAGGTAACATTTGGTCTTTGCTGAGGAGAAAATGCAGAAGAGTAGTCCTAGTTTTTTCTTTTTTGAAGGAACTGTCAGTTTAGAAGGAGCATATATAAAAACATCTCTTTGTTACAATATAGACTTAAGAAAGTTTTAAAAGGCTAATTAAATCCATTTTTTTAAGACTAGCACTGGCACTGTCTATCACATGATTGTTAGAGAGCCCAAGTTACATGAGGGCATGTCATGCCTTTGTCTAAAGCATTGACAACTTTTTGCACTGTTCTGCAGCCACCACAGTGTCATTTCTATGTAGACACAGCAGTGCTCATGGCATGTATGAGGTGTCTGGGGCTGAAAGGTGCTGTAGCCTTATGCTCTGAGGTACAGCAAACCAACACAGAGTATGGAAACAGCTGTGCCCTCTGGGCAGCCCTCAAGGAATTACATCAGCTTTTTAGTAATTAGTAACAATGGGCCGTAATCAAGATGGCACTTTTTTTAATAACTGTAGCTAGTGAAAAGACACTTCATAAGGCAGCACCACCTTTTACACAGAGCAACATCATTCAAAGTTCTGGACTTCAACTGAGGCATTATTCTTTTATTGAAATGTTTTGCATCTGAAAAGCAGTGCTGCTGGAGTGCTGATGCCAGCCACACAATTTACTGGCTATGTTTCATATTCACACAATTCCTCCATCTTTATTTCACAGAAGAAGCCAAACTTCAAACCCTCAGACTAAATGGGACCATTTGAATCAGTTTTTAGTTTCCTAATAATTTTATTAATCAAAACTTTGGGAAAAACCCCCATACAAATAGGAAGAGGCTTTTTGGTTCCAAGGTTGAGTTAGTATGGTAGGAAGCTGATTATTTTTTCCTGATCTGCAAGATTCCAAGTTGACAAAATTAGCTCTGAAATATTAAGAAATACTGAGAATGTATTTCTACATTGAAATCCATAGGAATTTCGAAGTGTCACAGGATTTGGCTTACATTACAAAAAGCAGAAGGGAAAAAGTGAGTCTTTTTCACAGGTTCAGCTGCTATAGTACTATGGTGGAAAGAGCTAGACGTACAGAGAAAAAGATTGCTGAAAGACCACATGTTAAAGTACCTTGTAAATTCACACCATAATAGCTTCTGCCAAGACTCTCCTGGAAAGCAGCAAAAGCTCTTTACAGTGACCTGAAATAAGATGCAAGATGAAGAAAAAAAAATTTACTTGAAAATTCCATCAGGAAAACATAAATAAAACTCAAATATGTTTTTTGTTTTACAGAGTCATCAATGTCACAAGGTCTTTAAAATTCACTGGAAGTTGCTCTTGCACTCAGGATTCCATTTCCATTCAGGGAGAAGTGAAGAAATTAGAGTAATTTCACAGATAAAAATGTTGTTCTGTGTTAGGGATGATGCAAGTGATGATGCATTCAAAAGGTCATCCAAAGTGGCGGTCAAGACCTTGAAAGTGAATGTGCCACAAACCTCTGTGAAGGTCAAATTCTGCTCATTATCCTGATTCACAGTTTCAGAGTTGAGAAACTTAAACATCTAAATCCAGGCATACCTGCTTGACAATGATCCTCTGGATGACCCAGCTCAGCCAAATACAAGGTTTGCTCTGGTCAAGTATTTGTGCCTGTGGGTCTGTGTCATATTGGCTTGTGTAGGTGTTGCCAGTGCCAGCAATCTACCTACCCACAGATAGCTTTTTAAAATGTTCATACAATGAACATTTGGGGTGGTTCCTTAGGGGTGGTTTTCCAAAGGATTAACAGATTTCACAATTTCATGGCAATTTGTATTGAAACTACTACCACATATCAGTGGAAAACAAAAACAGCTGTGATGAAAGTTAGACTTACAGTATCTAAAAATTGATAAAGTGAACAAGGAAATAAACAGATATCTATTTTATGTGTTAAGTATACATTCCGAAGTTGTGTATTATATGGCATCGAAGAGTTGGAATCTTAAATTACTTCCACCTGGATGATGAAACTTCTGTAACTCGTAGTTGGCAACACCCAGTGAGATTAATAAGTTGTGATCTCATGCCCAGCAGCAGTGATAGCTTCATTATTTCATTCCTCAGGCTGTGTATATCACTGTGTTTGGCTGAACACCTCAACACTTGAGATCACATCCTTTCTATTTGAAGATTTTTTTTTCCCCCAGCAGAGAAAACATTAAAACCTGAACTCTGTGAAGACTCTCACTGCCTGGCTGTGAGTGGTAATGTGGAAGACAAGGTACCCATTGATGTTGCACTTCTCCTGGGATCCTCAATGGGGTGTTCGGGCAGTTTGACAGTATCATGGGCTTCTCTTGCCTGGGCCATGCCTCTTCCTCTGTCAGGTTTCCCCTCATAGAAAAGCAAACGATCTCTCTAGCTATTTTGCTATAAGTGGCAGCTGAAGACTTATTTGATTATTTTATTTGGCAGTGCACTTTTATACACAACGTGTATAGGGGTTTTGTTGGTTTGTTATCCCACTCCTATTTTCTATTGCTATATATCAACGCAAAAGCACCCTTAAAGATACTTTTGCATCTTAATATGTATTGAAATCAAATGCTATAGGTGTAACATTTCCCTCTGGAGCTAAAATCCAAATTCATGTGGTTTCAGTGGAGTGAATTCCAGTGACTTCAGTGGTCCTATGTGTATGTATGTGTCAGTTCAAAATTAAGCTGGCCAATTAACCTCAGAGGCAACAAAATTTTAATTTGTACAGAACTGTTTTTCAGCCAGATATTCTTTGGAATATTCCATGTATTTGCTTTTAGTCTAGATGTACCTGTACATGTTGCTGTTGTTTTGCCATGTGATCTTGGGCAAACCCACACAGATTCCCCAGTTTTTGTTTCCATTCATTTTATTTCTTTACTGCATGGGTGGAGAAGACAGCAACTGCTTTACAAACTGTGAATCACTCTACTGATGGAGGTCATGCAAATTCTTTACACAAGTGATAACTTTTATATACAGCAATGTATAATTTACACTGGTTGTATATATTACTAACCTATTCAGTACAGACGTGTACAGAAACCCAGATAGCAATATATCAGACTAAATCCCGCAGTATTCTGACAAACAACATGGCTGTCCTTTCAGATGAATGGAAATATTATCAGTGTAAAACAATTACATTAATCTTGTATATTTTACCTACTTATTTAAAAGATTAAGCAGAAATGGGAGTGTGAGGTTAAATTGCTCTGAAGCTCCACGTGACTTTGTATTCGAAGTTGAAAACTGATTTAAACTTTGCAATTCCCCCTGCCTTAACAACTAGTCAAAGGGAAATGCCAGATCCACTTCCACCTCTCCCCCCATATAAATACAACAGTTGTACCCCTCAGTATTGCACAGGTAACTTGCAAGCATTTTTTGATTGTTTATGTGAGGAAATCTTGTCCAATATTTTTTTCCTTTATGCATTTTGCTTTTGGAACTCCTTAGTGTTTACATTGTCGTCCTGAGCATGATATTCCAGAAGAATGATATCATTATTTATACTTTGCCCTCAGAAATCTGTTTAATATAATTGTGACTTTTTCAGTTTAAGGTAAACATTAGCAATTGATGAAAGCTCAGTCCTTTACCTCCTCCCTTGGTAGCTGTTTGTTAAGGTCTGCTATTGAGCAGCAGTCAAATTAAGAAAGTGGTGTTATTTCAACAAAGCCAGAGACCTTCTTTTGCTTGTAAATATTAGTACATCCTGCAAGCACTGGTGAGTGCTGCCAGCCATCCTGTCACTTAAACAGAGTCAAGACTGATGGAGGCCAAATTTCTGTCAAGATCTGAAACTCAATGCATTAGCTCAGGAGCTCAGTGTATACATTTTTATTTTCACATCTACTCTTTTTATGTCAACAAACTTTATGGGTGCTGGTTTCTGTCACACTCCAAAATAATTAACCCTGAAAGAACATTTTATTTAATGTTTTAAGGAGCCAGGATTTGGTAACAGAGTAAAAAAAGCCAGAGCACGAGCTGACATCATGTAAAACAGCCAAGTGGCAGGACATTTAATAGATGGGTGGCCCAGAAAGCCACAGAAAATGTATATGTGTAACACCTAAATTAGGGCTATCATGAAGATTCAGATGTGTTACAGACACACTCTCCCTTCACACAAAACAGGTAGGATGAAATAATGAATAAACATAGATCAACAATAAGCAAGTGGTGATTTACAAGTGAGTTACTGTGTACATACATGGAGCTGTTGTTAATTAAATGATGATCCGTAAATATGTTACCAAGAATTGGTGAATTCAGTTAACTTTCTGTGATCAAAGTAAGCACATTCCTTCTGTTGGAAATAGGAAGAAAAAAATTATAACATAAATCAGGATTAATTCCCTGTTTTAGGACTCCACTGGTTTCAGGTATGTTCAGCTCACACAATACTTTTTCCTCTTCATATTCTACTCTCTTGTCAATCCTCAATATCCCTCTAACTTTTCTTCTTCCTTTGCTCTTGACTTTGTACCTTGTAGCTCATGAAAAAGACTTCTTTTCCCTCATCTACTGAACATTTCATTTCTTCTCTTTGAACTCTGACTCTGAGGCTTTTCTTGTTGATTGCTTCACTTGTCCTATTAATTGGGAGCTGTCTTTGCTATTTATGCCTCAGTACAAATTTAGGTAGCTGAAAGAAAAATCATTCTAACATATAGGTCCTTCAGGAATAACCCACAGAAATAGCTGGTGGTGTATGGACTCAAAATCAGTTTAAATCCACAGTTCTGATTATTCTTCTGTGTTTTTAAAACTATGAAAAGAAAGGACCTGAATGAATCTAGACTCTTAATTTCCACTGAAAATATTTTTGAGCCCAGAAAAAACCCCAACCTTTATGTTTGGTTTTGTTTTGTTTTTTTTAATAGAGCACGAAGCTCCTAAGAATAAATTTGTAATTAAAAAAAAATTAAAAATTTGAACACACAGCACACCCCTACCCCAGAAAACAGTTGGTCGAATATCTAGCCTTGCTTGAATATTAGCCTGCACTGAGTAGAAAGAGAGAGAAAAATATTGATCTAATGGAAAACTATGGCATGTTTAGAAAGGAAGTATTTTAATGTCACCAGTTTTAGACCAGCTGTTGAAGTTTTGATGTTTGAATCAGAGCACTCTTGCTTATCTAGTGAAACGCATAGTAAAGGCCTGATGTCTCCAAACTTCCAGGAAAGCTTGCCCTTATTTTTGATGTGTAACATAGCACAAAGAAATACATTTGGAAGACTGAAAAACAACAGGGGATTGGGAAGTGATTTTTGGTATCTCAGGCCCAGTCCTTTAATGACGTATACAGAATGCATCTGCTCATGACGTTGGGAGCGACTCAGAAAGACCAGTCACATGTTAAAGTTGAGCACGTGCAGAAATGTTTGCTAGAACCAGGCACAGACTAACAAACAGTAATGCTTTCCCATGTATTATTCTCCCAGCAACTGTGACTCCCAGCTATCCTTTTTAAATTGCATGATTAACAGTGTGTTTCTAATTACCAACTAATCAAATCTAGCCTTTTGGTATCTAAATAGGACTCTGGGACTTTTAATAAGGTCTCCAGTGCATGATTACTCTTAGGATAGCAATCAGTTTGTTTCTGCTTCCACTGATAAAGCAGCAGTAGTTTGGAACAAAACTGCTTGCATACCCTCCAGTTCATAAATGAAGTTACTGGGAGGTGACCTTTGATGAGGTGAGGGCGAAGGACTTGAAGGCCTCCAAAGAAGAGGTGAATTTGCTTTTACTTTCATGTCATTCTTTGACTTGTCTTACTTAATGGTAAACCCAGATGTGGTACCTTCTGCTTTTACAAAGCTAAATTAAGTGTTTGCTGCACTGGTGTTATCAACACAGCAAGAAATTGCACCAGTGCCATTCATTGAGTGACTACAATAGATGTTGAGACTTACAAAAAATATCCAAATGCTGAGCTTTTCCCTTGCACAAAGAAATTACAATCTAATAATATAATCTAATAATATCTAATAATGCAATCTAATATATACAATAATTTTAACTATCACAGATAGAATTTGGATATTTTCCTCTATAGCTCATGTTTTATGTGACAGCCCAATTAATTTTAAATCTGGAAGGAAAAAACCATGTTCTGATCTGCAAGGGTAAACACATTTTGTTTATCATGTGCAGCTGATCTCCTTTGATTGTGAAAAATAACTTGAATAAAGCTTTCTTTAGCAAATCATTCTTACAAAAAAGCCTCACATCAACATTCTCTCCTTGGAAAAAAAATGAGCCACCACTAAGCTACCCTGTATTCTCCATTTCACAAATGTTTCCTTGGGTTTTTCTCTCCTTGTCTTCCTATGACAAATATTCCACAGTAGGCAGATTCTTGACCTGCAATACACAATGTTGCTAAAAGAAACATTGCTGTCAGATGCCCGCATCAAATCCAATAAGCCATATCCAGCTTCATGTTGACAGTTGCATTTTTTTCCTAATGCATATTTTAGCCTTGCTTGACCATCAACCATATGGCAGGTTTGTCCTGTGGGTAAGTTTATTATTAACAGCTTGCAGCTGGAGGTACAATAACTACATGTAACTGTGACATTGCACTAATTGATCAAGACATCTCCAAAACAAGATGCAGAGAGTGGCCACAGCAAAGAGCTTCAGATTACTGTTTGGGGAGCTTAAACACAAACAAACACCTCTGTCATGCACAAAGTATCTTAAAAACTGAAAGTGTCCTACTTAGGGGTTTCAGTAAAAGGAATTTATTTCAAACAGACTTCTTTTGATGGGAAAAAGACATTATTTAGGCCAAAGTTAAGCCTGCACACCAGAAGCTCAGACAATTAAATCACCAAATCTGCTGGGTGCCTTCAGTCCATACTTTCCCTTCTAATCCTGCTGTCATAGCAGAGGGTGATTGAAGTTTAAGAACAGCATGTGTAACATTAATCCATCACTTTGCATTAAGGTCAGAGAGTTAGATTTTTGATGGGAGGGAGAAAAAAAAACACCTTATTAGGGATTAGGTAGAAGTTAGCTGGCTACTGGTCAGGGGTAACTAGTAAATAAACTGCTGAATGTGAATTGCTTGCCTTGTATGTTTCTCCTGGTAAATTTATATCTCAGAAGTTTTTGCCAAGCTTGATGAAATGATCTTGAAATGAATGGAACAAATAAGATGAATTCATTGGTTTAGTGTTTTATCTTTGTAGGCTGAAGGTGTCAAACTTAAAAAAAGCGCTGTCAAGTGTAGAGCACTTAACAAACAACCTGCAAGGTTTAAAACAACTTCAAGGTTTAAAAGAAAAAGCTCTTCCAATCTTCTAATTTAATGAAAGGGTGAGTTATAGGTTATGCAGGAATGTAAAGTGTGTGTGAAGAAGAAAATATGATGACTCTATGCAAAGTATCAGATAACTAGCACCAGGCTTGGACTGAAGCCAAAACAAAAAGTGCTTTGTTTGCATATCAAGACTGCAAAGAGTATTTTGCAAATTCTGTGTCAGTTGAGCAGATTGGATAAAGCATGAGCAAAAGAGTCCCTGGTGCTCTCTTGGTTTAATGCTTGGAGTGAGGTGAACTGTGATCACAGCATGGTGAGTCTTTCATGGAGAATGTTTCATGCACTATGTTTAGGTCTTGCTTCACAAATGCTGGCAAAATGGACTTCAGTTTGCACTTGGTGAACCACTCTTGCAGATTCTTGACAAACACCCTGTGTAAGCAGGGCTTATGGTTTGTACACAATCTGATCCCTGTGAGTAGGTACGTGGATATTTTGGTTTGAGGTAAAATGGGTGTATTTTAGTTGCATGGTATCTTTTACTTTCTCTAGTTGGATGGTATTCTTGTAAACAGCTGGAGGCCTGACTGAGCTTGTGGGTTGCAATTCTCCTATGGAGAAATGGGAGAGCCTGAATTTTGGCAGTTCTTTCCTGAAATGAAATTTCCATGAGGGATGTCTCAGTTTGGAGGGGTCATCACTGATCTTAACAGAGAATTAGAGCAAACGAATGCCTGCACTTGGAAGAAGTTTACAATGCAGTTTACAATTTTTTCATAAAGTAGTTCTAAAGCTTGTCTCTACTGGATCTTCTAAAGGAAGATGATTTATGGACATGCTCAGATTTCACATTGGATGTTACAGACATTATATGACTGAAGAAGCCATAACAGAATTCTTATTTATCTATCTATCTATCTATCTATCTATCTATCTATCTATCTATCTATCTATCTATCTATCTATCTATCTATCTATCTATTTATTTATTTTCCTCTAGCAAAAAGTGACTGTGTAATCCAAAGCACTCTAACAGCTATGATTCCTTGTTAATTCTGGTTTATGGGTGCTTTTCACCCGTGGGTGCCCCACTGGGGTCTTGCACATGTTTATGCATTAGTAAATATCCAAGTCCAATGGTAGATATTTGAGATTTTGTATGTAGTTAGTTCAATGACATCCTTGCATAAACTTTTTATCTCTCTTAAACTTACACTTGGTCTTCACAAGCGCAGCTGCTGAAAAAAATTTTTTATTAAAGCCAGAGAAATATTTGACAGAAGAAGATTGATGAATCTCTAACCCATATAATACCAACTAATAGTCTTGGTAAAGAACAGGGCAAGGGAAGCTCTAATGTACTTTTCTCCATGGGAGGAATAAAGTACAGTAGCAAGTTTTTGTTTAGGTATTTCATTTTATTGCACTGTTTTCACATTGGAAAGGTATATTACTCAAATTGTATCATCACCTACTAAAACATGCTTGAATTTGGATATTCTGGTGGAAGATCTGCAATGCAAAACTTCATGAAGCTGAGATTTTACAGGGCAAAAGTTCAACTCCACTGCTGTACTTGCAAGAGCCTCTGAAACACACATGTGTAGCACTGTATAGATGCAATTACAGAATCATAGAACCACAGAATATGATGAGTTGGAAGGGACCCACAAGGATCATCAAGTCCAACCCTTAGCCTTGCACAGGACCATCCCCAAGAGTAACACCATGTGACTGACAGTATCATCCCACTGCTTCTTGAACTCTGTCAGGCTTGGTGCTGTGACCACTTCCCTGGGGAGCCTGTTCCAGCACCCAAACCACCCTCTAGGGGAAGAACCTCTTTCTAATACCCAGCCTAAACCTCCCCTGACACATTTTCAGGCTGTTCCCTTAGATCCTGTCACTGGTCATCACAGAAAAGAGATCAGTGCCTGCCCCTCCTCTTCCCCTCATAAGGAAGTTGTAGACTGCAGTGAGGTCTCCCCTCAGTCTCCTCCAGGCTGAACAGACCAAGTGAGCTCAGTCGCTCTTCATATGGCTTCCCCTCAAGGCCCTTCACCATCTTTGTTGCCGTCCTCTGGACAGTCTCTAACAGCTTAATATCTTTCTTATATTGCAGTGCCCAAAACTGCACACAATATTCAAGGTGAGGCCACACCAGTGCGGAGCAGAGCTGGACAACTTCCTCCCTCGACCGGCTTGTGATGCTTTGCCTGATGCCCCCCAGGACACGGTTGGCCCTCCTGGCTGCCAGGGCACTGCTGACTCATATTCAACTTGCCATTTACCAGGACTCTCAGGTCCTTTTCCACGGTACTGCTTTCCACCATCTCATTCCCCAGTCTGCATGTACATCCAGGGTTGCCCCATCCCAGGAGCAGGAGCCAGCACTTTCCCTTGTCGAATTCATATGGCTGGTGATTGCCCAGTCCTCTAATTTGTTGAGGTCTCCATAGCTGCTAAGGAAGACATGTAGCTTGGCCACAGGTTAACTTGGCCTCCAACTTTGTTGGTGCCTCAGCTTTGACCATTACCACTGACTCTCTCTGATGCCTTAGTAACCTCATTGCAAAGTATGACTGGACAGACAAACACATTTTTACCATAATTGTTATTTTACTTTTATTGGTCCTTGATATTGGCAGTCCTTTCATGCTGGTGCCTTTTCCCCCTTGATATGGAAGAACAAAGCATTCACCTAAAGTCTTATTTCTTTCTGTTTTGGGATGATGAGAAACAATTTATCATGCTGATCATCTGTCTCTGACAGCCCACTGACAGAAACATGCCCACACCTCTGTAGCTGCCAGTGTC
Source organism: Platyrinchus mystaceus (assembly GCA_035041135.1). Lineage (NCBI taxonomy): Eukaryota > Metazoa > Chordata > Aves > Passeriformes > Tyrannidae > Platyrinchus > Platyrinchus mystaceus. The sequence continues at coordinate 32,671,983 of JAWWLV010000088.1, read as the reverse complement.
AATAGCATATTTGTCACAGCTCCACTTCGAAAGCCTTCAGTGGGATACAGATGTTCTAGGAAAAAACATTGTTCCTGCAAAGTTCCTGTTGTTCCTATGGGCTCGAGAGCAGTTTGATAGGAAAACAAGGCAGTATAACATCATGACACGTCTCCCAGGATTTCATTTGTCTTTCCTGCATTCTATGGCAGGCTAGGGGAGAAGTACAGATAAAACTTGTGAGACAAGTCATCTTCCTGGGACATATTCCACTTTTTCCTCCATTTCTCACTTTTCCTGGAGTGTTGCCTGTGGTGACTGCAGTTACTGGAGTCAGAGTTTTGTCAGCAGCACTGCAGTTGCATCTTCTACACCTTAATTTTCCGTTGCATGTGTTAAGCCATGAAATGTCCACTTAGAAGACTGTATTGACACAGAAACCACTGTCTATCACTTCACTGAAAAATATTCAGGCATTGCATAGAGGATGAGTAGGATCTGTAAACTAATGCGGAACAGTTTGTAGTGTGACTTTATTAAACTCTACAGGATGCCTTTGAAAATGGTGTAGAAAAGGTTTTCAAAAATTTTCTATAAAAATGGAATTATTTAGCATGAGTAAATACCAGGAGAGGTTACACAGAGACTCTGAACCTTCAGAATAAATCCAACAATTCTGAAAACAGTAGTCTATGTGGTTTTGTTTGCTCAGAACCAATTGCCTCTTTTGCGCTTACAGAATGGACACTGTGAGGCAAATGGAGGCTCTACAGGTACCATTATCTAGCACCCAGTTATCAAATAATGGCATCTTCAGAAATCTGGGGATCTGTTTGTAACTGCCTTCAAGGATCTCTGAGGTGAGAGGAAGCTGATGCTTCCCCTGAGCTGCACAAACCCACTGTGTATCAGCACAACTGAACTGCACATAGCACATTATCTAACATACATAACCTGTTAGTTCCAGTTTGCTCTTCCTGAGCATCCAGTGAGGTCAAGTTTTATAAAGAAAACTATATCAAATATAATTCACACACACAAGAAAATTTTATTTGATTTTCCTCCTCTTTATATACTGCTCTTTCCCCTTTTTTCTCTCAAGTAAAAATCCCACTAATCAGGTGTGAATAGATTTTATTTTTAAAGAAACTCTCAAAGTGTAGCTAAAGAGCCTCAATAAAAAGATTTTGTCAGCTTTGTTACACTAAAAGCAGATTGTGATTTGGCCTTTAAATACCAGAGCTAAGTTTTAGAGCTTTAGGAAATTGTGCATGAACAGTCTGGCACAATGCTCTGTAACGTGAAGAAGAGGGGACTTCCATGATTCACTGCAAAAATCACAGATAACAATCGCACTCCCTATCACTAGAGTGTTATGACCACGTGAAAGATATGCAGATACACAGAAAACCAAGATCTGAACTTCCACCTACACATCTATATACATGCATTCAGCATGTAGACAATGAATGGCTTAATCCGGCCTAGGTGAGCAATTTATATTTGGCTAGATTTGAAATACTATTTAAGGTATGGGACTGGTGCCAGGAGTTATGTGTAAGTGCTTTCAAACCCTTTGCAGAGCAGAAAATAGCAACCAAAATAACCTACGCTCATTACAGAGAAGGGGCCATGCGGCAACGTTCTGCCTGCTTGTGGTTAAATCTGCCACTGCTGTTATTATTACTATTATTTTTCAGAAAGTCTAAGCAGGACTAAAAGCTGAGTGTCAAAAAGTTAAGATGTGTAAGGGCCAATTATGTAATGATCCTTTCAGCTAGAAAAAAAACAAGTAAACTACCTCCAAGGTTTTTGGAGGCTTGAGGTGGGATTTTTTGTTTTTTGGGGTTTTTTTTCCCTGTGAAATTATTAAGCAAAGGAAATACACTTCTAATTATTTGATTTACCTTGAGGCATTTGACTTTTCATTATATGATGGGGTCACAGGCTTTTCCTTAAAAAAAAAAATAAATAGTGAGTGGTTGAGAAAAAATGACTTTGTGTACAGTCCATTAAATTCTGTGGGTGCTGAACATACACCCATTCTCCTTACACAAACAGAGCAACTTTTATGCCGTATCAGAGTGGCCTAGCCTAGAATTTGCAACAACAGTGGGTCTTTCAACCACTTGTGTGACTTAATGTAAAACTGCCTTTTAAAAAAAAATACACTTTCCCCTTCCCTTTTCCTTCTCAGTATTTGAACCACTCTGCCCCTTTTCTACATTTCAGCACTTGTGCTGTTATGCATCCCACCTCCCACCAGCAACACCACCCCCTCCATGCGAGTGACTAATGAAAATCCCAGACTCCTTCCTTAGTGGTTATCAGATTCATATTTCTTTGGGTTAGACTATTATTCTAAACTTAAAAATTCAGTGTCAAGCTTTGCTTCTGGGTTTTTTGCTGGCAGTTTTATAGCTTGACCAAACTTCACATTGGATAGTGTTTTGGTTGGCTGCCATATTGATCCTGGCTGTTAATCAGGATTTTTGTTGTTTTGGAGTAAGGGCAAGGTGGAAGGAGTGGTTATGGCTTCTCTCTGTTAACAGAAGTGGCCATGCTTACTGTCAGGAGCAAGTGTCTGTACTTTGTAACTACAAATTCCTTAATGACGTGTTACATTTCAAAGTGAGTTGGACTTGGGGGTGAAACCTAAACTGATAAACAAGAACAGCCAACCCCGCCCTCACTTCTAGTCTCTCACAAACTATTTTTAATGATGCCATTATTTATTCCCAAACAATGTTTTTCTATGCTTTTAGTAATAAAGCAGATAAAACCATTTTCATGTCTTTTCTATAAGTGTGGGTTTGCTGGATGAAATTTTAACTGGTTGTAGACTGGAGCAATTCCAGGTCATGTTTATTAGTCATTGAAGAAAACAATGGCATCGATTTAAAGAGAAACCCTCCTACCAAACATAAATATGTGTTTTCGAAGGGAATAGGGAAAGCCTTTTCTAAATTTCCTATTCTGCAGTAACCTGCTTTCCTGTGACTTCTGTGAAGTAGCACTGCATACGCTTTCTCCTTCAGGTATTAGCTGAATTATATATATGTATTTGATTAATCATACTGTCTTCTTTCTTCTGACCCCAAGGAAGGCCACCTTGTCTCTGTCTTGCATTTCCCAGACTTTTCTCCTGCACCTTCTGTGGTGTGGAGCAAGGATCTTCACTGTGTCAGGGACTTCCAGTGCCAGGGGGAGAGGCCAAAATGGCCAAACATGCAGCCCCCTGTCCCCAGGGAGCCACCCCAGTGCACACCGTGGTGCAGAGACCTGGGTGCATGGGTGGATGGGCTGCACTGGGGTATTTTTTTGTTTACCTCGCTGCCCTTTGACAGGGCTTCTGTGTGCATCCCCCATAGCACTCACTCAGGACTTCCCAGCCATGCAGGGAATTATGGGTTTTACAACATAGAGGAGGAGGAGCTGGGAGGAGGCAGGGAAGCAGTGGAATTGGGGTGGAGGTGCCAAAGTAGGGCAGCCAGTCTGACAGACCCGGAGAGATGTGGGGGAATAATTTCTTTTCCTGGCAAGTGAATGGTCCAGCGCTCCTGGCAGTAACCACCTAGCCAACGCTCCCAATCCCTCCTTGCTCTTACAGCATCTAGCACATGCAAATCTTGCAGAGAATCCAAGGCCATTTTATCAG
>JAWWLV010000088.1:32621178-32659474 GCA_035041135.1 Platyrinchus mystaceus | reverse complement strand
TTCTGTCTGTCTGTCTTTCTTTCTTTCTTTCTTTCTTTCTTTCTTTCTTTCTTTCTTTCTTTCTTTCTTTCTTTCTTCTTGTTCTTTCAAGAGAAAGATGGGGAAAAGGAGGAAAATCTGGAATGTAGAACCATTTTTGAAAACGTTTCTTTGCTCTTTTGAGTGTTAGAGTGAGAAAAACTTTGTTACCACTTGAATCTTCCAGGCAGGATTTACACTGATGCCTCCCGAGAGCCTCATCAGTTCCTAACATCCAGACATAACAGGTATAAGCAGAGGCTTGGAGATGAGCTGGCACAGTCTCTTCTACCAGAAGGAGTATGCATTTCTGTGGATAACGATTTGGCTTCATACATGCTAAAGAATATATCATTCTGTTCCCAAAGTGTTATGCCAAGGAGAGAGGCTGAGCCCAGTGCCTGGCTCCTGGGGTCTGTATCCCCATCTGCCACTGAAATATCCCTAAAATTGAAAGCCTCACAGCTTGCAAGAGTTCAGCTTTGCTTTTCAGATTGTGAATTCCCAGAACTGGAATCACTCAAGGCCATTCCAGAAGATGGAGTAACTAACTTCTAGGGGATTTCAACTCAAAGAACTTCACCTAGGGATCCTGGCAATGGCAAACTCAGCACCTAATGCTCACTACTACTTTTAGTAGTTGATGTGCAGCTAACCTTCAGATATGTCTTAAAAACTTGGAGGCAGGGAGTAAGCGTGTTGCAGACATTGTACTTCTATGAGAACTATTTTGCACACTGGGATGCACATGTGCATTAAAAGGAGCCTGCCTCTGGAGTCTGGGCCTGCAGGCTACCTAAACAGCTGGTGAGGATGAACATTGGGATTCCCCCCAGTGAATGTTTTGTGCCAGCAGCACATCTTTTCTTCTCCGTGAATAACCAAGGGATGCCCACTGGTGACAGAGAGAATAATCCCACCCCAGAAACAGGAGACAAGGGAGGAGTAACACCTCTGAGATGTCAACACAAAGTAAAGACTGAAAAAACAAGGTATTTGGTCCTTTAGCCTGGATGCTATGGACTGTGATGGTCCCTCCGAGGTCCTGGGTTTTGCTGTCTGCAAGTTGTACCCCTGTCCCCCCATCGCCCAAATGCACCCCTCACCCATTCATCAGAAAGGACTTTATCTTCTTCCTCAATGGTTTCTTCCTCCATCCCTACACCCCATTATATTCATTTTAGCCCCAGTCTTGCTCCATTTAACCCAGTGTTCGAGGTCCATACCTTAAATATTTATTCACTTAATGTAGCCAAATGCAGCCAATATCAATTAAAGGCCTGACCTCTAACACTCTCTTGAAGCAGCCGGCCAAAGTTAGAGGCTCATCATTGCATGAGAAATTTGAGGTAATTAGACCCACTTCAGCCCCTGTTTCCCTCCCCCTGCCCCCTGCCCCAAATACTCTGTAAAATAATACCATGGCACTAAATTAGACCTCATTACCTACTGAGTCACTCGATCCAGACCTCCCTTACATAGTAATGAGTACTGATTTATTGTGATCATTATTTGGGCATTACAGGTCACTAAATAACATGCTCTGCCCACACATGTCTTCTGAGTTAATAAATATCCTTATAGGAAATATTTTTGAGTGAACTAGCCTTCAGGTTGGTTCAGTAACTTAAGTCACATTAATTTTCTTAATACATACAGTGTTTTGATAGGAAAGCCACAGGGATGGAGGCAGAAAAGGAGGCACAGAAAAATACCCAAACACAACTTTTCTCAAGCTGGGGTTTCTGGATGGAAACTGGGGAACTGGTGCAGAGCGAGGTCAATGGAAAAGATCAGAAACAACCTTAGAAAATGTATATTTAAAATCAACCAACCCCCCAAGGCTCAATCTAAAACTCAGTGAAGTAATGGAAAGATTCCCATTGAGCTTAATGGACCTTGGACCACATTCAGGTGTGCCTGAAAGTACAAGGGTGTATGCATCACTTGTGCACACACATACACTACTATATATTTCTTAAAAATTTCAGATCAAATTAAAATAGTTCAAAAATTTGCTCTGGGAACCAAGTAACATGGAGTTTCTGGAATTTTACACCATCTCCCTTACTAGTGTAGCTGTGATACAAAACTGTGAAAGATTCAAGTTTGGCAGAGTTGAAGCGATATTGTTTGTTTTATTTGTCTATGTAAAATCTTCAAAAGACCCCTTGATTTCAGTTACAAGGTGAATAAAGCAGGTCCATGGATATTTCTATAATATGCTGGTATATATTTCCAAAAGAGAAAATGGAAGAGTAAAAAAGGAGAAAAAAAAAAAAAGGAATAAAAGAAGATTCAGAAGACTCATGATTCAAGAAAGATAAAGAAGAAAGGGATTAAAACCCCACTCTGTTAGCCATCACACAGAATGTTTTATTGCCTTACTCTTAGCAAATCCTATAATACATTTTCATTATTTATAGAAATAATACTGGATTAGTTTGCCATAAAAAAGTTGGGCTGGACTCTTTTAAAAATTACAGAAATTAGATGAAATCAGGCTCTCTGAATTATCCATGAGCATTGGGTTAATATAATCAATACTTCAGCCATTACAGGTTGATGTTACATCTCGAGACAATTTTCTAACTTAATAAGATTAGAAATAATAAACTGGTATTATTTCTTTGTGAATTGGGGCCTCTGACCTAGTAATTTAATGGCTTAATTATTACAGCCATGGAATGTAGAAAGACCCAGCACGCTCCCTATTATCCCAACTGTGCTTTGTCCAAATTATGTGACTTTTAAAAAAGCAAAATAAAAACTTGCCAAACAATTTCAAAGGGCTGCAGTGGACATTTTCGAGTAGACATGGTATGATAAGTCAAATCATGCTTGTGATTTCATTTTCGGTCCATTGCACTGTAATAGTACAGCATGGATGCTTTTACATTAAAAAAAAAAAATGAAAAAGAGCTTCCTTGACATATTTTTGGAAAGGCAATAGTAGCAAAGCTTTCAGTGCTTTGTGCTCCTGCTGGTTTTTTGGTGTCTGCTACTCCGACATGCTTACTTTGCAACAGGGAAGGAAAAATAGTCTCTTGGTCATAGAAATAGGGGTCCAAGTCTGTCTTTTCCACAGACCTCTTCACCTCCGCATTTGAATGCAGGCTCTGCAGAGGTCAGGGAGGACAACTCTTCTGGTGCTGGGACATCCAGGATTTCACTCTTCCATCAGTTTCTGATCTGGAGAGTGGGAACTTGGTAGGGAATTTCCTTTCCCCTGCTAAGTGACTGTTTTGTCTATTAATATACCGGGTTCAGAATGGAGATTTCCATTTGCCACATGCAGCTTCGAGCACCAGAGACTACTGATCCCAGCTGGGATGCAAATAATAGCTGTGTCAAGCCTCATACAGTGATGCATGGGAAAAATGCACCCTGAGTGCCTTTTACTTCCTGTCATTGTGCAGTTTAGATGAAAACACCAATATTTCAGCAGTCTGCTAGGAAATGTGTAGGAGACCCATGCACATGGTGGTGTGCACAAGGGAAATAGCACCCCGGAGGGCACAAAGTGTTCAAAGAGTAACCCGTGTTGGGAATCTGGGCACTCACAGGGGCTAAAGCTGGTTTTGGGAATGCAGGGCATACAGCAACAACACTGAGAAGATGAAACCCTTATTTTTCCTTCCCTATTCTTCTCCCTGTGTGAGACACACTTCAATCCCACCTGATGGAAAATAGTCCTGCTTTAGCATACATCTGCAGTGCAGGGATGCAGGCAAACAGCATTTATTTTGTTCCTTATCTTCTCTCTGCACCATTTCTAACTCACAGCAGTTTAGAAAAATAGAAAGGCTTATTCAGAAGGATGCTAATTCAGTTATCTCTACCTGTAAGAGACCGCTGTGTGGTCATTTCCAAATCTCTGGGCTAAGCTCATTCAGATACGCACATCTGTTATAGCAAATGCTTTCTGTAAGCCTTAAAGGAAACATAACCCAGGATGATAAAACATCAAGGAAAACAGGAGGCTCAGCCAAACAATCACCTCTCTGAATTTCTGCTTGAGAGGCGGCTGGTGTTGGATGCACTCTCACTTCTTTGCCTTTGCATCCATCTTTAATTGGCAAGTTTGCAAGAGCAAGGGAGTGAGAATGAGGATGCACTGAACACAGCGCTTCCATCATGGTTTAAGAATGAGGGAGACTTCTCTGAACTCCTCTTTGGTACTGAAGGGAGAAAGAACTAGGGCAAAGTCACCTGTCTTTCAGAGTTAAGGCTGTAGCTTATTAGTATTTTGTACTGAAACAATCTAATTTGGCTTAACTTTAAGATACTAGTCACAGAATGTAGTAGTGGATCCACTGTGCTCCCAAACCACTGCGTTATCCTAATTCCACAAATCAGAAAAATGAGTCCTGGTGGGGTTTACTGAGAAACCCCTGAGACTGCAGCTGTTGGGGGAGCAGAGAAATGCATCATTCCTGCGTCTTGGCCGGGAGAGCGGGTGCACATGCTTTCCATTTCATTCTGTGCAATCGCAGGCCGGCTGTTCTTTGGTCTCCTTCACTAAGGAAAGGTAACATGGGTCAGGAGGGCTAGTGGTTTCAGATATGTAATGAGAAGATCTTGATTGACATTGCTTTTGCTCAGCTACATAATCACTTGATTACTTTTTGTCTTTGCTTTTAACAGCAAAAATTATTTTGTTGTTGCAATAAAGAACACTTTGATGGTGAAAACACTTTTTTCAGTAGCCAGAAAATCATATGTATGTATAAATACATTTTTATATGTAGAAAAAATATGTGCTTTCAGCATGGAATTAACCCTAAGATAGGAGGCATTTATACGACCTGTGGTACCACTGTTAGCTTTGTGGAAACATTATTTTCTGTCTCCCACAAACGTGTTGGCGTTTTTTATGACACTGTATATATCCAATCACCCTGCGTGCATAACCTGTGCCCATTTAGAAACATAGTGCTGGAATAAAAAGCCACAGATGCTGCAAGCTCAAAGCAGTGATGGGGTATTTTGCCTGCGACACATGCTTTGGGCAGCACATACAATGCCCCCTCCTTGAGCAACCACAACCAGCCTCTGGTTAATGTCTCCAAAACAGCCTGTTAAGACTGTTACTACAAATTACAGTCTGGATCATTCTAAAACGAAAATAGACTTCTTTCATCTTCCAGATGGCTGTCTGATTGGGAACTGGGCAGGATCACATTTCAGGTTGTGACTTAATGATTCAGGACAATATTTATGGTTATTACCTGACAGAGGGCAGTGAGGAAAATTAAAGCACAGACCCATGCTTCATTTATGACAAAAAAACAAATTCATGACAGTTCTGTATATTAGAGGTGGCATCATTTGCTCGGGGCAAAGTCCGAGCATAGCTCTGCATCTGATCCAGAGCTGCCGGGGGCTGCTGCGAGAGCCTGGCTAGGGCAGCGTCACCATCCCCGCTTTGATGTATGTGCTATCATCAGAAACAATCTGGTGCTTCCCTTGGAGAAGGTCGTAGGCAGGCAAGATACAGATATGAGTGAGAGCTTTCAGAGGGGAAAAATAACATAATTACACAGTGTATTTGCTTGATGGCTGCCGTTGTCTGAAATATTATTCTTTGGGGCATGTTTTTGACATAATTATTGCCACAGGATAATCCCTTCTGGAGAAAACATGGAATAATTATGCATGCTAGTTGCAGATATGATTCTGCATGTGATTTTCCCTGCAAACGCTGCTCCTTGTGATACCAGCTGGTGGGGGTGCAGGGTATTTCGAAGAAATGGGCAATGGTGTTCAGCTAAATCAAATTTAAGTCGCAGCTCTGCTGGCTCTTTCCTCAAGGAAAGAAATTTATTGGTGTTCCTCTCCTGTTTAATCCTTTGCTTTGCATATGGATCAGACTGGAACTTTTCTTTTTATTGTCAGCTGCTAAAAAAATAAATAACCCTGATGAAAATGCTGCAACCCACAGCTTTGGGCTTCCTGTAAACCGGCTTTGGACTGCAGGATTTTTTAATTAAAAAACCCGCGATTCTGAGAGATGAGAGGTAGCTGTTGAAAAAGATTTGGGAAGATGGCTATCTTTCCCTTTGCTTAAGCTTATTTTATCCCTAAGCTAAAATAAGCTCTTTGAATTTGCAGATAGTGATACAAGGAATATTGTTTCAGTTAAGAGTATCTTATGTTAGAGAAGGATATTCTGTCCACATCTGTTAAGCATTACTGCAAATCAATCAAAATATTTATTATTTAAGAAATATTTTTCCCAGGGGAGTGTTGCTTCTCAGTTATTCTTCGAGCTGGACCTTTCTTCTCCTCGTTTTGCTCCCTTCTGCTGTGCCCTCACCCTGACAAATGCCACATCCATCAGCACCCAGCCACACCACATCACCCCAGAAAAAGTCCCTGGCTGCCCCCTTCCCCAGCCCAGCTCTGATCCTTCTTGTGGCAGTGCTTTAGCAGACCACCAAGCAAATCTGCTTATTGATGCTTGCCGCTAGCTATTTTGATTTATGCTGGGATTTGCAGAGCTGCCCCAGGGAGAGAAAACCATGGGATGTGAGGTATTCAAATCCCTTGCATAGCACAGAATATAACCTTCCAGAGAAAAGACCAAACTATGAATGTGTTTGGTTTTCTTTAGTAGAAGGAGATGAGTTTTTATCCTGTTAAAGAAATGAAAATACCTTGAGCGTTTAGACAATGAGGGCAGTTTGTCTGTTTCCCTCTGAGTCTTCAACCACTCCTGTGGTAATGTACCTGTATGCCTGGCTCTCAGCTTTTACCTGCATTTCAATTGGATCAAGCTTATTGTGAGCGGCTGTGAGAGGATCTGAGCAAAGTCCTTGCCAAAACCCTCAAGCTCAACCCAAATCTGCAAGACCCTCATGAAAACCCTATACTGTGTCTTTCCAGTACAGAACCTCCCGTGGATGCACACTGCCTAGTGGCTTTGTGATGAGGGCTGGTCTCTGCCACACCTTCACATCTCCTTTTTGTTCTTGGTGCCCCTCCTCAGTACTGCACAATCACCCCTTCCACACTCAGGCTGCATCTCTGGCTCTGCATCTCACTCCATCACAGCATCTCCAGCAGTGGCTGCCTCATGCTTGGAATCCTTTCCACATCAAGCATCTAACAGCAGCCAGGCACTTTAAACACTTTCTTAATTATGTAGTGGTGAGCACCTCACTAAAAATGAGGCTGTGGTATACAATTAAAGGAGAAATGTATAAACTATCTGATGTTGTCAGTATCTGTAGCTCAACATGAAATTACACTAGGAACAGGAGACTCTTGTCTGAAAAATCCATTTTCTTGTCATTTTTATGGCTCTGTGAGATAATAAAATCAAGAGAAAGATGACTAGAATAACAATAGTATCTCTTCCTGGGTGAAAAGATAGGGGAAGGAGGAGGAATACAGAGATGGATGTATGAAATCTCTTCTCTAAGTGAACAATCTACATACATTTGCATTTGCATGTAATCATTGACATAAAATGTTGTCTTCATTAATATTAGGAGATGGAGATGTATGTTGTCTCCCCATCCCTGACTTAGCTGCCTATTCTAAAATAAGGACTGGTGGCTCTTAAACCCACCAAGCAGACTTAATTCTCCTCATTTGACTGTATTATTTCAAGTACCTTATGATGAACTGAGGACTGGCTGACAATAATGAGAGCTGAACATGCAGACTCGGAGAATAAGCCCAATGTAGATTTCATTGGAATAAGTAAGGGATGGGTCACCATAGACTAAAACAAAAAAGCAGAAGGATGTTGGAAAAAAAATGGGAGGGGGAAAACATCTATGGGTCATATTCTGCCCAGTTCTGCCATAGTGCAGAGTTTACCCAGCTTGACCCTTCATCATAACCGACACTGAGTGAGCAGGGTGAGTTTTGCATTGGTCTGCCATGGGAGAGAGGCCCAAAGACACCAACTAAACATTGATTTAATCTCCGTCTTTCACACAGAGTTGCAGATCTGTCAGTTTAGGGGATAGTTAAGACTGTAAGTTTTGCACCCAGCTTCTGCTTCCAACACAGGTGTTTGCCAGGAGATTGGTGGGATAAAAGTACCCTTTGTGCTTTGTAATATATTAGCATAGCTGCTAATTAGCTACAAACATACAAAAAAAAGAAGTTATTGTGGAGATTTTACTAAGATTTTCCTATTAAAATACAATGTAAAGGGGCCATCTCATGTATCTCTGTAAAACAAACAAATAACAAGCATCCCAACATCACCTAATGCTTTCTTTCAAAATTTGTAATGTTTACAAATGAGTGGTGCAGGCAGTCCAGTAAATTCTGCTGCTCTTCCCACAAGGCTTTTTGTATTGTAAAGTGAACTGGTCTGATGCCGGATATTCCATAGTGTTTCAAACCAGCATTTTTTCCTCCTTAATTAAAAAGAAAAAAAAAAAGAGAAATTATTTGAATGCAAGGTTCTGAACGGCTATACAGCTTTGTAGAATGAGTGTGGTAATGAAGTGTCTGCAGGAGTCAATCAGGGCAGACGACTTTCACAGAAAATCTCAATGCCTTTCAGATTTTCAAAGAAAAATAAGCCAATGACAAAAGCATAGCAGCTGTGAGCACACGAAGGAAATTAGTTATAGCAGACTTGTAATTAAGCATTGGAAACTGATCAAAACCATTATCCTGTTAGTTTATACCACAGCTTCTATCTACTACAAAATCAATTACACAAAAAATAAACTACACTCTCTGAAGTTTTCTCATATGAATGTGTCCTATCCAGTCTTTGGACTGCAAAGTATGTTTGTTTTCTCAATAAAATATGCAAAGCATAGAGCAGGGAAAAACTGAGATGAAAAGGGAAACAGAAAAATTGGAAGAGAATGTTGGCAGAATAATTGACTCTATCAGACCCACACTTTCCTAAAACAACAATATTTGTGCAATGAGATAAGCACCCAGGGTTCTCTTTTGGTATATGCATTTTTCCATTTTCCTTTGCTTAGAACATTGAATAAATAGGACAAATTGACATTAAATGATAGAAATCATTTAACAATAATAAAGCAAAAGAATGCAACAAAAAATCTATAGATTTGAGGGAAATGTATACACAGGAAAAGTTGGGCAAAAGTTTGTCTTTTAAAAATCACATGTTATTCTCATTAACTGTAACATGAGATGGATGGCTGAATAAAATAGGGGCTATGTGAGCTGGGATTTTCTTAGAAGATTTGGGCCTGGTTTAGCACATGTTTTATACCAACAGAGCTGTTTCAATTAAGAAAACAAAAATAAACCCTGTCAGGTTACAGACACCCATCCTTTCCCAGTATGAGCAGCACACCCCCCCACCTCCCCACACTGATCCCACTGCCCCTCTGCAGAGCATTTCTGCTTGGGCCTCATCAGCGGGGCAGCAAGCGCCACTGCTGTGGGAAGTTGTTGCTCACTCTGTCTCTATTGATGGGATGTTAAGGAGAGCTATAGGATTTATGTGATAAAAAAAGCCATTTTTCATAACAGGGGTGAGAGTAAGGCATTTCAAGTAGGTCAGCGAAAGCTTTTTGTTGGTATTAGTTGCTCTGCACAAAAGGTTTGGCTGGTAAAAATGTGCTTGAACATGAGATAAGTGTTTGGAAGCCCCAGAAAATACCAGGTCTGATGTGTGAATTTTCCAAAGCACTTGATGAAGGTTGTCTAACCAAATTGGGTGTTAGGCATGGTTGCCTGCCCTCTGTTCCCTGCTGTGGCTGCCATCAGCAACTGCTGCCCCTCACTGACCTGTCAATTTGGTCAAAACTTGTATGTCCTAAGATGAACTGGTGCAGTGATACAGAAGCCACCACAGACACAAGACCTTCACAGGCGACATTAGACATGAGTGAGCTGAGCCTTTATCCTGGTGATAAGTGCCCTGAGCAGTGGTATTGCAAAACCCCAATTCTGTTTGAAGCCCGCACCTCCAAAATTTGAGCTGTAATTTAAGGGCCTCAGTGTGAATACAAAAACCCATCTTCAGGCTCTTCACTTTATAACTCTTGGCACAAGATCCTGAGATAAAAAGCAGAGCAGAAGCAAAGAGTATTACTGCCATTACAGTGCCATGTGCACCAGAAAAATATATCAATATCTGAATACACAGAAACAAGAGGAGGGAGACAGAGATGATGTGCTTTTAATATATCCAAAGCACCAGAAAATCTTTCATGAGCAGGAACAAGACAGAGTTCATGAAAAGGTAAACCCCAGAATAAATTATGAAGCTCATTCCATTAAAGGTATATATTAAATACCATATGTAGGTATAGGGTTGGTTTTCTTTTCTTTTTTATAATTTTTTTTCTTCAGAAGTCATTTTGCTAGTAGCAGATATCTCTTTCTTCTAGATTATATTCTCTCATATTATATTTATCGAGCTGAAAGATATCTGCCTTGAAAACCATAGGGTTTTTTTTTAAAATTATATGAAACAGATATAAGGGATTGATTCAGTGCAGGGGTAACTTGAATGAAGCCAACAAAGTTACACCACCAAATAACTTGTCTCACTATTTTTATTAACGCATATGTGTGTATTGTATTTAGCCATTACTGTATCACAAAGGGAAACACATGAACATTCATGTGTATATAGTGTAAGCCCACTAACCCAAACACCTGGGACTGTGTCACTATTTGGATAAGCAAACGTGTTGTTATTACAGTGTGGCAGTTGTTAATTTATGTGCGAATTGTACTTCTTCCTTGGAAATTAGAATTTAGGGCTGAAGACAGAAAAAAAAATTATATTTTTCAAGTTATGCATACTAAATAGAAAGAGTCTTGTGCAGGCAATGACATGAGCAAGAAGCATCAGTAGAACTGCATGTAGGTAACCATCGTCAGAGAATCCCATCTCTCAAACTGGGTTTGCATGGTTGGATAACACAGTCCCAACTCTGCAGAAAAGACTTATATTAAACACTGAAAACCTGTGTCCCACTGGGTTTCTCTCACTCTCTAACTTGCCTTTCTGGACAATCACTGGGACAAAACACTGCTGCTCTGTGTGATGGACGCCTTTTGAGCAACAGCTGGTACGAGGTGTATTGAAGTGTACAGAGAAGAGGTGCAGAACAGGTTGGTGGGTGGAGTTGGGACCTAAAAGGAGGTGACAAACCACGAGCCTTTCCTGAATGTGCCAAGGAGAAGTCAAAACTTTATAAAACTAAAAGACCTTGTGGGGTTTTCTGGTTAGGTGTCTCTAACCCCTTGCTGCTGCAGGCAGACACATCACATGGCCTTTGTAAGCTTCCTAAGAGAAGAAGGAAAAGAAGATCTGGATGTTAAATAGTGGCCTAAACTGGGATGGTGGTTCAGCCTCAGGTGATGGACTCAGCGAGGAGAATGGGAGAGAAAGTGAAGCAGAAAGATGGAAGGTGTTTAAATATAATGAAAACCCTGGGAAATGGGAGTAATAATTTTTCCTCTTTTCGTAAAACCTCTCACCTCTTAACATCCAGGGCCAATTGTAGGGCAAAGGACAAATATCTGTGACATTTGCCACTGAAACTGATGAATGTGCCAGTTGTGTTTTCCACAGCTCCTCCATGCTTCTTGGTAATCATATACAAAAGTAAGAAGGGCCTTGGGAGCACATTAAGCAGTTCTGGGGTCTGAGGTGTTCAGCCTTGTGTTTTTTCATACCACCCTCTATGCAGTAGATCCATGCTGGATATTCCCCATGGAATGCTACGCTGGGCACATCCTTTCAAAGGCAGAAAGAGCAGCAGATAGCAAAGCCCAGGAGGAGCCCTGGGAGTGATACATCGCTGACAACTCCCCCTAGTTGCAGGCATATTTTATGCCTGCCAAGTTTCCCTGGTTCCAACCTCTTGCTCTGTGCAATATCAGAAAAGTCACAAAAGGTCATGAAAATGTTCCCAAATCATTTGGAAGTGAGGAATTCAGAGTGAGACAGATGGAAGAAGAGTTTCTCTGATTTATTATGGACTGTTGGGCAGATAAGAGTGTGCAAGAGATAAGGTGGGGGAGAGCTCTTAACCCCTCATCTGCCTTTTGGCATAGAATATATTTCACGGTAGATAGGTGGCCTCTAAAATGTTAAGTTTTTGTCAACAGCTGCCACATCCAACACAATCTTTCCACATGCCTCCGTGCTCTCATCATTTGGGAATAGGAAACAAATGTTGCTTCAGGGAGGTAAATGGTAGTGTTAATCATCCAGAGATCATTCCATAGAGCAACATCCAGTCAAGAATTTGCCCCTTGGTAATAGCAACTGCAATCCAAATTCCCAGGTAAGCTGGAAAGCCTTTTGGTGTGGGCAAGTGTGAATATGGACTTTTGTGTGAGAGGATATCTTGCAGCTCTAAGCATTTAGAAAGCATATCTAGTAATTTGCTTTATTTTTTGTGTTTATAAACACACATCTGTTATTTGAATTTCCACTTTTGGGTGAATTTATGATTATAGTCCATCTGCAAGAGCTCTGGGGGCTTTATTTTTTTTCTTTTTTTTTCTTTTTTTTTTTTTTTTTTGTGGAGATATTGCCTTTAGGGTTTTAAGAAGTCACTGGTGATTGCAGCATGAATATTAACCAGGTTGAATCTGCCAGAGGCATCACACAATGTGCAGTGATGTGACTTGCAGAATTTTGCTGTCTGATAAGGCTTCTGGAAAATTCCCTCAATAGATTTATTTATGGCAGCAGATTAAACCAGACTCCAAGCAGACTGCACTCTGTAGGTTCAAGGAAGAATGTCTAATTTATTAGACATCTCTTTGCTTTTTGCTATCACATTTCAGTCACATTTTCACTCTTGATAAGCTATTGGTTCCTTCCTTGGGGATCATGGGGAGGTAATTCCTGCCTTGAAATTATTGGAAAGACAGAAAAATCACTTGAGTTTGAGCTTTTTAAAAGTGTGGTCCTGTAAATAGTACAGGCACAATGCATAAGTTTTAAAGTTTTTCTCACTCTGTTCCTCTGCTGCTGGAAATATGGAATATAATTTGAGTTTACTGCAATTGTCTTCTGTCTCGTGTGATGGCTGTTAAGAGCTTTCTTGCTTCCTGCTCAGTACTATGACCATCAGCATGGAGAAGGATCCAAGTCTTTGGGGATGCGGCAAACAAAGTTTCCTGGAGATGTGATGGGGAAAGACAGTGTCAGACCTCCTGTCATCGGGGCCTGCTTGCATTCCTTCTGTCATCCAGAGCAAAGTTAGTGCAATATTTTGCTGAGATCCTGCTATGGGAAAAGGCACCAGCAAAGAGTGAAAGATTCATTGCCAATGAACAAGAAGGTCAACATATTTTTAATTTTTTTTTTATTCTTTTCTTTTTCCTAATTCATCTTTGAGGGAGGAAAATATGACTGTTTAAAGAATTTCTTTGCAAAGGTGGAAAGTGCTGAAACACAACTGCAAGGAACCCCTCTGAGAAGAGATATTGGTTTTATATCGAGCTGCCAGTTGAGATTATCTGGAGTGGACGTCCTGAGAGACCAGCAGGAATTCGTTTCCACCAAAGACTGATGGAGGCTTCCCATTCAAATGTTTTAAAAGCTGTAGAGAATTAAAAATAGAAGTCCTGCTTAAGGGGGAGAGACTCCTTTGGGGGGGTACTTTGTTTGCTTTGGTTTATATCTCCCTGGGTTGGAATGCAGTAAAAAACTGAAGAAATTAGAGTCTTGCAAAGAAATGTAACCTCATACAAAACTGAAGGGCAAGGAGCTCAGTTTGCTTTCTGGTTTTATAATCAGTTCTGTTTATAGTAGGAAAGAAATATCCCCTTCTTGAATTCAGTGTGTGCAGCATTTCTTAGCTGTTCCCTCTTTAGGTAAACATTAAAAGAAATATGTCTTCAATAATTTGTTATTAAGACAGCGACTAATGGTAAATGCAGGTGTATACCATGGGCATGGTGGTGTTATATACACCAACATATATAACAGAGTGGCAATTTTCTCATGGAGTTTTATCCCGATAGCAGCATTCAAGCAAGCAAAGGCGCACAGGAACAGCACTCAGTGCCAGGGAGAGACATGGGGGGTGCTTCAAAACCCTGAGCAGCCTCATTGCATTAGATTATTTTGACACCCTTATGTGGCATCTGGAGATACTGTATATTTTGTTGGAAGGAAGATTACATGGTAATAGGGCTTTTAATTACATTGGACAGAAATATTTCATATTTATTTTATGCTTATGTTGCCAGTAATTCTTCAAGGCCACTGTCTGCAGGTAATGGACAGTGGGTTAGAGACATCTAAAACACCTACCCTTAGCTCTGACATATATGCCCTATGTTTAAGACATTATTTCTTATATTTTAAATATAGAGGGAATAGGGATATACTTGATCTTTCTCTTCCTTATGTGTTTAATTCTTCTATGCGATTAGAGGCAAGGTGGTATTTTCTGTGCATCTGTGGATTGATTTTCCAATCTTCAGGGCCAAATTTTGCTACCATGAAGATGAAATTTGTAGATATACCTCAGAAGTCATTTCTTCCACACTGCAACCCAGTGAGCAGAGGTGCAGGTGAGCAGAGGTGAGGCAAAATTTTCACCTGCATTTGAGATTCATTGTTCCAAATACTATTTCCCGCAAGAACTTACTGTTGTTCTGGATATTTTATAAAATACAGGTAGTTTATTATTAGGCCATTGGGATTCTTTTCAGCTCCATGTTGATGTTTCCAGAAGGGCTCTCCTTTGACAAGGCAATGAAATAAGGCTGTTGGTGTGCTCCTTCTGCAGCATTTCTTTGCCTGAGGCTCCTGGTGGTGATCCCCTGTTCCATCACCACGATGCTCCTGGGCACAAGGTGCTGTGGCAAGGAGAGATGTTCCCTTGCATGGACACATGGACATTTGGGAATGGGGAGGAAGAAGCAGAACAAAGCTGAGACTGTGTGCTCATTATTTTAGTTTGTGACTAATTGTGCTTTCCTTGGTTTGTCCAGACAGGAGCTCCAAGCAGCCTTGCATGTGTAGACTGTGGGGCTTTCCAGGGATACCTTGGGTAGGATGAGGCAGAGCCCAAGAGTAAAAGGTGTATAACAGTGACATTGACATTTACAGAGCATCCATAGGGACCCCCTTGGCTACACAAAATATGGAGAACATCCAAGACCACTAAGCCATCATCCAGAATCCATGGCTTTCACACTCTGAATCTCAAATGTACAGATGGTTCTTATGGGTCATCAACCAAACCCAAGTAAAAAAGGGAGATGTGATTAGTGCTGCAGTGTTTAATGTATGCAGGCAACCCATTTCAGCTCTAACAGGAAGAAGAATGGCTCTAGCCACAGACACCCACTACAATGGCAAATTGCTCACACCTGCTTATCGCATGTGTAAGATTCTGAAGAGGCAACGTGCTATATAATTGCTAGGCATCATCATAACTAATAATTTCCTGCATGGAAACTGAAATACAGTAAATATATTGGTTGCAACTGAATATTATCACCTGATGCAGGCACAGTTCACCTCTCTTTGCTTGTTATGCCAACAAAGACACATGCATGATACCACCACCTCCTTTTCCTGGTATATGAGGAGCCTGCATCTTTATTTCTGTGCTCCCACGATGTTTTCTTCCTCCATATCACTCTGGACTGGATTTTGTCCTGGCTCAACACACCCAATCCTAGCTGACTTCAGTGGTAGTGGAAATGTTGCTTAGTTTGTTTCTTCGTTTTCTGAGTGTTCAAATGAAAGTACTTAGCTTCAGCTGATATTTTTCCAAGAGGTAGTCAAGCTGCTAAATATTTGCTCATGTGCATTGCCATTTGGTGATCCCTCTGGCAAGCAGAATGTACTGTCCTGACTCCAGCCCAGGACTGGAAGAATCATCTTTCATATTTTAAGCTATCTAGACTGTGTTAATGCCACAACTTTCACAACACCTCCTTGCAATGCAATCAGTGAATATATATATAAAAACCTATATAATATACATCAGATATATAAATATTGTATCATGTTACATTATATTATATATTAGTGAAATCACTGATATATATTGGTCTAGACCTGGGCTCAAATCTGAAGTTTGTCCTTATATGCAGCTGGCTCTTTTTGCAGTCTAAGAAAGATTCTAAGCAAGATTCTCCTCAAAAGTTTGAGAATCAGGTCTATAGGATGACTCCCACCTTGTGTAAGGAAAATAGGGGAGTCTTCTCAAAAGAGTGATACTTTTTTTTTCCTTTTTAAGCTTTTAAGGTGGTCTAGATTATGCAGAGATGTGAGGATTCTGCTTTACAGAATCAGACCTGGTTTTTGCTGCTTCACATGTGTGTCATCACCTCTGCAGACGAGTTATACTGGAACAAGAACATCCCTTGACATCCTTATCCAGGTATAATTAGGTATATGGGTACACAAGGGAAAAGCAATGGAGGATTAGACTTCCCAACCCGGTGGCTTGGTAACAATTCTGTGGTTAATCAAACAGAGTTTTTACATCAATTTATCCAGTCAGTCAAAGAAATTTTGCCCCTCAGATGACAACATTTGCAATGTTTTCATGAAGGAGTAACTCTATCACCCACAAACCAGCATTTCTTTAGCTACACTAATACGTTTACAGCAGCAATAATTTGATGAATGAGCTCAGCTACACAAATTCTCTTAAACAACACCTGACTGACTGGTTAGCATGACCCCTGGTTTATAATTTCATTCTCGGTTTAGGATTTTCCTGCTCTTTTATCATGCTCTCCCCCTGGAAACCGCACCCCATTGTAATCCAAATCCTGAGCCATGCTTACGCAGCTTGCCAGCATCCAGCTGAGGGATGAAAATAACCACTGCAGACAGACAAAAGGAATTATAATTGTACATTATTTTTTATCAGTTGTGCTTACAAGGCAGTATCAGCAACACTGGTTAGCACTGCAAACACTTTGCCAGCAAAAGCAGCAAAGCCCCCCCGTGGAAATACAGCTTATACTGGCAAAAGGGCTTTTTTTCACTTGCATGGTAAGAATACCTCTTGGGATGACTTAATTTACACTGGCAAAAGGCAGCATTTTGCTGGCTTCATAATTTACCACATTTTTTAGGTGGGTTTTCCCCCTCTTTTTTTTGCCAACATAGCTAAATCATTTAGGGGTAAAGAGTTCTCCTCTGATATCTGCACAGTCAAAATGTGGTTTTTTTTTTACAGGCCTGACCTTACTAATTAGAAGTTGTGTTTCTGGGATATGAGGAAAGATGGATAATATATTCTCAGATTTTCTACAGGGTCTTCAGCATGCACAAAGCCATAACCTGTCTGGATTGCTGCAGGATTACCCAACTCTAATTAAGAAATTTTTACCTTTAGAAAAAACACGTACATTCATTCTCCAGAGCTGGTTCTTATTGTTAGCAGTATATGGAGTTCTCAAAATGTAGGACAAGTGTTTTACACACTTAAGGCAGGAGACTTACAGGCAGATGTGCTACCTGCAGTCATCTGCAGGAGCACAAGGAGGAGGCTGTGATTGTGTTTAAACCATACTTAAACAAAACCAATTTGATTTCAATAAACTTCAGCTAAGGCTTTTGCTGGATGAAAGAGAAAAACTCCAGATCTCTCTGCATAGTCCTGGTATGCTAATTCTCCAGGGGGTTCACAGGAGGAGAGCTGCTCCAAAGCTCTTTTACATTTTTTTTTTGCTTCACTTACTCTGTAGAGCTCAGTGAAACACAGCCAAATGCTAAAAGGATTTTTGCTGACCAGAATAACCTCAGGATGTGGCATTTCACACTGCTCTACTACCTGCTGTATGAGAGTCTCTTAAAGGGATGGTAATGAGCTGCTGGTAGACATGAATATTTTTAATTTAGGAAGACTGTGACATAACTGATGGATAGTGCAGGAATTTTTAAAACTTTCTGTAGTACCATATATCCTATTATGCTTATTGAATTCCTCTATATTTCCTCTCCCTGTTCCTATCCTCCTGTCATTCTGCCTGTCCTGTGAAGGTACAGAAAACTGCCCCTTTTAAATTTTTTTCCCACTGAAAAAGCAGGAACAGAAAAGAACAGGAGCAGCAACAGGCTAGTCTATAAAACAAGACAAAATCTCCAGAGGTGCTTCAGAAGCTAAGAATGTTATTGAATGTTATTGAGATAAGTAGCAACTTTGTTGCCTTTCTGCACAACACAAATATATATATATAATTGAGTCCTATGAATCCTATTTTATATAAGCAGTATTTATTTCTACCTTCCACACAGATATATATGTTATCACCTATGTGATGTGTTATCACAGCAAGCTGATATCCAAGTCACAGTTGTACATTTACAGTTGATAGTGTCTTTTGAAATTGTTTTTCCACAGTTTCCAACTGTTGGTAAGGGGATATATTAAGGCCCAGAGGAAAGGAAGGTCAGTGCACTGCAAACCTTAGTGCATCCTGGCAGAGTTGATGTGCTTAGCATTGTTCTCCGAGTCTGTGAACTGGGATGAAACTTGGACATCTTTTGCAGATGTCCAGAAAAAGGTGACTACATTTAAGCTGCCTTTTTGAAATGGTCCCAGGTCTGAGCCCAGGAACTGCATGTGAAAGTGATTTTTTGATGGAGATTATACTAATTTACTAATACAGGCATTTACTAATACAGGCAGTGGTGTTTCATGACCAGCACTATCAACCAGACATTGCCTGCAAGTCCTCAGTGGGTTTAGGTATCCTAAGGGGCCAGAATTATCCCCATTTCTCTGGAGTGGGTGTTATAGTGAGCCATTGTCTCCTGAAAAGTTCTGTTCTGCCTGCCCATCTGATGAGCAGCATCAGGGATAGACTATCTTACCCAAGAATAAGAAATGCCATAGACAAATATAACGAGTGTGTGTGCCTGAGTTTATTAAGGGAGAGCTTTTCTGAAATCTTACTTTTTTCTGGTGTTCTTTGTGCCCAGGGGTCAGCTGGGAAGCCAGGAGAAGTGAATTGAGACAATGACGGCTAAGGATTTTTTCAGGGATAAAGGAGCATCACAGACCTGCACTGAGACTGTCAGTTCCAGTTGTTCAGCCCCAAATACTTGCCGTGTTACCTAAGGTGAGCAGCCTGGCCAGAGGCCAAAAAAATCAACAGAGAGAAGGAGCTGCATCTAAGGCAGCAATTGCAGATAGTTTGAATGCAGCCAGCATCATCTAGCTCCTGCTCCTTTTCATGAGATTTGGACTTCATTCCCAGATGAAAAGATGTATATGCTGGTAGCAGCATGAAATGATGCCACTTGTTAGCAAGACAGGAGTTAACTGAGATTAAAACTGGCAAAAAAAGGAGAAAACTTTCATAGAATAAATATAGGAAGCATACACACAAAATAGAAAATGTTAAGATGTCAGAGGCATGTGCTAGGCATTGAGTGGATTTTTGACTTCTTTGCAAAAATGATGATAGAAATCATGTGAATAAACAGTTATAATCCAATGATAAGGGCTTCTGTGCTTTGAGTTTTTTTAATGAAGGAGACATAGTTCCATCCTACAATGTCGCATGCCATACAGCATGACAAAGGGCAATTTTGTTTTAAAGAGGCAATATTCAATGTTTTCAAGGTGCAGAATAATATTTAATTCTAAACATGTCAGGGTAGATGGATCTGTGGTGACAGTTTTCCAAAAAAAGCAGCTGCGAAATCTGCCTGAGTTAAATCATATAGTTGTACTCTGTATATGTGTATAAATACATGCATTACATGCACACACATTCATATAAATGCATGTATGAAAATATAAACATGTGTGATACTCCTTCTCTTGTCTACCCATATAGAAGAAGCCCAGGGGTAGCTGTGTTTGGGCAGGAAGTGTAACACTCTGGCTGGACCACGGAAATGCCACCCTTTGCCTTCCAATAGCCTCACCCTATTGTGAGACAGACTCCTTTGTTCCCAGCCTACATGAAGAGACTTTCTACATTGTCCTGTTGATGAAACTGGGATAGATTCCCTATCTATTCATGTTCCTCTTCACTTGATTATCTCATGTTTAAATTTTAAATAGCAAACTTGTCAGATCTGGTCCCTTAAACTAATTTATCCTGAGTCAGTCAGTATATCTGGATGCTGTATAAATACTCCTCTATAATAATGAATATGAAACACTGTTACTGCTGGAGCCTAATGTATTAGACTATAGTTTGCTCCCTTTCTCTTTAGCAATTGAAATAAACTCTTTCTTGTTTAAACAACATTTGATGTTGTTTTGAGAGGATTGTTTCTTGGTTTGTTTGGGATTTTTTAGCACAGGGTGGCTCTAAGACTTTGAGGATTAAAGCTGGTGAAGGATACAATATGGGTCTTTTGGGAGGTGTGCTGGAAACTAAAAAGGCAGGCAAGGAGGAAAGCTTGGGGATCCACACGACCTAAAGATGGGCAGAGCCTTTGGAGAGCCAGAGTAACTCAGCGGTTCACTGGGGTAGCATGAAAGGCATTTATGCATCAAAGTTCTTTGGTACCCAGGCCTTGGGAAAGCTACACAGTATCTCTTTCCCACGTCCTCCTTAAAAGTACATATAGTAGTGACAACAGCAGAGATGTGATAAAGTGTTAGAATAGCAGAAGAAAAGAGCTAAAGAAACAGCTGAGTCAGACAGAGGGGTCATGGCCCATGACTCCGTTTTTACCCTAATTCTACCTCTATAAGACTGATAGTGTTCTCCAAGGCACATTATGCCTGTGAGTCCCATTTTCCTAACTTGCAGAGATAAGATAATATTTACCTGCTTTTATAACTATGCCAGAATAAAGACTGTTCTTGGACCCCTGTCCTAAGCTGTAGGCAACTGTCACACTCTTTCCAGCCCAAGGTTAGCCATCAGCATGAGCTCCTAGAAAGAAATCTAATTAAAGATGTCACCTGCAGCCATACTGTAAATCACCCATCTGTATGTGGCAGAGGGAAGTGCTTTCACACGTGTCTACTGTGTGTTTCTTAGTAAGGCATTAGCAAAGTCTGGCAACTACCTACTTAGATGTAATTTTAATGTAACTATCTGCTGTAATGAAAATCCCTAAAAAAAAATCATGATAACAGCTCAAACCAGTTAAACAGTATTGTAAGCTGTAGGATTTAGAATCATTATTGCAGTATCATTTTTAAAAGATATTAAGTTTCCTCTGTGGGATTTTCAGGTTCAAATTAAGTTTATAATAGGTATTAGCCATGACTGTTTCCTTGCACCCATTTATCAAATTACCTCAGACATCTCGGCTGCCATCTCCACCTTCGCTCAGCTCAGAACAATAGGTTGCGTGTTATTTAAGAGAGTGAGAGATTTTTGGAAAATGATGCTGCACCTCACAGTAATATTTAAGGTGCATACCTTTGCAGGAGGCATGGATGTGTTTCCCAGCTGCTTTTCTCCTTTCAGAATTCCTCCTGGCTGAGAAAGATTCAAAGCCCAGCAGATTTGCCCTGCCTAAGCAGGGAGGGGAGGAGGGAGAGAGGGAGGCAGTGTATGGAGATACCATTGCAATTGAATCAGAAAGCCCTTCTGCACAGCAAACTCTGTTCTTTCCTAGACTGAAAATGGAGCAACATGTTTTGCAAAGAGTATAGCTATTCAGTTTTGTGACCAGTTCACCTCTGCAGTCTTGTGAGGTCTTTCAATTTTTTTTGTGAAATATTCTCTCAGAATCACTGTTGACTTTGTCATCATGTTTTCCACATATCAACAGAAGTGTTTTCCCTTGTGAAGAGGTTGAGTGATGTGATTTTTCAAATAGTTTCGATTAAGCAATAGATAAGATTCCCATTACAGTTGTCACAAACATGGAAAAACTGAAATATGTGAATGGTAGGGAAAGTCCTCTTTTTGACAATTTTGTTTGGATTAAAAAGAAAGAAAGCCATTTTAATCAAGAAATTCTGGTGGACAGAACACTGTGAGAGATTTTTCCTGCAGGAGTTCTGTGTAGGGAAAGGCAATAGGAAAAAAATGTGGGCAGAAGCATCCTGTAATGATTGATCTGTGGTACATGGCTGCAAGGGTCCTAAAAAGCACCCAGTCCAGTCCTTCTGAAGCTGTCAGGAAGTTACTCAAGCATTTGGACAGCCCAGAAAGAAAAGAATACAGCCTCAGAGCTTGTATATTCCAGTAATCCAGGAGGCATCACTGCCAATAGCAAATGCCGTAAGGATGCTTCTTTTCACCTACCGTACGGATAGGTGAGTTCCTCAGCTTTGGGTTTATACCGTTTTCCCCATGGAGCTAATGAGACAATATTCTCTTACCACTGGGAATTCCCATGACAATATGTTTCAATTTATGTAATGGTCCATCTGCCAGTAAGAGAAGCAATATAAAAACACAGAGGTCAGGGGCAGATCTATTATGGAAGGACAGCATATGGCAACACAACCATTAGATGAGCATCTCATACTCTTGAGAATGCTTTAAGACTGACAAGGGGTTAAGGCAAATGTTGGTTCATTGCTAAATTCAAGACTCAAAATGCAAGAATGCAAATGTCTTTTATGATCATTTTTTTAAAATAACACTTTTAAACAGCCACAGGGACTCTATGCAATAGAGACTGAAAAGTTTTGAATAATGCATGCAAGGTAATTTCCAAAATCACCCTTTAACTAGTACCACATTCTTTTCACTGTCTCCATATTCATGATTCACCTTTTGCTAATCCT
This sequence comes from Platyrinchus mystaceus, assembly GCA_035041135.1. NCBI lineage: Eukaryota > Metazoa > Chordata > Aves > Passeriformes > Tyrannidae > Platyrinchus > Platyrinchus mystaceus. The sequence goes on along the minus strand of JAWWLV010000088.1, from coordinate 32,636,825 downwards.
GATGCATAAGGAATGAAGATAGCCCCTGTGGATAAGACCTAATGGACACCATCTTGGAATAATATACAGAACTCAACATCCAGACATGTGTCTTCAATTTAAAATAATTCAGCAATCATGTTCAACCAGAACCTGATTACACAAAATGGGACTTTTTAACTCCCAGACTTGGATCAAATTTTAAGGCCAGAAGAAAAAAAAAAAAAAAAGTGCTATGTTTATACATTCCAGATACTGTGGTTGAGTTATCTGCACACAAATTTAACTGTTTCTTTGAGCCTCTTATCAGCTCATCTGCAACTATTTTAAATGCTTTGCTTTACCTGCCCTTTGTAGTTCCTCAGCGAGTTTTCCAGCATTCCAGAATTGTGATGAATGGATTTCCTGGATCTGGAACTTAATTAAAAATGAAGCTGAGTGACCATACTCCATTACATTAAATTGTAGCTTTTTTTAAACAGCAACTTCTACATTTTGGCTCTTTTCTTTTTCTCTCCAAGACTGAAGAGACAAAGGACCCTGACTCAAAAGCAATAATAACAAGCCTCAGCGAACTGCCAAATAACAGCTCCCTTTACAAAAGCAGTGGCCTCACTTTTTCCTGTGGTTCCATACCTTCTCCGTCAGCTACTCTTCATTCTAGCACATGGAAAGCTATTAGCATCTCTTCTCTGGTCTATAATAGAAAGGGAAGGAAGATCTGATCCTTTAGACTGAGATGGCCTCCAAGAAGGTCCCAGGGTAGCAAATTCTTTTGTGAACAGAAATAAGATTTGGGTGCTGGTTAAATACCTGTGAGATTTTTTTTTGTTAATGCTGTAAGTCAGCTTTATTGCAGAAGAGAATCACGCCCTGGTATAGTGTTTATGTAAGGAATGCCACTAGAATTACCAGGGATCCAATAAGGGTCCCTGCAGCTCTGGTTTCTTATGGCTGAAGATGAAATGGCTGAGATAAGGTAGAGTTTCAGAGGTTCCCGGCTTGCCTTGTTCCCTGTTTTTTCACAGTTTGATTAGAGCTGAGTGAATTTTTCTTCCACTCTCTCATGGCAAAACTCAGATCAAACACCTGGCTTGGTATTCACTGGCATGACACATTTTTCACTGACATCAAACCTACTCTGGTCAAAAACGTCCTTGTCACACTTTTAAAAAATGAGCAAGATGCAGGATGCAGGAAAGAGCTGGGGACACTGCTCTTGCAAGGGAAATCCTCTGTTGCAAGTCTCATCACTCTTCCATCTTCAAGTGTGGGTACCTCTGGGAGATGCCCTAAGATACCATCTTTCAGAAGGTTGCCTGATGATGTGGATTAGTTTTCAGAGGAATGTTCAATGCCTAAATGACATCTACTGCTAAAGAGCAGTGCATATGGAGGTCCCCTCTCCCCATGTCCCCCTGGGAGTGTGCCTGTGCAGTTCTATCTGCTTGTGCTCTGTGAGTTTTGTAATTACCCTCCATGAGACTCTCAGCTTTCATGTGCAAAGAGATAAATTTCTGGTTCTGAGGGGTATTAAAAAGCTTAAAAATAGTCATGTAAAAACAATAGTCATGAAAACAATCAAGAAGGCAAGTTAAATATTTTAATTTTTTTTTAATGTAATTTTAAATCCAGTTTCATGATATCTGAAGATGTAAGTCACAGTGAGGTTGAGAGTCAAAGGTCACTTTCACTCTTTATTTTGGAGTCTTTCACTTGAGGCATGTCTTGGGAATGTACTTGCTCTGTGTGTGGAAAAACATCATTAACAATATGATGAGAGGTGCTTTTTGCTCTATCTTGAACTGCTTTGTAACATGGTGATCCCAGCTCAAGGGCAGGAAAGCCTAATTAACAATCTGTTGGCATCTGAAGAGTTAGATTGTAGAGCTGCATGGGAAAATGTTCTCCTCAGTCCCTGTGAAAATAGTTACAGGGATTCTGACCTTTTTTCTTGCTCTTCCTAAATCAGGATTAAAAGTCGAAACCAGTAAAAGAGTTCTGCAACACAATTATAGATGGAAAAGATACTTCTTTAATTAAGATGGGTTAATAAAACACATGTTTATTTACTTCCAAATAATTAATTTTAATATTCTTTAAGATAAACCTCTTTTTTCAGTACCATACATTTTCCAAACAATAAATATTCTTTTGAAGTAGAAAATGAATTTGCTGTTCAGAAATCACAGGCGTGGGATACTCAGACCATTTCAAAACATTTTCTTTTCCTTCCTCCTTCCCAAAAAACACTTTTCAGCCATGCCACTTATCCAAATGGAAAATTGTTCCAGGTTTGAGATGTGTTTTTTCCAGAATAACTTTTTTATCAAAAAACCCCAGCGAGAAGAAAGCCAATGGTGGGATGGGAATGGCACAGTCTGTTTTGGAAGGGTTTTCTACAAAATCCTCTCAAAAATGGCTTAGGCTACCAGCCCTCTCCACCCTGTTGGCACATGCAGCCCTGAGGATTCCACTTGGTTGCTGAATGCCAGGCACGTGGCCTGGTGACAGAGCTGTCCCACATGTTCTCCACATACTGTAATGTTACCCCAAGACGCCTTTTTCCCACCGCACGAGATGAAGCCAGAGAGTATATATTTTAACACAAAAGTAAAGGATTAAGAACTACGGCTTTCTTACTTTCTTTGTCCTGTCTCTCTCCCCAGGTGAACATTCTGGCCAGAGTAACCATCTCATTTATTTCATAGATAGATGTAAAAGGACAAACAAAGCACCCCATGTCCTTTACCCTCCTCTTCATCCTGGCTGCCAAACACTGACCCAGCCAGCCCCATTCTTGCATTAGTTCACAGAAATAGCTGATAAAAACATTTCTCATGCTAAGCTCCTCCAAGCTAACTGCTTCTCTCTCAAGCCAACTTCAACTTAACGCTTCATCACAGGAGCACAGGCCAGCACTCAGCAACGAATGTCATCATGGTCTTTCTGGGCTGGACAAGAGCCTAATGGGTACACAGCAGTGAGATCACGAGTGAGGGAGGGGGTTGTTTTGACAGTTGAAAATCTCTGGCAAATACATCCCATTGAAAAAACAAATTACTTGCTTCCAGGAAGATATATACACCGCTGAACCATCTGCAAAAGCACAGGTAGTGTTGTTAGTTATTGCCAGGGAACAGAAATTGTATAGTGAGTGTTGCCAGGAAATTAAGTACCAGAACAAAGTGTTACTGATGCAATATGTTATTTGGGCAGGAACCATGTAAAATTCCAGCTCTTTTTTTTTTGCAGGTCACTTCTTTCTGTCCCTAGGTGTTGCTTGCTGCTATGCTCCCTTACAGACCCCATGGCTCTGCTGGGCTAGATCACTGAAGTAGTATGTCTTATTTCGTCGTAGCTAAAAAGTGATGGTGATGATGATGATACCAACATCTCCCCTAGGTATGCTGCCTTTTACTGTGGATGAACTTCTGCATCAGCTTCTGAACCAACCTCCAGCCTTTGCACTGTTTCTGTTAAAGGCCTATACATATCTAGTGGTGACGTAAATTGCTGTGGGATTTAGGACTAAAAACTCTTGTTGATATTTTAACCACTTTGGCTTGGAGGAGATGCGCATGCCTCAGATGTCCTCAGAATGACTCTTTCTAGGTTTGTCCTGAGACAGAGTATGTTTTTAAGGTGTTCCTGAGCCGCTCTCACTGCAAAGAAGAGAGTGATTCCCGCTGGCACTGGCCATGTTTGCTGTGCGTGGTAGTGGCTGTGTCCCTCTGTGCAGATTCCCATGGAGATAGGGCACTCTGCAAGAAATCTGGGGCTGGAGCTGCAGCATGGAAAAGTACTAACTTGCTTAAATAGTCCTCTATATAACACTATAGTAGCAAGGAAGACTTCTGCAGGTGTCAGGCACAGACAGAATAAAAGCCCTCAGGGAGTAATCAAAGTCATCCTCTTTTGAATGAAGTTGCATTCGAGAAGAAAAAAGAAATAGTATCTAGAAATAAACATTACTCCATGACAAGATATAGGAATCACTGGCCCCACTGGTTTGTTTCATCTTGAATGGGATTGATATTGTTGCTATTATTGTTTATTGTTACCTCATTAATAATAACCAGACCATTTAATAGTGCAATTGTGTAGAAAAGATACAGTTGTTGTCCAGGTTGTTGCAGTGATAGAGGCTGCATAAACACTAAACAAAATAATGGTCCCTGCCTCAAAGAGCTTACAGCGCTGGCACCAACTTCTTCATTTATGCCAAGGTCTATTTACAACCTCAGAAAATAGGTGGACTTCTCAGGGTCTATGGAGAAGTCTCATCACCTGCCTCTACTTCCCTCTCCCTGGGCACTTCTGCAGTCCCACACAATGCTTTCCCAAAGAGGGAGGCACTTCACAGTGCTGGCCTTGCTTTCGTCCTCCAAAACATCACAACAAAGCTTCACTCTCCTTGACCTCTCCCTGCTTCTCCTTTTCCAGCCTGACCAAAACCAGTAGTTCTGCTCTGCAGGCTTTCTGTGCTTCACTGAACTTTCAGGCACATACAGTGGCTTTCCAGAGGAGATCCAAAGTTAGCCAGATCTTCTCCAGGCACTTTTGTATTTACAGTGGCAGATGACATGCCTCTCCCAGCCTGCCTTTTGCTCATGCTGGTGGGCTGTGCAGTTGCTTCATTCCTTCAGGTGAAGATTTGAAGCAGTGTCTGGACAGCACCAGAAAGAAAGGTATTTCTTAGCTCTCATGTTTCTCAGGAGAATTTCATTAGATCTTTTTCCTCCTCTGTGATGGTTACTGGCTTTATCTGATTGTTCCCATCTGCCGGCCATTCCTCAAAATTAAGCACAGTGATCTCACTCCTCTGCATCCTGTGCAATCAGAGCAACTGCGGGAGTCCTGGCACGAGGCTCTGTGCCAGAGGGGATGGAGTCAAATGGGCTTTGTGTTTGTGTTGATGTTGTATGGCATTCATGAGAGCTTGTCTGGGAAAGATGGGGTGTGCCACCTGCAAAGAGCCCAGTCTCCCCGTGGGAATGGTACTCTGTCTTTTCTGTTGTTGCACTGAATGTCAGAGGATCTCAATGGCAGCAGCACTCTGGACTCATTTGACTTAGGATTGTAGGGCTTGATGCAAACGAAATCTTTTTCAACTTTTTTTTCAGCTTTTGTACTCCAGCTGTGGGAGCTGAGATGTCCCAGTAGAAAGTAAAAATCATATGAACTGGAAAAGTCTTGTTCAGCAGCAGCCCTTGGGCAAAAGGCAGCCAAAGCATAATACATAGCAAATTTTGACCTTTTTGATAGATTCCACCACGTCTGTTCACTTGCAAAAACCTTTGTTCCCTTTTGTAAGATAGCACCTGTCCAGGCCTAACATCCCTTCTCTGGTGGCAGTGGATCTGTCTCCAAGTTTCTGAACCCACACACTTATCTAAATAAAAATGCCAAGTCCCTCTCAATTCTCCTTTCATGGCACTCATATTCTCTGTTAAAAACCCAATGGAAGCTCAAGAAAGGCCATCAAGGACTAACAACTCCTGAAGAGAACCCTGCTTGCATATATAGAGTTTCATCAAAGAAGATGATTTCTTTATGGAGTTTTTAAAGCCCTCTTGGCACCATGGAACAGTGATTTAAGGACATTAAGAAGAGATTAACTAAAAAAAAGCAACATTTCTTCAGTCTCAGAGTGAAGCAAGGCTCACAGGAAAAGGCAGTGTCTTTTATTAAACCCTGAGGAAAAATGGACAAACTTTCAGGTATCTGATGTCCCTCCAGTGTTCCCAGTAACGAGGGAGCTGACTGTTAAAATAGTGTTTTACAGACAGATTCCTGGCAGATCAACATCAAGGTTTGAACCAACCTATGTTATGTAGAGTAGTGAAGAGGCTGATGAAAAGTCACCTTTTGCATCCCCAGGTTTTCTGCTGATACCCTTTATCGCCCTCAGCTGTGTTTCAAGTCAGAGTCCGGTGCTAAAATAGTATGTGCTGTTTTCTTGTTCACACGAGTGGAGCACAACTGCACTTATGCTGCTGGTTGTCTCTGATCCACCTGGTTCTTAGGCACTCTTCTCCCTCCAAAAAATTACAAACATAAAAAATATTTCACATCTTCCCTTTCTGAGGAGAGGTGAAAATGCTCTTTCCCTTTCAAAGCTCACACTGGGCTTCTGTCTTCTTCTTCCTCAGCATCTAGATGAAACCCCAGCTGGCTGAGTCCTGCTTGTCATGGGCCATGCAGCAGATGGAAACACTGCTCTTTCCCAGCTCCCATTTGGGGGAAATCCACACCTGAGAGAAGGCACAGCTGAAAAGCAGGATCCAGATGAGAATACTTGAAAGAAAGATGTTTCTAGCAATGTACTCTGTTCTGAAAGGCTTCTGTCCCCATGATCTGAATGTCTCTGTGCTTTCTTCTTGTGACCAAATATAAGAAAGAGAAAGGTCCTCTAAAGTGCTCTGGATTCTCGTTTTTACTGTGTGTTGAACCTGAAGAGCTCTGGGCAAATGTTAAAGCCAAGGATTTTCTGTGTGTATTGTGTATAAAAAAGCATTATTTCTGTACCTGTAAATTACAGAGCAATCTTTTGCAAGAGAGCTCATCTGACCTGTAGAAAAGGAAAACTCCTGTGTTGAAAAAATCCTGTGCTAGAGAGTGTTTGGGGGCCAGTATCAATATATGCCTGGAGAAGACCTGAGCAGAAAAGGGTTTGCTGAGGGATAGCCTGGAATAGGTCCCACATGGGCCCCACCCCAGAGAGGTCTGTAATAGCTAAAGGGGGTCCCAGGTGATTATAGGATGTATGGCAGTTAAAAATTCCTAGGGAAGTAAAGCTGTCTCAGTGTACAGAGATGCATCCTGGGCACTCAAGAGGTGAGATATGGGTCAGAAGATGAGCAGAGACATGGGGTGCCATGGGAGCTGCAGTGGTGAGGAAGCTAGGGGAGACTACAAGGGTAGGTTGTTGCTGCTGCTGCAGGGACTGAGGAGTGATGAGTTTTCTGGCATTTGCTGAGGGAGAAGGAAGTGCATTTCAGTGTCAGGAGGAATCCTGGCAAGTGTTCCCTGCTCCTCTGAAGCAACCTTTTCCTCATAGCATCTGAGACAGCAAATATTTTATGATGAGTTAAGGTCACCTCTGAAGTTCTGACCTCATTCCCTTTGAAACTGGTTAAGATTAAGCGATTTGGCTGAACCAAGCAGATGGTGTGGTAAACTGGACAGACCTCTCCACCCCCTCAGCCTTGCAGACAAGGAACATGCTGTACTGGAAGCAGGGCAGGAGCCACAGTCCTTCACTGGTTTTGAATCTTGGTACAGAGATAAATCCAACAGCCTCCAGGCTCCTTCATATAGATGTAGACATGAGCCCTTCTGGACACTCACAGCACTGGAATGAACCCTGATCTGGAAACCTCATGCAACCAGAGCATGCTTGCAACTTTTGTCTTGTGCTTTTGCTCTAAAATGTGATTAGATAGGAGGGTGGGGCTTAAAGTCTTGAGCAGGGTCTGAACTGGGAATTGCAATTTTTTTACTCTCCTATTTACTCTCCTATGGTCTTAGTAAATAGCAACCTTACATATCAGCTTTAAGAGCAGATTGAGTGAATAGGAAGAAGAACAAAAAAAAAGTGGGGTAAAATAGCACAGAAAGAAGTAGCATTAAACCAACAGCCCTGGCAGGGATGACATGCAATCACAGAGCTGAGACTGCAGGAACAGAGGGAACTTGTTAATCTGAATGCACTTGTTAATAGTGGGGCAAGTAATAATACTCAGCAGCTACTTTATAGTGCTCAAAAGTTCACACTTGAGGGATTTATTAGAGCAGGTAAAAAGACAGCACCTTGCCCAAAGACACTACCCCCCCAAAAAAAGGCAACATGTAGAAGAAGGGTGGGATCCTTCCCAGTGCAAAACAGATAAATCTGAAACAGCTTTGGGGCAGACTACAGACATTCCCCAGAACTACTTTTCTTCCATTCAGAAGGATGCCTATGAGAGGTACCCATGCTTTTCCTTCACATAATAGAGATGTCTGAGAACCACCCAGGATATCCTCTAGTCTCCCAAAAGCTTTCAAAGGCATGACCTTGAGCAGATTTACTCTGGAGAAGTTCAGCATATGGTTGAAATGCCAGGAGGCATGTTGTAGTATCACCCAGGGAGCTGACTCCAGAGCCCTGGAAATCCTGAAATGAACAGGAGCTTGGCATTTCTGCAGAGGAAAGGAAAAAGGCTAAGAGCTGACGTGAACAAGAAATCAATGCAGAAATAGTTATCTGGAGACAGGTAATGTAAGCTTTATGACAAGAGCTGTGTAACTGCCCTTCTTAGGCCAAATATGAAGCCTCTTGAAGTCGGGGAATTTTTCCCAGTCACCACTGGATTAGGCAAGTCCTTGCAACCTGAGTTGATGTTTCTCCTCTGTGGGGTAGTACAGTTCAGTCAGCCTAACTTGTCAGCAAAAAACCCCCACATTTTGTCAACGCAAGCTTCAAACAACACAAATAAAATAACTCTTAATATATTGACTGATTAATATGAACAGAAGTGATGTCTCTAGTGGATTCATAAGACATATTTACCTCCAGTCAGAATCAAAGAGCATGAAGTTCTTATATCATACAAAGTAAAACATACAAAATGCATAAAAGATGTAGTGTCCTATTTGGAAATCATCCCTACAATGCTGCAATACTAGAATTTTCCAAGTGTCAAATTATGGACTCTCTCCATCAACTTCTTGATTGTCACCTTTTAGTGTGCATAATTGTATCAAGCTTTCTCAGTGCACAAGAACTTTTCAGGAAATTCCTCATAAAAAAGAAAAAAAAAAGGAATACAGCTTAGATAATCAGATCTGGCAAAAGTTTCACATTAAAAAAGTGATATTGATCTAAAAACCCTTATGTTATTATCCAAGTGGTTTCCAATTGTTCCTGGAACTACTACAGCATAAAGAACACTGCCAGTTCCTTAGAGAAGGAAACTCATTAGGCTTACAAGAATTAGCTGAAATTGAAATTCTCTGACATCTTCATGAAGAAAAAAAGGTCTGTTTCATGGCAAACAATTCAGATTTTAAGAGATTATGCCAGGTTGTAAAAGTCTGCACAGTTGAGAGAATGGATTTTCTGGTAATAATGTATTTCTAATTTTCACATAATAAGCCCCAAGAATCGATAACTAGAAAGACATTATAGTAATGAGGAAGGCACTGTTATAACATTGGTACAGACTTTGTGGATGTTGTTAGAGAAATTACTCTGCAGGAAATTTGCATGCAGAAAGCTGAAGCAATAGGAAAGTAATGCAAGAACTGTTGGGTGTGGTACTCCCCTGCTGGGTGTCGGGAATTGTCCATATTCCTTCTTACACGGGCAGAAGGGCACCTGGCAGGAGCTTTTCTTGTGAAGGCTTTCCTCCTGGAGACGCTTGCAGCAATTGTAAAACATCTGTGGCCACACACATATTGGCACCACAGCCAAAAGGGAATCTGGCAGTGTTAGTGCTAACCACGAAGACTTTTAGCCCCAGGAGATCCAAAATATTCTTAGGCAAGGTGCGAGAGCAACTGGGATCAACCACAAGAAGAAGTCATAATACGATTTGAGGCAAGATGTGATGGTTGTATTCATCTCCGATGTCAAGAGACAGATCACTGACTTCATAATTCGCCATAAAAAAATGCTGCTGCCCTACTTGGGGTGAATATTCTGATTTCCAGCTATCGTGTGTCCTACCCCTGCGGGGGTCAGTCAGCAGACAGAAACTGCTAGGCAACCACAGCTGATCCTCAGCACACAGTCAACTGACAGGAACTGTTAGACAGCATCCATATGGTGTCTGAATGAGACATCTCTCCATCCACACTGGATGAGAGAATGCTTCTGAAGACCCTCCCAGGACCATGCAGTGGAGTTTAAACCTTAAATAATTCAATGCCGTGATTCTTTCTTTCACTTGTGTCAGTTCCCAACGTTTTATTACTGATGACACAATATTTATGTCCTCTCTGAAATGCCAATTAAGAATTGTAATAAGAAACAACTATGTGCTACTGCTGGTGATTTGTCTTTCCTTGTAAAAGTAGCCACATTTTAATGACCTAGACAATAAGCAAATATAACGTGGTCTACTACTAAGTGAAATCAAACACAGTTCCAAATGCAGGCCAGTGCTGCCAGCAAGTTACAGAGATTCCCTCAGCTTTAAAGAGGTCTGGAAGGAGGAGCTTTGTTTTACCATTTGCCGGTTCTATGCTGTCCTTGGGGACATGATATATGGTTAAGCCTCATGTTATGATATAACAACACAAACATAATTTAATAACTTGGGTGTCAAATGGCTAAGATTTATGGTCAAGGAGGCTTACTGTTCGCAAAGGATTGCTCCAGAGATGCAGTCCTATTGGATTAAGAGAGAAAAACTAGCTAATGCAATGTTTTAGACAACACATCTCCATGGGGCTATAGGCTTTGGATCACTTTTTGCACTGTATTAATATTTCCTTGTTGCATTTTCAGAAACTCTCTTTCTGGGTTCACTCCATGCAAATTTAAAGGATATTGCTATTTTGTAACTAAAGTGTATGGATTGTGTGCTGCTGCTTAAACAAGAGGGTGTGGAGTAGGCCAGATGTGGTTCCTTTCATCTTAGTGTCACTGCAAATATTTGTATGAGCAGCTTGCAGGGTTTCTGACTTACAGGAAGATCCAATCTACACTGACTGGGCAGATGCTTTTTATTTTCCTGAAAAAAAAAAAAAGTAGGCTTGCTAAAGCCTTTCTAAATCAGTAACCTGGAGGCAGGGACGAGCTAAATGAGAGTAGGTGAGGCATCACCAAATCTGCCAGATAATTGTATGTCACAAGTCTGATCAAGGGCGAGGACACTCCCAGTTGCAGCAGCTGGAGCAGCCCCAACCTTTGAAAAATAAACTGTAGTTTGTAAGAAAGAGACTTTTCACTGCCTTTCACAGGGTCCCCAGTAATGTGTCATCTCCTTTGGGGTCTGCCCTGGCTCCTTTCCTCCCTCTGGAGTGGCCGACACTTGGCCTCTTTTCCTGACAAGCAACAGTTCTCTAGCTGTGCTGTGGCCACAACTGTCTCTCTGACACAGTATCTCTAGCTAGAGCAAGCAGCATTAGAGACAGATTAACAACACCCAAACAATTTTAAAAAGTCCTGAAGCCCAGGAAAAAAACTGGTCTTCTGAGAAAATGGGAAATGAACTCTGTCACCACCACAGACAGCTGCTCACCTTATGCTGTGGTGCTGTTTGCAGAAGGACTCCCCACCTTGTTGGCAGACTCTGAGGAATGCACCTTTCTCATCCATTTACCCAGCTTTGTATTCTAAACCAAATCTCTTCTCCCAGGGCTGGTGGAGGCTTGCTCCCTGAAGGAGTATGCCATGTGCTGCTGGTGCTGCACACACACGTGTCCAGGTGGCAAAAACCTTCAGACAAAATATTTAAGCAGTGTGAGACATCTGCCAAAGTGCCGGTTGTTTCTGCAACAGTGGGCTGGGAAAGGGCTTTTCTGCCTTCAGCCACATGTGCAGAAACCCCTCCTAGTGTGTGGGGCTCAGTATTAAGGAGGCAAGGACTGCACCCAGCATTGCTCCTTATTACCATACAGCTCTTCCTTTTGCTCAGCCTGTCCCAGTGGAGTCGGCCGCACATTTGTAGGGTGAGGTCACCTGCAGTTATGCTGAATGGGCCCAAACACTTATGAAATCACAATGATACCATTGTATACGTGACATGCAATATGCCATGTGGCTGAGATTTGGATCAATACTTTTCTTGCCAGGTGAACTTGGGGTTGGTGTTGTTTTTCTTGCATGGTTTTTGCTGTGGTTTAGAGGCCAAGTCCTGTCCACAAGTCTTTTTGCAGCAAAATAAGAATGCCAGTACTTTCAACTAGTATTGCCGGCAAGAGACAGATTCCCATGCTATTTGGAGAAGGTCCCAAGGTATCCAGTGCTTTTCCACCTTTAAAAGCCATAGCTGTTTGGGTTTCCCTCCCTTTGCCTTTCCCTATTCCTTATCTACCTTGTTCTTATGGCCAGAGTTCTATTTCCAGCCCAGACATGAACTACCTTTGTGATCCTCATCACTCACCGTCCCCTATTTCCCTGTCAGCAAAACAGAGATGCTGTTTCCCCACAGTGCGTTTATGAAGATGAGTGCCACAAAGGGGTAGGAGGCAGCCAATTTCTGCAGCATGGGGAGAAATAAATACTGGATTGTGCCCTACTGTCTCACCTCTCATTATGTTGCTGCCTTCTCCCACTCATCAGTGAGCTCTGAGCTCCAAGGGCTTTCACAGGCTTGAAATTTCTCATCTCCTTTCCTCTTGCTTTCCCCAGACCTCCAAAGAACCTCACCACCAGATCTGTAGCTTCATCTGCAGGCAAGGGAGGCAAAAATTCTCCTGCCCACCTTTGCAACACATTTTGAGAACCTCCCTTGATCAATGCTATCTCAAAAGGTTCAGTGATTTGGGGAGGCAAAGGGGAAGGCAGGGTTTATGATGTATTTATTAATTCCAGGCCAAGCAAGAAGCTTTCTGGTGGGGAAGGGAACAAAACGGTGCTTCCTTCCCAGGCTCATGTACTTACTGTGTTTATATTTGCAAAAATAATAAAATGTTTGAAACGCAAATTGGCCTGAGGCTTGATCCAGGCTTAGATTTCGGGGTTTTTTTCAGCCTATCTCCTAATCAGTTATTCTGTACCTCAGTAGTCCTGTCTTGCTTGTGCTGCTTTACTGGTCAGTTTTATTACCAGTGTTGTAACACAGATATAATAGAGGTTGTCATTGCTTGTCAGTGTTTGAGGTAAGTTGTTTCCCAATAGAACTTAGGCTACAGACAACACCTACTTTTTTTAATCAGATCCTTTGCCTGAATGCAATTAATGGAAAGACTGGACTGGAGCCAGGACTCCATAAAGTTGTTGACCCATGGGTGTAAAGTCAGGATTTGACTGGTCAGCAGACTTGAAGAGACACAGAAAGAGGCCATACCTGCCCACGCGCAGGGTGGATGTTGCATCTTGGCATATCACCAGGGATCCCTCAAGCACCAGGAAATGGTGCCCATTGTGCAAAAGGCTGTCAGGATTTCCCTGTCCCACACCTGCACTGAGCATACCTCACCTGCCTTGAAGGAGTGAAGCTATTGGCTGATGCATGTTGAGGTGCTTCAGTACCACCAGGAACAGGATAGTGGGAGAGCAACGGTGGATGAGGGTAGAAAGTGGCTCAGCCATCACCAGCTCCACTACGGCAGCCAGGCTGGACTGTCGCGGTGCAGTTGTTGTGACGGTTCCCATGCAGATTTCTAAGAGAGCTGTGGCAAAGCGATACGTCAAGAGGACATAGCCTCAAGCTGTGCCTGGGGAGAATCAGGGTGGGCACCAGAAGGAATTTCTGAATGGAAAATGTTGTTTAACATTGGAACGGGCTGCCCAGGGTGGTGATGGAGTCACCGTCCCTGGAGGTGTTCAAGAAACGACTGGACGTGGCACTTAGTGCCATGGTCTAGTTAACAAGGTGGTGATCTGTCAAAGGTTGGACTCGACGATCTGAGAGGTCTTTTCCAACTTGGATGATTCCGTGATTCTGTGAAAGGAAAACGCAAAGAAAGAGACAAAACAAAGGGAAATCAAACAACATAACTCCCTCCCGACCCGGGTCGTTCGTTACCGGTTCGTAACGCACTGGCCACAGACGCAGGAGTGCTCTTTCCCGGCGCTGCTCTCCGCTCCGCTCCGCTCCCTCCGCTCCGCCGCGCCCCCCCGTGACCGGCCGGGCCGGGACGCGCCGCGCCGCCACCGGGGGGCGCTGGATCCACGCGGCCGCCGCCGGGACACGCGCGGCCGCCAGGTGGCAGCACCGGCCCGCGGCGTCACCGTGCCCGGGGGTCCCTCCGAGCCGGGGGTCCCTCCGAGCCGGGGGTCCCTGTGCCGCGGGGTCACCCTTCCCCGGGGGTCCCTGTGCCGTGGGGTCGCTCTGCCCCGGGGGTTCCTCTGCTGCGGAGTCACCTTGCTGCGGGGTTCCTCTGCTCCGGGCTCACCCTGCCCCGGGGTCCCTCTGCCGCGGGGTTCCACTGGCTCGGGGTCTACCGCAGGAGTCTCTTGACGCGGGGGTCCCTCTGCCCCGGCGGTCGCTCTGCCCTGGGGGCCCCTCTGCTCTGAGGGTTCCTCTGCTCCGGGGGAGTCCCTTCGCCGAGGAGACACCCTGCTGCGGGGTCCGGACGTGGGGGTTTCTCTGTCCCGTCGTCCCTCTCCCCCAGGGTCCCTATGCTCCGGGGGTCCCTTCTCTCCCGAGGTCACCCTGCCATGAGGGTCCTTCTGCCACCCCTCAAGGCTGCCATGGTGCGCTCTGCCTTCCACATAGCAGAGCTGCCAGCCCCAGAGGTATTTGTTATTATTTTTATTAATTATCTTAATCTTTGTGGCTCCGGGTTTCTGAAAGTGGCAGCAAGGAGACTTCGGTTTTAATTTGAGCTGAAGTTAAAAAGTGCTGTCATTCTGTCTGTGGAGCATGGATTTGTATGGCAGGAATTAAATGGGATTGCTGTCACTTTAATTATGGGGAATGAGAGAAGTAAATACATTTGCAAACAAGGAAGAAAGTAAAATCTATGGAGTTAAAGCTACAACACCCCCAAGAGATCATAGATGTGGTCCGGACATAGAATCATTATAGAATCATAGAATGGTTTGGGTTGGAAGGAACCTTAAAGATCATCTAGTTAGAACTCTCTTGCCATGGGCAGGGACACATTCCACTAGATCAGAGTACTCAAAGCCCCATCCAATCTGGCCTTGAACACTTCCAGGGATGGCACATCCACATCTGCTCTGGGCAGCCTGTTCTAGTGCCTCACCACCCTCACAGGAAACAATTTCTTCCCACTATCTAATCAAAATCTACCCTCTTTCAGTCCTCATGCTGCAAAGGGTGATGAGCAATTAAAAGTTGTAAGTGAAAGGTAAGAAAAAGAAGTCAGCAAAATGCAGTTTCCAGAAGCTAAGCCTGGGTAAGGAAGAGCTGATGTCCACTTTGACCATGGGCAGCGTAGCTGGAGAGGCCCTGCTTTCATGTGAGGGCAGGAGGGCTGAGGGAGCAGGTGTGTGCAGGGCTCAAACTCTGGCTTGCCACTTATACATCAGAAGGGCCCTGTCTAGAGACACTATTTCTTAGGCAACCTGTCAACGTGTTATTTCTGCCATAGAAATATCTGGTCCTTTAGAAGGATTTCCTACAATTAGAGGCAGCTTATCTACCCAGAGAAAGGAACAAAACTTCTGCTAAAGTACCTTCCCTGACTGGCAGACATAAGAGCTGCATTCAGGAAGAAAGGGAGACACTGCCCAGGGTCTGGGGAGTGAAACCAGTCCCTCAGTTCACTGTTTGGACACCAGGTGGATGTACAGCCTCACCACAGCAGGATGGAGACCAACCTGCCACGCCTAAGGACTGTCCTATGTGAGGTGAGAGAAGCAAGACCATTTTGTACTCCTGGTTAGCTCTTCTTCCAGAGAATAAAGAAGCAGCGACTCAGGCAACAACAAGACAGACAACAAGACATCCACTGCAGAGGAGTAGCTCTGCACCCTGATTGTCACAGGAGAGAACAGACAGGGGAGAGGGCTGCCCACCATTCAGCTCCCACAGGCTCAG
>JAWWLV010000088.1:32574135-32621078 GCA_035041135.1 Platyrinchus mystaceus | reverse complement strand
GATCAGCTGCAGTGTTATATAGACTCCTCTGGAGAGAAGGAACCATTACGTCCATGAGATGTTGGATATACTCATCCTAATGCACAGAGCGTGACAGTGAAATAAATTCTCTGCCCAGTCCTGTCTGGTCACAGGAAATTAATTCAGCTTGCTCTACCTGTGGCAGGTAGTGGGCACAAACAGGCCTCTGGTAGGTCTGGCATCAGCTGTCTTTCATGAATGAAAATCGTACCACTGGAGAAAGGGAAACCTAAGTAAGAGGCAAGCAAGGTTCGCAGTACCAAGCTATGGCAGCTACTAAGGGGTGTGAGACCGACCACAGACTACATGCAGCAGAGGAGAATGAGGCCAGCTCATCTGGGCATCTGGCAATGTCTGCTGAGGTCCATCCTCCTTCTGAGACACACTCAGACTCATTCAGGAAATGCCTTCATCAGATGAAATGTCCAGATGCTGTGCACATGCAGCAGAGTACTGCTAAGCAGTAAGGCAGCTGCCACATGGTGGAGTTAAATCAGAAGCCCCAGGTGGGCATTGGAAAGCATAAAGATAGTTTAAGCCAGGCACATACCATAAAACATTGCTATTCTGTGCAGCTACATGAGGTAAAGGGTGACACTGGGAAAGGAAATCTAGCAGCATCATTATTCTGAAGCCATCAGCCTGTAGCATTTGTAAGTAGAGATCATGTGAACACAGAAAGGAGAAATGTCTGGGCTGAGAATGGCCCATTCCCTGTGTTTCTTTGATGGGAAAATTTTTGCCAATTTGCCTTTGGCTGCTAGTGAAATATGCCTTCGAACAACAAGCAGTGTGGTGAATAAGCCATTGTGGACTGCGCTCAACATTAGACTGGAATGAGAGATAATGGCATTGCTCATTTTCTCTAGTGAGCCTTCGCAAATCTTTTATGCAATAAAAGAGAGTTTACCATCCTGTCTAAAAGTCCTTCTCAAAGATAGTGCTAGGCAGTCAAATCAGGCATCAAACACAACAGGGTACTGAAGGCACTAAAATGTTCGGTACATTTGGACTGAGACAACCAACAGCTGCAAATGCAGCAGCAGATGAGTTGGCCACGTCTGCTGGGATGAGAACACAGGATGAAGGTTTTTTTAAAAGTGCTAAGCAACTTAGGAGCTGGTGTCATGGGAGGGATCATGTCATTGAACTCCACATAGAGATACCGGGTTCCCATTTTAGGCATTGAAGATGTAGTCAATATTGTCAGTGGACTGTAGGTATTTATCTGCTCTACTTTAACTTTTCTAAACCAGCTGGATATGTTTGAAGATTATTTCTTTCCATTGCCTCTGCAAGGATCTGCAAGGGACTGGTTCATCTGTTTAGACCTGTACTGCAGTTGTCTGAATATCAGAGAAAGGGTCTTCTCCTATGTGGTGTGTCCATACTTCTCACACAGGGCAAAACCAGACAGACGAAAGAAGATCCAATGTCATGGCATGACTGCCCAAAGAAGAGCAGATTGTGACAGTGCAGAGTGTGCAGAGTGTGCAGAGTGAAGAGGAGAAGAGAAAAGGAGCCACTTGACTGCATCATGAGATATAAACCTGAACCTGAATAATCCTCATCCTATTAGCCATACTAATTTTTTACTTAATTTCTAAGCAAGAATGATGCTGTGTGAAGGACATACAGGCAAGGACTGAGAATAAGACATTGCAATACCCTTGGTAAGGTCTGGCTGTCATGACTCTGTACTTAACAGATCACAGATTTCATCAACAGAGCTCAGAACCAGTTCAGGGTTTATTGGGAATTTGGGCACAGAGTACCCGCAAAGCAATGGAAAGCCAGTAGTCAGAAGAGGCAAGAGGTTGTTAATCAGTGCAAAAGAAGCAAGAAATCAGCTCTGCCTGACTGTGAGAACACTGCACTGGAGCCCCTGGAGATCAGGTAGCAACTGAGCGTAAAGATAGATGGGTCTGAGAACCTCAGATATTTCCCTGAAGAGAAAATCAATGTGGTCCAGCTGTATAATGCCAGACAGTGCACAGAAAAGCTTAGGAAATGCTTGCACAGAGCTACTAAGAGCCACAATTTAGTCTTACACATGTAAGTAACTAGGGCAAGATCCAACAATCAAGTTAGGACACAAAAGAATGACCACAGCCTACGCTGAAGTGTCACTGGTGATTTTCACAAGCTTAGAGTAATGTGAAACCCAGAAAGCAGTAAGTAATAGGACTAGATGGCCAGCACAGTGGGGTTTATGTGCCAAAGCCAGACTGAGGAGTAATAAGTACAGCCCTTTACTACTGCCGGCTGAGGCTTAGAAAGATGACACATAACAAGGGACAATGGGGTACTGCTCAGCAGCCCACCAATATGCAGCAGAGACATACAGTTACAGCCTTGAGCTGCAAGTTAAGGCAATTGCAGTTCATGTTTTTAAGTGCTGGTTTGATCCATTATGTATCAGACAACAAGCAAAGGCTATGTCCACCTTATTTGAGACAGCTGATGTTCCTGGCCAAAGCACAGGGAAGTAGTCTGTGCTGCCCAAAAGGATTTATGTTTCTGCAAACACACTATGGCTCTATATATCCCTCCTCCATTACACATTTATATGTCTTGGCTGAAACACAAGTGTTTCTTCTGTAAAGATATGGTGGTCTGGTCGGAATTCACATCTTTAGTTGGAAAAATGCTGAAAGTGCTGATCCTGACCTTCAGTTCTCTCCACATCTCACTGATGACAGTAATATGTCAGCATCAGTTCAAAACACAGACAAGTCCAGGGAAAGACCCTCCCCTATGGAAGACAAGAGGCCTTTGTCCTTTTCTATCCATTTCTTTCTGCCTGTCCTCCTCCTTCGACCATGCCATTCCACCCCTCTGTCACACAGATTTTAGTGCGATGAGCATCAGCACCAGCGCATGGCAAGTGATAGGATCACATGCCCAAGAATGGGACCAGCAGGAAAGAAAAGTGCAATTCTCTGTTGGCCAAAGTGAGTTCTGTCAGCTTATAGCATGTCCTGAGGTCTTGCATAGCCCTAATACAGACTGGCTGACCAAAGTCCAGAGTAGCAAAACACATAAACCTAAGTACAGGAATCATTCTTCTTCCCTTCAGAGCTTCTGTGCTTGAAGTTCAGCATGAAAACTCTGTTGGATAAAGAACTAAATTAGCAAAGCATGGGGTTTGGATTACTAGTCTCGGTAGCAGCAGAGGGCTCAGTGCCACAAGGGATTATTCAGCTCTCTGTTCTTCTGAGATGCTCCCAATTCAGGCTTCAATATGTAAAGTCCTTTTGTAGAGATCCTTCTGTGGGTGTGAGATATATTGTGGTCTGTAAAGACCTTTGGGCTCCTCTTAAGACACTGTGAGACAATCTGTGAATTCCTTTACCTCCATTTGTGTGCAGTTACTCACATGCATAGACCCACTATGGTTGAAGGCTTGCTAATACGAGTGTGGGATTTATGAAGGTTGCAAAATGTTAAACGTTCTCAGCAGTTCTGGGGGAAAATCATTTTTTATGAGATTACCAGGTGTAATTACGAGAAAACCAGGTGTTCTTCACTGCAAAATGCCTATCCCTTTCTTTTACTGCAAATCGATCTGTACTCAAGGGAAGCAGAAAGACTGTCCCACACCGTCATCAGTTTCCAAGATGAACACTCCTGAGGTGAAAATCAGCAGTAAGCACAGTTCTAACTTTAGCCTAGGAAGTCTGTGAAGCGGTGGAAGCAGACAAAAAGCGCCTTAGAACTGCTGTGGGTGACAATTGTCTGTAGTCAGTTCATTCATCCTGGGGTGGTACTGTATGTGGGAAGTGAGTGCTGGCTAACAATGCCACAGCTGCTTTCCCAACCCACATGCTGGTCATGTGTAGGTCCTCTTCAGCACAATAAAGAAGTGGGCTGCAGCATTAGCTGCCTTTCACTTCACTGAAAATGGCTAAAAAGCATTAAAGCTGAGTGAGTAGGGCTGAGTGAGAAGGCTCACCAAAGTCAGTGTGAGTGTGTTCAGAAGCACAACTGTTTAAAGGAACCGGTTGGGTAGAGGAAAGGTATTTGCAGATTGTTCTCTGTCCAAAAGGACAACATTAAAAGTGTTGCATAATCAAAACTGTGTCTGTGCAGTTCATGTTGAGAATGAGTGAGAGGTTTATTTAATGCATGATTCAGTGCTTAAGCTATTATTACAATTTTTCTATTTATGCCTTGTTCTTTGTGCTTTTGCATATGCATTTTATTAAAGTTCCAAGAATTATTTATGCAATTTCTGTTGGAGGAATTCTTGAGGCCTTCCTATAGTTATGATCAGATACCAGGGAATTTAGTCTTCTCCTCCTGCTTAAGCTGATTATAGGAGAGTGAGTTGAATCTTCATGCATGTCTGAAAGAGCAGCATTTGATATACATACACACCAACATACATATAACCATATGTACATAGACCCAATTTCTGCAGCTACATGTGCAAACTCTCATTAAATGAAAGCTCCTTGGAGGAGAAAATTACTTTCTTCTCTGTTTGCCAGTGATATCGTATGTTTAGTGATATTTCATTGTAAATTCTTATTCTGAATAGTGCCAACTTGCATTGAAAATAGTGTATTAATAATGAAAAAGAGCACTGGTATCACAAAGGGAGCACAAGATCACATCCACACTTTCCTGTGTTGTCTCTGATCTGTAGCATTGGGTCTAAGACTGTTGGACCTTCTCATATAAGAGTCAAGTTCTATTTTCAGGGATATTTTGTACACATTCTGCTGCAATCTGAGGCTTGCTGTGTAGGGATATTTTGATGAGCACAATGCTGCTGCCACACAAAGAGGATCTCTCCCAGATTGACTTCATGGTTATTTTCCCTCCTTCTATACACTGTGAGCTCTAAGAATAAGAATAAATGGACTTCCCAGTTTCCAAAGTCAAAGACAGTGTGAATTGATATTGCCCACCAAAATGCAGTGAGTCTAAATCAATAACATCTGCAATAAGGCATAATGAAGACAAAATTATATCTCAGCTTTCTCAAACAGCTGTGAATCTATTTTTAATGATCCTCATTTTTGGCAGTCAGCTAAGCAACTTTTAAAATGTCCTCGAAAATGGATTGTTAAGTAGATCAGCAATGCAGAACACTGAAATGCCATTAATTGCAGCTTCTTCTGTGTGGTCTGTAGTACTTGGCACAAAAACACCCTCACTCTATAGCTAGACTTGAAAACATATGCGGCACCCTAGGGTACTTTGAAAAAAAATAAGTGACTTTAAATAGGTGACTTAAAGAATAATGCAGTGTGAATGTGGCCACTGATTTGCATTCTTTTCTAGGTAGGGTTTTTAGGGAAACTTTATCTGTTTTCACAGCCATGCCCTATCATTCAGTGGTCCTGCCCTGCATGATGACAGCTTTGTACACTGATAACAAAGCTCCTGGGCTTGGCCTCTCAGGCTTTCAGCATAGGTTCTCAGTATGAAAGAGTCAGCTTTCTTCCAGCACCGATGGAGTTCATCACAGCGAGGTACAACATGGCATTTTAAACCTTAGCATGATGTGTATTTTTCTTAAAATGTAGAGTATACAGTAACAGTGGAGGTGGTGAAAGAGAGTCGTGGAGCGAGACGTGTATTTGGTTATTCTTTGTACTCAGTCAAATAGGTCAAGCTCATCTAGGGTGAACAATGTCTCCTGGCAAGGCAGAAAACAGGGAAAAACAGCTTCCCTTGGGATCTGCTCGTGGTGATGCTATGTAGTGTGAATCAATGAGGTTACTATGGACTGTGATTATTGCTCATCTCACATGGTGATTTGAACAACACTGACCTTCCAATTTGCTGAGCTTTTCTCTTCCTCATACCTAGCAATGAAACTGAGTTTTTTAGTACCAGTTCTCTCTGGTACAAAAATTAATCAATATTACTGTGCACACCTCATCCTATTGCCCCACATGCTGCGTGCTTCTTCCCTAACAAATGTACAGTCCAGATACAGGTCTCCGTGCTGCTCTTTGGAAGCCTTTAGGTGACTTCTCAGGACAAATATGGTTTCTTCAGTTGGCTCCATTCCCTGGGAAAGGCTGCTGGTGAGGGTTGAAACTACACCACACTCACAGCAGCAGGGTTGGTATGATGGATTATGTTTATTTCAAAATAAACATATTAATGATCACTAGAACCATTCAGCAGAACATCACTTGACTATATGTGCTGGTGATATGGTCCCCTGTTTTAAAGTATTTGGTGGACAGTGGAAATTCACAGGGGATCTCTAACTTCTTTCACATAGATTTGGGGGTTTGTCCTTGTGGCATTCATATTTACCCTTCCTCTCTACTCAGTTGTCCCAGTACATCTGCTGACAAATTTTGGTGCATCCCTTGCCCTGGTGTGCTTCTAAGCACTTTTGTGTTGATGCCAGTTCCCTATTCCACTGAGCATAGTAGCCTTCTGGTCTTCTTATTTTCCCTGGATGAATGGTGTTTAGTTTCAGATGGTTAAAGCCAAAAGCCTGGTTAACAGGTCATCTACTTGTACTTTCAGTGTGCTTCCTTTTCACCAGAGAATGAGTCTGATCCTGATTTTCATCTATTTCCCATTTCACACCACTCCAGTGTCATTCTGCTCACACTTTGAGAAGTGCTTTTCATGGCCCAGGGAGTGCAGTGCTCCTGAAATGGTTCCTCAGTGGAAAAAGCTCTGTGTGTCTGTCTTCCACATTTATCTTAAAGATCACAGCAGTTAAAAGTACTCTGCAAAGTGGGAAGGAACATTAATCTCTGCAGCCTGTTACTCTGAATCCTTGATGCCTCTGTCTACTCTATCTCTAGATATCTAAGAGCTCTATTTGTATGTTTAGAAAGCAGTTGCTATGGTCTACACTGATTAAGCTGGTTAAGGAGAGACCACACAGTGCTGTGTTATGAGGATTTTATATTTGCTGATTTTAAATGCAAGTTTTCCACTCTTTGGCTAAGCAAAGCATAAGCATATATAGCTATTGTTTCTGAGTAGCAAAACTTCATAGCTTCCCACAGATGGTATATTTTTAATAGGCATTTAACAACTGATCTGATTATGCAGCAACTGAGCCCCTCTGTCCTTCTCAGGCATTCCTTCAGAACAACTAGATGGGATAATTTTTTTGTTCTGTGGAGTAAACAAATGCTCTTCCATGCCCCCTCAACTCACCTTCATGTCAGACTGAATCCCAGTTTGGTTTTGCATTTTATTTTTCTGTTTACTAGTAGCAGGCTTTTCTTCAACCCTTTCACTGTGTCTCTCCATTTCACAATGAGTAAACATGATTCTGCAATTTCTGATAATTTCAGTCTTTTTATAAAAAATAAAAATCACTCTCTGAAATCCCTACACCAACATGCCACCATCTAGCTGGAAGGAGAGCATGTTGTGTGTCAGACAAATGGTAACTTGAGTATCTGGAAGGAGAGGAAATTTAAAGACATCAGGCTGCATACATGATCTCTCACAGAGGAGCGCTGTAAGTTATAGTCCATGAATTAGAGGAGAATACCATTGGCACTGGGGAATTTTAATGAAGAGAATGAAATTCTCATCATGTCTAAGCCAGAAATTAACATGCATTAACATTTTTCTTCCCATGGCTCTTACTGCCAGCTTCAGCTATTTTGAAATATTTGGGGCCAAAGCAGGAGCAAATCTCTAGAGGGAAGAAAGCTATTAACATCGCCAATAGTTCACAACACAGCTTTGTTTCTTGAAAGGCACAGACACCGCAGGAGGTGCTTCGTGCAGCTACATGATGGTTGTACAACTTTGAAATAATGGCCCCCGGGGCCCTGAGCCTACAAACCATTTCTCATGTGACTGAGAAACCCCTGGGCTGTGTCAGAGCTCCTTGTGAGAGGCAGGGATTGCCGAGCACCATCCTCCTCCTTGGTGGGGTCAGTAGGAAGCCTCAGTGACCCAACCAGAATCCACACCAGGCTGAATAAAAAAACCATTTTACTAGATGGGCTACACAGTCCAAGTGGCTTTTTACTCACGGCTAGGCCTGTGGTCATGGTATCTGGCAAAGAAATGTGGTCCTTTGTTATTTTTTGGCAAAATTACTTCAACAGACACTTCCCTGCTGCACCCACCTTCAGTGCAGCTGGAAAGAGACAGGGGTTTTAGTGAAATGCAAGATCATGTGATAAAGGGTGGGTCAAACAGGAACTCTTTTATTTCATTTTTGTTCCAAAATTTCCTACCAATCTTATGAACAAATCTGCGGCGATGCAGGGGAGCATTAGGCCCAGTATAATTAGCTATTTAATATCAGGCTGGCAAACTGTCTCCAGTAATGAATGTGTTCTACCTTGACACACCAGAGCAGATGATTTCCATAGGGCAAATAGTTATATTGTTATAATGGGTATACCTTATTCTTATGTTAACTGTTGTGAGTTTTCCCCCAGATTTGCCCCTGTGAGCAAAACATGCAGATGTCCTGTTCATCAGGTCAAAATCAACAATAATGTGCTGCTGGTTGCAAGCTGGTAAAACAAGGAGAGTCAGACATTTGACATGGACATTGCACATGGAAAATGATTTGTAAATAGTTCATAAAAAATGTCTAAATAGGTTTTGTGCAAGAATATGTATATATAATTGCAGGAACACAGTGTTCTGTGTGGAAAATGGCTTCATTTGTGTGTTTCTATGTCATACCCTTACACAGAGGAGGCTCCCTTAGTTCCTATTTTCTACATAGTGGTATAATCTCATACCATATTTTTCCTTAACCAAAATTAAAAAAAAAAAAAAGGGAGAAGTCTACTCTCAATTAAGGCTTTATTTTAGCTTAAAAGTCAATTCAGATTTCACATCTGCTCTTCGGTCTAGCTTCCAGTTTTGGTTATTCCCTGTAATTATTTCCTTCATTTTTTAAAATATTTCCTTTTTCTGCATGAGAGAACCACATAATCAGTAAGGAAAACTTACTGGATATAGGGGCAAGAAAAAATAATTACAGGCAAAGTGGTTTCAAGTTAAAATGGTGCAAGTGGAATTACAGATACCCCCTGTTCAGCTGTAGTAGGAATACGATTGTGTGTGTTGGGCTACAAATCTCCACTCATGTCATTTTTTAATCTAGTGTTGTTTTTAATTTAGTGAACTCAAAATTTGCCTTACGGGACTATAAGCCAGCCTTAGAACTAATTGTGTTTACCAATAATCCTAATCAAAAAAATTAGATACTTGGGTTTACTTTGAGTGAGGAATCTGTGCTGGCAAACAAGACACATTTGTCTTTTTATGGTGGTTTAATTTAGGACAACCATTGAGACTACATGTCAAAACAACATGCTAGTAACATATCATCACAACACCTGGTGAGGCTGGAATGGCCGTGTAATCAAACACTTAATGATTTAAAACAAAATTAAAATAAAATAATTGATGCTTAATACTGCCAAGAGGAAGGTTAAATGTGATCTACGTAAAAGTTTGTGTGTTGTTAAATAAGAATAATAATTAAAAAGCAGTCCAGGATATCTGTGTTCCTTCTTGTTTCTACTGGTAACCCTGTGGTTAAGTCAAGTAATGATTGATTTTGAGAGAATTATAGGTATTATAAACTGTAATCATCAGAGGATGAGAATAATTATGCAGAGAAAGGGAAAAGAAGCTGAAACATGGCTGAGCAATATTCTGATTGATGGCAAAGTCATTTCCTGGCTGTTAATGACTGATTTTTCAACAGTCAGCATAAGTGCTAAACCTGTGGGGGAAAAGAGAAAGGAATGGTCATGTTATACAGAAAACTACTGTCCTCAACTTATCATTTTCATTAGAAATAGGTGAACAGGCTCAGAAAAAACCTGCTGATCATTGATCAAGACCATCTCTGTGTGACAGGACTACAGCTTCGGGTAAGCATGTTTGGAAGTGCTGTTAGCTGTGCTTTTGGTTTGCTCCATAAGTGCCCCGTGAGCCTTCATCTCCTTCAAGGTCCTGCATCTCTAAACCCCAACCAAAGCACCCTGGAGAGGGCTGGTCTTGGGATATTACAGGGCATCAGCAGAGCAGAACAGCACGTACACCAGAAATCCTGTCTCAGTGAGTCATTTAGATAGCTTAGTTTTCTTTTGATGAAAGTTCAGTTGTATTTGGCTTTCTGGTGTTCTCAGATGAAGTGAGTACCAGTCTCTCCGGCTGGTCAGATGTTACCCCTCATGTCCTGTCTGCGAGCTTCCCTCCATGATAGCTTACATCTGCCCTCCTCCTGCCCTCAGACCTCTCTTGTTTTGCTCTCAGGAGAAAGGCATGTCCCCTCCAGAAAGGCTAATTACCTGCCCCTTGCCACATTTCTGCGTGCGTGCACATGTGCTGGCGATATGCACACAGGCCACAGCGAGCGAGCACTGTGGGGGGTGGGATGCTGAACAAAAAAACAATCGCTCTGATCTTACAAGAGTCTCTGAAAGAATGTCTGCATGTGTGTTTTCAAGTCCTAAAATAATTCTAATTTCTATTTTATGCTACATGAGGTCATGAAGTGGACAAGCCTACAGAACACTGGGCTCTGGTTGACAGTTGTGTGCTCTTTAAACTGTGACACTTTCAAAAAAGAGACTAATTTATCTTATCAACCACAACCATAAAATAGGGTAAGGGATAGAAATAGATTAGAACCCATAAAACTGAGGGAAGCAAGACAACCGCCATCTATGCAGGGACAGACACTGCCCTGTGGGGTCCTGCTGACTTTGAAGAAACTTGTGGATTGTTCACTGCTGGCTTTGTGAAGTGTCTCCTGTCATGAGAACTCTCCCATCAAGTTTTAGCATCCAGAGAAGCTCCAGAAACCTGCTTTTACAGACCCCCCCCTTTCTCTCTTAGTGCAAAGATGATGTAGGTGCTGAATTTTGAGAGCTGGCTGTATACCAAAGGGCACTGCTTGCCAGCAAACCTGTACCAAATTCTTTTATAGGCAGTCTTCCATCTGTTCATGAAATTATGTCTGTATAATGCTTAGTACTTTCCAGAAGATTTTGAAGTGCCGCAGAAAAACTTGGGTGGTAGATTGTCAATTATTTACAGAAATCCAAATTGTACAGAGTTTTTAGTCCTGATTCTAAACTCTGTAATACCAGCTTGATATGAGTGCTATCTCACTGATTTTAGTGGAGTTATACCAATCAGCGAAAACAGATGGAGTGAAGAATGCAGTAAGCAGCTGTATCTCCTCCCAACAGCAGGTCAAACGCATCTCAGCAGCCAAAAGTAGCAGAAAAGAGGGGAGATCAGCAGAATAAATGTTAGAAACATAAAATGTCTGTAATTTAGACTTGATAGCATTGGGATTCTTCATTAGGGACAGTAAAAGACACAAATAAACAGAGGGAGAAAGATGAACTACTTACAAACAGTGCATACAGTGGGATAATAAATCTTTCTGCTGTCTCTCTCTAAGGCTGAGAAGAGACTGTTGCTTGTCTTTTCTGTAGCTCCTCAGGCAGTGCCTCTGAAATCTCTACTGTGCCACAGGCCCCTACAGAACATTGCCCAAAGACAGGAAAGGAGATCCTCTATTTTTCCCCAAGCCGACTTACTAGTGACTTGAATTTCTGTTTAACAAACTCTCCTCTTTGGATATGCTGGTAAAGATGTGGATGAATGCAGTGGGATGCAGACTTCCTTTTCTTTTTTTTCCTTCTTTCTTTTCTTTTTTTTTTCTTATGCTCGTTTTGTGGATGTGATCTCAGGATAAAATACTTAACTATGTGTGGGTCACAGACAACTTATTGAACCCTGTGCTTTGAATAACTCGTTTTCAGTAGGTAGGAGGAAGCATGCTGGTTAGGATTAATGTGCAGCAGTTTGCATCCTTGTTGTATATTGTTATGGACATTTTCTTTTCTACTGTGAAGTACATTTACAGCAGAGACTTGGAGGAAATCATGCCTAACTGGAAGCACATGGACAGCCCAGTTGGTTTCAGTTACTGTGTTTAGTAATGAGCATGTGCTTAGATTTCTTGTTGAACCTGAGGAGTCAAGAAGGGTGAAGGGTGTTGGGCTGATACTGTTGTTGATTGCAATTTTCTGGTGACAGGGAAGACTAGGCAACAAGAGTGCCCATTTCCCAATTCATAACTGGTGGCTGCAGCATAGGATGAGTTCAACTTGTGCCCTCACTTCACATGGCCGAGGCACAGTCATTTCTAATTGGCATTTCCATGTCACACCAGTGAAATCAGTATGCTGGTGTGGTCTGTGCATCGTGCACCTGGGTACCCACAATTAGACTGGGATGACTAAACCCATTGTGGTTTGCTGCTCTTCCCCTCATGAACAGTGATGTCTCTCAAACTTTCCTCATTGTGCTCCTGCTGAGACATGAGCAGAGTCACAGATGAGGAGGTGAAAAGAGGATAGAGTGGGAAGAGGAATGAGGTTTCAGTGGTTTTGTGGAGGGACACTGCTGTAAGCCCACTGCCTTTCAGTGAAGGCCTTAGGGCAGCTGACAACTACCATGGTAAGTGCTGGCAGGCAGTGATTTCCACCAGGTCCTCTTCTTCCTGCCTCAGCAGGAGTTTTCTTAGTCATAATCCATTCCCTGTTTTTGGCCTGGACTAGCCACCTTTCCCAAGTCACATTTCCAGGAGATAGCCAGCAAGACATCTGCCTGTCAGCTTCAGCCACCTCCAGATCCCTGGATTAACAGGTGGGCTTCTTTGGAATGAATAGGTCTCACTGAATCTGGAAGCATAGTTAGTTCTGTCCATTCAGAAAGTAATACTCTACTCAGACATCCAGCCAACGGCACAGGAACTCAAGTTTAGACCTCTTCTTTCTCCCTTCCTGCTTTGAAAACAGTGGCTTCATCTTGGGAAAGTTTTAGGTAAGCTTTGGATGAAAATTGTGTTACAAACCAGCTCTATGGACTATTTTGAGCAAAAGATGCCCTGGAAGCCAGAGGGTAGCTGATGTTGCCAGCAAAGCTGCCAGGAAGTGCCAGCCACCATGATGTTTTGTTATCCAGCTGTTTGTTGACTGAAAACTGGATCAAGAGCTATGCATGAAAGATGTATCTCTTTCCTGGGAAAGAGCAGCTTAGTGCTTGCACATCAAGTACAAGAGCAGCCAGCTTGCTGGGGTTTATTTCCCTTTTTTCCTCCCTTTTGAAAGGAAATTGTGAATCATGGTCCCAACAATCTGAACCATAACAACACCGATGGCCAGACCAACAAACGGGCCAGCAGAAGGCCATGTGCAGCGGGGGTGGACCAATAGCCAAGTGCCTTTGCCTGAGCAAATGCAGCTAGTGAACCTTTGTCATCCAACATCTTGGATGCCAAACGTATTCACTGAGTAAATGAGGCAGCTGGGTTGTTCCTTTCCAGGAAATGGCACAGGAGAAAGATTCCTACAGTAGGTGACAGGCAGTGAAACTGTCATGGGTGAAAGTACTGCAGCTCTTGCTGAAGTCCGGCTTGCCAGAGATTTAACTTCAGCCCATGTATTCCACTACTGCTTGGATGTTACTCCAACTTGACCTGCTCTTCTCTTGCTCTCTGAGCAAGTTTCTTGCCAAGATTTTCTCAAGAGTGCTCTCAGACAGCAAACATCAGTTTTCTCTCTTATACAAGGCCTTTCTCACCCCTAAAAAGCCTTTTATGTCACAAATGCAGCTTCCCACTGGCACCACACTTCAAGAAAAGACACATAGAAATGAAGTCAGGAGATAACACATAACATAGTGTAATGGGGGCACCAGTGTGGAGATATTTTTGCTTTCTTTTTTTTTTTTTTTAAACTTCAAATAAATTCTGTTCCATAAAAGTGACAAGAAGCCAATGTAAAGAGCAGGGAAGAAAGTTCCAGCATGAGTCACTGCTCTATAAGTTCTGTAAACTGAAAAATAAAGTGAAAAAAAAGCAGCCCCTGCAAAGCTGTATCCTCTTGGCAGCACATAGGTTAGTAAGCAGTTTACAGCCCAAGCTGGGAGACAGGTTACCCATCTCTTGTTTAGGGCAAGCACTAATGCAGTAGACAAAATACTGATGTCAGCTATAGGGACAGTGGAATCATAAGCACACATCCCATCCCATCCCATCCCATCCCATCCCATCCCATCTCATCCCATCCCGTCCTTCTGCTGTACTGGAAATTTGTTGTCTCATCTGCCATGCCAGTCAAGGTTTTAGCCTAACTTTCTCATGATCTAGAACATCTCATGGGATGTAGCCCACCTTTCTCTGTTTGACCACAAGAAATAGGTACAAGCCCAGCAACAATTCATTAATCCAAAGGAAGCCCCAGAGAGTGCCCTGCTCATGGGATTCCCCTTCATCTTTAAGCCTTCATCCCTCAGCAATCATAGAAGGTTTTAAAAATACTATACTAAAAAGAAGCTTAGATCTGATGTATTAAGGTCTCTGGTGAATTTGCTTTTCCTCATACCATTTAGTTACAGAGAAGTGCCATGTTTGCAGTTTTACTTTTGAATGGCCAATGGCAGGATTGTTAAGAAAATATTTCTAACAGGTATGTTTGCACAATGAAAGCATCTAATACAGCCAAAAGAAGCAGGGAAACCACTCCTTTGTACAGCTTTGTAGTTCTTTCTTTTTTTATGTTGAAGTGACAAAACACATAATAAGTTACATCTGACTTGTTGAAACTTTGCATGTACTAGAGTTGGCTGGGAAATGCACTTTATCTGAACTTTGTGGCCAATGGCCAAGCTAAATAAACCCAATTAATATTAATTTCCCTTACCCCTTCCATCCCTTCCCTGGTAAATAGAACCACCTCTGGGATTTCTAATGGTAAGTTACCCTTGCAGCATCTGGTTTAACTTGGCTACTATATCGACAAGATGTTTTTCCACTTTCAGTCTATTTTCTCTTTTTTTGTAAACCTACAAAACTTCAGAAACCTTACTGCATCCCTGTAGCTTTTCTTTTGTAAGAGTATTTTGGTCTCTTTTAGTTCATGCTTAGCCATAAAAGCAATATAATCTAGCTTGGGAGATGTGACTTAAACCATAAATATTTGTTATGTTTAAGAGCCTTGGGGTGGTATGTGACTTGAATGGATATGAAGATATTTAACAAATATATCTATGTTCTAAAGTGGAAAGAATAATTTATTACCCCTGCAACACAAAAAATTAAGCCATGCTGCAGCCACATCTCAGCGTTAGCTCTGCCACCTTCTGAGAGTGTTCTTACCAAAGAGAATTCTAATTTTAGGGTTTTTTATGAAAATACGTTTTCTAGGATGGTTTCTATGAAGATGAGCTGAAGTTTATATTTATTATATTCTATGTGAGGTTCATTACCAAAATAGTTGAGCAAACAGTCACAGATGTGAACTCCCTGTGCTATTCCCCCTCTTTTTTTCATAGAAATGTTGTATCCTGAGACTCCAGATTCTTTCATCTCTTTGCACTGGGAAGAGGATCTGGCTTGCCTAATTTTGAAAGCACCTTATGCCTTAGCAAATGTGCTTTCAGGATAGAGTTAGCATTTTAGTAACTCTTCAGGTCTAGCTGAGGTTGGGAGCCACGGGGTTCCAGTGCCTATGACATCTGCCTCTGGGGCCACTTTGCCAAGGCTGTTCAGTCTGTTACCACAGCTGAGGCCAGGATACAATGTGAAAGAGAATATTCTTGATGTTAATGCAAGACGTTAATGAAATATTCTTGATGTAATGAAAAAAAAAGGAAGATAAAGAGGCAAAGGCTGACGAGAGAGGAGAGAGGAGGAACTTGTTCGGAAACCTCTCAAGCTTGTTGATTTGTGTGACCTGGGAAGCTAAGACATACAGCCATGCTGTGATAGGCATATGCCAGCATAGTGATGTGCTCTGAATAAACTTGGTTCCCATCAGGACACAGGAATGGTTGCAAGGTCATGCCAAAGTCTGCACTGTCTGAGGGTCTGTCTCTGAGCATGGCCAAGAGCCACATGTGAGGACAGAGAGGACAAAACACTGGCCTCTGGAGAGCACTGCCCAGACTGATGTCTGCAGACAAGATGAAACTTTTGGTTTTCCCCTGTAGCTGCTTTTTCTAGACTGTTAGTTCATGGAATTGTCATACAGTAGACTGTGGGTCTGATCAGAGTTTTCTTCTTAAGGGGAGACACTGGTGACTTTGTTTAGCCTTGTTGTAAGTGGTTGAAATAACAAACCCAGTGAAACCACAAACCCACTTCATGTGCCAGAGGCCTGTGGTAAAATATCTGCAGAGCTTTAAAAATGCAAACCAGAAAATGGAAAGCTTCTGCTACATACAGAGCACTCACTCAAGCCATTGACTGTTCTGTATCAAGTTAGAGATATATTTCATGCATAAAAGGGAGAACTAGATTGCTATAGAGGATGACTGCATTTTCCATGGAGGGAATTTATACTTTATCTAATAGCTGTGACATGAAACCCTTTCGCAAACCACCCTGTCCAAACAATGAAGGGCTTTTTTTTGCAGAAGGACAGAGCATCTGCAGAAGCTGTCAAGAATTGATGTCCCTTTGCCTCAAGTCAAAGAGTAATGTATTGACTTTCAATGTGATTAGGATGGACTTTTGCCCAGAACAGGCAAATTGGTTTTGAATAAAAATTGCTCTTCAGAAGTGGCTTTTTGTTAATGATGTTATTATTATTTTATTTTAATGTAATTAGGGTTATGTTCTTAAATCATAATTGTCATTGTTATACTTCCCTTAAGTCAGCATAGTATTACATTTAGTGGTCTTAGTAATGATGCAAAGGGGTTGTGAATCTCAGCTGCCATAGATAGAGCCTTCTGTTTCTACATAATTTGGCTGTGCTTGGAAGAGAAATTGTCCTTGAGGTGCCTCAGAAAGATACTGTCTTGATCATAACAATTACCTGAGATTGAAAAGCCATCTGGTTAAAATCAGGTCTTCTTATGTGCTTTATGTACCATCTTTGAAGGATATTCCTCCTTCTCTCCTGAAAAATTAGAACAACTGACCTGTTTAAGCATTTTCCTGGTCATACTATTTAACAAATTGGTTTTTAATAGCTGCATTGGGCAAAGAACTATTTGAGTTGAGCCTGTGGTGACCATTTTCCTACAGCATTGGGTTGTTGGATAATGAATCGCTCTGTTTCTAGGACCTTGGGAGCCAGGGAAGGGTTCACTAGACAGGCCCAGAGGGTACATTTCTAGGTGTATTTTAATGTCTTGAAGGAGAGCAGCATAGCAGGATGCTGTGGAAAAGCTGACCTTCCTGTCTTGAGAAATAAGGATGCCATAAGTGATAAAAGAAAAACCCCTCTGTGTTCCCTCTCCCTCTCTAGTAATGAAGTAACGCTGCAAGGAACAGCCTAGCCTTCAATTTAATTTCAGTCACTCATGCATTTTTTACCCATGACATCACCCTGAAGTGATTAGAAAATTATAACCAGGATGTGAACTCAAGCAGAAGCTTAGGGACTTTTAACTGTGTCACAAGGAACAAGAAATGAGGTGACTCATGCCATTTTTCAACAAGTCTCCCGCTGAGTATTTGTGCCCCATGCTGCACTCGGGCCAGTCATCTTTCAAGCTGCTCCATGTCAGATCAAGTGGAAAGGAGACCACAACCAGCACATGAGAGGCAGTCTGCCTGGGTAAGTGAGTAAAGGGAAGATATGTTTGAGTGACAAGATCAGCAAGGTGTCATAGCAGCCCAGGTGAGCAAAGATCAATGATGAATTGACCTGCAATGAAATCAACTTGGGTATAACTCCACCTTTACCTCTCACTTTAAAAATATGACCACTAGCCTTGTTTCAAAGTAAAAGAAAATCAAAAGCCATTTTAATTTTCCCAGAGAAAAAAAGATCAGGAAAAAAAAATCTGAATTCTCACACTTTTGTGCTGTATAACATCTGTGATTCCCACTACAGGTTAGAAGATTGGCTTTCTGAGTGTGGCTCTGTCAGCAGATGACGCCAGCCACTTTGAGAAATGCCTGGCCAGGTTTCTATCATAACTCACTGTCTTGTAAATATGCTTAATTTCTGTTCTAGCAAAGACTGTCTTCTAGCAGAAATACAGATATTTGTGCATTATCCTTCACAGAAGTCATAATGCTTCTGGAGATTACAGACAGGCATTACAAATACCTCCCTCCAAACCTCACTCTCTGCGAAGTTCAGTGTCATCTGGCAAGAGAAGACATCAATCACTACAGAGAAGCACAGGCTAATGTTTCTAAGCCAGACAGGGCTGCTATCTGCTTCCCAAATAGCTTACCCTATCAGTTCTTTTTATTGAGATTGATTCCCCATATTTTGTTAGTTTGAGGATATTCTCCATTTATATTTATCTTGTACTGTAAAACTAATAATCAACGTTGTTACTGTAGTTATTTTATGAGCCAATTTCTTAGTACCCAAGGGTGTTTTTATTACTCCCCTTTTGGCCTTTCCTTCAAAGTACTGAAAGTGTACAGCGCAGGTGGAAGAA
This sequence comes from Platyrinchus mystaceus, assembly GCA_035041135.1. NCBI lineage: Eukaryota > Metazoa > Chordata > Aves > Passeriformes > Tyrannidae > Platyrinchus > Platyrinchus mystaceus. Next base: position 32,602,640 of record JAWWLV010000088.1, on the reverse strand, counting down.
GTGTTATATACACTTTGTAACAAAATTCTTTGGCTGATTAGTATTATTTCTTTTTTTATATATCTTTCTCTTATAGCTTTTTGTTTCTCTAGTTCTGCCTAGAAAACTAACCATCCATGGAGGTTGGAGGCTAGCCTGAAGGCAGCTCTAGTTTAATCTCATGTTCTCCATATCCCCTGTATGAAACAGAGAATAGCCAAGATACCCTGTCCCATTGATATTTGATGATAGGTACATTACACAGATTATTATGAGGGAGCAAGGTTGGCTACTGCAGCCACTCTCATCCTGCTAAGGATATTTCCTATGCGGCAAATATTTCTCTGAGAAAAGTTACTCCTGGTGAAGTGAAGTAGGCATGGCAATGGAGAACTGGATGGGAAAAGATTAGAAGATACTCTGTTTCTCACTCTCTGCATTCAATTTAACATCACTTTATGCCTGCAAAACATTATATCTGAAATTTTGGGTTAATAATAAGCTATCAGAGAACTTAGTGAATTTTCTGTCAGGCTGAATCTTGTGTAGACATATATGAGCATTTGTACCTTCAACTTCTTATGGAAGATGACTTATTTACAGAAGGAAATTTTCATCTAGAAAATTAGGAACTGAACATGAGGCAAAATGACATAAAGTTTGACTCATTGCATTTTTGACAGTGAGTCTATAGGCTGATGACATCCATACTGCTATGATTACTCTGAAGTTGTCTTAAAACACGTGATCTAGTGGAGACTACATGTACCTTCATTATTGTCAATTAGTGCAAAATAATGTAAAAGATGAGCCAACTGCCTAGGCCCAGAGGCTTCTCCAGTAAGTGAATTGGTTGTGTCAGTCAGAAGAGACTCCAGATTTCAGGGCCAGGAGGGGCCACTAGATCACCAGGTCTGACTCCTTAAATAATACAGGCCATAATTTTTACTCTGTTACTTGTATCTTCATAACACCCCCTTTTCTCACAGATGGATGATTAGGCAAGAAGATGGTAAAACAAAGGGAAACTCATCTGTCTTCAAAGATATGAAACAGCTACAGCCTTGTGTACCCTGACACAGGAGCACACTGACACTTGCTGATCCCCTTCTATCAGCCTCAAAGCCCAGTGGAGCAGGACAGGTGGTAAGTCTATCTAGATCTCTTTAATTCTCAAACAGACACTGTTAGTCTGGGATGAAAATAGCCCATCTGGAGAGTATTGAAGCCCTGCCCATGCTGAAGTGTCAATATGTCTGTCAGTGTTGGCATTTTGGAGGCAGCATCTCCTGGGTGTGAAATTGGTCCCAGTCTGGGAACAGGACCTGGGAGAAGGTTCCCTCTTTAGCCTGTGATAACTTAGTAGATCTATACATGTACCGTCTATGGATTCTCATTGCTATTTATATAAAAAAAAATTATTTCTTGAGAATAATACTTGTATAGTTACTTATATTTTGTAACATTCAAGACAAAGAGTGATTGTCACAGATGTCCTTCACAAGACTGTGTCTCAGTCTCTTGAATGGCTGTGAGTATCTGAGGGGCAGCCCTATAAACCAGTGTCCCCAAGAGTGGAGCTCGGAAACCAACCTTCAGCTGCATGTTGGGTTGTTAGTGGCTAATCCAAAGCCTTCCACTATTCAGACAAAAGATCAGACAGACAAGGAGTGAGCCTCATAGCTTTTTAGGGACACTTTGAGCCTAAACAGACTAAAGAGGAACTGGAGGACTTGTGGATCCATCCTTATGTCCAGTAGATGAGCTTGATCAGACTGGACATTCTCTTTTTCATCTCTTGATGAAGTTCCATACTGGAAAATTTTGACTCTGTTACTCTTTCCAGTAAATGACTGTCTTTGATGACATTTCACCTGGAGTCACTCACCCCTTAAAGACAGAAAATCCAACTAAATTAAATTTAAAACTTGACCATTTCTTTCTTTAACACATCTGTATTTATCAGTTTATAAATTTTCTCCAACTATTTTTTCCTAGACAAGGACCTAAAACTAGCTTTAATGAGAGTTACAGGGCACTTCTCAAAGTGCCAAAAATAAGTATTTTCCTTCAGGTCTAATTTAGGCTCTGGGAAAATAATTTTTTTTCCTAATGTAATTTTAAATTACTAAACTTCTTCAGTGGCTTTAAATTACTCTGCAATAAACAGTACATAATCTATAGTCTCACCTAAAAGGAGGCCTTTTATTCTCAGTCTTATAATCTGGATTCTCAATTTTTTCCAAAGGTATCAGTAAGAAGAAAGCAATGTTTTAGATTATCTGAGTCATAACATCCTGATGGGAGATGCCCATCTTTCAGTGGCTTTATAGAAGACAACTTTTCTCACCTGTAGTTTAGGCACAGGCTATAAATCCTAGGCAATAGAATAACATACTTTCCAGGGGAATCACACTCTTTCCATTTGTATCCTGCAATAAAATCACTAAGTTTTTCCCTGTGGGTTTTGTTGTGTCTTGGCAACCACACCACCAGCATGTGATATAAGTTGCTGACAAGAGGAGAACATTGCCAACTCAGCTAATTTGCTGAAGCATAAATGCCCAGGGCTGTTTGAAATGCTCTGGGTAAAATGGGATGTCCACACAGGGCTGAAACATACAGCACAGGACCTGAGGGAGAACTGTGGTCTCCTTGAGGATAGGTTGGATACCCAGGGTGTCTTAAATGAAATAAGTTGCCCATATTAAGGCAATGTACTGAAGTTTGAATAAAACCTAGAGCCATCCGCTTCCCCTCTCTAGATACTCGGTCACAGTCCCATGAGGCTACAGAACCTCTTGAATATGAAGAAGACCGTAACAGTGGAGTTCATCAGCTCCACCTCGTGATGGCATTTTTAACATCTGGACCTATAACTGCAAGTGACTAGTGACAAGGAGACAACGGCTAAGCATAATATCAACATTTTGTTAACCGTGTTTGCAAAAGCAACCAGCCCCCTTCACCCCTTGCCCTCACTGCTGGAGCAGGAACTCCCCGGCGGCTGCAGCAGCCTGCGTGGAGTGGGGAAATGGCCTCACCGTGGGGGGATCTCGGCATCAGACTCCACCCCCGAGCTCCCCGAGGGCAACCCGGGGTCAAGCAGGGCCTCCCGGGCTCCCACTGCTTGTGCGGTTGCCGCTGCTCTCCCCCAGCCGCTCGCTGAAGCAGCGGGTGCAGACACGGTTTGGGAAGCACCGAGGTCTGCAAATTCCTCCTTCCTGCCCTGACATTCCCTGTTCATGTTTTCACTGACCAGTGTTGATGGTCAAAAAGTATCTGTGCTATTTCTGAGCAGAGGATTTTCTGATGGCATAAACAAGTGCAAGAAATGTGATGCTTGGGAGGGGTGATCCATGATACGCTCTCCCAAAGGCACCAAGCTGTTAACGGTTAGCAGTTGCCCCAGCACCATGTAATTCCTGCAGGAACATTTTTTTTCTTATTTTTCTTCTTTTTTTAATGTCTTCACAGCAACATTTTAGTGTCGTCACATTTGTCCTGTACAGGGGAATTTCACAAACTTTCATTCTAGACTACCCATGGCCATGGCAAGTTCGGCTGTCTCAAAAGACAGTGATTCAGCGTAATGTTTATTTCTCAATCTGCTAGAGTTCTAACCTGCAAAATCCAGTGCCAGAAGAGACATTCCTGTGTTGGCATCAACTGATCAGGACAGGATAGAGAGACAGGGGAGGATGCAGCCATTGCAGGGATGATGCTGTGCAGCTATTTAACTGCTACACCTGATGATGGAGCACACTGGCTTGTGCTCTTTACCCTGCCTTTGTCTCGGATAGACCACACTCTGTGCATGTGTGTACAGGTGCACATTTGCTGGGTACGTTAGAGGATTGTGAAAATAAGATTAACTAGCATATAACAGGAATAATGGGGAAAGTATTAAAACTTGCTAATATGGTCCTTGATTTTCTTCAGTTAAAATTTACACTTTCACCTTTTCTAGTCAGCCAAATTGCTGTGGTAATTAATATACTGAAAAAACATTTGGGTTTGATGTAATGCTGTGATTTTAGCCTTAATGCATAGTCTTGGCTTATCTAACTACTTGTCTGGGGTCTTGTGAACCTCTGTAGCAGATTGATGTGTCTTCAAAGCCATCTGGAAGAAGATCTGCCCACTCTTTTTTTCCCCTGTTCTTTTAATTGGAACTGCTGGCTGGCCCTGTGTATCAGAGCAGTACAAAGGCTGAGAAAACAGAGAGGTCTTACACTAAGCTATTCGAAAGGGCAGCAGGAGACGTCATCCATTTTGTGTATAGATATGTTTAGATAGATGTGGTAAACCATGAGAAGTGGATGCCTTGACAGGTTACTTTTCAAAGACTGCTGATTTGCAGTGACCTCTGACTGCTCTCAAAACAGCTGAATTCTGCAGACTCTGGTAATCCGAGATAGAAACTGTTTTGAAGTCAGCTGGGTGTAAAGAGCCTATTGCTGCCCTGGGTCTCTCAGTACCACAGAAAAAGTACAGCAGGGGGAAAAAAAGGTGCTGTAGCTGGAAACTCATTTGTCTGATTTTGTATGGGACAGCTTGCTCTGTTTGCAGGATAACACCTGGATGAAAAACATGCACCTATATGCTCAGTTGTCAGTCCCCCCAAGCCAGCCATTGCCTCTGGAATGGGTGTAAAAATACTCTGTTCTTCGCTACATGATGCTTCCCTATTCTGTGGGAGCCTCATATAAACATTTTTCAAATGCACAGCATGTTAAATCCTATGTTGTAGTTGCAGTTCTATAAAACGTAGACTGCGTAGGGATAGGTAGGAACACCACTCATTTCTCTCAAACGATGTTATGGATTAAAATAATCAAGCTACCATAATTCCTTCCAACCTGTACTGGAAGTCTGCTACCTTTCTGTCAGACATGTAGAAGTTCTTGAAAGACTGAAAGCTTTCTTGTTTTAGTTTGATTTTGTTTTCAGTGTTAATATATAATTAGATAAAATATATTCCCCCTTCTAACAAAGTTCTGGACTACCATGTATTTTTTATTCTGGGCCCATAGGGCTGCCTGATGCTGAGGACACTCAGAAAGGAGCTGCTCTTACATCTCTGACCAGCCTGCTCAGTGGCCATTCTGGTTTACCCCCCAGCAGAGACAGGGTGTGTGCATACAGGCCTCTGTCTGCCTTGGGGCACCTCCTTGTCAGATCCCAGTTGCCCTCTCCCCCTGCCATAAACATCCAGTTTTAAGAGATCCTAAACATCTGCTTCCAGATTTTCATGTGGAGATTACATTTAAACCCCTTGAATTTTTACTCCCTTAAAAACAAACCACATTTTTATTTATCTATACTCGCAGCAGGCACAGGACTAGGGGGAACAGACTGTCAGTCCTGTGGCACAAGGGTAAAGAAAAGGAGGGGCAGGATGACAGGGTCCATGGAGCACAGCCACCACAGCTGTGGCAGGTTAAGGAATACCCCCAGACACCTTGAATCCAAACCAAGTGGCTCAAATGCAAGAGTAGTTACTCCCCCTTGCATGTGTGGGGAAGTACCATCGAAACACCCAAGGAGAGCTTTTAAATTCATGACAGCCCTTTTCCAGCAGAGGTTGCTTTGCAGCAAACCTAAGGAGTCTGCACTGAACACACATAGAGCGAGATTTTTTTCAAAGGCTTGATAAATTGGGCAAATTTGGGCAGATTGGAAAAAATGTCTGCCTGTGAAATGGCAGGTCTCAGCCTCTTGGTCCAGGGAGTCATCCTGCTGAAACTTCTCAGCTGAGTGGCTGAATGATTTCTTTTTTTTAATATGGGCAAAAATTATGTTTTGTATTAGCCTCTCTCTTATGTAGGCATCTGGACCATTTTGATGTGATTTCCAAGAAGAAAAATCACTGGGAGATACTGAGCCACAGTAGAAAATTTCTTCAGAATTCAACTGATTTGTTTAGTTCAAAGCTCCGTGTTTATTGAAGTTAAAGTAGTAAATTATCTAGGCTAATTTTCTTATTGTATCTCTAACTCATCCATTTTAATAAAAACCTCACACACACTTAAAGCTTGAAGCTTAATTCCTAGAGCTGCTAAAGTAATTTTTGATGTTGAATCATTAAGGAGATAAGACATTGCCATGTTTTTTGATGAACAAGCTTTACTTATCCCTTATGATGACTTTTGTGAGCATGGCTGGTAGCCTTCTCCATAATAACAATAATTTGCTGGTATTCTTTTCATATTCAACAACCTTGTCATAGAACTCAAACTGACTGGGAGCATCTACAAGCAACTCTTGTCAACATGTGCTATTTTTCCTCTTAATTATCGTGGTCTTGGAAGGATCTGTTTGAGGATGGCAGATTTCATTATGTAAAAAAAAAAAAAAAAAACATTTACAATTCTTAATTTTACCAAAAAAAAAAAAAAAAAAAAAAGAGAGAGAGAAAATTGAATGTCCTGTTAAGCCCCAGAAACAAGATGAAAAATGAAAGAAATGGAGAATTATCCAAGGGGTTTTATACAGTTTTACAACTTTTAAAGCCATCTCATGAGTTTGATAATCTTAATATTGCCTTCTGCTTGATTTGTACTGGCCCTTCCTCAGTATATTAATTTCATATGTTAACAGTTTTACAGAAATATGCCAAGTGCCTAAAAGCACCAAGCAAGATTAATGGTTGCTAACAAAACACCCTAAATGGGTTTCATATGATTAAAGCCCCCCCTTGCAACTGGGAAAATGTTATCTCTGCAATTGTCACTGGTGTCTGGCTCAAGTAAACAATCTCCTCCCCGCCCCAATGCTGTTCAGATGCAGATCCCAAACTGGTGTAAGTCAATACAATCTCATTAACTTTTTCAGCTATTCTGAGCTGTAATTCTGACATATATAATCCACATTTTTAGATACAGATATGTCTTTTCTTCTGCCTTAAGAGCCACGTTCCCACAATACTTTAATCTTGAATTGAAAATTGAAATTGAATTGAGTTGAATTGAATGTAAATAAAAATTGAGTTGAATGTAAAGTCCTGGTAAAGCATATTGTTATATGTTTTACTCTCTTGTTAGTATAGAAATTATATCAATATTATGTTTAAACTTAAAGCAAAGCTACTTTAGACAACAAAATAACTACACCAGAAATTTTATTTGGTTTTTGTATGTTCACAGCTAATTTAGGGCAAAATACTTTTTTCAATACTGTTTTTTACACCTTAAATACAGATCTGATTTTAGTATTCTGCATATTTATTGAGAATTTGGTTCAAAGATTTGAGTGGATTTACAGCTGAATTGCCAAAGTCCTCTATATGCATATGTACATAAATACACAGGTTATACCCAAGAAAAAAAGGAGCTTTATTCAGAATAAAGGTCACTTTCATTCTGGTTTGTACACTAATTTTTTTTTAATTGTTATAAACGAAAATACATTCATTACTGACCTTCTAGGAGTGATTTCATTAAGCTTGTGGAGATTATCTGCATTTTGAAAGCAGTTGTTTTTCTGAAAAGTGTACATGAAACACTGTGATTAAGCTGCTTTCTGTAGAAAAGAAAGCAAAAACCAACCAAACAAACCCTCAAAAACAACCATCCCCCCCACCTCTCCCCTTCTAGCTTATAAAATGTTTCTTTTTTTCTTGCAGCGATTTATCATATTATAGTATCATCAACATATAATTCTCATATTCTCCAGTGCATAACAAACATGTTACTATGGACTGAATGAACACATACTTTCAGAACCATGATGTTCCACATAAAGAAACATATGGAGATAGGCAGGACTTGTTAATTTGTTCTCAAAAGGATACAGATAAAAGCAGATGCTAAGGGGCAATAAATTACTCTCTTTTTTGTACATTTTCTTCTGTCTTTTTTTTGACCCTCCTAGTTGACACAGAATTTCCTTTGCAGTATTATTTATTGCCAGCAATGTTGCTAGGCTGCCTGAGAGGACAAAATGGAAAACTTTGTGAAGTGTACTTGGAGAGCGTTCTTTTAAACCAGATGATTTGTGAGTAAGTCTTGGAGAGTTGGGAGTATATTTTAGATATGTTAGCTGTCTTGTAGTGGGCTTTTACAGAGTGAATGAAAGACTGGAAAATGTTGCTTAAATAGGGAATGTTTACCAAGATGTATTTGAGTTTCTCACCAGTATGTGGGCAATAATCTTCTCAGCATAAAGTAAGATCTTCCATTTCTCCACTTGAAGGCTCTGTAAATGTTGGAAAGTTATATTTTGGAAAATGACTGTTGATTTGGGTTTGCTTCTTACAGAATTTTAAGTACTAGAGAGTGCCATCACCACTCTTCAGAAAACTAGTTTTTTACGATGTGTTTCAAGCCACACACCAAAATGTTGGAGGTATCAGAAACCATTAGTCACTTCTGAAAATTTTAGAGCTTGATTGGCCTGGCATGTCCTTTGGCTTTTTAGAATGGCTTTAATGGGAACTTGGCTTAACTCGGGTCTGGTATAAAACAATATATATATATATATATATATATATATATATAATTATATATATGAAAAAGTAAGAAACAACAACTGACAAAGATGCTCAGAACTCCTAAGAGCAAAAAGTTATATCATGAGCATGCCTACATGTTGAGTGTGTTTGTATGTTACATATATTTCTGTATGGACATGTTTGAATACAGGGACACATGGAGGAAGATTAGCTTCCAGATCTGTGAGATCCCATGAGTGAGTGCAAGGAGACAGCTGGGAAGGGCTGGGGCAGGGATGCCTCCTGAGGATTGGGCATGGCACTGCTGCCCAAACCATGCACTCCTCCTCCTCCTCCTGCCACTACCCAGGTGGCAGCTGCAGAGAGGTGGGATGAGGGAGGTGACATGGGAAGCCTGGGGCAGGGGGCAGCAGGAAGACTGGAGGCAGGGACTAAGCCCAGAAGCTCAAACTCCAGCCTCGGGCATGTAATCTGTGCAGAAATGCCACTGAGAGACTGAGCTACCAGGTGGGCTGGTGGAACATGGGAAATGGCTCCTGTTGGTTCAGTAACTGTGCTTCACAACTTATGCCCAGAGATTTGCCTACAACACTGGAGTGAATATGTTTCAGAATCACACCTGTTTGGGAAAGATCCAAAGCAGTTCTGTCGATAAAGATTTGCTGGGAAACCCACTGTTCCCTTCATATTCTCCCACACATCCCCATGGGGTTGTCCCTTCTGCCACCCGCTGTGTCAGACCACGGTGTTGTGGTGGCATCTCTCACAACAGACTTGTGGGATGTGGCTCCATCAGCCACAGTGTGCACAGGAGCTTTTGTATTCCACTTGCCTACCTAATTTAGCACCCTGGATTTTTGGGGTTGAATTTTTATTGCATTTTCTTTTTGTCTTGAAGAGGTATAGTAAATGCTGCTTTAACACGGTGGTGGGTAGGTCTTAGTCTTTTTTTTTTTAGCTTCCTAGAAAAAAATGTCACTTTTAAATACACATACAGGCATCCTTCCACGTATGTTCCCACACATGTTCCTGCACACACTGGAATTTTCAATGCAAATTGGTCGACTGCATGTGAGTGCCTGCAACCAGCGAGTATCTAATGGAAACTGGCAAACCTTTTTTTATGCACCAGTGGCCACAGTAGTGAAATCAAATACACCCCACAAAATCTGAATGAAAGTGCTGTATGCATCTCTTTGAATGTAAAGGGCAGGTAAAAGTGAGGAAATGGCAAATGCATCTGTGCATCTGAGAGCAAAACCCAGACGTGGTCTGCCCAAGAGGGAAAGGTCCTGACTTTGTCAGAGGTACATGTCTTATGAATCAATCCATTTAAAGAGTGTAAGTTTTAAAATGAAGAAATTTGCTAAACTTAACTAAAGCTTAACATATTATGTTGTGAAGGGATCATTTTGTGTTGCTCTGAAATCTGTGCGCTTCTCATGGCTATGTCTGCTTTTTAAGTGCTAGGAACTGACAAGCTAGCTATTTCTGGCAGAAACTGAGGGATACCTCAGCTGATATTACAGCAAAAAGGCAGGTAGTTTTATGGTACATGTGTACCAATAATGCCCCAGAGCGTATCCCAGATCAGGTCAGTGGCAGTTCAGATGTTTCAGTTGCTAGGGCAGTCCCCCAGCTTGGTCAGCAGCCAGGACACAGACCTGAACATGTTCTCAAAATACAGTCAGTGAAGTCCATGTTATCTTTACAGGTAAGAAAGTAGTGGGGAGGCTTTACACTTGACTAGGGAGAGAGAACATTTTTATGATCTTTATGTTCAAAGCTGTGCATAAAAAAAGCACATACATTTAAATAGAGCAAATCCAAGACAACATCCAACTTGGGCATTCAGATGAATTGTGTTGAATGACTGGTGGGTAGGTAATATGTTACAAGCTCATCCAATTATGTGAAAATCATAGGGACCCCCAGAGATAATCTAGTCCAACTCCTGCTCAACACATCCAAATAAACTGAATGTCAATATTTACCTGAAAAGTCAACCAGAAATACCAGTAAGATGGAAAACTTATCTGTGGACCTAGACTTGCTGCAGACTTGCAAATTTGGCCTGAGAATAGTCTATAGTCTCAACTAGCATTTAGAAATTATTCACTGAAAGGGAATATTTCCTCCTTTTTTGTTTGTTTGTCTAGTTTGGTTTTGTTTGTTTGGTTGGTTTTTTGTTAACTAAGTGTAGATTATATGAGTAAGCACTGGAGCCAGCTCATCACACTGGGAGATGGTGACAGCAGAGGGTGTCCTACTGACATGATCTGCAAGGCAGAGCTAGGGAACAAACCAGGACAGGACAAGAATGGCTTAGTTTGAGTTGATTTAAATGGTTTTATTTTTAGTGGGGAAAGAAAGCCACTTCCATAGCACGAATATCTTTTATCCAAACTGGCACCTATGAGAGAAAAGTTGCTTCTCTGCCCCTCTGGTGGCTGTAGAGGCCATTTAAATAGCGAGTTCAGAGGTGACATCTATCCTTCACAAGGCTGAAGTCCAGGCAATGAATCCTGCCCTACTGTGTTCAAAGAAATGTTGAAGAAATTTGTGTCTTTTTCATTGCTGCTGGATGGAGAGTGAGATAGTGGAGTTTTGAGCAATTCTCCCAGAAATGTGCAAAGCTGCAAAAATTCAGAACCTATTTGGGAATCCTTAGCCATCAATAACACAGGCAATAGTGAAATAACAGCAGGACGTTTTACTTTTAAATGCTTCTCATAAAAATGAGGGGAGCAGATTGTTTATATTAACCTTTCTGGGAAATGCAATCAAATTGTCCTTGAAAAATGTTAAAGAAGAAAAACATAAGCGTGACTTCCAATAGCCCTTAACAATCTGTGAACCGGCCCATTGCTAACTGTCACACACAATGTACATTTTGTTTAGTGATTTCTGTTACACTGTCACTTTCTATGAAAATGTTTAAAAGAATAATTCAAGCTGCATGATCCCAGGTGCATAAACATGTGCTCCTCAAGCCAGCAGAGAAACTGCCGAGCCTAGCAGGATTGTCAGACCCATGGGTCAATTCAGGGACTAAGAAAATCATTTCCTATTTTCCTTTATGGATTTGGAGCATGCTGGGATCAGCCAGTCTAGAAAAATAGAAAGAAGCTGTGTCTTCTGCAGCAAAAACAGAACTGGGAAATGAAAGATGCCTCCAACCCTGGCCAAGTCTGTTGAGGCAGAATGGAGAAAAGGTGTGGTTCCTGCTGCCTGAGGCTCCCGGAGGCAGCTCCTACCGCATTACATTCTCTGCAGAGCTGTGTCCTGCCTTGCTGGGAGCAGCAGGAGGGAACTCAGGCCCCATTCTGACTGAGGTGGTTAATACCTCACACCAAGCTTCCTCAGCTGAGATCCCCGTGCCCTTGGCTCCCCCTTCAGCATATGTTTCAGGCACTTGAATTGCTCTTCAGAGCCCTTCAAAGGTGCCTACCTTTCCACTGACTAAGCAAATAGGCTTAAGTGGGATTTCAAGCCTTAGGGTACAGCCCTGTGTCTCCATGGGAATGTGTGGTTTTCCATAGACTGAAGCCCCTTTGTTGTGTGCTCTCTTCTCTGGTGGAACAAATTAGTGACTAAACAGGTCCCAGTCCTCCGTTTTTGATACCATTCATGTGAGATCACAGACCAGCTAGCAGCACCTAAAACAGCTCTAAATGCAATTGTTAATATTTGCAAGCCCATGTGATGGACAATCCCTAAAATTCCTAATAATTTCTTCTTTTTCCCTCTCTTTTGTTCATGACTAAGCTTCTTGCTCCAGGTCTTGCCTGGCTGAAGCGTGGTAGGCACTTGGAATGGTCCCCTGGCATGGGATGGAAGGGAAGTGCACCAGTCCACAGTGCTATGACTTCAACAAGCTTGGGCAGCTTCCAGCTTGTGACAACCCCAACTTGTGACAACTCCTTGGCCAGCCCATGGGGTAGGTGGGATCATTCTAACAAACACTGTCTTGTGAATGACAATCCTCTTTTCTTTTTGTTCTTGTCCCTCTTTCTTCACCATCAGTTTCTAACACTTCCCCTTCTGTTATTTGTGGAGAGGTAGTTACTTTGGAGGTGCTGATAGGCTTGTCCAAGGATCCTTAATTCAATGTTTTGCAGAGCTTTTTTATGGTGTTAGGTATTTTCAAAAATTAAAAGTATATAAATAGCCTTCTCTGTACTGATGGCAGATGACAATTTTAATTTCCCTTTAATACCCTGCAAAATGTGTTTTGAAAGGGAGGGGGAAAAAAGCAAAAATCAAACAAATATTATGTGTTAATTTTTACATTGAACACAATAGTGAAGATGGCATGGAGAAGAGAAAATAAAGTGAAAAAAGAACACCTTATAAAATGCTTCAATTTCAAAAATTGCACAATGGAAAGGTCTCCAGTTTTCCTTTGGTCCTAAGAGTTGTTACCCTATCTCCTTGCAGTTCAGCACCTGACTCTGATTCAAACAGTATATAATCCCTTTGGAAACCAGACACCCTCTCAGGAGAAGCAAAGGAATGGTGTGGTCTTTCATGAAAGTTTGCGATATTGAGAAGGCAGTGGTACCAAAGGATTTCCTGCATCCAGTGTATGATCTATGCAAAGTCAGACAAAATAGTATCCTGTACGAATTAACAGGATATTTTTGGTTTCCATAGTATCCATGCTTTTATGCTCATAGTAGAATCAAACACTGCTTTAGTAGCCTGATGCTCTGAAGCATATTAACAGAGGTAAAATGAAACACATTTGAAGAACTTGACCTATTTCAGATTACCTAATAGAAAGCAGAAGAAGGAAGGGTTATCTGTTGTTTCTATTGTCCTCATCTGCTTTACACTGGCAAAGCGGTAACATTGAAAATGCTGCTTGGAAAACATTAAACATTTCTCCATGGAAATATTTGACTGTTAAGGGAAAAATCCAAACCTGGAAACTTATAGCTTGAATCCTCCTATCTGGAAACACTCAGGGTTGTGATAGGTGAAGTGCAGAGGGGGTACATCTTCCGTGGTGCAATGGGGAGGCTGAGTGAGGAGGGGCAGGCAGATCATGGGTCAGATAGATAGACAGATAGATAGATAGATAGATAGATAGATAGATAGATAGATAGATAGATAGATAGATAGATAGATAAACACAGCCCACATACAATGAACTCACAAAACTACGTTATGACACTCAGAGAGGCATTTCATGGCAGAAACATTTCTTTGTTTGCCAATTGTCCAACATCTGATTTTTTTTTCATTTTTTCACTCAATTAATCAGCAAGTAAATCACTTCTGCAAAAAATTCTGTTTACTTGTACATCACACTTTCCTTTGCAAAACTTCCAAAAATGTAGTTTTTCAAACATTTCTTTTCCTAATTCCATGTATTTTTTAACATGGGTGATCTGACTGGTTCATGTTGTGACAAAAAATGATAGGACCTATAAAGGTCCTCTTTTATTGTTTTGTTTAGTTCTGGTTTCCATTTGCTCCAACCTAGAAGCTTTGGATTTTGATTCTTATCTTTAATAAGAAAACAAAAAGACAAAGAAGCCATCTTTGAGAATTAACATCTCCCTGACTGACATTGATTCAGTTCAGAATTCACAGTCTCCTTTCAGCTCTGGGGTGGACCAAAAATGCTCAAGTAGCCAAAGAATCAGCAAAATGTTTTCTTAAAAGTAGAGAAAACACAGATGCTTTGGCACGAAGAAAACCATTTCATTTATCTTAGAAATAGAGAATTTTGTGACCCCAAAGGGTATTTGAGGATTTGTTTTAAATCTTTAACAACTTGTTCTGCATGATTTAATAGCATGGACACTGTTTTGTGCACATCCTGTTACACCTACCCAAACTGACCCTAACACTGTTAATATACTTCAATAATGCTTTTCACTACCAGTGAATTGAAGACTGTTGGCCCTGCCCCCTAGTATCCCTCATATAGCTGTCACACATAGCAGTCACCTGCACTCAGATGCTTTTTGTGTGTGTGATTGAAACAAATGAGTGGCAGGAAGTGCACTATAGTAATATGAACACAATCTCCACAGGATTAGCAACAATATTCTTGACTTCCACAGTTAGTCCTTTACAATTTACAATGATTTTGATTTATCTCCTACTGCTATGCTCACTTTGGGGTTTCTGGCTATGTTTTCAGGAAAAAAAAATCAGCAGAAAGGAAGCTGTAAGTTTTTCTCTCACTCATTTAGTTCACAAAATGGAGCTGAGAGAGAAAAATCAGTAGCTTTCAAATGCTATTACCTTGCTAATGATAACTCTCATCGCATGACAGTTCTCAAACTGATAAGACATTCCAAACATCCACAGAAAAGTCAAAGAGGTTTTTTAGTGCCCCAGCTCTGTCTCAGCAGCTTGCACATGTTTTCAAACATAATTTCATGCCTGCTTTCTGACAGCTCATTAAACAAAGGCCTCTTGGTACATATAGTGCCCATCTTCCTGCTGAGATTGTAACATATTTATGGTGTTTGCAGATTGCTGGCTGTTTGCTCTTCTACTTCACAGTGTCCTGCCTGCCAAATGCTTATCAGTCTAGTGAAGGTGACAGTTTTCCCCATTTGTGTAGGTAGCAATGGTCTTGTGTTTGACCCTCAGAGGCAAGAAGCAATATGATTAGAAGAAGCTTCTGCAAGCAATAGATAAAAGCAATCACACAGGAGAGAGACAGTGAGAAAGAGCTCTAGGGAGGAGGCTGATGTTGTGGAAGCTGATAGCTTGTATTCAGGGAAAGCACTGGCAGTTAGTTAGCTAGACAGCTGGTAACATTCAGACCTTGTGGGATTTCAGCTTCAGACAAAGCAAACAAGGATTCAGGAGTGTTGAGAAGCTATCTGGAGCAGTGTACAAGGGCAGTCTGAGCTGCTCACTTCTAATTATCTGCCTCTTTCCTGCCATTAAACTATCATTATTATACATTCAAACCAATGAAGTTTAGTGAATTTTGCGTCTTCTATTTTCTTTAAAAGCTAGTGTCAAGTCCCTGCTTTCCTTATGAACAGAACAGATGAAGACATCTTTAAGCCAGCCACTACCATTCATCCATCTGTCCTTGGAGGGTGGCAGGGGACTAGGAGCAGGTTTCTGCTTGTACCACCACCAGCATCTGAAGTACCTGTTCCACTTCACTGGAGTAACAAAAGGGCTAATTGAGATTGGTTTTTTTCAAAGAATTTTATTTTCTTTTTTCTACTTTTTTTCAAGCCTATCTCTTAGTCAGTATTAAAAGAAAATGCAGTGGCAGCTCTGTTCAGCTGCCAAAACCTAACCAACACAAAGAAGTTTTCGAGTAGCTGTCAGACGAGATTATGATATTGATCCTAACTATGTGCATGTTCCAGGAAAAGGAGCGTCTCTTTAACTAAAAGTCAGAGGGTGACAGGTAATGAAAGACAAATATTTTACAGCTCCAAGGATGGTTCTGTCCTCACATTAGGAGATCTGCCTAATTACAGCTGAGAGAAGAACTGGCACCTGTGCATGTTTGCTGCTGTCTCACCTTGTACTCTGAGCTTCTCATCTCTCACAAATAAGCAGGTACAGAGTGAGTCCCAGCATGAACATAAGGATTTGGGAAACATCTATGCCATGAGGGAGCAATATGTGTGATTTAATAGATAGCTCTCCACTCTCTGAGACAGTAGTGAATCAAAAATTTTAGGACTTTTCCAGAGAGAGTAACTTTGGGATCAGTGACAAACCCAAGGCTCTGTGTATTTCTGGTCATTAGTGATGATATGACATTATTTATGACATCAGTGAAGTTGAATTCTGGGTCTTACTCCCAGATGGTGAAACAGGTAACCGTCTGGGTTTGAATACAGATAAAATCAGATGGGCTTAGATTTGTCAGACTAAATGCAACCTACAGCAGACAATTAAAATAGGACAGAAGAATCGTGAACTACAGGTCTAAATGTTCTCCCAGTTCTCTTCAAGCCTAAAGGTAGACAAGATGAATCCCACTGCAAGTACTCCAACTTCCAAATTCCAACATAGGAATGAAATTAGCAAGAAGAGCCTTTACTTCTGAGGGGAAATAGGCCAAAGAAGAGTCATACATATACTAGGAAACTCCCAGAGAATCAAATACCATGTCTACTTATTTGTCGGTCACCCATCATGGTTGGAAGAGAGTAATACCAGTAGTCTAAGAGGTAGATTTGGTGGACACAAAATGGATTTTGAGGGCCAAACATGAAATGAGCTAGTATTGATTTAGACTGCTAATATTGATTTAACTTAAATTTTTGGGGGCCTTTTTTATGCAATATAATTGCCATTTTATGTACAGTGTAAACAGCCCATGAATGGATCTTTGTGCAGTACTACCATAGCCACCATGAACAGCTACAGCCCTCTGAACATCCCCCAGACACTCCAGCTGTCTTGTCACCCAACCCAGCTGCATACCCCTGTCTGTTTGGACTCCAGCTCCTGTCACAAAGTGGTAGCCTTTTTTGCCAAGCTATTACCATGTGAGTGATAAGACATACTAATAACAAATAAATTAAGCCCTAAGTTACAACCCCCCTCAGGCCAGCATGTAACTCAGGTCAGAATCTGCATTCAATCTTTTAATCTTGGGTTTTCCAGATACTGCTTTTGGTCTCATGGGTCCCCAGGAAAGTCATTTAGCCTCTCAGTGACTCATGTTCCCCATCTCTGGTGAAGCAATTATGGTTTCCACCTACTGTGCAAGAGATGGGAAGGATTTGTTTCTCAAGTATCACAGAGAGCCAGAAAGAATGTCCTGAAGAAGTGCTGATGAGAGCAGCTTTGCACAATGCTGTGTAAAAATCAGTAAAATGCTTTGGATTGCAAGGGGTGTCAGAATTATATGCTTGTTATTTAAGATGCACCATCTTACAGAATTTTTTGCACCTAAAGTCTAGGGCACATCACAATCCCCATTTTTTTTTAAATCAGGAACATATAGGGAATATGTATTTTAAATAACTGTCCCTGGATCCTTCCTAGACAGTGTTAGTTGTCACAGAACTGTTGGTAAAGAAAATATGTTATTTTAGTGTGTGTTTTTCCCTGTGTAACGAGCTACCACATCAGTCAATTTTGCTCTCTGTAATACATCAAAGCAATGAGAGTGCATTAAGAACCAAATGAGGGTCTTGGCCTCTCATCTTAGTTTTATCTCCCCCAATAATAATGAAGCTGGGTAACTTCCTAGAAAATAACAAATTGATATAAAGAGCACTGGTTTGCCAGCTACTGTCATTGCTGATGGATAGTCCTACAGCCTGAATGGGTTGTCCACATAGCTATTTGTCAGCACTGTCTGTGAGGAGCTCTGTGATAACAGACTGTGCTAAATTCACTCTCATGTCTACAAAGGAATAAAAAATGGCTCATTTGAGTCAATAGATGTCACACAGAGTAAACAACAACAAAACCAGGGCACAACTGTATTGTAACCTCACCAAAAAGATACCCCCAATGCTGAATGGGTTGCTACCAATTTGAGTGCCTGGGAACCTGGGTATATACTAGTAAGTTTAGTTCACTGTTGGTTTGTTGTTTTCTCTCATAAGATTTCCATATGTTTACTGCTTGCATGCACATACAGGAAAAGGATTTTGCATAAACTGCCTACATTTCTATTACTACTTGCAAACACTGTTTTGAAACTGACAATGATCATTCTTTTAAACTTATTTATATCAAAGGGTAAATTTGTCAACATGCAAGCTTCTCTTAAAAAATAAAAAAAGTGTAGAATTTAGCTTAATGTCTGTGGTTCAGAGCTGTTAACTGGAGCCTGTTTGTTGCACAACTATCAGAATGGACCACAGGCGACACTGGAGCTCGACAAACAAAACAGATGGCTCTGCTTGTATACGGCTGAGTGCTCCTCACACCACATCTCTTGGTATACTTTGGACTGCCTTTAAAAAAAAATCCCTTTATGCTATAAAATATGTGCATTGAAACACTGAATTGTAAGATGTTAGATGAAGGACAAGAGCGACCATCATTCGCCATTGGTACTGTAGAGAGTTGTCAACGTCTTGAAGCACAGTGACATGTTGCTGTTTCTAATGAGAAACAGACAACCCCAGCAGCCACAGGGGAGGACATCAGTTCCCTCTTTGCCTCACTCTTTCCTCTCAGTCAGCTGGTGAGTCTTTCTTCAGAAAAACAAGGAGTGGCAGTTTCAGCTGACGGTAAAACGTCTGGCAGGTTCACTTGGGAATATTTGCAGGATAACCCTGCTTCATGTTTTCACCAACACACTGGCATTGCAAGTCAAATGGGATGTTTTGTGCATTTTCAGGAAGGAAAGGGTGTCCTGCTTATTTTTCAGGGTGTTTCAATACATCGAATTTCCAAAGCAGGATGAAGAACTCTCCTTCACCAGCCTAGTTATAGCATAATGCTGCCGAAGGCTTTAGGTTGCTGTTCCTGACATTCAGAGCCCAGTTTTTAGTGCTAATGCCATAGCATCTTCTTTTCCCTGAGCATCTAGGGCAGGTCATCTTCTGAGGATGATAAAAGGAAAGATTTTTTTTAGGAGGTTGTCTATGTATGTTTAGTGGCCAAAGACTGATACAGCTTTCACCCAGGCTACGTGAGTGAGTGCTTGTAGAAAATTCCCTATCTTACCAAGCCCACTGATTGCCTTGGGTGCTCCGAAAAAGGAGTGACCTAGGACCAAGTACAGAGAAGTAGATGATCAGGTCAGAACTCAGATAGCATCTTGGTTTACCCCATAACTATTTCTATTTAAAAGTTCAAGTGTGACTGACATTATGTTCTGAAGCAGTTGTCATGTTGATTTTAATGAAGAATAAAATGATCCAGACTTTTTTTTTAACAGAGGCTCAAATGACAGTAAATTGCTGCTTTAATAATAAATTGCTTAATGTTACCTTGATAGTATATTTGCTCCCAGAATTAGTCTGATTCAGTTGTCAAGTATAAGGCACACCACACATGGTTCATAAAGCCCAAAAGGCTCTATGTCACACTGTGTATCCTGCTATCTTAATTGGGGGAGTTGAAGTGAAAGGCTGAAACTTGATCAGTTGTTGGATTAGGAGACTATGTGAGGAGAAACAAAGAAATGGGCCAGAGTAAAATGGAAAGTACTGGAAAGGTTATAGCTTGACCACACACATTCTTTAATAATGCATTTCCAACATAAACAGAGCCACAGGCACTTGGCATAGAAGACAGCTTCTCTTTTTTTGCAGGTCATCAATATACCATGTTTACATTGTCAGGCTGGTCTCAACAGTGTTAAATTATAAATTAGACTCAGTGCAAGTAGAGATGTAAACACTGATCTGTATATTATAGCAGCCATAACATGGGCTAAGCAATTCATCCCTTTCAGGTAAAGATTTTAATAGGAAGCTTGGGAAAACCTGGACTCTGAAAAAGTTTCAAGGTAAGTGTTTAAAGGTGTTTTTGTTCTAGATGGAGCATCACTTGGGAACAATTTCAGTTAAATGCCATTTCATAAAGATGTCCTTGGAGCAGCTTGCATTCCACATAGAGTAAAACTAAAACTGTCTCTTAAGGACGATCATCTGCTGCACACAATATTGACATCATCAAAATGCCAGTGACAGTGGTGGTGACAGGGGCAGGTTATTCCAGCTTTTTAGATTAACAAATGATGACAGTCCTCAAAATACCCAGCTGGAAAACAAAGCTGTTACTTTGGGAATGCAAAGGCACTAAAAACATCTGGGGGAAACACAAATATTTTCTATTGGTATTGTGACCTGGAGATGACAGCAGAAATCCCTTGGTCTCCCTGTCCAGCAAGCTGATTGAAAATTTAGTAAAAATATTTCCTGAAAAGTTACTGTAATGTTGATGTTTTGTTGATACTTTAGAAAAATATAATTATAAATATTATGTTTATAGACTTATAATAGTATTATCATATCTTTTGTAACATTTTAGTATTATTAAAAGTTGCTAGGTGCCCACTCGCCACCCACTGACAGAGCTGGCCTGAAATGGTAGCGTGCAGTCGTGTGGTGAATGCTGCAGAGCTGACCTTCTGCCACCCCCTTGTCTTTTTAATGAACTGATCCTATGACACACCAAGAAAAGGAATTTGGGCAGATATGCTTAGTGAGGCTATTCTCTTTCTGTAGCCTGGCTGGGATTGGGCTCAAGGGAAGGCTCAGCGTGCTGGAACAACCATCCAGCCTGTGCAAGGGGCCATCTGTAAAGTGCCATTTTCCCTCAACATGTGCATGATGCCTTCAGGGCATCCCAGCTTGTATGGATGCGTTAAGCCTTTTATGGAAGCAACCTGAAGTGGTCCTCAGAGGGCCTCCGTTTCTTTTGCGTAAAAGACAGTTGTGTTTGTATAAAGCTGCTTATTTCTGCTTCTTCAGCTCCTTGACAAAAGAATTTTGTTTCACTTTTTCCATATGAGGGCAAGAGTTGTCTCATACTTGCTGGCACCAAAGCTGAGAACTGTGTAAGCCCCAGGGCAGAGGCAAATAGATATGAACAATTTCTTACATACACTCCAGGCTTCCTTCACAGATCATTCAGTCATACAGCATTTCTAGATGTTGAACCATCAGTGTTTGAAGGGCAAGATAGGTCTTCTTCTTAAGAATGTGACTTTACATCTGCCAAGATGGGAAAGCAAATCCTGAACTTACAAGAGTTCTCTTAGGAGATTTTCATTTTAGCAAAGGGAGAGAACATTTTGGAAGAAGATGGGCAATTGTGGCAATGCTTGGGGTTCATTGTTCCCATTTTCAAAAGAGAACAATGTGTTGAATATGTCTGAGCTCCCAGATCAAAATGGAAAACGCTTTCACCCAGTATTTCTAAACTCTTTCTGGACTACTTCAGTTGGAAGGGACTGACAATGAACATCAGTCAACTGCTTGACGAGTTCAAGGCTGACCAAGTTAAAGTATGTTGTTAAGGGCACTGTCCAAATGCCTCTCAAACACTGACAGGCTTGGGGCATTGTTCAACTCTGTAGGAAGCCTGTTCCAGGGTTTGACCACCCTCTCAGTAAAGAAATGCTTTCTCATGTCCAGTCTAAACTTCCCTTGGGGAAGCTTTGAACCTTTGACATGTGTCCTATCACTGGATTCCAGGGAGAAGGGATCAGTACCTCTCTCTCCACTTCCCCTCCTCAGGAAGCTGCAATGGGTGATGAGATGGCCCCTCACAGGACATGCCTCCTATGACTTTCACCAGCCTTGTCGCACTCCTCTGGACGCATTCAAAGACCTTCACATCCTTCTTAAATTGTGGGGCCCAGAACCACACACAACATTGAAGGTGAGGCTGCACCAGTGCTGAATATAGTGGGACATCCACCCCTTTTGGTTTCTATTGCCAATGTGCTGTCATGGAACCTCAGCTTAACCTGGGTAAGGGACACTGGTGCATCTACAGAAGTTTAGAAAACATGGAGCCTCTAGCTTGACAGTCATACTAAAAGCCAGAAGAATCTATTCCAAGCCAAGAATATGGCTTGGAGATATTTTCCGGAGGCAAGGCTCTCTGACAGAAGGATTTTGAAATGACTATTGATTGTTAATACTTATTTGCATCGTAATAGAACAGAGGGTCCAGTAAGAACTGGGCTCCATTCTGTTATCTGATAAACACACACATGTTAAAGCATACGGCTTCTGCCAAGCTGATTATAGATATTTAGTGGGGCTTTTCAATTAATGTATGTATTTTATATCACAGTAGCCCAAATCAAAGGAGCATAGCTGATACAGGAGAGGAATAGAGCACATCTAGCCAGTACCTTGAATTCTTGGGGTTTTCTTAATTTGTTTCACTTGGTGAATCACAAAATGCGAAGTCCCTGAAAGAACTTTTCAGAAATTCTGGTTTGGGGAATTTGTGGATCTATATTAAATTCTAGCTTGCTTTATACATATTCATAAGATTCCTTTTTTTTTTTTTTTCCCCAGCTAAACCAATGATACTGCAATTATAACGTTTCAGTGATTAGTTTTCAAGCATGTGATTTTGCCACCCACACACATGAGAAGCAGATTTTTGGGCACACAATGCTTGAGGGAAGCTGGCCTACCATCCCCATGGAAATTGGGCTCACAGTAACAGGCTGGGTGAGATCTCCCAGCTACTCAAATTGCTATTGATCCAACTGGGAATCTGATCAAATATGTTTGTCTTTATTACCAACATAGTGGGTGGGTTGGATAGGGAGCTGATTTCATTTGCTGCTAGTTACACTGGGGCAAATCTTAGAGCCACTAATGCAAGTGAATTATACTTGTTTAAAGCCTGTGGCCCTTCTGGAGTTTAGCCTACTGACCAACTTGTTGTCATGCTTTATAGGAGTCTAAATGAATGCCCAGTGAATATAGGGATTAGTCCTTGCCCCCAATTCAGTAAGCACTAGTATTGTGCTACTCTGAGTGGCAGCAAAACTTCTTATCCTTTGGTGAGAAGTATTCCACTTCTTCCATGCAAAATAAGACCAATAAAATAACAGATGAATCGTATGTTGTTATTTTCTAAACATAATATGTTGCACATCACAGTGAGATAAGAATTAGGAAACAAACTACAGCTACAAGAACTTCGGAGAAACCTGATGAAGGAAACACATTCCTAGGTGCAAAAATAGAAACTACCAAGCTTATAGTCCTGGCAAGAGCTTACTAAAAAGCAGTGGGCAGCAGTGGCTGGGATCTGGAGGTCTGAGGTGCTTCCCCTTATTATCATTATTCAGTGGTGTCCATAAAATGAGATGGTTAGCATGGGGCCTGCATTCCAGAGATCAACAGCAGTCACTGTGTCAGAGCTCTGTCATGGGAGGATGCACTAGTAAAATCTGTGTTAGACCAGTAGAGACTGATGTGCTTTCAAGAAGCTGAGCCCTGGAATCCTGTCATCAGCTGGGCTGTCCTGTAGTGGCCAAGTCTGTCTCACCTCCAATTCTGGTAGCCTTGGCAAGCAAGGCCTTGTCTTTCAGCCTGGTACAGTACCTTTCATGTTTTGTACCCCTTGAACTAGCTTTCAGGTAGGGCCATATTGTCCAAGCATATTTTTACCTTCAGCTTCTTGTTTTTCATTTTCCTGCCAATGGCTGTATGATGCAGAGGGAGCCTCGATATTCCTTTGCCTAGATCCACCTAGAGAGTTTCACCTTCTTTGCAGCTCTGACTTCCAGAGGCTTCCCAGAGAGCACATTAGCCCCACTCCCTTTGCAGCTGGAGAGGTCTCAGTTCACTCTCCCACCCAGCTGAGCTAGCTGCTCCCCAAATCAGTCCTGCTGCCAGCTCAAGAGACCAGAGTATCTCCAGCTCCTTTAACTACATATTAGTTATAGCCTCCACTGCAGAAATACAATGAGTTTGGCATGAAATGACAAAACAGAGCTGTTTATCACTCTATAAACCCTGGAGGGCCGAATGGTTTTGACACTCAGGCAGCAGAGCAGTTACAAATGGAGCCTTTGAGCTGCAGCAGTCCCAGGGCTGCTGCTCTCGCTCAGCAATACATCCTCTGTCGGCTCTCTGCTTGCCAGCTCATGGCAAGGCTCTTTCTGCTGTCCATTTTAGTGCCGTACGTGGGTTTCAGCTTTGTGTTTGGCCTCTCCCCTGTGTCCCTCCATAAACCCTGGAAACAAGAGAAGAAAACAGCAGCAGGCCATCATACATCTGGCTGTCAGAGCTCATAGTGGCACGCCGTGACGGAGCTGCTGTGCCATGGAGAGCGTTCTTGGGCACGCACATTTCTAAAATGTGGCTTAGCTCTTGAAATCCCAACATTTTTTCCTTAATATGACTTTTGTTTGTAAGTCCAGCACAGAAAGCTTTGATTCCCTCAGTGAAGTGGAGCTATGGCTTTCCTCCAAAAACCTTCATCATTGGGTAAGATTTGGTCTTTTGATTATTATGGCCAAAATTAACTAATTCTGCTCTTGAAATATAATATGCATGACAAATAATTTAGCTGCAAATACTTTTTTTCCCTTAGTGAAAAACCAGTGTCTGGTTTACCCCAAATCGTGTTTCATACTAAAGCAAAGCTGAATACCTGCTCTTTATCATAAGAAGGGGAGGAAAACCTTTATAAGAAAGTCCTACACAGTCATTAAAATCAGGAAAGTGGTTCCTCTAGCAAAAATCCTTGTACCTTCAGTTGTATTTCCTGTCACATTTATGCTATTTGTTTATGCATTAGGAGTTCCTGTTAAGCAAATGGCAAGTGAGTTAATGGAGAGTTCTCAAATACTTCTTTTGTGTGGCTGAGGTCCCTCTGGGATTGATTTAATTGTTCCTACAATGAAAGTCTTACCATCTTAAGGTTCTTTAGCTCAGATAAACATCTTTAATCACTTTCATGTTGTAATAAAAGGAGCTTGGGAATGTGAAACATTAGTACACTTTGGTTCCTGAAAAGAGAACTTGGGGACACATTGCAGATACATATATAAATCATCTTGCTAACATTAGAGGAAGGGCTTCCTATAAGGCTTTCAGGATGCTTTAATGTAAGTAGCTCCTATTATTGCAGCTAAAATATTTTGCACATGTGAGCTGCTCTTTGGATGCCGGTAATGCAGCTGTACAACTTCAGCTTCGCTCTGAAGTTGAAACTGGTCATTATAGAATGTGTTGTTGCGTATCAGTCTGAAGACAAATTCTGAAGTTTAACTCAACTGGAGGCTTGCCAAGCGATAGAGTTAAGCCAGGGTCTGTTCTCCTCTCCATGTGCTGATGGGACTCCCACTGGCATTAATGGAGAAAATAATAAATGCCATAACAAACTCACAACAAGGTAGTGTGGAATCAGGCATAATTATCCATGTTTATGCCAAAGAATGCCTATGCCAGCAGCTGCTCCTGGTAATAAGTTATCTGGAATGCAATGTCACAAAAAGCACCAAGGTCTCTTGTTTTTTGTTTTGGCTTGGTTTGCTTTTTCTTTTTCATGGTAAGCATTTAATCCACTACTGGAGCTAATCAGGAGGAATGGCAAAAGAGAGCTGTACTGTTCTGTGCCTTGTTTCTTCTACTTGTACACGAATGATGCTATTTATACTGGAAACCAGCATCCCAGTTTGCCCAGGGGCTCTACAGTGCAGCTGAGAAGAGGCTCTGCTGCCTGTATCTGCTTTCCCTGCGCCTGGAACATGGCAGCTCTTCCCTGCTCAGAGATGAAGGGAAGCTTGCTCAAAACATTTCTTAGTGTGTAACTTCGTAAAAAGTAATAAAAGAGCACATTTAATTACGCATCTTTGCAGGGGAAGGAAATACAAGTTGTGCAGGACTGTGCCCAAGACCCCTGATGGCACAGTAGCATTTCCAAAGCATGCTGAAGATGGAGAGTGGGATCCTGATCCTTTGCTATTTGTTACTCCAATGCAAGTTTACTGCCTTCAATAAAGGACGGGGTAAAAATGCCTTTTCTCCCATTAAATGAAGCCAAACCCCAGCTCTTCAGCACAAGAATAGTGTAGCATGGGTAGAATCAGGTCCCGTCTCTTCTTGTTTCAGTGCCTCATCATCTTCTTTAAGCTGAACAGCAACATTAATTCATTTTAGATGTTATCCTTATCCTTCAATAAAATAGGGCTAGTTTATTTCAACATTCTGGAAAAAGAACTCACAGCTCTTCTCACACCTTCAGAAGGTTTTGTGGTTTTGTTGTATCTGATTATTGTTGCACATCCAGCATTCTCAGGAATTTTACTTCCCCTTTTCATTAAACTTATTTTTACTACATTCCTTATGTAATGAATGTGTCTGCAAGCAAATAAACACAGAGACAGAACATAGCAGCAAGTAGGTCTTATGAAGTTCACATTCAAGAAGTTTAGTTCCAATACTTCTAACAGTATTTTCTTTTTAATACCTGCTACATTTTCAAACCACAAAAGAGAAAATTTATAAGAAACTTATCACACAGGCTATAACCATTTGCTACCTCAAACTCACTTTTAAGGTTTTCCTTTCCTTGGGAATTTCTGCTGAAATAATTTCAGTGATTGAATCCTTCTTGCTTCAGGACACAAGGGGAGGAGTTACCCAGAGGGGAAAAAAAAAAAGCTGTGTGTTGTCTACAGCATGACAAAGAAAATTAGTCACATAACTATCATTACATGTTTCTTTCATGGCCTCTAATCCTCTATTTACATGGAGTATATCCATCACACACCCCCACTCCCCAATATTTTTGGCAGGCTAAGACAAACTTGGGGCCTTATAACAGATTCTAATAAATCAGCTCTCTGGTGTGTCCTGTTGCCTACTAGGTATTTGCAAATGTAGTATTCTTCCAGCTTTGAGTCAAAAACCAGAAACCTGTCCTTATGGCTATTCTAACGATTATAGCTACTTTTCCTATGTCTGCTCCTGCTGAATCACTTACATTTTTAGTTTAATATATATATTGCTTATTACTGTCAACTGATAATACTACTGATCCTTCTGTTTTAGTGAGCCATAGTCCAGTGTCTCATTGAGATAAACTGCCCAGTCTTTGACCTCACAGTTTATCCACTTCAGAACCAGATTATTGTCTCGTAAAACTGCTCAGATGGTGCAGTTAATACTTGGTATTATTTTAGAGGCCTGAACCATAATCTTCATCATAAAGATTGAAGTCCTTTTTACATGCTTAAAGTTTTCAAACTATGGGTCATATCCTGCCATTGATTTTTACGCAAAACTTCCAGTGTTTTTTGCTGTAATTGGGTTTTTTCCTCTTGTGATTTCACACCACAGGATCAGAATGATGCAATCACATTCCTAATACAAATTTATGAACTTTGTAACATCGAATTGGTGCTATAAAACAAAATCATTTTCAGTCTAAAGGGCATGTGTGTGTATATTTGACAGACCTGTGCATCATTCTGCAAGCAACCATTTTTCTTAATATCAGCCAGCGAAACAAAGTTATATGTGAGTGATGTTGCTATTATTGAACTGATGGTAAACCCAAGCGCTGTGCTGTTCCCTCCCTGAAATCATTTGATACAACAGTGGCGTTCCTTTTCAAACACTACAAATCAAAAGACACAGACTCAACTTCAAAGGGAAATTGAAATGTCCAGATGAAAGGCAAGATGAAAGTCCAGATGGAAAGACAAGTGTGCCTTGCTTTGGCTCATCAGATAAGTGGGGAACCAGGTGCATGTTTGAATTTTCCCCTGTCACAAAAATAAAATCTTCATTTTTTTTGTGGGTCTGTGGATACACAGATCCGTTGCCCTATATGCAAAAAGTCTCTTTTATTTCAATGCTGAAAGCAAACAAAAGTTTATGACAACTAAATCTCATTTCTTTCCTGTTATACCAATTATGTATGCACTTTGATGTTTATTTCTTGTTTCTCTTAAAGTAAGCAAAAATAAAGCAGATTTGTGGAAAGGAAGATAATTAAACATGTAAAGAAGAAAGAGGATAGAAAATGAAGCATCCATTTGAGAGTCCACTGTGACTGAAGGTTGACTGCTCCCTCAGGACTGAGCCTGGGGAGCACCTGATCTGGACCAGCAAGGTGCATATAAATATGTAATAAAAAAATCCTCATCTTAGAGCTCCCTTGCTTCTCCCACAGCCCTGTGTGAGAGCAGCTTTCCTGTTACCCTTCTGCTCTCTGGCTTGAAAGAAGGGGCCAAAATAGTGTCTAAAGAGTACCACAGAACAGAGGAGCTCTAACCCTTCTCACTTTGCTCTGTGATAGCACCAGTACAGAGAGGGAAGATTCCAAGGATCTCTGAGAGGCATGTGCAACCAGACAGTCCTTTCTACCTCAGGCTACTTTCCCTGGTCAAGAGTCTTGGCCAAATGCTAAAACCAAAGAACCAAAAGTTACCATGACATATAACTTCTTAGTTAAATACTCCACATATTTCTGCAATTTCTGGAAAAAAGTGCACAGCTTTCTCCATAAAGCATCAGACTATGGAAATAGGTTTTGGATTTTGTGAAAAGTAAAAGCAAACAAACAAACAAAACCCCACAAACCCCCAAACAAACAACAACAAAAACAACAAGAAAACCCCAAATAAACAAACAACCTCCCATTCCCCCCAAAAAAACCC